>CM049429.1:92856706-93481000 GCA_026929855.1 Poa annua | reverse complement strand
ACGGGGTCTCGGGCCGTTTAAATCCACCCCAGACCCCTAAACTTTGTGCTTAAGTCCACGAAAACGGCCAGAAATCGACTGAATTACGAGTTCTTTAAGATTTCGAGAAACTCGTGTTAACGGGGTTCCGGACCGTTTTCAATCCACCATAGACCCCAAAACTGTGTGCCATAGCCCACGAAAACGGCCAGAAATGGCCGAAATCACGAGTTGTTTACGATTATCTGAAACTCATGTTACGGGGTCCCGGACCGTTTAAACCCACCCCAGACCACAAAACCGTGTGCTATTATCCATGAAATCGGCCAGGAATGGCTGGAATCACGAGTTTGTTACGATTTTCTTGAAACTCGTGTTACGGGGTCCTGGACCGTTTAAATCCACCCGGACCCCAAAACGTGTGCGATAACCCACGAAAACAGATAGAAATGCCCGAAATCACGTGTTTTGTCACGATTTTATGAAACTCGTGTTACGGGGTCCCGAACCGTTTAAATCCACCCCGGACCCCAAAACTTTGTGCTATAGCCCACAAAAACGGCCAGAAATGGCATGAATCACGAGTTTTTTACGATTTCGTGAAACTCGTGTTACGGGGTCCCGAACCGTTTAAATCCACCCCAGACCCCAAACCGTGTCTTCTAGTCCACGAAAACGGCCATAAATGCCCGAAATCACGAGTTATTTACGATTTTGTAAAACTCGTGTTACGGGGTCCCAGACCGTTTAAATCCACCCAGACACCAAAACTTTTTGCTATAACCCACGAAAACGGCCAGAAATGGTCTGAATCACGAGTTTTTTATGATTTCGTGAAACTCGTTTTACGGGGTCCCGAACCGTTTAAATCCACCACAGACCCCAAAACGGTGTGCTTTAGCCCACGAAAACGGTCAGAAATTGACTGAATCACGAGTTTTTTACGTTTTCCTGAATCTCGTATTACGGGGTCCCGGACCATTTAAATCCACCACAGACTACAAAACTGTGTACCATAGCCCACGAAAACGGCCAGAAATGGCCGAAATCACGAGTAGTTTACGATTTTATGAAACTCATGTTACGGGGTCCCAGACCGTTTAAATCCACCCCAGACCCCAAAACTGTGTGCTATTGTCCATGAAATCGGCCAGGAATGGCTGGAATCACGAGTTTTTTACGATTTTTTGAAACTCGTGTTACGGGGTCCTGGACCGTTTAAATCCATCCCGGACCCCAAAACCGTGTGCTATAACCCACGAAAACGGCCAGAAATGCCCGAAATCACGAGTTTTTTACGATTTTATGAAACTCGTGTTACGGGGTTCCGGACCATTTAAATCCACCCCGGACCCCCAAACTGTGTGCTATAGCCCACGAAAACGGCCAGAAATGGCCTGAATCACGAGTTTTTTTAAGATTTTGTGAAACTCGTGTTACGGGGTCCCAGACCGTTCAAATCCATCCCGGACCCCAAAACTAAGTGCTATAGCCCACAAAAACGACCAGAAATGGCCTGAATCACGATTTTTTACGATTTCCTGAAACTCGTGTTACGGGGTCCCGGACCGTTTAAATCCACCCCAGACACCAAAACTTTGTGCTATAGCACACGAAAACGGCCAGAAATGGCCTAAATCACGAGTTTTGTATGATTTCGTGAATCACAATTTTTACGGGGACCCGAACCGTTTAAATCCACCCCGGACCGTAAAACGTGTGCTATACCCCACGAAAACGGCCAGAAATGCCCGAAATCACGAGTTTTTTACGATTTCGTGAAACTCGTGTTACGGCGTCCCGAACCGTTTAAATCCACCCCGGACCCCCAAACTGTGTGATATAGCCCACGAAAACGGCCAGAAATGGCCTAAATCACGAGATTTGTTCGATTTCGTGAATCACGATTTTTACGGGGACCCGAACCGTTTAAATCCACCCCGGACCCCAAAACTGAGTGCTATAGCCCACAAAAACGGCCAGAAATGGCCTGAATCACGATTTTTTACAATTTCGTGAAACTCGTGTTACGGGGTCCCAAAACTGTTTAAATCCACCCGGACCCAAAACTGAGTCCTATAACCCACGAAAACGGCCATAAATACCCGAAATCACGAGTTATTTACGATTTTGTAAAACTCGTGTTACGGGGTCCCAGACCGTTTAAATCCACCCCAGACACCAAAACTTTGTGCTATAGCCCACGAAAACGGCTAGAAATGGCCTAAATCACGAGTTTTGTACGATTTCGTGAATCATGATTTTTACGGGGACCTGAACCGTTTAAATCCACCCCGGACCGTAAAACGTGTGCTATACCCCATGAAAACGGCCAGAAATGCCCGAAATCACGAGTTTTCTACGATTTCGTGAAACTCGTGTTACGGCGTCCCGAACCGTTTAAATCCACCCCGGATCCCAAAACTTTGTGCTATAGCCCACAAAAACGGCTAGAAATAGCATGAATCACGAGTTTTTTACGATTTCGTGAAACTCGTGTTACGGGGTCCCGAACCGTTTAAATCCACCCCAGACCCCAAAACTGTGTCTTATAGCCCACGAAAACGGCCATAAATGCCCGAAATCACGAGTTATTTACGATTTTGTAAAACTCGTGTTACAGGGTCCCGGGCCGTTTAAATCCACACCAGACACCAAAACTTTGCGCTATAGCTCACGAAAACGGCAAGAAATGCCCTGAATCACAAGATTTTTATGATTTCGTGAAACTCGTGTTACGGGGTCCCGAACCGTTTAAATCCACCACATACCCCCAAATTGTGTGCTTTAGCCCACGAAAACGGTCAGAAATTGACTGAATCACGAGTTTTTTACGATTTCCTGAAACTCGTGTTACGGAGTCCCGAACCGTTTAAATCCACCACAGACTACAAAACTGTGTACTATAGCCCACGAAAATGGCCAGAAATGTCCGAAATCACGAGTAGTTTACGATTTTATGAAACTCATGTTACGGGGTCCCAGACCGTTTAAATCCACCCCGGACCCCAAAACCGTGTGCTATTGTCCATGAAATCGGCCAGGAAAGGCTGGAATCACGAGTTTTTTTACGATTTTATTAAAGTCATGTTACGGGGTCCCATGGCGTTTAAATCCACCCCAGACCCCAAAACTGTGTGCTATTGTCCATGAAATCGGCCAGGAATGGCTGGAATCACGAGTTTTTTATGATTTTTTGAAACTCGTGTTACGGGGTCCTGGACCGTTTAAATCCCGGACCCCAAAACCGTGTGCTATAACCCACGAAAATGGCCAGAAATGCCCGAAATCACGAGTTGCTTACGTTTTATGAAACTCGTGTTACGGGGTTCCGGACCATTTAAATCCACCCCGGACCCCAAAACTATGTGCTATAGCCCACAAAAAGGGCAAGAAATGGCCTGAATCACGATTTTTTACGATTTCGTGAAACTCGTGTAACGGGGTCCCGAACCGTTTAAATCCACCCCGGACCCCAAAATTGTGTCCTATAGCCACGAAAACGGCCATAAATACCCAAAATCACAAGTTATTTACGATTTTGTAAAACTCGTGTTACAGGCTCCCGGACCGTTTAAATCCACCCCAGACACCAAAACTTTGTGCTATAGCCCACGAAAACGGCCAGAAATGACCTGAATCACGAGTTTTGTACGATTTCGTGAAACTCGTGTTACGGGGTCCCGAACCGTTTAAATTCACCACAGACCCCAAAGCTGTGTGCTTTAGCCCACGAAAACGGTCAGAAATTGACTGAATCACGAGTTTTTCACGATTTCCTGAAACTCGTGTTACGGGGTCCCGGACCGTTTAAATCCACCACAGACTACAAAACTGTGTACCATAGCCCACGAAAACGGCCAGAAATGGCCAAAATCACGAGTAGTTTACGATTTTATGAAACTCATGTTACGGGGTCCCAGACCGTTTAAATCCACCCCGGACCCCAAAACCGTGTGCTATTGTCCATGAAATCGGCCAGGAAAGGCTGGAATCACGAGTTTTTTACGATTTTATTCAAGTCATGTTACGGGGTCCCATGGCGTTTAAATCCACCCAAGACTCCAAAACTGTGTGCTATTGTCCATGAAATCGGCCAGGAATGGCTGGAATTACGAGTTTTTTACGATTTTATGAAACTCGTGTTACGGGGTTCCGGACCATTTAAATCCACCCGGACCCCAAAACTGTGTGCTATAGCCCACGAAAACGGCCAGAAATGGCCTGACCCACGAGTTTTTTTAAGATTTTGTGAAACTCGTGTTACGGGGTCCCAGAACGTTCAAATCCATCCCGGACCCCAAAACTTAGTGCTATAGCCCACAAAACGGCCAGAAATGGCCTGAATCACGATTTTTTACAATTTCGTGAAACTCGTGTTACGGGGTCCCGAACCGTTTAAATCCACCCCGGACCCCAAAACTGTGTCCTATAACCCACGAAAACAGCCATAAATGCCCGAAATCACGAGTTATTTACGATTTTGTAAAACTCGTGTTACGGGGTCCCGGACCGTTTAAATCCACCCCAGACACCAAAACTTTGTGCTATAGCCCACGAAAATGGCTAGAAATGGCCTAAATCACGAGTTTTGTACGATTTCGTGAATCACGATTTTTACGGGGACCCGACCCGTTTAAATCCACCCGGACCGTAAAACGTGTCCTATACCCCACGAAAACGGCCAGAAATGCCCGAAATCACGAGTTTTTTACGATTTCGTGAAACTCGTGTAACGGCGTCCCGAACCGTTTAAATCCACCCCGGAACCCAAAACTTTGTGCTATAGCCCACAAAAACGGCCAGAAATGGCATGAATCACGAGTTTTTTATGATTTCATGAAACTCGTGTTACGGGGTCCCGAACCGTTTAAATCCACCACATACTACAAAACTGTGTACCATAGCCCACGAAAATGGCCAGAAATGTCCGAAATCACGAGTAGTTTACGATTTTATGAAACTCATGTTACGGGGTCCCAGACCGTTTAAATCCACCCTGGACCCAAAAACTTTGTGCTATAGCCCACGAAAACGGCCATAGGCATGAATCACGAGTTATTTACGATTTTGTAAAACTCGTATTACGGGGTCCCGGACCGTTTAAATCCACCCCAGACACCAAAACTTTGTGCTATAGCCCACTAAAACGGCCAGAAATGGCCTGAATCACGAGTTTTTTATGATTTCGTGAAACTCATGTTACGGGGTCCCAGACCGTTTAAATCCACCCCAGACCCCAAAACTGTGTGCTATTGTCCATGAAATCGGCCAGGAATGGCTGGAATCACGAGTTTTTTACGATTTTTTGAAACTCGTGTTACGGGGTCCTGGACCGTTTAAATCCATCCCGGACCCCAAAACCGTGTGCTATAACCCACGAAAACGGCCAGAAATGCCCGAAATCACGAGTTTTTTACGATTTTATGAAACTCGTGTTACGGGGTTCCGGACCATTTAAATCCACCCCGGACCCCCAAACTGTGTGCTATAGCCCACGAAAACGGCCAGAAATGGCCTGAATCACGAGTTTTTTTAAGATTTTGTGAAACTCGTGTTACGGGGTCCCAGACCGTTCAAATCCATCCCGGACCCCAAAACTAAGTGCTATAGCCCACAAAAACGACCAGAAATGGCCTGAATCACGATTTTTTACGATTTCCTGAAACTCGTGTTACGGGGTCCCGGACCGTTTAAATCCACCCCAGACACCAAAACTTTGTGCTGTAGCACACGAAAACGGCCAGAAATGGCCTAAATCACGAGTTTTGTATGATTTCGTGAATCACAATTTTTACGGGGACCCGAACCGTTTAAATCCACCCCGGACCGTAAAACGTGTGCTATACCCCACGAAAACGGCCAGAAATGCCCGAAATCACGAGTTTTTTACGATTTCGTGAAACTCGTGTTACGGCGTCCCAAACCGTTTAAATCCACCCCGGACCCCCAAACTGTGTGATATAGCCCACGAAAACGGCCAGAAATGGCCTAAATCACGAGATTTGTTCGATTTCGTGAATCACGATTTTTACGGGGACCCGAACCGTTTAAATCCACCCCGGACCCCAAAACTGAGTGCTATAGCCCACAAAAACGGCCAGAAATGGCCTGAATCACGATTTTTTACAATTTCGTGAAACTCGTGTTACGGGGTCCCAAAACTGTTTAAATCCACCCGGACCCAAAAACTGAGTCCTATAACCCACGAAAACGGCCATAAATACCCGAAATCACGAGTTATTTACGATTTTGTAAAACTCGTGTTACGGGGTCCCAGACCGTTTAAATCCACCCCAGACACCAAAACTTTGTGCTATAGCCCACGAAAACGGCTAGAAATGGCCTAAATCACGAGTTTTGTACGATTTCGTGAATCACGATTTTTACGGGGACCTGAACCGTTTAAATCCACCCCGGACCGTAAAACGTGTGCTATACCCCATGAAAACGGCCAGAAATGCCCGAAATCACGAGTTTTCTACGATTTCGTGAAACTCGTGTTACGGGGTCCCGAACCGTTTAAATTCACCACAGACCCCAAAGCTGTGTGCTTTAGCCCACGAAAACGGTCAGAAATTGACTGAATCACGAGTTTTTCACGATTTCCTGAAACTCGTGTTACGGGGTCCCGGACCGTTTAAATCCACCACAGACTACAAAACTGTGTACCATAGCCCACGAAAACGGCCAGAAATGGCCAAAATCACGAGTAGTTTACGATTTTATGAAACTCATGTTACGGGGTCCCAGACCGTTTAAATCCACCCCGGACCCCAAAACCGTGTGCTATTGTCCATGAAATCGGCCAGGAAAGGCTGGAATCACGAGTTTTTTACGATTTTATTCAAGTCATGTTACGGGGTCCCATGGCGTTTAAATCCACCCAAGACTCCAAAACTGTGTGCTATTGTCCATGAAATCGGCCAGGAATGGCTGGAATTACGAGTTTTTTACGATTTATGAAACTCGTGTTACGGGGTTCCGGACCATTTAAATCCACCCGGACCCCAAAACTGTGTGCTATAGCCCACGAAAACGGCCAGAAATGGCCTGACCCACGAGTTTTTTTAAGATTTTGTGAAACTCGTGTTACGGGGTCCCAGAACGTTCAAATCCATCCCGGACCCCAAAACTTAGTGCTATAGCCCACAAAACGGCCAGAAATGGCCTGAATCACGATTTTTTACAATTTCGTGAAACTCGTGTTACGGGGTCCCGAACCGTTTAAATCCACCCCGGACCCCAAAACTGTGTCCTATAACCCACGAAAACAGCCATAAATGCCCGAAATCACGAGTTATTTACGATTTTGTAAAACTCGTGTTACGGGGTCCCGGACCGTTTAAATCCACCCCAGACACCAAAACTTTGTGCTATAGCCCACGAAAAATGGCTAGAAATGGCCTAAATCACGAGTTTTGTACGATTTCGTGAATCACGATTTTTACGGGGACCCGACCCGTTTAAATCCACCCGGACCGTAAAACGTGTCCTATACCCCACGAAAACGGCCAGAAATGCCCGAAATCACGAGTTTTTTACGATTTCGTGAAACTCGTGTAACGGCGTCCCGAACCGTTTAAATCCACCCCGGAACCCAAAACTATGTGCTATAGCCCACAAAAACGGCCAGAAATGGCATGAATCACGAGTTTTTTATGATTTCATGAAACTCGTGTTACGGGGTCCCGAACCGTTTAAATCCACCACATACTACAAAACTGTGTACCATAGCCCACGAAAATGGCCAGAAATGTCCGAAATCACGAGTAGTTTACGATTTTATGAAACTCATGTTACGGGGTCCCAGACCGTTTAAATCCACCCTGGACCCAAAAACTTTGTGCTATAGCCCACGAAAACGGCCATAGGCATGAATCACGAGTTATTTACGATTTTGTAAAACTCGTATTACGGGGTCCCGGACCGTTTAAATCCACCCCAGACACCAAAACTTTGTGCTATAGCCCACTAAAACGGCCAGAAATGGCCTGAATCACGAGTTTTTTATGATTTCGTGAAACTCATGTTACGGGGTCCCAGACCGTTTAAATCCACCCCAGACCCCAAAACTGTGTGCTATTGTCCATGAAATCGGCCAGGAATGGCTGGAATCACGAGTTTTTTACGATTTTTTGAAACTCGTGTTACGGGGTCCTGGACCGTTTAAATCCATCCCGGACCCCAAAACCGTGTGCTATAACCCACGAAAACGGCCAGAAATGCCCGAAATCACGAGTTTTTTACGATTTTATGAAACTCGTGTTACGGGGTTCCGGACCATTTAAATCCACCCCGGACCCCCAAACTGTGTGCTATAGCCCACGAAAACGGCCAGAAATGGCCTGAATCACGAGTTTTTTTAAGATTTTGTGAAACTCGTGTTACGGGGTCCCAGACCGTTCAAATCCATCCCGGACCCCAAAACTAAGTGCTATAGCCCACAAAAACGACCAGAAATGGCCTGAATCACGATTTTTTACGATTTCCTGAAACTCGTGTTACGGGGTCCCGGACCGTTTAAATCCACCCCAGACACCAAAACTTTGTGCTGTAGCACACGAAAACGGCCAGAAATGGCCTAAATCACGAGTTTTGTATGATTTCGTGAATCACAATTTTTACGGGGACCCGAACCGTTTAAATCCACCCCGGACCGTAAAACGTGTGCTATACCCCACGAAAACGGCCAGAAATGCCCGAAATCACGAGTTTTTTTACGATTTCGTGAAACTCGTGTTACGGCGTCCCAAACCGTTTAAATCCACCCCGGACCCCCAAACTGTGTGATATAGCCCACGAAAACGGCCAGAAATGGCCTAAATCACGAGATTTGTTCGATTTCGTGAATCACGATTTTTACGGGGACCCGAACCGTTTAAATCCACCCCGGACCCCAAAACTGAGTGCTATAGCCCACAAAAACGGCCAGAAATGGCCTGAATCACGATTTTTTACAATTTCGTGAAACTCGTGTTACGGGGTCCCAAAACTGTTTAAATCCACCCGGACCCAAAAACTGAGTCCTATAACCCACGAAAACGGCCATAAATACCCGAAATCACGAGTTATTTACGATTTTGTAAAACTCGTGTTACGGGGTCCCAGACCGTTTAAATCCACCCCAGACACCAAAACTTTGTGCTATAGCCCACGAAAACGGCTAGAAATGGCCTAAATCACGAGTTTTGTACGATTTCGTGAATCACGATTTTTACGGGGACCTGAACCGTTTAAATCCACCCCGGACCGTAAAACGTGTGCTATACCCCATGAAAACGGCCAGAAATGCCCGAAATCACGAGTTTTCTACGATTTCGTGAAACTCGTGTTACGGCGTCCCGAACCGTTTAAATCCACCCCGGATCCCAAAACTTTGTGCTATAGCCCACAAAAACGGCTAGAAATAGCATGAATCACGAGTTTTTTACGATTTCGTGAAACTCGTGTTACGGGGTCCCGAACCGTTTAAATCCACCCCAGACCCCAAAACTGTGTCTTATAGCCCACGAAAACGGCCATAAATGCCCGAAATCACGAGTTATTTACGATTTTGTAAAACTCGTGTTACAGGGTCCCGGGCCGTTTAAATCCACACCAGACACCAAAACTTTGCGCTATAGCTCACGAAAACGGCAAGAAATGCCCTGAATCACAAGATTTTTATGATTTCGTGAAACTCGTGTTACGGGGTCCCGAACCGTTTAAATCCACCACATACCCCCAAATTGTGTGCTTTAGCCCACGAAAACGGTCAGAAATTGACTGAATCACGAGTTTTTTACGATTTCCTGAAACTCGTGTTACGGAGTCCCGAACCGTTTAAATCCACCACAGACTACAAAACTGTGTACTATAGCCCACGAAAATGGCCAGAAATGTCCGAAATCACGAGTAGTTTACGATTTTATGAAACTCATGTTACGGGGTCCCAGACCGTTTAAATCCACCCCGGACCCCAAAACCGTGTGCTATTGTCCATGAAATCGGCCAGGAAAGGCTGGAATCACGAGTTTTTTTACGATTTTATTAAAGTCATGTTACGGGGTCCCATGGCGTTTAAATCCACCCCAGACCCCAAAACTGTGTGCTATTGTCCATGAAATCGGCCAGGAATGGCTGGAATCACGAGTTTTTTATGATTTTTTGAAACTCGTGTTACGGGGTCCTGGACCGTTTAAATCCCGGACCCCAAAACCGTGTGCTATAACCCACGAAAATGGCCAGAAATGCCCGAAATCACGAGTTGCTTACGTTTTTATGAAACTCGTGTTACGGGGTTCCGGACCATTTAAATCCACCCCGGACCCCAAAACTATGTGCTATAGCCCACAAAAACGGCAAGAAATGGCCTGAATCACGATTTTTTACGATTTCGTGAAACTCGTGTAACGGGGTCCCGAACCGTTTAAATCCACCCCGGACCCCAAAATTGTGTCCTATAGCCCACGAAAACGGCCATAAATACCCAAAATCACGAGTTATTTACGATTTTGTAAAACTCGTGTTACAGGCTCCCGGACCGTTTAAATCCACCCCAGACACCAAAACTTTGTGCTATAGCCCACGAAAACGGCCAGAAATGACCTGAATCACGAGTTTTGTACGATTTCGTGAAACTCGTGTTACGGGGTCCCGAACCGTTTAAATTCACCACAGACCCCAAAGCTGTGTGCTTTAGCCCACGAAAACGGTCAGAAATTGACTGAATCACGAGTTTTTCACGATTTCCTGAAACTCGTGTTACGGGGTCCCGGACCGTTTAAATCCACCACAGACTACAAAACTGTGTACCATAGCCCACGAAAACGGCCAGAAATGGCCAAAATCACGAGTAGTTTACGATTTTATGAAACTCATGTTACGGGGTCCCAGACCGTTTAAATCCACCCCGGACCCCAAAACCGTGTGCTATTGTCCATGAAATCGGCCAGGAAAGGCTGGAATCACGAGTTTTTTACGATTTTATTCAAGTCATGTTACGGGGTCCCATGGCGTTTAAATCCACCCAAGACTCCAAAACTGTGTGCTATTGTCCATGAAATCGGCCATGAATGGCTGGAATTACGAGTTTTTTACGATTTTATGAAACTCGTGTTACGGGGTTCCGGACCATTTAAATCCACCCGGACCCCAAAACTGTGTGCTATAGCCCACGAAAACGGCCAGAAATGGCCTGACCCACGAGTTTTTTTAAGATTTTGTGAAACTCGTGTTACGGGGTCCCAGAACGTTCAAATCCATCCCGGACCCCAAAACTTAGTGCTATAGCCCACAAAACGGCCAGAAATGGCCCGAATCACGATTTTTTACAATTTCGTGAAACTCGTGTTACGGGGTCCCGAACCGTTTAAATCCACCCCGGACCCCAAAACTGTGTCCTATAACCCACGAAAACAGCCATAAATGCCCGAAATCACGAGTTATTTACGATTTTGTAAAACTCGTGTTACGGGGTCCCGGACCGTTTAAATCCACCCCAGACACCAAAACTTTGTGCTATAGCCCACGAAAATGGCTAGAAATGGCCTAAATCACGAGTTTTGTACGATTTCGTGAATCACGATTTTTACGGGGACCCGACCCGTTTAAATCCACCCGGACCGTAAAACGTGTCCTATACCCCACGAAAACGGCCAGAAATGCCCGAAATCACGAGTTTTTTACGATTTCGTGAAACTCGTGTAACGGCGTCCCGAACCGTTTAAATCCACCCCGGAACCCAAAACTTTGTGCTATAGCCCACAAAAACGGCCAGAAATGGCATGAATCACGAGTTTTTTATGATTTCATGAAACTCGTGTTACGGGGTCCCGAACCGTTTAAATCCACCACATACTACAAAACTGTGTACCATAGCCCACGAAAATGGCCAGAAATGTCCGAAATCACGAGTAGTTTACGATTTTATGAAACTCATGTTACGGGGTCCCAGACCGTTTAAATCCACCCTGGACCCAAAAACTTTGTGCTATAGCCCACGAAAACGGCCATAGGCATGAATCACGAGTTATTTACGATTTTGTAAAACTCGTATTACGGGGTCCCGGACCGTTTAAATCCACCCCAGACACCAAAACTTTGTGCTATAGCCCACTAAAACGGCCAGAAATGGCCTGAATCACGAGTTTTTTATGATTTCGTGAAACTCGTGTTACGGTGTCCCGAACCGTTTAAATCCACCACAGACCCCAAAACTTTGTGCTATAGCCCACGAAAACTGTCAGAAATTGACTGAATCACGTGTTTTTTACGATTTCCTGAAACTCGTGTTTCGGGGTCCCGGACCGTTTCAATCCACCACAGACCACAAAACTGTGTACCATAGCCCACAAAAACGGCCAGAAATGACCGAAATCACGAGTAGTTTACGATTTTATGAAACTCGTGTTACGGGTACCCAGACCGTTTAAATCCACCCCGGACCCCAAAACGTGTGCTATTGTCCATGAAAACGGCTAGGAAAGGCTGTAATCACGAGTTTTTTACGATTTTATTAAAGTCATGTTACGGGGTCCCATGCCGTTTAAATCCACCCCAGACCCCAAAATTGTGTGCTATTGTCCATGAAATCGGCAGGAATGGCTGGAATCACGAGTTTTTTACGATTTTTTGAAACTCGTGTTACGGGGTCCTGGACCGTTTAAATCCATCCCGGACCCCAAAACCGTGTGCTATAACCTACAAAAACGGCCAGAAATGCCCGAAATCACGAGTTTTTTACGATTTTATGAAACTCGTGTTACGGGGTTCCGGACCTTTTAAATCCACCCCGGACCCCAAAACTGTGTGCTATAGCCCACGAAAACGGCCAGAAATGGCCTGAATCACGAGTTATTTACGATTTTGTGAAACTCGTGTTACGGGGTCCCAGAGCGTTCAAATCCACCCCGGACCCCAAAACTGTGTGCTATAGCCCACGAAAACGGCCAGGAATGGCCTGAATCACGAGTTTTTAACGATTTCATGAAACTCATGTTACGGGGTCCCGAACCGTTTCAATCCACCACAGACCCCAAAATTGTGTGCCATAGCCAACGAAAACGGCCAGAAATGACCGAAATCACGAGTTTTTTACGATTTCGTCAAACTCGTGTTACGGGGTCCCGGGCCGTTTAAATCCACCGGACCCCAAAAATTTGTGCTATACCCCACGAGAACGGCTAGAAATGGACTAAATCACGAGTTTTGTACGATTTTTTGAAACTCGTGTTACGGGGTCCCGAACCGTTTAAATCCACCCCGGACCGTAAAACGTGTGCTATACCCCACGAAAACGGCCAGAAATGCCCGAAATCACGAGTTTTTTCCGATTTTGGGAAACTCGTGTTACGGCGTCCCGAACCGTTTAAATCCACCCTGGACCCAAAAACTTTGTGCTATAGCCCACAAAAACGGCCAGAAATGGCCTGAATCACGTTTTTTTACGATTTCGTGAAACTCGTGTTACGGGGTCCCGAACCGTTTAAATCCACCCCGGACCCTAAAACTGTGTCCTATAGCCCACGAAAACGGCCATAAATGCCCGAAATCACGAGTTATTTATGATTTTGTAAAACTCGTGTTACGGGGTCCCGGACCGTTTAAATCCACCCCAGACACCAAAACTTTGTGCTATAGCCCACGAAAACGGCCAGAAATGCCCTGAATCACGAGTTTTTTACGATTTCGTGAAACTCGTGTTACGAGGTCCCAAACCGTTTAAATCCACCACAGACCCCAAAACTGTGTGCTTTAGCCAATGAAAACGGTCAGGAATAGACTGAATCACGAGTTTTTTACGATTTCCTGAAACTCGTGTTACGGGGTCCCGGACCGTTACAATCCACCACAGACTACAAACTGTGTACCATAGTCCACGAAAACGGCCAGAAATGGCCGAAATCACGAGTAGTTTACGATTTTATGAAACTCGTGTTACGGGGTCCCAGACCGTTTAAATCCACCCCGACCCCAAAACCGTGTGCTATTGTCCATGAAATCGGCCAGGAATGGCTGGAATCACGATTTTTTTACGATTTTTTGAAACTCGTGTTACGGGGTCCTGGACCATTTAAATCCATCCCGGACCCCAAAACCGTGTGCTATAGCCCACTAAAACGGCCAGAAATGCCCAAAATCACGAGTTTTTTCGATTTCGTGAAACTCGTGTTACGAGGTCCTGGACTGTTTAAATCCACCCCGGACGCCAAAACTGTGTGCTTTAGCCCACGAAAACGGCCAGAAATGATCACGAGTTTTTTATGATTTCGTGAAACTCGTGTTACGGGGTCCTGCACCGTTTAAATCCACCACAGACCCCAAAACTGTGTGCTATTGTCCATGAAATCGGCCAGGAATGGCTGGAATCACGAGTTGTTTACGATTTTTTGAAACTCGTGTTACGGGGTCCTGGACCGTTTAAATCCTTCCCGGACACCAAAACCGTGTGCTATAACCCACGAAAACGGCCAGAAATTCCCGAAATCACGAGTTTTTTACGATTTTATGAAACTTGTGTTACGGGGTTCCGGACCATTTAAATCCACCCCGGACCCCAAAACTATGTGCTATAGCCCACGAAAACGGCCAGAAATGGCCTGAATCACGATTTTTTTACGATTTTGTGAAACTCGTGTTACGGGGTCCCAGACCGTTCAAATCCACCCCGGACCCCAAAACTGTGTGCTATAGCCCACGAAAACGGCCAGGAATGGCCTGAATCACGACTTTTTTTCGATTTTTTGAACTTGTGTTACGGGGTCCCGGACCATTTAAATCAACCCCTGACCCCAAAACCTGAAGGAGATATGCCCTAGAGGCAATTAATAAATTGTATTCTTTATCATATCTCGTTTGTTCATAATAGGTTTTTGTGTCATGCTGGAACCGCATTAAGCGGAAACATTAATGCGGGTGTGATACGTAAACAACCAGGTCCCTAGTAGCCTCTACTAAGACTAGTTTCGTTGCGCGATTGATGATCGAGGTTTCCCGGTCATGGGGCATGGCGCCGGTCGGCAATGAGAGTCATATCGCTGGAGAGTGATGTGATGGACATACCCAGATTTGGAGAACATAGTCGTTACACCTTTGACCGTGAGATCAACTCTTATTGATATTCCCCGAAGATACTTTGATTGCACCAAACGTCGTATCTTATTTAGTATGACAATAACGGTGATACTTTTGGGTATTGGAAAGGAGTATTGAGACGAGGGGTCAAGAGCGGGATTTGCCAGTCCGCATAGCAGGATAGATACTCTCGGGCCCACTCGGTGAGATCATGTCTAATGAGCTTGCAAGCATGTGACTAGGTCACGGAGACATGAGATCATGAACGAGTAGAAGATAGCATCGTCGGTAACGAGGTTGGGATTAGGTATGGAGATATCTATGGAGCGACGCTCGGACGTGCTAAGTATCGCTATGGCAAAAGGTCTAAGACTTCACGTTCAGGTTTGATAGATGAAAGTCATTCGTTATATCTCAGGGATTAATTCAGGGGGTCCAGGCCTACGGATTAGTCGTTGATCATTGAGGAGTCTTGATCATACCTGATATTATATCGAACCGCTAGGGTAACACACTTAAGGGGTTTCGACAAGACAACCGGAAAGGAGGGAGATCACCGGGAACGTCCCGGGAGAGGTCCGATGGAGATCGGGCAGCGCCGAAAGAGTTTTCGGAGCTAGGAAATATTATATATATTATGTTTGATATTAATTAGTGTTATTAATATGCAAATATGATTTTATATATTTATTTTCGAATTTATTAAGGCAGATTTCCCTAAATGTGCCTTCCGGACGAAAGAAGGCCCAAGAGGGGGGGAACCCCCTTGGGGAATTCGGTGGGAGCCTAGGGGCCGGCCTAGGTGGGCCACAAGGGGCCCACCAGGGGGCCGGCGCACCCCCTTGGCCGAACCAGGCTATGTGGGGATAGTCCCACATTGCCTGGCTGGCAAGGTAGGCTCCCCTTGGGAGCCTATATAAGAAGGGGCACCCCCAGCCTTTTAATTCACCAATTAATTCCTGATTTCTCTCTCGATCTCGTGGTTCCCAAGTTGGAGCCGCGCCGAGCAAGAGGAGTCGGGGATCTCCTCCACCATAGCCCGCTGCCGCGCTGCTGGTGTTCCGGTCCAAGTCTTCCGCTGCTCGTCCTGGACTGGAGCTTCGGAGGCGTCGTCTCCACCGTACGTGTGCGACTCCCTGCGAGGTGCTGCGCTAGCGGTACTCGGAGGCCTGCTTCCTCTACACGACCTTGAGGTCGGCTACGTCGGTCTTCATCGACAACGTTTGTGCGGGAACGTAATCCCCGCTTTCGGTTTACAAGGGTACGTATTCCGATCTCCGTTCGTACTACTATATCTGCATATAATAGATCTTGGCTAGTTTAAGGATATCGTCGGTAGGAAAATTATTGTTTTCTGCACACGATACCCTTCAGTGGTATCAGAGCCGATCTATCGTAAGATATAGCTGTACGCTGTTAGAACCCGTGCTGTGCACGGGGGCACCGTTCCTGTTATTTGCTACCCTCTAGCGTGCACTTGTGTATTCCAGCGGCATTGAGTTGATGAAGTGGCCCGGACCGACTTTACGCGTACGCTTACGCGAGACTGGTTCCACTACTGACATACGGCTTGTACCGTATATGTGGCTGGCGGGTGACAGTTTCTCTCTCTTTAGTTGGTCTTCGCATTTTCAATGGAGGGCCCGAAAGGGATTCTTAAACATGCAATTATTGGATCGTTGTTGTGGTCATAAGATTCGTAGGTATGAAGCGGTTCTATTTACGAAAGCCCCAAGCCACGTAAAATATGCAAAAGATAAAGTAGAAGCGTCTAACTTTATTTTGCAGGGGCTATGTGATATGGTCAAGGTAGGTTTATTAAATTGTTTATAAACTGCGGGCGCCAAGAAGACCATGGCGCGATGGACTATATCACATTGCATTACATTTGATGTTTTGTGTGCATCTTATTTTGTGTGATTGTGTGTTACACGGCGGTAGCTGAATAAGATGATCCCTTCAAAATACCACTAGTGTTCTCCCTCCAACGCGCACCACCAATAAAGTTCTACATTATGAGGCAGGCCGTGATGATCGGGTGTCATCCATATCTTCGTTCGCATACGGTGGGTGTAAGCCATGTTGCACAAGCGTCAGCGTGGAGGTCTTTGGTGGCGAGCCTAGCATACTCAGAGGTATGGCCTCGGAACAGGAAGACCGAAAGGTCGAGCACGAGTCACAAAATTGGTGTGGCGGACGATTTTGTCTACTCCTGAAGTTGTGCCGCCGGCTTTGATGATGAGGGGAGGTGCAATGGATGGGGGTCGTGTAATCGCTTAAACGACCAGGAGGGATGTTCGTTTGAGTGGGAGTTATGTTAGTTATTTTCTAAAATACTATAACTCAAAATTATTATGAACAAAGTCTTATGTTGTTGCAAATTCCATTGTAGATGTCTCGCCCCTCGTTTAACCTAGGTCTGTTCCTTGAGAAAGAAAAGCTTAAGACCAATGGGTCAAACTTCATGGCCTGGTTCCGCAACCTGAGGATCCTCCTCACTCCCCATAGGGTGGCCTACGTCATTGAGGCCGCCATAGGTGACCCTCCTGCAGATGATGCCTCTGAGGATGAGAAGAAGGTCTTCCAGACCCGATCGGAGGATTCTGCCTTTGTCCAGAGTGGCATGCTCCACGCCATGGAAGCCGACCTGCAGAAGCGCTTTGAGAAGATGAGCGCCTTTGAGATCATTTCGGATCTTAAGGCTGTCTTCGCGCCGCAGGCTAAGGCTGAGAGATATGAGGCTTCTGAGCTTTTCTTCTCAGCCAAGATGGAAGAGCATAGCAGTGTGAGCGAGCATGTAGTCAAGATGTCTGGCTACGTTCAACGCCTGAATGCTCTGGAGTGCAAGATTCCCGATGAGCTGGCGATTGACAGGGTGTTGCAATCGTTGCCACCAAGCTACAAAGGCTTCGTCATGAACTACAACATGCAGGGCATGGCTAAGTCCCTGGGTGAAGTGTTCGTGATGCTCAAGACTGCTGAGGTAGAGATTAAGAAGGAGCACACGCTGTTGATGGTCAACAAGACCGTTGATTTCAAGAAGTCCGGTGGCAAGGGAAAGCAGAGCTGGAAATCCAGGAGGGAGGCAAAGTTGGCTGCCAAGTCCAGGACTAACAGGTCTGGTCCCAGAGCTAGCGTGGAGTGTTTCTACTGCAAGGGGAAGGGTCACTGGAAGCGCAACTGCCCCAAGTATCTGGAGGATAGGAAGTCTGGCAAGACGGTCGACAAAGAGCAAGGTATATTTGATATACATGTTATAGATGTGTACCTTACATCCGCCCGGAGCAATACGTGGGTATTTGATACTGGTTCTGTTGCTCATATATGTAACTCTCAGGAGGAGTTACGGAATAGAAGGCGGCTGGCGAAGGATGAGGTGACGATGCGTGTCGGCAACGGATCGAGAGTCGACGTGGTGGCTGTCGGCACGCTCCCTTTGCATCTACCATCGGGATTAGTTTTGGTTTTAAATAAATGTTATTTTGTGCCATCCTTGAGTGTAAACATTATAAGTGGGTCTTGCCTGTTACAAGACGGTTATTCATTTAAATCAGTGTCAAGCAATTGTGCTATTTATATGAATGATATATTTTATGTTGATGCTCCCGAGAGTAATGGTTTATTCTTGTTGAATCTCGATCGTAGTACTCACATCCATAACATAGAGGCCAAACGAATTAAGTGTAGTGACGATACCGCCATGTTTTTGTGGCATTGCCGTCTTGGTCATATTGGTATAAAGCGCATGAAGCGACTCCACTCCGATGGACTCTTGGACTCGTTGGATTTCGGATCCCTCGATACATGTGAACCATTTCTCATGGGCAAAATGACCAGGACACCGTTCAAAGGTTTCGTTGAACGGGCGTCGGATTTGTTGGGGATCATACATACAGATGTATGTGGACCAATGAGCGTTTCAACACGCAATGGTTATCGTTACTTCGTCACCTTCACTGATGACTTGAGTAGATACGGTTATATCTATTTGATGAAACACAAGTCTGAAACGTTTGAAAAGTTCAAAGAATTCCACAGTGAAGTTGAGAATCAGCTTAATAGAAAAATCAAGCATCTCCGGTCCGATCGCGGTGGAGAGTACTTGAGTTTTGAGTTTGGCACACATCTGAAGAGTTGTGGCATAGTGCCCCAACTTACGCCCGCCGGAACGCCGCAGCGTAACGGTGTGTCCGAGCGACGTAATCGTACTCTACTAGATAGTGTCCGATCTATGATGTCTCTTACCGATCTGCCAGTGTCCTTCTGGGGTTATGCGTTAGAAACAGCCGCATTCATTTTAAATAGGGCTCTGTCCAAGTCCGTTGAAACGACACCGTATGAATTATGGTATGGCCACAAGCCTAAGTTATCGTTTCTGAAGGTTTGGGGTTGTGAGGCGTACGTTAAGAAACTACAGCCCGACAAACTCGAGCCGAAGTCGGAGAAAGTCGTCTTTGTAGGATATCCGCGGGAAACCGTTGGGTACACCTTATACAACCAAGCTGAGGGCAAAACTTTTGTCGCGAAGACCGGTACCTTTCTAGAGAAGGAGTTTCTCGTGAAAGGAGTAAGTGGGAGGAAGGTAGACCTCGATGAAATCGTTGATCCTGAACTCGAGATTCCGAGTGGCGCAACGGAAGCAATTCCGGAAACGTCCTCCGTGGAAGGAGTGGGAGAAACTGTCGAGGAAGATGTTCTACCTCGTAGGTCTGGTAGATCTCGGATCGCACCAGAATGGTATGGCAATATGGTTTGCACCGTTATGCTAGTCGAGCAAGACGAACCTACGAACTACAAGGAGGCGATAGAGAGTCTAGAGTCCGAGAAATGGCTTGAAGCCATGAAATCCGAAATAAGATCCATGTATGATAAACAAATGTGGACTTTTGTGGATATTCCCGAAGGGCGCAAGGCCGTCAAGAATAAGTGGATTTTTAAGAAGAAGACTTATGCTGATGGTAATGTGACCGTCTATAAAGCTCGGCTTGTCGCAAAGGGTTTCCGACAAGTTCATGGAATTGACTACGATGAAACTTTTTCACCGGTAGCGATGCTTAAGTCTATTCGGATTTTGTTAGCGGTAGCTGCCTACTATGATTATGAAATCTGGCAGATGGACGTCAAAACGGCCTTCCTGAATGGAAACATTGAGGAAGAGTTGTACATGGTACAGCCGGAAGGTTTTGTCGTTCCAGGAAGTGCTAACAAGGTGTGCAAGCTTCAGCGATCCATCTATGGATTGAAGCAGGCATCTCGGAGCTGGAATCTTCGCTTTGATGAGGTAATCAAAGGTTTTGGATTTATCCAGAATGTGGAGGAGACCTGTATTTACAAGAAAATGAGTGGGAGCTCGGTTGTGTTCTTAGCACTGTATGTTGACGACATATTGCTAATAGGGAATGATGTGGAACTTCTGAATAGCGTGAAGGAATATTTAAACAGTAAGTTTTCCATGAAGGACTTAGGAGAAGCTGCGTATGTTTTAGGGATAAAAATCTACCGTGATAGATCAAGGCGCTGTTAAGAGCATTCTTAAGTATCTCAATAAGACAAAGGAAATGTTCCTTGTGTATGGTGGCTGCGATGAGGAACTTGGCGTAACGGGTTACGTAGATGCAAGTTTCTGCTCAGACCCCAATGACTCTAAGTCACAGACAGGTTACGTGTTCAAGGTGAATGGAGGCGCCGTGTGCTGGAGAAGTGGGAAGCAACCCATAGTCGCACAATCTACAATGGAGTCGGAGTACATTGCTGCCTGCGAGGCCGCGAATGAAGCTGTGTGGCTGAGGAAGTTCGTCATCGAACTTGGAGTGTTCCCGAGCGTGCAAGACCCCGTGGTCCTCTTCTGCGACAATACGGGTGCCATTGCGAACGCCAAGGAGCCAAGGTCTCACTCCACCGCCAAACACATTCTCCGACGCTTCCACGTGATACGTCAGTACGTACAAGAAGGCGATGTGAAGATTTGCAAAGTGCAGACGGATCTGAATGTGGCAGATCCGCTGACGAAGCCTCTTCCGCTTGATAAGCATGAACAACACCAGTTAGCTATGGGTGTTAGGATTTTACCAAGTTGTAATCTAGATTAAATTGTACTCTAGTGCAAGTGGGAGACTGAAGGAGATATGCCCTAGAGGCAATTAATAAAGTGTATTCTTTATCATATCTCGTTTGTTCATAATAGGTTTTTGTGTCATGCTGGAACCGCATTAAGCGGAAACATTAATGCGGGTGTGATACGTAAACAACCAGGTTCCTAGTAGCCTCTACTAAGACTAGTTTCAGTGCGCGATTGATGATCGAGGTTTCCCGGTCATGGGGCATGGCGCCGGTCGGCAATGAGAGTCATATCGCTGGAGAGTGATGTGATGGACATACCCAGATTTGGAGAACATAGTCGTTACACCTTTGACCGTGAGATCAACTCTTATTGATATTCCCCGAAGATACTTTGATTGCACCAAACGTCGTATCTTATTTAGTATGACAATAACGGTGATACTTTTGGGTATTGGAAAGGAGTATTGAGACGAGGGGTCAAGAGCGGGATTTGCCAGTCCGCATAGCAGGATAGATACTCTCGGGCCCACTCGGTGAGATCATGTCTAATGAGCTTGCAAGCATGTGACTAGGTCACGGAGACATGAGATCATGAACGAGTAGAAGATAGCATCGTCGGTAACGAGGTCGGGATTAGGTATGGAGATATCTATGGAGCGACGCTCGGACGTGCTAAGTATCGCTATGGCAAAAGGTCTAAGACTTCACGTTCAGGTTTGATAGATGAAAGTCATTCGTTATATCTCAGGGATTAATTCAGGGGGTCCAGGCCTACGGATTAGTCGTTGATCATTGAGGAGTCTTGATCATACCTGATATTATATCGAACCGCTAGGGTAACACACTTAAGGGGTTTCGACAAGACAACCGGAAAGGAGGGAGATCACCGGGAACGTCCCGGGAGAGGTCCGATGGAGATCGGGCAGCGCCGAAAGAGTTTTCGGAGCTAGGAAATATTATATATATTATGTTTGATATTAATTAGTGTTATTAATATGCAAATATGATTTTATATATTTATTTTCGAATTTATTAAGGCAGATTTCCCTAAATGGGCCTTCCGGACGAAAGAAGGCCCAAGAGGGGGGGAACCCCCTTGGGGAATTCGGTGGGAGCCTAGGGGCCGGCCTAGGTGGGCCACAAGGGGCCCACCAGGGGGCCGGCGCACCCCCTTGGCCGAACCAGGCTATGTGGGGATAGTCCCACATTGCCTGGCTGGCAAGGTAGGCTCCCCTTGGGAGCCTATATAAGAAGGGGCACCCCCAGCCTTTTAATTCACCAATTAATTCCTGATTTCTCTCTCGATCTCGTGGTTCCCAAGTTGGAGCCGCGCCGAGCAAGAGGAGTCGGGGATCTCCTCCACCATAGCCCGCTGCCGCGCTGCTGGTGTTCCGGTCCAAGTCTTCCGCTGCTCGTCCTGGACTGGAGCTTCGGAGGCGTCGTCTCCACCGTACGTGTGCGACTCCCTGCGAGGTGCTGCGCTAGCGGTACTCGGAGGCCTGCTTCCTCTACACGACCTTGAGGTCGGCTACGTCGGTCTTCATCGACAACGTTTGTGCGGGAACGTAATCCCCGCTTTCGGTTTACAAGGGTACGTATTCCGATCTCCGTTCGTACTACTATATCTGCATAGAATAGATCTTGGCTAGTTTAAGGATATCGTCGGTAGGAAAATTATTGTTTTCTGCACACGATACCCTTCAGTGGTATCAGAGCCGATCTATCGTAAGATATAGCTGTACGCTGTTAGAACCCGTGCTGTGCACGGGGGCACCGTTCCTGTTATTTGCTACCCTCTAGCGTGCACTTTTGTATTCCAGCGGCATTGAGTTGATGAAGTGGCCCGGATCGACTTTACGCGTACGCTTACGCGAGACTGGTTCCACTACTGACATACGGCTTGTACCGTATATGTGGCTGGCGGGTGACAGTTTCTCTCTCTTTAGTTGGTCTTCGCATTTTCAATGGAGGGCCCGAAAGGGATTCTTAAACATGCAATTATTGGATCGGTAGGAAAATTATTGTTTTCTGCACACGATCCCCTTCAAAACCGTGTGCTATAGCCCACGAAAACGGCCAGAAATGCCTGAAATCACGAGTTTTTTACGATTTTGTGAAACTTGTGTTACGGGGTCCTGGACCGATTAAATCCACCCAGACCCCAAAACTGTGTGCTATAGCACACGAAAACGGCCAGAAATGGCCCGAATCACGAATTTTTTACGATTTCGTGAAACTCGTGTTACCGGGTCCCGAACCGTTTAAATCCACCTCGGACCCCAAAATTGTGTGCTATACCCCACAAAAACGGCCAAAAATAGAGTGAATCACGAGTTTTTAACGATTTCATGAAACTCATGTTACGGGGTCCCGAACCGTTTCAATCCACCACAGACCCCAAAATTGTGTGCCATAGCCAACGAAAACAGCCAGAAATGACCGAAATCACGAGTTTTTTACGATTTCGTCAAACTCGTGTTACGGGGTCCCGGGCCGTTTAAATCCACCCGGACCCCAAAAATTTGTGCTATACCCCACGAGAACGGCTAGAAATGGACTAAATCACGAGTTTTGTACGATTTTTTGAAACTCGTGTTACGGGGTCCCGGACTGTTTAAATCCACCCCGGACCGTAAAACGTGTGCTATACCCCACGAAAACGGCCAGAAATGCCCGAAATCACGAGTTTTTTACGATTTTGGGAAACTCGTGTTACGGCGTCCCGAACCGTTTAAATCCACCCTGGACCCAAAAACTTTGTGCTATAGCCCACAAAAACGGCCAGAAATGGCCTGAATCACGATTTTTTACGATTTCGTGAAACTCGTGTTACGGGGTCCCGAACCGTTTAAATCCACCCCGGACCCCAAAACTGTGTCCTATAGCCCACGAAAACGGCCATAAATGCCCGAAATCACGAGTTATTTACGATTTTGTAAAACTCGTGTTACGGGGTCCCGGACCGTTTAAATCCACCCCAGACACCAAAACTTTGTGCTATAGCCCACGAAAACGGCCAGAAATGCCCTGAATCATGAGTTTTTTACGATTTTGTGAAACTCGTGTTACGGGGTCCCGGACCGTTCAAATCCACCCTGGACCCCAAAACTGTGTGCTTTAGCCAACGAAAACGGTCAGGAATAGACTGAATCACGAGTTTTTTACGATTTCCTGAAACTCGTGTTACGGGGTCCCGGACCGTTACAATCCACCACAGACTACAAAACTGTGTACCATAGCCCACGAAAACGGCCAGAAATGGCCGAAATCACGAGTAGTTTACGATTTTATGAAACTCGTGTTACGGGGTCCCAGACCGTTTAAATCCACCCCGGACCCCAAAACCGGGTGCTATTGTCCATGAAATCGGCCAGGAATGGCTGGAATCACGAGTTTTTTACGATTTTTTGAAACTCGTGTTACGGGGTCCTGGACCGTTTAAATCCATCCCAGACCCCAAAACCGTGTGCTATAGCCCACTAAAACGGCCAGAAATGCCCAAAATCACGAGTTTTTTCGATTTCGTGAAACTCGTGTTACGGGGTCCTGGACTGTTTAAATCCACCCCGGACGCCAAAACTGTGTGCTTTAGCACACGAAAACGGCCAGAAATGATCACGAGTTTTTTATGATTTCGTGAAACTCGTGTTACGGGGTCCTGCACTGTTTAAATCCACCACAGACCCCAAAATTGTGTGTCATAGCCCTCGAAAACGGCCAGAAATGGCCGAAATCACGAGTTTTTTACGATTTTATTAAAGTCATGTTACGGGGCCCCATGCCGTTTAAATCCACCCCAGACCCCAAAACTGTGTGCTATTGTCCATGAAATCGGCCAGGAATGGCTGGAATCACGAGTTTTTTACGATTTTTTGAAACTCGTGTTACGGGGTCCTGGACCGTTTAAATCCATCCCGGACACCAAAGCCGTGTGCTATAACCCACGAAAACGGCCAGAAATTCCCGAAATCACGAGTTTTTTACGATTTTATGAAACTCGTGTTACGGGGTTCCGAACCATTTAAATCCACCCCGGACCCCAAAAATATGTGCTATAGCCCACGAAAACGGCCAGAAATGGCCTGAATCACGATTTTTTTACGATTTTGTGAAACTCGTGTTACGGGGTCCCAGACCGTTCAAATCCACCCCGGACCCCAAAACTGTGTGATATAGCCCACGAAAACGGCCAGGAATGGCCTGAATCACGACTTTTTTACGATTTGTGAACTTGTGTTACGGGGTCCCGGACCATTTAAATCAACCCCTGACCCCAAAACCGTGTGCTATAGCCCACGAAAACGGCCAGAAATGCCTGAAATCACGAGTTTTTACGATTTTGTGAAACTCGTGTTACGGGGTCCTGGACCGATTAAATCCACCCCTGACCCCAAAACTGTGTGCTATAGCCCACGAAAACGGCCAGAAATGGCCCGAATCACGAGTTTTTTACGATTTCGTGAAACTCGTGTTACGGGGTCCCGAACCGTTTAAATCCACCTCGGACCCCAAAATTGTGTGCTATACCCCACAAAAACGGCCAGAAATAGACTGAATCACAAGTTTTTTACGATTTCATGAAACTCGTCTTTCGGGGTCCCGAACCGTTTCAATCCACCACAGACCCCAAAATTGTGTGCCATAGCCCACGAAAACGGCCAGAAATGACCGAAATCACGAGTTTTTTACGATTTTATGAAACTCGTGTTACGGGGTTCCGGACCATTTAAATCCACCCCGGACCCCAAAACTGTGTTCTATAGCCCACGAAAACGGCCAGAAATGGCCTGAATCACGAGTTTTTTACGATTTTGTGAAACTCGTGTTACGGGGTCCCGGACCGTTCAAATCCACCCCGGACCCCAAAACTGTGTGCTATAGCCCACGAAAACGGCCAGGAATGGCCTGAATCACGAGTTTTTTATGATTTTGTCAACTTGTGTTACGGGGTCCCGGACCATTTAAATCAACCCCTGACCCCAAAACCGTGTGCTAAAGCAAACGAAAACGGCCAGAAATGCCTGAAATCACGAGTTTTTTACGATTTTGTGAAACTCGTGTTACGGTGTCCCGAACCGTTTAAATCCACCACAGACCCCAAAACTGTGTGCTTTAGCCCACGAAAACTGTCAGAAATTGACTGAATCACAAGTTTTTTACGATTTCCTGAAACTCGTGTTTCGGGGTCCCGGACCGTTTAAATCCACCACAGACTACAAAACTGTGTACCATAGCCCACAAAAACGGCCAGAAATGACCGAAATCACGAGTAGTTTACGATTTTATGAAACTCGTGTTACGGGTACCCAGACCGTTTAAATCCAACCCGGACCCCAAAACGTGTGCTATTGTCCATGAAATCGGCTAGGAAAGGCTGTAATCACGAGTTTTTTACGATTTTCTTTAAGTCATGTTACGGGGTCCCATGCCGTTTAAATCCACCCCAGTCCCCAAAACTGTGTGCTATTGTCCATGAAATCGGCCAGGAATGGCTGGAATCACGAGTTTTTTACGATTTTTTGAAACTCGTGTTACGGGGTCCTGGACCGTTTAAATCCATCCTGGACCCCAAACCCGTGTGCTATAACCTACAAAAACGGCCAGAAATGCCCGAAATCACGAGTTTTTTACGATTTTATGAAACTCGTGTTACGGGGTTCCGGACCTTTTAAATCCACCCCGGACCCCAAAACTGTGTGCTATAGCCCACGAAAACGGCCAGAAATGGCCTGAATCACGAGTTATTTACGATTTTGTGAAACTCGTGTTACGGGGTCCCAGACCGTTCAAATCCACCCCGGACCCCAAAACTGTGTGCTATAGCCCACGAAAACGGCCAGGAATGGCTTGAATCACGACTTTTTTTCGATTTTTTGAACTTGTGTTACGGGGTCCCGGACCGTTTAAATCCACCACAGACCCCAAAATTGTGTGTCATAGCCCTCGAAAACGGCCAGAAATGGCCGAAATCACGAGTTTTTAACGATTTTGTGAAACTCGTGTTACGGGGTTCCGAACCATTTAAATCCACCCCGGACCCCAAAACTGTGTGCTATAGCCCACGAAAACGGCCAGAAATGGCCTGAATCACGAGTTTTTTACGATTTTGTGAAACTCGTGTTACGGGGTCCCGGACCGTTCAAATCCACCCCGGACCCCAAAACTGTGTGCTATAGCCCACGAAAACGGCCAGGAATGGCCTGAATCACGAGTTTTTTACGATTTGTGAACTTGTGTTACGGGGTCCCGGACCATTTAAATCAACCCCTGACCCCAAAACCGTGTGCTATAGCCCACGAAAACGGCCAGAAATGCCTGAAATCACGAGTTTTTACGATTTTGTGAAACTCGTGTTACGGTGTCCCGAACCGATTAAATCCACCACAGACCCCAAAACTGTGTGCTTTAGCCAACGAAAACGGTCAGCAATAGACTGAATCACGAGTTTTTTACGATTTCCTGAAACTCGTGTTACGGGGTCCCGGACCGTTACAATCCACCACAGACTACAAAACTGTGTACCATAGCCCACGAAAACGGCCAGAAATGGCCGAAATCACGAGTAGTTTACGATTTTATGAAACTCGTGTTACGGGGTCCCAGACCGTTTAAATCCACCCCGGACCCCAAAACCGGGTGCTATTGTCCATGAAATCGGCCAGGAATGGCTGGAATCACGAGTTTTTTACGATTTTTTGAAACTCGTGTTACGGGGTCCTGGACCGTTTAAATCCATCCCAGACCCCAAAACCGTGTGCTATAGCCCACTAAAACGGCCAGAAATGCCCAAAATCACGAGTTTTTTCGATTTCGTGAAACTCGTGTTACGGGGTCCTGGACTGTTTAAATCCACCCCGGACGCCAAAACTGTGTGCTTTAGCCCACGAAAACGGCCAGAAATGATCACGAGTTTTTTATGATTTCGTGAAACTCGTGTTACGGGGTCCTGCACTGTTTAAATCCACCACAGACCCAAAATTGTGTGTCATAGCCCTCGAAAACGGCCAGAAATGGCCGAAATCACGAGTTTTTTACGATTTTATTAAAGTCATGTTACGGGGCCCCATGCCGTTTAAATCCACCCCAGACCCCAAAACTGTGTGCTATTGTCCATGAAATCGGCCAGGAATGGCTGGAATCACGAGTTTTTTACGATTTTTTGAAACTCGTGTTACGGGGTCCTGGACCGTTTAAATCCATCCCGGACACCAAAACCGTGTGCTATAACCCACGAAAACGGCCAGAAATTCCCGAAATCACGAGTTTTTTACGATTTTATGAAACTCGTGTTACGGGGTTCCGAACCATTTAAATCCACCCCGGACCCCAAAAATATGTGCTATAGCCCACGAAAACGGCCAGAAATGGACTGAATCACGAGTTTTTTACGATTTTGTGAAACTCGTGTTACGGGGTCCCGGACCGTTCAAATCCACCCCGGACCCCAAAACTGTGTGCTATAGCCCACGAAAACGGCCAGGAATGGCCTGAATCACGAGTTTTTTACGATTTGTGAACTTGTGTTACGGGGTCCCGGACCATTTAAATCAACCCCTGACCCCAAAACCGTGTGCTATAGCCCACGAAAACGGCCAGAAATGCCTGAAATCACGAGTTTTTACGATTTTGTGAAACTCGTGTTACGGTGTCCCGAACCGATTAAATCCACCACAGACCCCAAAACTGTGTGCTTTAGCCCACGAAAACGGCCAGAAATTGACTGAATCACAAGTTTTTTACGATTTCCTGAAACTCGTGTTTCGGGGTCCCGGACCGTTTAAATCCACCACAGACTACAAAACTGTGTACCATAGCCCACAAAAACGGCCAGAAATGACCGAAATCACGAGTAGTTTACGATTTTATGAAACTCGTGTTACGGGTACCCAGACCGTTTAAATCCAACCCGGACCCCAAAACGTGTGCTATTGTCCATGAAATCGGCTAGGAAAGGCTGTAATCACGAGTTTTTTACGATTTTCTTAAAGTCATGTTACGGGGTCCCATGCCGTTTAAATCCACCCCAGACCCCAAAACTGTGTGCTATTGTCCATGAAATCGGCCAGGAATGGCTGGAATCACGAGTTTTTTACGATTTTTTGAAACTCGTGTTACGGGGTCCTGGACCGTTTAAATCCTTCCCGGACACCAAAACCGTGTGCTATAACCCACGAAAACGGCCAGAAATTCCCGAAATCACGAGTTTTTTACGATTTTATGAAACTCGTGTTACGGGGTTCCGGACCTTTTAAATCCACCCCGGACCCCAAAACTGTGTGCTATAGCCCACGAAAACGGCCAGAAATGGCCTGAATCACGAGTTATTTACGATTTTGTGAAACTCGTGTTACGGGGTCCCAGACCGTTCAAATCCACCCCGGACCCCAAAACTGTGTGCTATAGCCCACGAAAACGGCCAGGAATGGCCTGAATCACGACTTTTTTCGATTTTTTGAACTTGTGTTACGGGGTCCCGGACCGTTTAAATCCACCACAGACCCCAAAATTGTGTGTCATAGCCCTCGAAAACGGCCAGAAATGGCCGAAATCACGAGTTTTTAACGATTTTGTGAAACTCGTGTTACGGGGTCCTGGACCGATTAAATCCACCCCAGACCCCAAAACTGTGTGCTATAGCACACGAAAACGGCCAGAAATGGCCCGAATCACGAGTTTTTTACGATTTCATGAAACTCGTGTTACGGGGTCCCGAACCGTTTAAATCCACTCGGACCCCAAAATTGTGTGCTATACCCCACAAAAACGGCCAGAAATAGACTGAATCACAAGTTTTTTACGATTTCATGAAACTCGTCTTTCGGGGTCCCGAACCGTTTCAATCCACCACAGACCCCAAAATTGTGTGCCATAGCCCACGAAAACGGCCGGAAAGTACCGAAATCACGAGTTTTTTACGATTTTATGAAACTCGTGTTACGGGGTTCCGGACCATTTAAATCCACCCCGGACCCCAAAACTGTGTTCTATAGCCCACGAAAACGGCCAGAAATGGCCTGAATCACGAGTTTTTTACGATTTTGTGAAACTCGTGTTACGGGGTCCCGGACCGTTCAAATCCACCCCGGACCCCAAAACTGTGTGCTATAGCCCACGAAAACGGCCAGGAATGGCCTGAATCACGAGTTTTTTACGATTTTGTCAACTTGTGTTACGGGGTCCCGGACCATTTAAATCAACCCCTGACCCCAAAACCGTGTGCTAAAGCAAACGAAAACGGCCAGAAATGCCTGAAATCACGAGTTTTTTACGATTTTGTGAAACTCGTGTTACGGTGTCCCGAACCGTTTAAATCCACCACAGACCCCAAAACTGTGTGCTTTAGCCCACGAAAACTGTCAGAAATTGACTGAATCACAAGTTTTTTACGATTTCCTGAAACTCGTGTTTCGGGGTCCCGGACCGTTTAAATCCACCACAGACTACAAAACTGTGTACCATAGCCCACAAAAACGGCCAGAAATGACCGAAATCACGAGTAGTTTACGATTTTATGAAACTCGTGTTACGGGTACCCAGACCGTTTAAATCCAACCCGGACCCCAAAACGTGTGCTATTGTCCATGAAATCGGCTAGGAAAGGCTGTAATCACGAGTTTTTTACGATTTTATTAAAGTCATGTTACGGGGTCCCATGCCGTTTAAATCCACCCCAGACCCCAAAACTGTGTGCTATTGTCCATGAAATCGGCCAGGAATGGCTGGAATCACGAGTTTTTTACGATTTTTTGAAACTCGTGTTACGGGGTCCTGGACCGTTTAAATCCATCCTGGATCCCAAAACCGTGTGCTATAACCTACAAAAACGGCCAGAAATGGCCGAAATCACGAGTTTTTTACGATTTTATGAAACTCGTGTTACGGGGTTCCGGACCTTTTAAATCCACCCCGGACCCCAAAACTGTGTGCTATAGCCCACGAAAACGGCCAGAAATGGCCTGAATCACGAGTTATTTACGATTTTGTGGAACTCGTGTTACGGGGTCCCAGACCGTTCAAATCCACCCCGGACCCCAAAACTGTGTGCTATAGCCCACGAAAACGGCCAGGAATGGCCTGAATCACGAGTTTTTTACGATTTTGTCAACTTGTGTTACGGGGTCCCGGACCATTTAAATCAACCCCTGACCCCAAAACCGTGTGCTAAAGCCCACGAAAACGGCCAGAAATGCCTGAAATCACGAGTTTTTTACGATTTTGTGAAACTCGTGTTACGGTGTCCCGAACCGTTTAAATCCACCACACACCCCAAAACTGTGTGCTTTAGCCCACGAAAACTGTCAGAAATTGACTGAATCACAAGTTTTTTACGATTTCCTGAAACTCGTGTTTCGGGGTCCCGGACCGTTTAAATCCACCACAGACTACAAAACTGTGTACCATAGCCCACAAAAACGGCCAGAAATGACCGAAATCACGAGTAGTTTACGATTTTATGAAACTCGTGTTACGGGTACCCAGACCGTTTAAATCCAACCCGGACCCCAAAACGTGTGCTATTGTCCATGAAATCGGCTAGGAAAGGCTGTAATCACGAGTGTTTTACAATTTTATTAAAGTCATGTTACGGGGTCCCATGCCGTTTAAATCCACCCCAGACCCCAAAACTGTGTGCTATTGTCCATGAAATCGGCCAGGAATGGCTGGAATCACGAGTTTTTTACGATTTTTTGAAACTCGTGTTACGGGGTCCTGGACCGTTTAAATCCATCCTGGACCCCAAAACCGTGTGCTATAACCTACAAAAACGGCCAGAAATGCCCGAAATCACGAGTTTTTTACGATTTTATGAAACTCGTGTTACGGGGTTCCGGACCTTTTAAATCCACCCCGGACCCCAAAACTGTGTGCTATAGCCCACGAAAACGGCCAGAAATGGCCTGAATCACGAGTTATTTACGATTTTGTGAAACTCGTGTTACGGGGTCCCAGACCGTTCAAATCCACCCCGGACCCCAAAACTGTGTGCTATAGCCCACGAAAACGGCCAGGAATGGCCTGAATCACGACTTTTTTCGATTTTTTGAACTTGTGTTACGGGGTCCCGGACCGTTTAAATCCACCACAGACCCCAAACTTGTGTGTTATAGCCCTCGAAAACGGCCAGAAATGGCCGAAATCACGAGTTTTTAACGATTTTGTGAAACTCGTGTTACGGGGTCCTGGACCGATTAAATCCACCCCAGACCCCAAAACTGTGTGCTATAGCACACGAAAACGGCCAGAAATGGCCCGAATCACGAGTTTTTTACGATTTCATGAAACTCGTGTTACGGGGTCCCGAACCGTTTAAATCCACCACACACCCCAAAACTGTGTGCTTTAGCCCACGAAAACTGTCAGAAATTGACTGAATCACAAGTTTTTTACGATTTCCTGAAACTCGTGTTTCGGGGTCCCGGACCGTTTAAATCCACCACAGACTACAAAACTGTGTACCATAGCCCACAAAAACGGCCAGAAATGACCGAAATCACGAGTAGTTTACGATTTTATGAAACTCGTGTTACGGGTACCCAGACCGTTTAAATCCAACCCGGACCCCAAAACGTGTGCTATTGTCCATGAAATCGGCTAGGAAAGGCTGTAATCACGAGTTTTTTACGATTTTCTTAAAGTCATGTTACGGGGTCCCATGCCGTTTAAATCCACCCCAGACCCCAAAACTGTGTGCTATTGTCCATGAAATCGGCCAGGAATGGCTGGAATCACGAGTTTTTTACGATTTTTTGAAACTCGTGTTACGGGGTCCTGGACCGTTTAAATCCTTCCCGGACACCAAAACCGTGTGCTATAACCCACGAAAACGGCCAGAAATTCCCGAAATCACGAGTTTTTTACGATTTTATGAAACTCGTGTTACGGGGTTCCGGACCTTTTAAATCCACCCCGGACCCCAAAACTGTGTGCTATAGCCCACGAAAACGGCCAGAAATGGCCTGAATCACGAGTTATTTACGATTTTGTGAAACTCGTGTTACGGGGTCCCAGACCGTTCAAATCCACCCCGGACCCCAAAACTGTGTGCTATAGCCCACGAAAACGGCCAGGAATGGCCTGAATCACGACTTTTTTCGATTTTTTGAACTTGTGTTACGGGGTCCCGGACCGTTTAAATCCACCACAGACCCCAAAATTGTGTGTCATAGCCCTCGAAAACGGCCAGAAATGGCCGAAATCACGAGTTTTTAACGATTTTGTGAAACTCGTGTTACGGGGTCCTGGACCGATTAAATCCACCCCAGACCCCAAAACTGTGTGCTATAGCACACGAAAACGGCCAGAAATGGCCCGAATCACGAGTTTTTTACGATTTCATGAAACTCGTGTTACGGGGTCCCGAACCGTTTAAATCCACTCGGAGCCCAAAATTGTGTGCTATACCCCACAAAAACGGCCAGAAATAGACTGAATCACAAGTTTTTTACGATTTCATGAAACTCGTCTTTCGGGGTCCCGAACCGTTTCAATCCACCACAGACCCCAAAATTGTGTGCCATAGCCCACGAAAACGGCCAGAAATGACCGAAATCACGAGTTTTTTACGATTTTATGAAACTCGTGTTACGGGGTTCCGGACCATTTAAATCCACCCCGGACCCCAAAACAGTGTTCTATAGCCCACGAAAACGGCCAGAAATGGCCTGAATCACGAGTTTTTTACGATTTTGTGAAACTCGTGTTACGGGGTCCCGGACCGTTCAAATCCACCCCGGACCCCAAAACTGTGTGCTATAGCCCACGAAAACGGCCAGGAATGGCCTGAATCACGAGTTTTTTACGATTTTGTCAACTTGTGTTACGGGGTCCCGGACCATTTAAATCAACCCCTGACCCCAAAACCGTGTGCTAAAGCAAACGAAAACGGCCAGAAATGCCTGAAATCACGAGTTTTTTACGATTTTGTGAAACTCGTGTTACGGTGTCCCGAACCGTTTAAATCCACCACAGACCCCAAAACTGTGTGCTTTAGCCCACGAAAACTGTCAGAAATTGACTGAATCACAAGTTTTTTACGATTTCCTGAAACTCGTGTTTCGGGGTCCCGGACCGTTTAAATCCACCACAGACTACAAAACTGTGTACCATAGCCCACAAAAACGGCCAGAAATGACCGAAATCACGAGTAGTTTACGATTTTATGAAACTCGTGTTACGGGTACCCAGACCGTTTAAATCCAACCCGGACCCCAAAACGTGTGCTATTGTCCATGAAATCGGCTAGGAAAGGCTGTAATCACGAGTTTTTTACGATTTTATTAAAGTCATGTTACGGGGTCCCATGCCGTTTAAATCCACCCCAGACCCCAAAACTGTGTGCTATTGTCCATGAAATCGGCCAGGAATGGCTGGAATCACGAGTTTTTTACGATTTTTTGAAACTCGTGTTACGGGGTCCTGGACCGTTTAAATCCATCCTGGATCCCAAAACCGTGTGCTATAACCTACAAAAACGGCCAGAAATGGCCGAAATCACGAGTTTTTTACGATTTTATGAAACTCGTGTTACGGGGTTCCGGACCTTTTAAATCCACCCCGGACCCCAAAACTGTGTGCTATAGCCCACGAAAACGGCCAGAAATGGCCTGAATCACGAGTTATTTACGATTTTGTGGAACTCGTGTTACGGGGTCCCAGACCGTTCAAATCCACCCCGGACCCCAAAACTGTGTGCTATAGCCCACGAAAACGGCCAGGAATGGCCTGAATCACGAGTTTTTTACGATTTTGTCAACTTGTGTTACGGGGTCCCGGACCATTTAAATCAACCCCTGACCCCAAAACCGTGTGCTAAAGCCCACGAAAACGGCCAGAAATGCCTGAAATCACGAGTTTTTTACGATTTTGTGAAACTCGTGTTACGGTGTCCCGAACCGTTTAAATCCACCACACACCCCAAAACTGTGTGCTTTAGCCCACGAAAACTGTCAGAAATTGACTGAATCACAAGTTTTTTACGATTTCCTGAAACTCGTGTTTCGGGGTCCCGGACCGTTTAAATCCACCACAGACTACAAAACTGTGTACCATAGCCCACAAAAACGGCCAGAAATGACCGAAATCACGAGTAGTTTACGATTTTATGAAACTCGTGTTACGGGTACCCAGACCGTTTAAATCCAACCCGGACCCCAAAACGTGTGCTATTGTCCATGAAATCGGCTAGGAAAGGCTGTAATCACGAGTGTTTTACAATTTTATTAAAGTCATGTTACGGGGTCCCATGCCGTTTAAATCCACCCCAGACCCCAAAACTGTGTGCTATTGTCCATGAAATCGGCCAGGAATGGCTGGAATCACGATTTTTTTACGATTTTTTGAAACTCGTGTTACGGGGTCCTGGACCGTTTAAATCCATCCTGGACCCCAAAACCGTGTGCTATAACCTACAAAAACGGCCAGAAATGCCCGAAATCACGAGTTTTTTACGATTTTATGAAACTCGTGTTACGGGGTTCCGGACCTTTTAAATCCACCCCGGACCCCAAAACTGTGTGCTATAGCCCACGAAAACGGCCAGAAATGGCCTGAATCACGAGTTATTTACGATTTTGTGAAACTCGTGTTACGGGGTCCCAGACCGTTCAAATCCACCCCGGACCCCAAAACTGTGTGCTATAGCCCACGAAAACGGCCAGGAATGGCCTGAATCACGACTTTTTTCGATTTTTTGAACTTGTGTTACGGGGTCCCGGACCGTTTAAATCCACCACAGACCCCAAACTTGTGTGTTATAGCCCTCGAAAACGGCCAGAAATGGCCGAAATCACGAGTTTTTAACGATTTTGTGAAACTCGTGTTACGGGGTCCTGGACCGATTAAATCCACCCCAGACCCCAAAACTGTGTGCTATAGCACACGAAAACGGCCAGAAATGGCCCGAATCACGAGTTTTTTACGATTTCATGAAACTCGTGTTACGGGGTCCCGAACCGTTTAAATCCACCTCGGACCCCAAAATTGTGTGCTATACCCCACAAAAACGGCCAGAAATAGACTGAATCACGAGTTTTTAACGATTTCATGAAACTCATCTTTCGGGGTCCCGAACCGTTTCAATCCACCACAGACCCCAAAATTGTGTGCCATAGCCCACGAAAACGGCCAGAAATGACCGAAATCACGAGTTTTTTACGATTTTATGAAACTCGTGTTACGGGGTTCCGGACCATTTAAATCCACCCCGGACCCCAAAACTGTGTTCTATAGCCCACGAAAGCGGCCAGAAATGGCCTGAATCACGAGTTTTTTACGATTTTGTGAAACTCGTGTTACGGGGTGCCGGACCGTTCAAATCCACCCCGGACCCCAAAACTGTGTGCTATAGCCCACGAAAACGGCCAGGAATGGCCTGAATCACGAGTTTTTTACGATTTTTCAACTTGTGTTACGGGGTCCCGGACCATTTAAATCAACCCCTGACCCCAAAAATGTGTGCTAAAGCCCACGAAAACGGCCAGAAATGCCCGAAATCACGAGTTTTTTACGGTTTTGGGAAACTCGTGTTACGGCGTCCCGAACCGTTTAAATCCACCCTGGACCCAAAAACTTTGTGCTATAGCCCACAAAAACGGCCAGAAATGGCCTGAATCGTGATTTTTTACGATTTCGTGAAACTCGTGTTACGGGGTCCCGAACCGTTTAAATCCACCCCAGACCCCAAAACTGTGTCCTATAGCCCACGAAAACGGCCATAAATGCCCGAAATCACGAGTTATTTACGACTTTGTAAAACTCGTGTTACGGGGTTCCGGACCGTTTAAATCCACCCCAGACACCAAAACTTTGTGCTATAGCCCACGAAAACGGCCTGAAATGCCCTGAATCAAGAGTTTTTTACGATTTTGTGAAACTCGTGTTACGGGGTCCCGGACCGTTCAAATCCACCCCGGACACCAAAACTGTGTGCTTTAGCCAACGAAAACGGTCAGGAATAGACTGAATCACGAGTTTTTTACGATTTCCTGAAACTCGTGTTACGGGGTCCCGGACCGTTACAATCCACCACAGACTACAAAACTGTGTACCATAGCCCACGAAAACGGCCAGAAATGGCCGAAATCACGAGTAGTTTACGATTTTATGAAACTCGTGTTACGGGGTCCCAGACCGTTTAAATCCACCCCGGACCCCAAAACCGGGTGCTATTGTCCATGAAATCGGCCAGGAATGGCTGGAATCACGAGTTTTTTACGATTTTTTGAAACTCGTGTTACGGGGTCCTGGACCGTTTAAATCCATCCCAGACCCCAAAACCGTGTGCTATAGCCCACTAAAACGGCCAGAAATGCCCAAAATCACGAGTTTTTTCGATTTCGTGAAACTCGTGTTACGGGGTCCTGGACTGTTTAAATCCACCCGGACGCCAAAACTGTGTGCTTTAGCCCACGAAAACGGCCAGAAATGATCACGAGTTTTTTATGATTTCGTGAAACTCGTGTTACGGGGTCCTGCACCGTTTAAATCCACCACAGACCCCAAAATTGTGTGTCATAGCCCTCGAAAACGGCCAGAAATGGCCGAAATCACGAATTTTGTACGATTTTATTAAAGTCATGTTACGGGGCCCCATGCCGTTTAAATCCACCCAGACCCCAAAACTGTGTGCTATTGTCCATGAAATCGGCCAGGAATGGCTGGAATCACGAGTTTTTTACGATTTTTTGAAACTCGTGTTACGGGGTGCTGGACCGTTTAAATCCATCCCGGACACCAAAACCGTGTGCTATAACCCACGAAAACGGCCAGAAATTCCCGAAATCACGAGTTTTTTACGATTTTATGAAACTCGTGTTACGGGGTTCCGGACCATTTAAATCCACCCCGGACCCCAAAAATATGTGCTATAGCCCACGAAAACGGCCAGAAATGGCCTAATCACGATTTTTTTACGATTTTGTGAAACTCGTGTTACGGGGTCCCAGACCGTTCAAATCCACCCCGGACCCCAAAACTGTGTGCTATAGCCCACGAAAACGGCCAGGAATGGCCTGAATCACGACTTTTTTACGATTTGTGAACTTGTGTTACGGGGTCCCGGACCATTTAAATCAACCCCTCACCCCAAAATCGTGTGCTATAGCCCACGAAAACGGCCAGAAATGCCTGAAATCACGAGTTTTTACGATTTTGTGAAACTCGTGTTACGGGGTCCTGGACCGATTAAATCCACCCCTGACCCCAAAACTGTGTGCTATAACCCACGAAAACGGCCAGAAATGGCCCGAATCACGAGTTTTTTACGATTTCGTGAAACTCATGTTACGGGGTCCCGAACCGTTTAAATGCACCTCGGACCCCAAAATTGTGTGCTATACCCCACAAAAACGGCCAGAAATAGACTGAATCCTAAGTTTTTTACGATTTCATGAAACTCGTCTTTCGGGGTCCCGAACCGTTTCAATCCACCACAGACCCCAAAATTGTGTGCCATAGCCCACGAAAACGGCCAGAAATGACCGAAATCACGAGTTTTTTACGATTTTATGAAACTCGTGTTACGGGGTTCCGGACCATTTAAATCCACCCCGGACCCCAAAATTGTGTTCTATAGCCCACGAAAACGGCCAGAAATGGCCTGAATCACGAGTTTTTTACGATTTTGTGAAACTCGTGTTACGGGGTCCCGGACCGTTCAAATCCACCCCGGACCCCAAAACTGTGTGCTATAGCCCACGAAAACGGCCAGGAATGGCCTGAATCACGAGTTGTTTATGATTTTGTCAACTTGTGTTACGGGGTCCCGGACCATTTAAATCAACCCCTACCCCAAAACCGTGTGCTAAAGCCCACGAAAACGGCCAGAAATGCCTGAAATCACGAGTTTTTTACGATTTTGTGAAACTCGTGTTACGGTGTCCCGAACCGTTTAAATCCACCACACACCCCAAAACTGTGTGCTTTAGCCCACGAAAACTGTCAGAAATTGACTGAATCACAAGTTTTTTACGATTTCCTGAAACTCGTGTTTCGGGGTCCCGGACCGTTTAAATCCACCACAGACTACAAAACTGTGTACCATAGCCCACAAAAACGGCCAGAAATGACCGAAATCACGAGTAGTTTACGATTTTATGAAACTCGTGTTACGGGTACCCAGACCGTTTAAATCCACCCCGAACCCCAAAACGTGTGCTATTGTCCATGAAATCGGCTAGGAAAGGCTGTAATCACGAGTTTTTTACGATTTTATTAAAGTCATGTTACGGGGTCCCATGCCGTTTAAATCCACCCCAGACCCCAAAACTGTGTGCTATTGTCCATGAAATCGGCCAGGAATGGCTGGAATCACGAGTTTTTTTCGATTTTTTGAAACTCGTGTTACGGGGTCCTGGACCGTTTAAATCCATCCTGGACCCCAAAACCGTGTGCTATAACCTACAAAAACGGCCAGAAATGCCCGAAATCACGAGTTTTTTACGATTTTATGAAACTCGTGTTACGTGGTTCCGGACCCCCAAAACTGTGTGCTATAGCCCACGAAAACGGCCAGAAATGGCCTGAATCACGAGTTATTTACGATTTTGTGAAACTCGTGTTACGGGGTCCCAGACCGTTCAAATCCACCCCGGACCCCAAAACTGTGTGCTATAGCCCACGAAAACGGCCAGGAATGGCCTGAATCACGACTTTTTTTCGATTTTTTGAACTTGTGTTACGGGGTCCCGGACCATTTAAATCAACCCCTGACCCCAAAACCGTGTGCTATAGCCCACGAAAACGGCCAGAAATGCCTGAAATCACGAGTTTTTTACGATTTTGTGAAACTCGTGTTACGGGGTCCTGGACCGATTAAATCCACCCCAGACCCCAAAATTGTGTGCTATAGCACACGAAAACGGCCAGAAATGGCCCGAATCACGAGTTTATTACGATTTCGTGAAACTCGTGTTACGGGGTCCCGAACCGTTTTAATCCACCTCGGACCCCAAAATTGTGTGCTATACCCCACAAAAACGGCCAGAAATAGACTGAATCACGTGTTTTTAACGATTTCATGAAACTCATGTTACGGGGTCCCTAACCGTTTCAATCCACCACAGACCCCAAAATTGTGTGCCATAGCCAACGAAAACGGCCAGAAATGCCCGAAATCACGAGTTTTTTACGATTTTGTCAAACTCGTGTTACGGGGTCCCGGGCCGTTTAAATCCACCCGAACCCCAAAAATTTGTGCTATACCCCACGAGAACGGCTAGAAATGGACTAAATCACGAGTTTTGTACGATTTTTTGAAACTCGTGTTACGGGGTACCGAACCGTTTAAATCCACCCCGGACCGTAAAATGTGTGCTATACCCCACGAAAACGGCCAGAAATGCCCGAAATCACGAGTTTTTTACGATTTTGGGAAACTCGTGTTAGGGCGTCCCGAACCGTTTAAATCCACCCCGGACCCAAAAACTTTGTGCTATAGCCCACAAAAACGGCCAGAAATGGCCTGAATCACGATTTTTTACGATTTCGTGAAACTCGTGTTACGGGGTCCCGAACCGTTTAAATCCACCCCGGACCCCAAAACTGTGTCCTATCGCCCACGAAAACGGCCATAAATGCCCGAAATCACGAGTTATTTACGATTTTGTAAAACTCGTGTTACGGGGTCCCGGACCATTTAAATCCACCCCAGACACCAAAACTTTGTGCTATAGCCCACGAAAACGGCCAGAAATGCCCTGAATCACGAGTTTTTTACGATTTCGTGAAACTCGTGTTACGAGGTCCCAAACCGTTTAAATATACCAAAGACCCCAAAACTGTGTGCTTTAGCCAACGAAAACGGTCAGGAATAGACTGAATCACGAGTTTTTTATGATTTCCTGAAACTCGTGTTACGGGGTCCCAGACCGTTTAAATCCACCCCGGACCCCAAAACCGTGTGCTATTGTCCATGAAATCGGCCAGGAATGGCTGGAATCACGAGTTTTTTACGATTTTTTGAAACTCATGTTACGGGGTCCTGGACCGTTTAAATCCATCCCGGACCCCAAAACCGTGTGCTATAGCACACTAAAACGGCCAGAAATGCCCAAAATTACGAGTTTTTTTCGATTTCATGAAACTCGTGCTACGGGGTCCTGGACTGTTTAAATCCACCCCGGACGACAAAACTGTGTGCTTTATCCCACGAAAACGGCCAGAAATAATCACGAGTTTTTTATGATTTCGTGAAACTCGTGTTACGGGGTCATGCACCGTTTAAATCCACCACAGACCCCAAAATTGTGTGTCATAGCCCTCGAAAACGGCCAGAAAATGGCCGAAATCACGAGTTGTTTACGATTTTATTAAAGTCAGGTTACTGGGCCCCATGCCGTTTAAATCCTCCCCAGACCCCAAAACTGTGTGCTATTGTCCATGAAATCGGCCAGGAATGGCTGGAATCACGAGTTTTTTACGATTTTTTGAAACTCGTGTTACGGGGTCCTGGACCGTTTAAATCCATCCCGGACACCAAAACCGTGTGCTACAACCCACGAAAACGGCCAGAAATTTCCGAAATCACGAGTTTTTTACGATTTTATGAAACTCGTGTTACGGGGTTCTGGACCATTTAAATCCACCCCGGACCCCAAAACTATGTGCTATAGCCCACGAAAACGGCCAGAAATGGCCTGATTCACGATTTTTTTACGATTTTGTGAAACTCGTGTTACGGGGTCCCAGACCGTTCAAATCCACCCCGGACCCCAAAACTGTGTGCTATAGCCCACGAAAACGGCCAGGAATGGCCTGAATCACGACTTTTTTCGATTTTTTGAACTTGTGTTACGGGGTCCCGGACCATTTAAATCAACCCCTGACCCCAAAACCGTGTGCTATAGCCCACGAAAACGGCCAGAAATGCCTGAAATCACGAGTTTTTTACGATTTTGTGAAACTCGTGTTACGGGGTCCTGGACCGATTAAATCCACCCCAGACCCCAAAACTGTGTGCTATAGCACACGAAAACGGCCAGAAATGGCCCGAATCACGAGTTTTTTACGATTTCGTGAAACTCGTGTTACGGGGTCCCGAACCGTTTAAGTCCACCTCGGACCCCAAAATTGTGTGCTATACCACACAAAAACGGCCAGAAATAGATTGAATCACGAGTTTTTAACGATTTCATGAAACTCATGTTACGGGGTCCCGAACCGTTTCAATCCACCACATACCCCAAAATTGTGTGCCATAGCCAACGAAAACGGCCAGAAATGACCGAAATCACGAGTTTTTTACGATTTCGTCAAACTCGTGTTACGGGGTCCCGGGCCGTTTAAATCCACCCGAACCCCAAAAATTTGTGCTATACCCCACGAGAACGGCTAGAAATGGACTAAATCACGAGTTTTGTACGATTTTTTGAAACTCGTGTTACGGGGTCCCGAACCGTTTAAATCCACCCCGGACCGTAAAACGTGTGCTATACCCCACGAAAACGGCCAGAAATGCCCGAAATCACGAGTTTTTTACGATTTTGGGAAACTCGTGTTACGGCGTCCCGAACCGTTTAAATCCACCCCGGACCCAAAAACTTTGTGCTATAGCCCACAAAAACGGCCAGAAATGGCATGAATCGCGATTTTTTACGATTTCGTGAAACTCGTGCTACGGGGTCCCGAACCGTTTAAATCCACCCCAGACCCCAAAACTGTGTCCTATAGCCCACGAAAACGGCCATAAATGCCCGAAATCACGAGTTATTTACGATTTTGTAAAACTCGTGTTACGGGGTCCCGGACCGTTTAAATCCACCCCAGACACCAAAACTTTGTGCTATAGCCCGCGAAAACGGCCAGAAATGCCCTGAATCACGAGTTTTTTACGATTTCGTGAAACTCGTGTTACGAGGTCCCAAACCGTTTAAATCCACCACAGACCCCAAAACTGTGTGCTTTAGCCAACGAAAACGGTCAGGAATAGACTGAATCACGAGTTTTTTATGATTTCCTGAAACTCGTGTTACGGGGTCCCGGACCGTTACAATCCACCACAGACTACAAAACTGTGTACCATAGCCCACGAAAACGGCCAGAAATGGCCAAAATCACGAGTAGTTTACGATTTTATGAAACTCGTGTTACGGGGTCCCAAACCGTTTAAATCCACCCCGGACCCCAAAACCGTGTGCTATTGTCCATGAAATCGGCCAGGAATGGCTGGAATCACGAGTTTTTTACGATTTTTTGAAACTCGTGTTACGAGGTCCTGGACCGTTTAAATCCATCCCGGACCCCAAAACCGTGTGCTATAGCCCACTAAAACGGCCAGAAATGCCCAAAATCACGAGTTTTTTCGATATCGTGAAACTCGTGTTACGGGGTCCTGGACTGTTTAAATCCACCCCGGACGCCAAAACTGTGTGCTTTAGCCCACGAAAACGGCCAGAAATGATCACGAGTTTTTTATGATTTCGTGAAACTCGTATTACGGGGTCCTGCACCGTTTAAATCCACCACAGACCCCAAAATTGTGTGTCATAGCCCTCGAAAACGGCCAGAAATGGCCGAAATCACGAGTTGTTTACGATTTTATTAAAGTCATGTTACGGGGCCCCATGTCGTTTAAATCCACCCCAGACCCCAAAACTGTGTGCTATTGTCCATGAAATCGGCCAGGAATGGCTGGAATCACGAGTTTTTTACGATTTTTTGAAACTCGTGTTACGGGGTCCTGGACCGTTTAAATCCATCCCGGACACCAAAACAGTGTGCTATAACCCACGAAAACGGCCAGAAATTCCCGAAATCACGAGTTTTTTTACGATTTTATGAAACTCGTGTTTCGGGGTTCCGGACCATTTAAATCCACCCCGGACCCCAAAAATATGTGCTATAGCCCACGAAAACGGCCAGAAATGGCCTGAATCACGATTTTTTTACGATTTTGTGAAACTCGTGTTACGGGGTCCCAGACCGTTCAAATCCACCCCGGACCCCAAAACTGTGTGCTATAGCCCACGAAAACGGCCAGGAATGGCCTGAATCACGACTTTTTTACGATTTGTGAACTTGTGTTAGGGGTCCCGGACCATTTGAATCAACCCCTGACCCCAAAACCGTGTGCTATAGCCCACGAAAACGGCCAGAAATGCCTGAAATCACGAGTTTTTACGATTTTGTGAAACTCGTGTTACGGGGTCCTGGACCGATTAAATCCACCCCAGACCCCAAAACTGTGTGCTATAGCTCACGAAAACGGCCAGAAATGGCCCGAATCACGAGTTTTTTACGATTTCGTGAAACTCGTGTTACGGGGTCCCGAACCGTTGAAATCCACCTCGGACCCCAAAATTGTGTGCTATACCCCACAAAAACGGCCAGAAATAGACTGAATCACAAGTTTTTTCCGATTTCATGAAACTCATCTTTCGGGGTCCTGAACCGTTTCAATCCACCACAGACCCCAAAATTGTGTGCCATAGCCCACGAAAACGGCCAGAAATGACCGAATTCACGAGTTTTTTACGATTTTATGAAACTCGTGTTACGGGGTTCCGGACCATTTAAATCCACCCCGGACCCCAAAACTGTGTTCTATAGCCCACGAAAACGGCCAGAAATGGCCTGAATCACGAGTTTTTTACGATTTTGTGAAACTCGTGTTACGGGGTCTCGGACCGTTCAAATCCACCCCGGACCCCAAAACTGTGTGATATAGCCAACGAAAACGGCCAGGAATGGCCTGAATCACGAGTTTTTTACGATTTTGTCAACTTGTGTTACGGGGTCCCGGACCATTTAAATCAACCCCTGACCCCAAAATCGTGTGCTAAAGCCCACGAAACGGCCAGAAATGCCTGAAATCACGAGTTTTTTACGATTTTGTGAAACTCGTGTTACGGGGTCCTAGACCGATTAAATCCACCCCAGACCCCAAAATTGTGTGCTATAGCCCACGAAAATGGCCAGAAATGGCCAGAATCACGAGTTTTTAACGATTTCGTGAATTCGTGTTACGGGGTCCCGAACCGTTTAAATCCACCTCAGACCCCAAAATTGTGTGCTATACCCCACAAAAACGCCCAGAAATAGACTGAATCACGAGTTTTTTTACGATTTCATGAAACTCATGTTACGGGGTCCGGAACCGTTTCAATCCACCACAGACCCCAAAACTGTGTGCCATAGCCCACGAAAACGGCCAGAAATGACCGAAAACACGAGTTTTTTACGATTTCGTCAAACTCGTGTTACGGGGTCCCGGACCCCAAAACTTTGTGCTATACCCCACAAGAACAGCTAGAAATGGCCTGAATCACGAGTTTTGTATGATTTTTTGAAACTCGTGTTACGGGGTCCCGAACCGTTTAAATCCACCCCGGACCATAAAACGTGCGCTATACCCCACGAAAACGGCCAGAAATGTCCGAAATCACGAGTTTTTTACGATTTCGTGAAACTCGTGTTACAGGGTCCCGAACCGTTTAAATCCACCCCGGACCCAAAACTGTGTCCTATAGCCCACGAAAACGGCCATAAAAACCCAAAATCACGAGTTATTTACGATTTTGTAAAACTCGTGTTACGGGGTATCGGACCGTTTAAATCCACCCCAGACACCAAAACTTTATGCTATAGCCCACGAAAACGGCCAGAAATGGCCTGAATCACGAGTTTCTTATGATTTCGTGAAACTTGTGTTACGGGGTCCTGAACCGTTTAATTCCACCACAGACCCCAAAATTGTGTGCTTTAGCCCATGAAAACGGTGAGAAATTGACTGAATCACGAGTTTTTTACGATTTCCTAAAACTCGTGTTACGGGGTCCCGGACCGTTTAAATCCATCACAGACTACAAAACTGTGTACCATAGCCCACGAAAACGGCAAGAAATGGCTGAAATCACGAGTAGTTTACGATTTTATGAAACTCATGTTACGGGATCCCAAACCGTTTAAATCCACACCGGACTCCAAAACCGTGTGCTATTGTCCATGAAATCGGCCGGGAATGGCTGGAATCACGAGTTTTTTACGATTTTTTGAAACTCGTGTTACGGGGTCCTGGACCGTTTAAATCCTTCCCGGACCCCAAAACCGTGTGCTGTAGCCCACGAAAACGGCCAGAAATGCCCGAAATCACGAGTTTTTTCGATTTCGTGAATCTCGTGTTACGGGGTCCCGCACTTTTTAAATCCACCCCGGACGCCAAAACTGTGTGCTATAGCCCACGAAAATGGCCAGAAATGATCACGAGTTTTTTATGATTTCGTGAAACTCGTGTTACGGGGTCCTGGACCTTTTAAATCCACCACAGACCCCAAAATTGTGTGTCATAGCCCTCGAAAACGGCCAGAAATGACCGAAATCACGAGTTGTTTACGATTTTATTAAACTCGTGTTACGTAGTCCGATGCCGTTTAAATCCACCCCAGACCCCAAAACTGTGTGCTATTGTCCATGAAATCGGCCAGGAATGGCTGGAATCACAAGTTTTTTACGATTTTTTGAAACTCGTGTTACGGGGTCCTGGACCGTTTAAATCCATCCCGGACCCCAAAACCGTTTGCTATAACCCACGAAAACAGCCAGAAATGCCCGAAATTATGAGTTTTTTACGATTTTCTGAAACTCGTGTTACGGGGTTCCGGACCATTTAAATCCACCCCGGACCCCAAAACTGTGTGCTATAGCCCACGAAAACGGCCAGAAATGGCCTGAATCATGAGTTTTTTACGATTTTATGAAACTCGTGCTACGGGGTCCCGGATCTCGCAAATCCACACCGGACCCAAAAATTGTGTGCCATAGCCCACGAAAACGGCTAGGAATGGCCTTAATCACGAGTTTTTTACGATTTTGTGAACTCGTGTTACGGGATCCCGGACCATTTAAACCTACCCCAGACCCCAAAATTGTGTGCTATAGCCCACGAAAACGGCCAGAAATGCCTGAAATCACGAGTTTTTTACGATTTTGTGAAACTCGTGTTACGGGGTCCCGAACCGTTTAAATCCGCCCCGGACCCCAAAACTGTGTGCTATACCCCACAAAAACGGCCAGAAATAGACTGAATCACGAGTTTTTTACGATTTCGTGAAACTCATGTTACGGGGACCCGAACCGTTTAAATCCACCACAGACCCCAAAACTATGTGCCATAGCCCACGAAAACGGTCAGAAATGCCTAAAATCACGAGTTTTTTACGATTTCGTGATACTCGTGTTTCGGGGTCCCGGACCCCAAAAATTTGTGCTATACCCCAGGAGAACGGCTAGAAATGGCCTGAATCACGAGTTTTGTACGATTTTTTGAAACTCGTTTTACAAGGTACCGAACCGTTTAAATCCACCTCGGGGCATAAAACATGTGCTATACCCCACGAAAACGTCCAGAAATGCCTGAAATCGCGAGTTTTTTACGATTTCGTGAAACTCGTGTTACGGCGTCCCGAACCGTTTAAATCCACCTGGGACCCCAAAACTGTGTGCTATAGCCCACAAAACGGCCAGAAATGGCCTGAATCACGAGTTTTTTACGATTTCGTGAAACTCGTGTTACGGGTTCCCGAACCGTTTAAATCTACCCCGGACCCCAAAACTGTATGCTATAGCCCACGAAAACGGCCATAAATGCCCGAACTCACGAGTTATTTACGATTTTGTGAAACTCGTGTTACAGGGTCCCGGACCGTTTAAATCCACCCCAGACACCAAAACTTTGTGCTATAGCCCACGAAAACGGCCAGAAATGGCCTGAATCACGAGTTTTTTACGCTTTCGTGAAACTCGTGTTACAGGGTCCCGAACCGTTTGAATCCACCACTGACCCCAAAACTGTGTGCTATAGCCCACGAAAAGGTCAGATATAGACTGAATCACGTGTTTTTTACGATTTCTTGAAACTCATGTTACGGGGTCTCGGACCGTTAAATTCCCCACAGACCACAAAACTGTGTACCATAGCCCACGAAAACGGCCAGAAATAGCCGAAATCACGAGTTGTTTAGGATTTTATGAAACTCGTGTTACCGGGACCCAGACCGTTTAAATCCACCTCGGACCCCTAAATTGTGTGCTATTGTCCATGAAGTGGGACAGGAATGGCTGGAATCACGAGTTTTTTACGATTTTTTTAAACTCGTGTTACGGGGTCCTGGACCGTTTAAATCCACCCCGGATCCCAAAACCGTGTGCTATAGCCCACGAAAACGGCCAGAAATGCCCGAAATCACGAGTTTTTTACGATTTCGTGAAACTCGTGTTACGGGGTCGCGGACTGTTTAAATCCACCCCAGACCCCAAAACTGTGTGTTATAGCCCACGAAAACGGCCAGAAATGGCCTGAATCATGAGTTTTTTACGATTTCGTGAAACCCGTGTTACAGGGTCCCGGACCGTTTAAATCCACCCAGACCCCAAAACTGTGTGCTATAGCCCACGAAAACGGCCAGAAATGGCCTGAATCACGAGTTTTTTACGATTCCGTGAAACTCATGTTACGAAGTCCCGGACTGCTTAAATTCACCCAGACCCCAAAACTGTGTGCTATACCACAAAACACGGATAATTAGGAAGGTGGTTGTAGCATCAGCACACCAGAGTTCAAACCTCAATATTAAGGTTGGTGTTTCTCATTTCACAGGAATATTTTTACTAGGAGGCGACGTTTCCGTCGACATCGAGTTGCTCATGGTGACGTCGTCAATCTCAAAACGCGATCCATCGGCTGAGTCTTTTGAATATCCTCATAGGTGTAGGGTGTGTTTATCGAAGAGCGCTTATATATGTGTTTTAAAAAGAAACTCCCTCTGACCCAAATTACTGTTTACGGTGGCCTTTTTACAAAAAAAAACTACCATTTTTCAGCTGAAGACAATTGTCCTCCTACCTACTACTCCGCCCCTCGATGTCGTTCCAGAGGGAGTCCTTCTACCAGACGTCGCGTGCGCCGCGTCGCCGTCCTCCCCCGACGGCGTCGGCGGCCGGCGGGGCCTCCCCACGCCCGAGCGCCAAGGGAAGCCTCGTGGATGGCATCGGGTTCTTGGAGAAGAGGCTGCGACGGTGATCTTCTCGACGCCGGCCTCGCCTCTGACTACCTCCTACCCCTCCCACCGCTATGCGGACTTCAACCATCGACGCACTGCTCCTGCTCCGGAGCTAGGGTTAGAGGTTGTCGGCCCAGAGCGGACTGGGGTATGGAGAGCCCACTCCCCCCAGGCCTCGCAAGCGGGCTGACAGACGAAACGACTAAGGACCAGGCCTCGCCTCCTGGCGGGACCCTCGAGAGGCAATTCCCCTCGAGGGCCTGAAGAGGAAACGAGGGACTCAAGGGGTCCCTCGCTTCAAGAGACCCTCCCGAGGTGCCAGCGCACCTGGAGGGAAGTCAACGGGGATCCCCCCATGGGCCTCCCCAGGCCTGAGGGGAAACGTCGCGGCCAAGGAAGCACGGCGAGACGCACATGGCCTCTGCCACGCCCATGTGGTGACGCAAGCATCCCCGTTGCCGTTTTGGTGATAAAGGAGTCGATAAAGTTGCGCCGCCTACCGCAGGACTGCCAAGACCTTACACTCTGGTGATAAAGCAGGTGGACGGCGCAACCCTCCAAATGAGAACGTCATCGCCGGCTCCACCTTAGAGACTGCCCTCCCTGCGGACAGCACAGCGCGGTCGGCCGCCTGTCGGCCACCGCTCCCACCTTTACCAGTGATGGACCACGTCCATAGACGAATGGGCCGCGGTGGACTCCTTCTCCTCCACGCCACTGCCGTGGGGGAACCACCTGGAAGGCCGATCAGAAGGAGAACGCCAGAGGCGCCTATAAAAGGACCAAGACATCCATTGTAGCGGATGCCGGCAAATTTGCTTGTAACCACGCTTGTAAACCCTAGCAATACCAAGTAGGATAGTCTCTGGCTGGAGGAGGAAGAAGACCATCGTTTCCCTCCCCGGGCAAGAACTGCCTCAAGGGGGTCCTCGGCAAGCTCTGATGTACTGTAACCACCGTAATCCAATACAGACAATCAGGAGTAGCGGTCTTACCTCCTCACGAGGGCCGTGAACCTGGGTACGGGCCGGTGTCTATCTCCGTCGTGGGTGCTTCGTCTTCAGGTCCGGCGAGCATCGTCGTCGGGTCCCTCGAGGGTCTTGACCTCCGCGTTCAATCCCCTTCACGAATTACACTTCAGGAAGTGACTACCCCCGATTCTAGGGAGTCATAACCCGACAGAGGTAGGGCCGCGATTCGGCGGTTCCACCCAGTGAAATCAGGAGAGGCAGAGCACCTGGCGTCGGGGCGGTGGTCAGCACCGTGGGTAGTCGCCGAAGTTGGCCTAAATCGACCGGAGGTGCGGGCGGCAGAAAAGGGGATGGCGGCATCTTGGGACGCATCTTGGGACGCCGCTCCCCGACGCCATGAACTCGCCGGCGCGCTGCCCCGCCACAACCACCGTGCCCTCGCCTCTACGCTTGTCGTTTGTGGTGATGGCGGCCGTCCTCCTCTTCGCCGTCCGCCCCCGAGGCCGAGCAGCCGGAGGAGGCGCTCGCCTGCATCCTCGAGGCCCTCGATTCCGTTGTCGCGGTCTTCTACGCTGGAGAATAGGGACGACTGGACGAGGGACTCGAATTTAAAAAAATCGTCCTGGCGGGGGGTTTTGTAAAAAGAAATTAAAACCCAGTCCGCCCATTAATTCGGGTCAGAGGGAGTAATACCAATTAACCATAACTCCGACAGTTCACGTGTCCTCTTGTTTCACCTAGTAATAGAATGGACCAAATATTAATATTTCTGAACCAATCGATCTGCAAACGACATCCCACTTACTCAATCAGAAGTACGGCCAAGTGTACATGTGGCGCGCGCCGCGTACTCACTCATCCTCTCCCTGGAATTGGGAGCGAGTAGCAGTAGCGTGTGCGCAACCCAGGTTTCCCGGTTCTCTACGTACAGTACGTACTGTGACTGTGAGCTGCTTCTTGTCCGATCAAGCTCGACGCCGGCGTTTCTTCCAAGCGACGGCTTGACTATCTGTACCACACGACGGCGACCCGTTGCTTTTCTTTAGCATACAAATGCTAGCACTACCAGGGGAATCTGTGTTTTGGTCTCGCTTGCAAACACCAACGAACCAGTACCTTTGGTTACACCGACCCGTTGCATCAAACAAAAACACGCACGCAACGCAACTGCTAGTAGCCTAGTGCAGTCAGTACAACCCAGTAGCAGCAGCGTGTAATTTGTCCTAAAAGACATTAGACCGACAACGAAAAGTGTCTTTCACTCCCGAATATTGGTGATCTTGACATTCAAAACAATTGAAAAAAATTAAAGATTTGAAATTTTGCATATTGAGCTCCATAATTAAATTATTTTAAGTTGTTGTTTTTTTTCATTTTTGTGGAGTATACCATTGGCTATATGGGATATTTTTTTCAAAAAAGTTTTGAAACTTGTAACTATGTTTTCGTTCTTTTTATGATACCAGGATCACCGGAGCTTGGGAGTATGAAATCTTCACTCTATTTTTAATTAATAAGAAGATAATTGCCCAGTTAATTGACGGAAAACCGGGCGAAAACCGTTACAACAACTACGTGCAGACTCCTCGATCGTCAACAACCAGCTACAACCGCAACTCTTGACACATTATCACCACAACACAAACCCCCACTAAAAACACAATAGCAAAGACCTTAACACGCCAACCCAATGATATGAGAACCACCCATCAACCAAATGTGGATGGCTTCCTTGTGGCGCCACTCTTAGATTTGTTCTTAAAACATTTATCCTTACAAGAACCCATCTTTTAATTTTAGCTCCTGACCGCCCTCTCCTCTAGAAGGCATCCAATCGTCTTGCCAGATACAGGGTCATCGGCCTCCAAGCTAGCGAAGAAGTCACATAACTTCTTGGCGAAGAGAGCTCCGGGAACCGGTGCCAAAGCACCGGAAGCGACAACGTTGTCATCCATAGAAACCACCTGCCCGACGGATTCTTGTAAGTGAATGACAACATCATCAGGACCTCCCGGTCCAAGGAAGCGGTGGAAGTGTGGGCGGAGGCCCCAACTGAGCCCACCATCAAAGGCACCATCGAGATAGGCGAAAGCGGGCTTCTCACACAGCTCTTGTAGCTCGGGCATCAGATGTAGAACATGAGCCACACGAAGGCCTGGCTCTCACAGGTAGACAACACATCACAAGGCGACGGCCCCACTGAAATCTTCACTCTTTAACCAACAACAATTAGTCTATGACTCTATAATGCGGCATCTTCTAGAAAATGCCACTTTGGATGGTATTTTTAACTGGGAAAAAGTCCATTTTAAACCTTAAACTCGTAGAGGTCAGGCGAAATGAACCCCGAAGTTGAAATTCCGGTCGTTCGAACCCTGAACTTAGCAATCCTGGTCTAAAGTGAACCTTCGACATGTTTTTCGGAGAAATAAAATAAAATTAAAAAATTACTACGGTCACTGACAACAAGGGTCCACATGTCAGATTCGTTTTCATCCTTCATCCCCAATCTCATATTGGTCCTTCAGTGTGTAGCGAGATGGGACGTGTGTGCTCCCGTAAATGCGCACGCATGCAGCGGCAGCAGCGCACACAACCCACACGACGGCAGCTCACGCAGCGCGCCCGGCAGCAGCTCACGCAGCAGCAGCTACGTGCACGACGGCAACTCACCCAGCACGAACGCGCTCACGCACACATCGCCGTGCACGCACCACACAGCAGAAGCTCACGCCCGGAAGCGGCCGGGATGGGGCTGAAGCCTTGCTGTTCCTGCCGCCATGCGCCGAGCTTAACAGCATGGCCGAGGTGCGGGCGCAGATGGAGGCGCTAGATGCAGGACATGCTGGTCAAGACCTGCCAAATCGGTGGTCCATGCCGCTTCCCCGCACACATGCCCTGTGCTCGCCGGACGTGGTCGTCGTGCTGGCCGGAGAAACGGGAACGGATGGAGTAGCATTGTCATTGAAAAAGAAACTGGGGAAGAAGATAGATATGACACGTGGGGCCCACTGTCATTGAGCGTAGCATGTTATCCCGGCCGGGATATTCTTTTCCCGGTGTGCCAAATATGTCTAAGGTTCATTTTAGACCGGGATTGCTAAGTTCAGGGTTCGAACGATCAGGATTTCAACTTTGGGGTTTATTTCGCTAGACCTCTATGAGTTCGGGGTTTAAAATAGACTTTTTCCTTTTAACTGCCCAAACTTACCGGAAAATGGGGTGGCCGAGTACAAAATTACAAGCCAACTGTTGTAATAAAAAAAACTCCGGAGGCTGGATGGAGCACGAGATGAGCCCACGTTAGCAGAAACTCCACGGAAACCCACTCTGCCACGACGATCGCCAGACCCAGATTCCAGATCCCGTCCCATCCAAGATCCACACGATTGCACTGCACCAACCAGTCACGCGCGGGCCCGCCTCCTTTTAAATCCTTCCTTTCCCCATTGGTTTGTCTTCCACCCAACCTCGAGTCCCCCATCATCATCGGGCCTCAACCAATCCGCTACTGCTGAGCCTGAGCTCCTCCTCGCCATGGCGATGCCGATCAGGCGGCCGCTCCCGGCCCTCGCCGCCGTCCTCATCGTGTTCGCCGTCGCTGTTACTGCCGAAGCGGCAGTGGAAGCATCGAAACGCGCGCAGTCCACGTACATCGTCCACCTCGCGCCCGAGCACCCCGCGCTGACCCTGTCAGTGTCCGCCGCGCGCGGGAGTCGCAACGGCGCGCTGCTCGGCCGCGTCCTCCAGCTCCCACGCCACCTAAGCACGCCACGCCCTCACCTGATATACACATACGAGCACGCCGCAACCGGCATCGCCGCTCAACTCACCGCGGCGCAGGCGGCGCACGTGGCGGCCCAGCCCGGCGTGCTGTCCGTCCACCGCGACGAGGCGCGGCAGCTGCACACGACCCACACGCCCGCCTTCCTACGCCTGACCCAGTCCGCCGGGCTCCTCCCGGCCGCGTCCGGCGCGTCCGGGACTGCGTCCGACGTCGTCGTCGGCGTGCTCGACACCGGGATCTACCCGCTCGGCCGCGGCTCCTTCGCGCCGTCCGACTCCCTCGGCCCCACGCCCAAGTCCTTCTCCGGCGGCTGCGTCTCCGCGGGCGCCTTCAACGCGTCCGCATACTGCAACAGCAAGCTCGTCGGGGCCAAGGCCTTCTACAGGGGCTACGAGGCGGGCCTCGGCCACCCCATCGACGAGGCCAAGGAGTCCAAGTCGCCGCTCGACACCGAGGGCCACGGCACCCACACCGCATCCACCGCCGCGGGCTCGGCGGTGGCAGACACCGGGTTCTTCAACTACGCGCGGGGCCAGGCGGTGGGCATGGCGCCTGGCGCGCGTGTCGCCGCGTATAAGATCTGCTGGAGCTCCGGCTGCTACGACTCTGACATCCTTGCGGCGTTTGATGAGGCTGTCGCTGATGGCGTCGATGTTATCTCACTGTCCGTGGGATCCGGCGGGTACGCCCCCAGCTTCTTCCAGGACTCGATCGCCATCGGCGCCTTTGGGGCCATGAAGAAGGGAATCGTCGTGTCCGCCTCCGCGGGGAACTCCGGCCCCGGTGAGTACACCGCGACCAACATCGCGCCGTGGATACTCACCGTCGGCGCGTCCACCGTCGACCGGGAGTTCCCATCCGACGTGGTTCTCGGCGACGGTACTGTGTACGGCGGCGTGTCGCTGTACGCCGAGGAGCCCCTGAACTCGACGCTGCTGCCGGTCGTGTACGCCGCGGACTGCGGATCCCGGCTCTGCCATCTGGGTGAGCTCGACAAGGACAAGGTCGCCGGAAAGATCGTTCTTTGTGAGCGCGGAGAAAACGCCCGTGTCGAGAAAGGCGCGGCCGTGAAGCTGGCCGGCGGCGTCGGCATGATCCTCGCCAACACGGAGGAGAGCGGCGAGGAGCTCATCGCCGACTCCCACCTCGTCCCGGCGACAATGGTGGGCCAGACGTACGGTGACAAGATCAGGCACTACGTCCAGACCGACCCGTCCCCGACGGCGACCATCGTGTTCCGCGGCACGGTCATCGGGAAGGCGCCGTCGGCGCCGCGCATCGCGTCCTTCTCGAGCCGAGGTCCCAACTACCGCGCACCGGAGATCCTCAAGCCCGACGTCACCGCGCCCGGCGTCAACATCCTCGCGGCCTGGACCGGCGAGGCCTCCCCCACCGACCTGGAGATCGACCCGCGGCGCGTGGAGTTCAACATCATCTCCGGCACGTCCATGTCGTGCCCGCACGTGAGCGGCCTCGCCGCGCTGCTCCGGCAGGCGCACCCGGACTGGAGCCCCGCCGCGGTCAAGTCGGCTCTCATGACCACGGCCTACAACGAGGACAACGCCGGCGAGACCATCAAGGACCTTGCCACCGGCGAAGCGTCCACGCCGTTCGTCCGCGGCGCCGGCCACGTCGACCCCAACCGCGCCCTCGACCCCGGCCTCGTATACGACGCCGACACCGCCGATTACGTCGGCTTCCTCTGCGCGCTCGGCTACCCGCCGTCCCTCATCGCCGTCTTCACAAGAGACGGCTCCGTCGCCGACTGCACGGCCAAGCCCGCCCGCTCCGGCGACCTCAACTACCCCAACTTCGCGACCGTCTTCTCCTCGTACACGGACTCCGTCACCTACCACCGGGTGGCGCGCAACGTCGGCGGCAACGCCAGCGCGGTGTACGAGGCCAAGGTCGAGAGCCCCGCCGGCGTGGACGTGTCGGTGACGCCGAGCAAGCTCGTGTTCGACGAGGAGCACCGGAGCCTCGCATACGAGATCACGCTCGCCGTGCCCGGCAACCCGGTGATCGTCGACGCCAAGTACTCGTTCGGCTCCCTCACGTGGAGCGACGGCGCGCACCAGGTCAGGAGCGCCATCGCCGTCACCTGGCCCAGCGGCGGAGCCTCCTCCATGTAGAGAAATCAGAGATGTAGCCACGTCCTCTCCTCTCACTCGATTATTCTCTTTCTTTTTTTGAAAATCACTCGATTATTCTCTTACTGGCAGTGTGTTCTTCATATGGCTAGCCAGGTCGCCCGGGTCGTGTTTCATGACATATTGCATTTGTAACGGGTTTTTGGCCGAATTCCCCGCTAATAAACCGGTCAATTCTGCTCTTCTTTTTAAATAAAGTGGTTTTGCTAATTTTCAGGTAGCTGAGATTTTCTTAAGTCTCAGTCATCCACAAAAGTATGCACCAGTTGCACTTTTTTGACAGAAAAATGCAATTGCACGTTTCAGTTGCATTTTTTAAAAACTGCAGTTGCACTTTTCTTAGTCGATTGAGACTTAGCACTCCTTTGAATACAATGAGCCAATGTTGCCTGTTTTGTTTTAAAAAAATCTGCAGCACACACGCGCCTCTAAAATTTACTCCATTAATAAGTCGGAAAAATTTATCTTGCTGACGCATCTGTGTTGCCACTACAGTTCATTGCTCACTCACACTGCAAATTATTTGATGTAGCATACATATTCATTATGCACACCACAAATTACTCCTCTTGCAATGCACCGGTAGTTTGCTATACATGAAAAAGGAGAGATACGTTTTATGCTTGGGAGATGTAGGAGTGCGGAGCCTTTGCTCGGAAAAACCTTCGTTCCCTATCCAGTAACTCCAACCCAGTATCCTAGAACCCAATCTAGAAACCGTCAACACCGAATCACCACTAGCACCATGATCCCGTCCGGCGTCCATCTACTCCGTGCCACCCATGTGGTGCAAAAAAAAAGATTGTTCGACTCACCCGTTGGATTCGGTAGCGCTACTACGCCCATTTTGAAGAATGCCTTTCATGACGTGAAACGTTACATTTTGAACTCGACGTGCATTTCTTCGTAATCACCATGCACGCTCGCCCGCATCCTGTAAGTATTTTTATTTTATTTTTTCTCTTATTTTTCAGTTTCTTTTTATTTCTTTTTTTTCTTTTTGGTTCATACATTGTTTTTTTCTTTTCTTTTCTTTCTTTCTTTTTTATTAATATGTAAATATATGTTTACCATGTTAGGTACGGTATCTTTTTGGGTCTTACGGGTATCTTCTTGCTATAAAGATTATTTTTCAACACTTCAACTATAGAACATTTTTCTCGAACTGAACTCGTTTTTCGAACCAGTTAACATGTTTTCAAGATGTGTGTCCATTATAAAATGCAATAATAAAAAGTGGTCTGCGAAAAAAAGTGTTCACCTATAATATAAAATGGTTCACGTACATAAGAATCATGCGTGCATAATCGGCCCTGGTGGTACTCTTCGGCGGTGGGGACTTGGTGCTCCCGGCCGATGCCGACCGACAATTACGGGACTCTGATGGACTTGGAGACATCATGTATGGTAGTCATCAGCTCGGCGGGGATGCCCCTACCATGGAATGAGACTATCATAATCGGCAGCTTCATGAAGCAGAACCTTCTCGTTCTCTATGACCTTGAGAGTGAGAGCGTATCTTTCCAGCTAGTCGATTGGCGATTACACCTGATTAACACTTGCTAGCGGTGTTGTACATGCACTTGAAGTCTTGAACAAGGCTTATATCTAAGAAATGAATAAGGCTAATGCATACTGTATTCTCAATTTCTCACATGTAATTTGAGAAATCACTATTTTATTACATAATGTAGTGGATACAAATATCACTCGATTGTCATATTATCGGAAATTTGGTTGTCCCCAATATCTCAGGGTGAAAATATATGAGTAGGATAGATTAGTGGTACAACTTCAATCATACTAGACCACCTTCATAGAATGTGACGATATATATACTACTAACAACCAGCAGCTAGAATTTGACATGCTATTTCCATTTCCATGTGCAGAATACTTTGAGTGTGAGATAAAGAGTCGGTTAGTCATTTTCTTAGCATGCTATGGTAAATTCAAAAGCCTTTTGTGTTAAACATTATTTTTATTATTATCATGCTCATAGTATGCGAATGTGAAAACGAAAATAATAAGATCACGCCTAGCATGCTCAGAATTGAAAAATCTTCAAAATAAAAAATATTCAATATTTTATAAAATGTTCAGAATTGAAATTTGTTCATTTTCAAAAAATATTCAGATTTTAAAACTGTTCATTTCGAAGAAAGTTCAGATCTATTTTTTTCTTCCATTTTAAAAATGTTCCCATTTGAATTTTGATTCGAACTACAGTATCAACGAATCAGAAAAAACAAACACAGAGCGAATCTTCGAAAAATGGGCCGAGCGTAGTAGGTCGCGCTGGGTGGAGGGACGCAGAGCAGCGCTTACGTCCGCGTCCGCCTACCGCGGCAACTAGGAACACCCAAATAATGGGTCGGCCCACGCCGTGTATCCTACGCGCTAGCTATGCCCAGTGCATCCTCGTATCAGCTTAGAAAAGCTAGGATTCCCGCGCATGTGTTCGTCCCACGTACATGCACCCATTTTTTTGGAAAGATTTGACAGTGTTTTTGTACGGGAAAAATTGTTGTCGTGAGGAAAAAGAGAAAATGGCAAGGAGCTTCGCGCCGGGGGAGCGGGGTTGCGGCGCTGCACTTATCCACGCGAGTTTCGACGCGCTCCGCACCGATATCAGGGTTTCAACGTGCTCGTGCCGATAGAGGCGGCCCCGGCCAGGCGCGCGTCTACTGCATGCAGTTGTCGGCGTGAGCCCCACCGATTTGGAAAACGCTGGGTTTCCTTCGGAGGTTACGTGCGTCCTCCGGATGCGCAGCCGTTCGATGGGCACGATCGTGCGGGACTGGTCTTCCTTATCCCCACGAAAATACCTTCTACCTAATCCCCGGTGGCTTGCCCGACGACGGGAGAGACGATGGATTCGGGCGCCTCCATCTCCCCACGGCGGCGGAGCTGCTGCAGCGGCAGCGGTGACTCCTCCTGCTCCAAGCCCTTCAGCGACGGCGGCAGCGACGACCTCTCCTTCCACCCCGCTGCGCCCCGCTGCGCGCCGCCGCGGGCATCCACCGCCTCCTCCTCTCCTGCTCCGCCTAGGCCTCCGACGGCTCCATATTATCGCTCGTCCAGGTGCTTGAGTCGCCCTCCGCGTTGGTCGACTTCGGCGGCCACCAAATCCCACCGCCCTCTACTCCGGTAGTGGCAGCTACCTCCTCCCCTACGTGTGATGCCGCCAGGTCGGCCCCCTTGCGCCCTGCCGCCGCTGAGGTGGAATTCTCCGCTCGTGGTGACGCTGTTGGTGGCGGGGGAGCGGCGGCAGCAGTGGTGGTGTCCGCCGTGCTGGGGCCTCGCGGCGTGGGGGCGGGGGCGCTCGCGCTGTTCGTCTCTGTTGCGTCGTTCGCGCCGGGCATGTGCGTGTGCCGATGTGCCGCCGGCGAGCTTGTTCGCCGCCCCGCTATGGCCAGCATGCTCTTGACGCCACGCTCCTCAGTCTGCCCAATGGCAGAGGTGCTGCCATGGGGGTGGAGGTGCCGGTAGGGGTCAACAGCAATTGTTGTTCTCTGTTTTGCTACATACTGTGCAAATGTTTTGGATGTTTGAAGCAGAACTTTCCCCTTTTTGGTGTAAATTCGTAGAAGAGTTGTAGAATTTTGCTACAATCATTTTTTGTATTTTTTGCTATATAGATGAAGTTTTGCATCCATTGATCTCTGATTTTGCTACCATAGCAGACCATTGTGAGGATTTATGCTTTGTACATTGTGAGGATTTGCATCACATGAAGATTTTGTTGCTACCAATGCTGAAATATAACAAAAAAATTGGAAACATTTGTTCTGTGATTTTGCTACAATAGTTCTCTGATTTTGCTTCTGCAGCATTAAGTTTTTGCTACAAGGTCTTTTGCTACAAGAGCACAAATTTTTATTACGAATAAGCATTTTTGCTTCTCGGAGTAATTGCGGGATCTGGGTGAAAATTGCTACAGTTGTACAATTTTTAATTTTAAAACGAACCCCATTTTTGCTCCCAGGAAGCAACTAGGGGATTTAGACGAAAATTAAAATTTGCTACCATAACACAAATTTCTTATAACAATCGAAGTGTTTTTTTGCTTCTGGAAGCAAAAGCGGGATGGGGGACCAAACTGGACACGTGTCAGCACGAGTATGCGGGGGTTTGAAACTTTCCAGCCTCCGGAGGATGCTCAGCGCTTCCCCACCAATTTGGACTTTTCGGCACGGTGACGCCGGTTTGGACTTTTTGGCACAGGTGGTGCCGATGCCGCGCTAGATCCCGTAAATTTTGGATCCACATACTATTACTCGAGTATCCAATTAAAAATCCTATTACATAGCATGAAACTTATCTTGTGTCAGTTATCCTGTTGAATGCTTTTATATTTTTTATTGATCCAATTACAAATTGAATGGTTGTTGCTTACATGCCCTATATATTAGACACGCATGCATATGATAGAAGAACATACATTCACATAAGGAAAAAAATGACTATGTCGTGGGTGTTTCTTCTCCTTCTGTGTGCTTCCACAACTCTCCTGAAGGGCACCACCTCCTTCCGTCTTCAGCTCCACCATGTGGACGTGAAGGCCAACATTACTATGGCTGAGCACCCGTTCGAACTAAGTTTTAGACGCCGGTCAGTTAAAATGAATATAGTTATACCAAACTTGTATACATTTTTAAATTTTAAATCATATTGTGCTTCTAACAATTAATGTTGTGTACTATTTAGTTATCATTGTTGAGCATGTACTAATTTATTAAAAAAATCCATTATAAAGTTTCAATGTATATCATTGGAACTTTATATGAGTTGCTTCAAAAGGTTTTTTGTGAGACATTACCCTTGTAAGATGAAATAAAACTAAAATGTGGAAACAAAAATAAGGAAAAACACATGCCTCCTTGATTTTTATTTCTTTACAATTAATGAATTATATAACATATGTATGCTATTGTGTGAATGTTTTCTCTATTTTGAGTATTATTAAAAGATGGTAGAAACTCCAAAGTATACAATTAAATATCATATCAGAATCAAGTTTACTCTTGGTAAGATAACTAAACGTGTAAACATTTTTTTAGAAAAAACACATGCCTCCTTGATTTTTGTTTGCAATTGATAAATTATATAACGTATGTTTGTTATTTTGTGAATGTTTTCTCTATGTATAAATATTGGTAGAGACTCCAAAGTATACCAACAAATATCTTAATAGATAGGTCTAGCATATGGTTATCAGGTTATGTAAGAAAATATGAAGAACAAAATTAGAGTATAAATTGATTAGTTAACACTACAATTTTCCATAATCAAATATGTGTCTTATGGGTTGCAAGGTTTTGGTGTTACATACGTCTCAACTCTTAGGGGTCATTTGATTAATAGGATAGGAAAATTTTAGGAATGGGAAATCCATAGGATTGGAATGACATGTCTAGCTGAATCATTTAGGAAGAGTAGTTGTGTTTAATGTAGCAAAGAAATTATAAAAAAAGGTTCAAGTGAATGTTAGAATTCCTATGGATTGTAGTTCAATAATTCCTATGGGAACCAATCCTATGAATCAAATGACCAATGTAGGAAAAATGTCTATAGGATAAATTTCTTTAAAAATCCTATGAAATTCCTATAAATCAAACGAGCTCTCAGAAGTTGATCTACGAGCCCTCAGAAGTTGAGATCAAGGGATTGGTTAAATGAACGACAACCATCCGCAATCATATATGCTACACAGTAACACAGTAGTACAAAATGATGCCGGGCTGCCGGATAACATGTATGCATGTAAATATTGGTCCGCACTACTTAGGGCGTCTCCAATGTTAATACTCCAGTTCACATCATGTAGTCACCGTGTTAAGGTTTAGGCAAGTAAATCCGCACATAGTAAAGACAACCCCAAGTGGAGAACCACATCCGTTGGCTGGTCGTCGTCGTTTACAGCTAATGCTCGAGTACTTAGCTAGGCATTTGTTTCCTGAATTCTGGTCTCGTTCTCAGACACATTTTTTTTGTCTTTTAGGGAAACACAGTCCTGTCCTGGTGCGAGCATTATTAATCGGTTAACATATACATTGTCAATTAACATGGAAGCTTAAAAAATTGGAGGATCTTCAAGCTAAACATGCGGGAGAAGTTCCGTTTCTCTCAGAAACAATCTGCTACTATATTTGCCTCTCTATTACAAAAACTAAACTCGCACGCAGAAAAATGTGAATCCTAAATGTAGATGTCATCAAATAGGCAGTTGTCACTGTGGAAGGAAACTATCCTCTAGGATCCAATCTTATTAGCTAATGTGCCCCCCTATTAACAGCCTTAATTTTTAGGATATAACCAGTGGCGGAGCTTCGGCATAATTTTTGAACGGGCCAGACAGCAAAAAAGAAGCATGTTTTCTTTTAAAACTAGAAAGTTAATGGGCCAACCCAATTAAAAATAGGAAGGATTGATTAAATCCTAGCCGGGCCAAGGCCTAGGTTGCCCTTAAGGGGGCTCCGGCCCTGGACATAACATTGATAGTATTGAAATTGAATTGTTGCAAGCTGCAAGAAAACTGCCCGAGTCATCTCTAATACAGCACCAATGCCTCAAACAGAACAAATATTTTTGCATCAATACAAGATAAATTGAAAATAAGTTGCAATATACAGCTATTTTAAAACAATTTCAAATAGTGTAAAACGGAAATAAAATTTGAAAAATAAGTGGCAAGAAAAAGGAAAACAAGTGCGTACTGCTAGGCTCTACTCGCTGATTTTTAGGGAATGGCTAGATGGGGCATTTCCTATTTCACGATCTGGTTGTACACTATTCGGATGTGTTTGGTTCCTGTTTTAAGAGGGATGGGCTGGACCATTCACGTTTTGAGGATGGGAACACTATAGGATGGTTCAGATTTGAGCGTTCGTTTGGTTTGAGGCATAGAACGTGGTTGGTTCGGATGAGCTGTTGACTAGCTTAGCATGGCTAATTACGTACAACTATCTTAGAATCATTAACCCCAATTAGCAGGGGACGTCCAACGTCCAGGTCCAGATGCATTGCAGTGCAAGTCCGTAGCGTTGTCCATCGGCCATTGAAGTGCAGGTCCGGAGAGGAAGATAATCCAAGTGCCGCCCGTCGACGGGATCAGAGCTCGGCACGGCGGCGGACCGGCTAGCTCAAGAAGTGATGGCCCTCGACGGCTCTCGGGTCCTCAAGCTCAGTGCGGCGGCAAGTTCAAGAAGCAACGGCCCTCGGAGGCTCCGACCTCGACGCGACAGCGGCCGTCGGCGAGCTTAAGAAGCGACGCACTCGGCAGCTCCAGCGTCCTCAAGCTCGGCGCGGTGGCCGTCGGCAAGCTCAAGTGTTGTGTGCATACGATTAGCTATGGTTTAAAGGTGGACCATTGGGTCCGGCCGATTTTGCCGGGCCATTTGATTCAGCATCTAGACAGCATTTTCGGCAAGGTGGGCCGAACCATCCGGGGGTAGTTACAACTAAACACATAATAAGCGGAACCATATTCTCAAAAAATAAAAATAAAAGATAAGCAGAACCATCCCATGCAATTCACCATTGGGTTCAGAACCAGACACACACCTAGTGCACGATTACCCCTTAGAGCATCTCTAGCAGATCTCTCAAACCCTTATAAATTCGGCGACTTCACGGACCGAGTCTTTTTTGGCCCATAGCACGTGAACCGGCGCTCAAACGCGATACGGGGGCCCGTCAAGGTGGCGCGTCCATCCGTATTTATGCCAGGCTCGGACACATTTCTAGGGCAAAAACCTCATCCCCTCACGCCGCCGACGAGAAATCCACCCGACAGCGTGCTCTTCTCTGACGAGCAATCCGCCGCTGCCGGAGACTGCACCCGCCGCCCGATGGGCCCCAAGCGCGAGCGCACGACCCCGCCGCACCGTACAGACCCTTTTGACAGGGATTTGTCCAACGAGCGCCGCGCGCAAGCGGCGGAGAGCGACGGCGCTCGGAAGCGGTCCGCGCTGCGGTACAGCAACACCGGCTTGCGCGTCCTGCCGTCCTTCTTCCGACGCGAGGCGGAGGAGATCGATGCCCTTTACCACATTTTGACCTTTTTGCTTATGCCTTTGTACTTTTTTATTTATGAATACTTTATTTATGGTATACTTAAACCCTTTGTAATACCGTGCAAAAATCCATTATGAATTAATTTTTATTACCTTGTTGTCTCTGTATTTTTTTCTTTTTAAGAGTTTTACTAATTCTGGGTCGACAAAGTTGAAAGTTAGATCTTGGTCAGCCTCTAAACCATCACATTGCTATGTAATTTGTGTTAGCGTGCGAGTTGTAAGTGGTCACTGAGTTTTCGAGTTGCAATTCGACCTTTTCCATTTATATGTTGACTCAACTGAGTGTATTTTAGGTTCCAAGTAGAGCTGCAACGGAGCTAGCTGCAAGTTAGTTGCACCTGAGATTTTCGAGTTGCAAGTGAGTTTCATAAGTAGGATTTCAACAGAGTTTTTACGGGTTGGAGAGGAAGAAGGCCGAGAGAATATGGAGGGAGTGTGTGCTATGTTGTGAAAAACGGACCAAAGCCTGACAAAAACCGAACATGGGCAGCAATGGACAAATAATTGTTTTGGAAAGCCCGTTCGGACATGCCTCTTGGGCTAGGGAGAAATGGGGGGCGTCGTTGGAGTTGCCATTGCTTAGTTTTAGAGGGCGGGGCATTGAGGATAACATTTTTTTGCAAGATAAAACGATTCTCATTGATAAAAAGAAAGATACAAATCACGTACACACCGATCTTAGCGATATGTAAAGATAGGAAAACACATATGTGACAAACCAACATCTATCTCTCTTCTTTGACACCACCGTAGTAGCCACTAGAGTAAAACGAGTCGGATCACCTCTTCACCCAAATAAATTGACGCGGGTCCGGTCCATCGCTGATCAACAACTTTTCAGACCTCCAAAGTCATAGGACAAACCCTTGTCGTTGAAAGATCAGACCGGGCAGCAGAAACTCGGACACGCCATCAAATTTCAGGACTAGCACCCACGCACGATGACGTCGGAGTAGGGAGCCGGAACTGTGAACCCCAACCACGAACCCAGCACAAGGTGCACCATTTTTCATCTGTCATCAGCACAGGCAGCCGTATGGCGTACTATGGACAAATTCCCTCTGCTCCACCATGACGCCAGAGAAAATGCTGCAGCAAAAGTGACAAAGCAGGAGGAAAGACTCAATTGACGGAGTCGCTGCCGCTGTGTCGGCGACACCATCCACGAACCCTAACGCCACCGACCTGAAAGATCGACAAGCACCCGATGCCATCAACTCCGAGTCGTCGCCGATGTGGGAGTAGAGTTGAGACATATTTATTTGTCTGGACGCTGCTCCCACCAACCCAACAACACGTCATAACCTATAAAGCAAACCCTAACTACAGAGCGAAGGAACTAGATCCCCCGTCCCTCCCACCGTCGGAGCAGCAGACGGAGGGAGAGGGGACAAGCTCGCACGCCGGGCGAGCTTAGGCGGAACGTAGTCACCTCGTGATCGCCTCTAGAAGCTAGGGTACGAGAGTGAAACACGACTACCTCTTGCGTCGAGGATAACCTGAACAATAGGAAGTGATCGTATAAGGGAATACATATTCTAGAAGAGGAACATGCATGCCGTCCGCACCTACTTCTAATTCACGTAAAGATTATGTTTTGGAGTAGTTAGGGTCAAGATACAGTTTCTAGAAGGTAACAGAATACTATACTATCTTAAAGTTGAACAAATTAATACTATACTCTCTCAGGTCGGCAGCAACAGGTTCTCATACTGCCTCACCCGTCACGACAACAACGTCGACTCGGCTCGTCTGCCGGCATTTGGTTGTCCCCAATATCTCAAGGTGAAAAGATTTGAGTAGGATAGATTAGTGGTACAAGTTCAATCATACTAGAACACCTTCATAGAATGTGATGATATATATACTACTAACAACCAGTAGCTAGAATTTGACATGCTATTTCCATTTCCATGTGCAGAATACTTTGAGTGTGAGATAAAGAGTCGGTTAGTCATTTTCTTAGCGTGCTATGGTAAATTCAAAAGCCTTTTGTGTTAAACATTATTTTTATTATTGTCATGCTCATAGTATGTGAATGTGAAAACAAAAATAATTAGATCACGTCAAGCAGGCACATGGAACATGTCAAATTCATGCTGACGATGATTAACAATATTCTTTTTCATGGGTCCATAATATTATGATTTCACATGGAACATGTCAAATTCATGTTGACGATGCGTAAGAGTATTTTTAAGTTTTGGAAAAAATGCCGCCTAATTCGACGCACACTAATTTGGCTGCGCACTTGCCCTAAATTTTTTGTATTCCTACTTCGACTCTTTTGTACTTTGTAGTTTGGAAATTTGTACTTCATGTTTTTTGTTCTTCGCTTCAAAAAAATTGTACTTCATGAATATTTTACTTTATACTTCATGCATTTTATACTTTGAAACAATGTATGTCATGATTTTTGTACTTCATATTTTGGAATTACAATCTTTTTAATTTAGAAATACTTGAAGATTTCTAACCTTCGGATTTTTTGTACTGTTCATAAAAACTGTTTATAAAACTGAAAGAAACAATATCAAAAAACATTTGAGTGAACCTCCACGCACTCACTCGGCATTCTACTGCAACCGCAAGCGACTCGAAAGTAGAGATGTAAAGATGGGACAAGTGGGGGTAGTACAAACTAGTTGCCCAACTAATCTAACTAAATTTGTACTATCTCACTAATCTTACTTTTGCGTACTCGTCCGAAAGGTTATGTTTTTCTGTAGTCGTAGTGTGTCGTGTTGACGCTGCCTGTAAGGGTCACACCACGCGAACTTGTAATGTCTTTGCTTACTGCAAGACCATAATTTCTTTTGTTTTATCTAAAGAGCATGCTATTTGCGCATCCTTATCATACTCCCCCTGCAACCACACACACATAAGGGTATGACATCGAGTTAGGCCAGGAATAACTAATCATCGGTTAATTCCGGTAAGGAAGAAAAACAACAGCCATCAAATATTACTTATTGCAAGCAGACAAAAAAGTTTCAAACATTATTAGTTTTTCGTCTTGGTCATGGAGCAGCTTGATACGTCTCCAACGTATTTATAATTTCTTGTGTTCCATGCTATGTTATATCATGTTTTATATGCATTTTATATAGTTTTATGTATTTCTGGGACTAACCTATTAACAAGATGCCATAGTGTTTGTTCCCTGTTTTTTGTTGTTTTTTCTTTCAAAAAAAGTCTTAAGCAAATATCCGCCAAATTGGAAACGAGTCAACCAGTATTTATTTTTGGAATATTTGTGACAAGAATAACCAAAGACGAGACGAAGACGGGCCCCGAGGGGCTCACATCGCCTGCTGGCGCGACCAAGAAGCCCGCCGCGCCGGGAGGTGGTGTGGCGCCCTCGGGCGCCCACCGATCTAGGTCTTTCACCAATATAAACCCCTTTGACCTAAAAACGCTGAACGGTTAATCACTTTTTTCTCCACAGGTTCTGAGCTGCCGCCGTCGCCGCCACCACTTCGGGAGAGATCAGAACTGCTCCCCGGCACCCTGCCCGGAGGGGGAATCGTCCCCGGAGTCTTCTATGTCGCCATGATCGCCTTCAGACTGATGCATGAGTAGTCTACCTTGGACTACGGGTCCATAGCAGTAGCTAGATGGTTGTCTTCTCCTCTTGTGCTATCATGTTTAGATCTTGTGAGCTGCCTATCATGATCAAGATTATCTTTATGTAATTCTCCATGTTGTGTTTGCTGGGATCCGATGAATATTGAGTACTAAAGTTATTACTTCATTATATATCATGTGTGTGCTATTTAATGACCTTGCATGCTCTCTGTTACTTGTGTGTGCTTTGGCCAAGTAGATGGTCGTAACTCCAAGAGGGGGTATTTATACTCGATAATAGGTTCATGTCTCTATTAAATCTGGGGCAGTGACAAAAAGCTCTAAGGTTGTAGATGTAATGTTGCTAATAGGGATAAAACAATAATACTTTGTCTAAGAATGATGTTACTTACTTACTTTACACACTTTGCTTAAGGCGATAATCTGTTGCATGCAACTTAATACTGAAAGTGGTGCAGACGCTAACCGGAAGGTGGATTATTACTCATAGATGCGGTATGAACGGTCTATGTATATTTTTGTAATGGCCGAATGAATCTCACACTAGACACCATATCATTAGTATATGCATTGGTTGCTTATCATTATTCTGTCAGTTGCCTAGCTGTAATTTGTTTACTACGCATGGATGAATGTTATTATTATGGAGAGACACCACTAGTGAACTGTGGACCCCGGTCATTCTCATTAATCTGATAAAACCACAACTGCAAACTTGTTACTTTCTGCAAAAATACGTTTTTTCTTTCACACATACGTTCAATCCTTTGTTACAGCAAGCCGGTGAGATTGACAACCTCACTGTTAAGTTGGGGCAAATTATCTTGATTGTTTATGTGCAAGCTCCACGTTGGTGATCGTAAACGACGCCACCAACGACCTCAAGCGAATCCTTCATCTCCTACTGGTTCGATAATCTTGGTTTCAAACTGAGTGAAACTTGCTGCTACACTACTTCACACCTTCCTTTCGGGGTATCCCAACAACACACCCACCGTGTGCATCACACCTCGCTTACGACGTTGGAAGCCATGTAGGTCAAACACCCAGCGCCATTTATCTCATCTCGCAATGGATCCATGGAGGTGGATTCACTCCAGTAAGTCAAGTTCGAAGTGACGTGGCTGATACGAGGGCAATGGTAGAGCGTCGTGCCGATGAAACTGGGCCACGACCCCTCCTTATGAGATTGCAAAAAAAAATACTAGGTATTACTCGGCACTGGCCCAACCCATTAGCCTTCCAGCCTTTGCTTAACAATTTGGCTCATGCATGGTATGTGTCTCCACGTGCTTCTCACGATGGTTGCACCGGTATGGGACTCATTGTGTTAGGACCGTGAAGATTTCGAGGTTGTGACCCTATGGGAGTTGACTCATGCATGGTTGTCCTGTAGATCGAATAATAATAATGAGGAACAAAAATATCAGGTTGACCCAAATAAACATATGCCACAATTACGAAGAAAATATATTTTCAGGCGAACTACCGTAATAATAGTGAACAAAAAAATGATATAGAACAAAAATTTCGGGTGAACCGGAGTTAATAGTGAAGAAAAAAATCTAGAGAGCGAAAACTAACAATGAACCAAAAAAAAACAGTAAACAAAACAGAAGTAAAATCCAAGTGAAGCAAAATAATAGTGAACCACAAATCCGGTGAACAAAACATAAAAGTGAACCAAAAAGGAACAAAAAATTGTGTGAACCAAAAGTTGATCTGATGGGTTGCAAAAGGTTGATGTTATCAAACAAGAATTTTAACGTAAAATGAAAGTGTAAAGGTGTTTGAAAAAAAATGTTAAGTTTAACGTAAAAATAAAATGTTACAAAAAATATCCCCCTAAAAAGAAACGGGAAAACCCACAAAAAAAGAAAGGAAATGAATAGGGGAAAAAGATAAAAAAAATGTGCGTCCTAGTGCAAACCTACACACCAAAGGCGAAAGCCTAGTTGCCGCTTACCGCGGAGCTCGCGCACCCCACGCGTGCAACTAGGCTAGCCCAATAAGACCAGATTTCACTCTTGCTTCTTCCTTCGTTTTTTCTTATATGTTTTTTCTTTTTCCGGTTTCATTTTTTTATAGCTATTTCTTAGTTTCTTTTTATTTTCTTTCCGTTTTTTGGATATATTTAAAATGTTTAAAATTTAAAAATGTTCAATCATAAATTTATTCAAAACTAAAAATTGTTCAATTTTTGAAAATATTTAAAATTTAGTAATGTCTTTATATTTTTAAGAAATGTTCAACTTTTTGTAATTTGAAATTTTCAAATTAAAAAATGTTTAGACAGAATTGTTTTCAAAACTAAAAATTGTTCAGTTTCCGAATGTTTTTTAGTTCTTAAGTTTAAAAATATTTATAACTAAGAAATATTCGGAATTCAAAAAATCATCAAAATAAAAAATGTTCAATATTTTATAAAATGTTCTGATTTAAAATTTGTTCATTTTCAAAAATGTTCAGATTTTAAAATTGTTCATTTCGAAGAAAGTTCATATGTATTTTTTCTTCCATATTGAAAATGTTCCCATTTGAATTTTGATTCGAACCACAATATCAGCGAACCAGAAAAAAAAACACGGAGCGAATCTTCGGAAAATGGGCCGAGCGCGTCGCGTTGGGTGGACGGGTATGCAGAGCAGCGCTTGCGTCCGCGTACCGCGGGAAATCTTTAGAAAAAGGCTTCCCTTCGCGAAGGTCTATTCCCGTTCGCTCCTATGCCGACACGTGTCGTAATTTCATTCGCTCTCAATTTCCACCTTTCCTCCACACGTGACAAGTGGCGGCTTCCTGGTGGTGCGCAGAGGGTTATACGTGCATTTATTTTGAAATTCGCTTTTTCAAAATGAAATATCTTGAGAACCGTTTATCCGAATTACGAACCGTTTTTAATTTTGAACTCCTCGCGTCGAGATCTGCAAAACTAGATCCATTATTGATAATTTTCGACAAATTTTTTTTATACTTTGCATTGTGTATAGTTTGTACAACCTGGTATGTGTATTTATACATCCAATTGAAACTGAGTGTACTTGTACATACAAGCAGATCTGTACAACCTGATCTGTGTAGTTGTATGTTCAACACTGTTCTGTACAACCTTATTTATATAGTTGTACGATCTGTACAATCTGAGTCTGTGTAATTGTACGTCTGAGTATATGTGTAGTTATACATATACTAGTAAAATGTCCGTGCGTTGCAACGGGCATAGAATAATACTATGATTTTTAATTCATAGAAATATAATAATTTGTTTTATCAACTTTTGGTTAAAAACACATTTGATGAAACACGATTTGCCGTGTTATGACATAAATTTTACCCCAAGATAATAATACACGAGCAGAGTAATTTATTTTCTAGCTTGATGAACATCAAGTTGACATAACCGCTCGAATGGTAAAAAAATGTATATCGATATACTCTTGTCTATGATAACTTTACATAAATTTCTCAGCCATGATCTCTCCTTGTATAGTATGGTTCAGCAGTTACAGGTCAAATTGATCTGAATTTGTTACTATATATCTGAAATTTTAGTTGCATTAACCTATGATTTTGAAGAGAGAGATATGATACCATCATTAGAAAAGGAAGCAATGCAGTTGATGGGCGACACATTTGGTTTACTCAATTTATAAGCAGAATCAAAGATCAAAAATTATACGCAGACTTAATCAAGTCAAGTCGATATGTTTTGAAAAGAAAAGTCGACGTGTTCTCTTTACGACAGTGGATATGGTTGATTCATCCCTGACATGGTTTGTACTCACAGGTTGAAACTAATCTTGCTTCCTTCAAACGATTGCACGTAAGAAAAAAAGTGATCCACTTTTAGGAGGATTTGCAAGAGCTAGCGAACAAACCCACAAGGTAATATGGAGGACAGATTAATTCTTGGGAACTGCTACACCCATGTTTGCATCACTTTCTAATAGAGTTTCTTAACTCTTGATGAAACAGAAGAAACATCAAGTTTCTGAAAACTCACTGAAGATGGTCATGGCTCCAAACCCCGCCGACTCGAACGCCATATCTACCATCAATGAAGATTGGTCAATGGACAGATGTGGGAACCTAGCAGTCAAGGTAAAAACTGGGAAATGAAGATCTTCCATCCTGCTGCTAGGTAAAATATAACCACACTATTTATTCGACTTTGCTCAGCTACACTCTGTTTTCCTCAGACCACTACGAATGAATTGGATCTGAGATTTTGATCAAGATTACTACCCCTGAATGATGGAGTGAACTATGGACTTGTCAGTTGGGCCTTCTTTGACTCGGTGTGAACCTGGTGGTGTTCCTCCGGAGGGTGCTCCACCAAGACAACGCCGAGGCTGACAGCAGCATCAGCAAATGGACTGGCACCGTATATCATCTCCCTCATTGGCGCCTTCATGAGAGATTCCTACTTGGGTCGCTACATCACCTGCGCCATCTTCCAGATGGTAGGCTCAGTTTAAGTTCACAGTGCCAGCGGTTACAGAGCCACTCTTCTTATAATCCGGTCCAAGTTTCCTCAACTTTGCTGGATTATACTGCACACATGGATCATCAGAGGAAAAGTGTGAAAACCTGAAGAGGTACTTAACTATTTTTATCACCACAAAATTGTGGGACTATCTTTGCAAGACTCTGATAGTTGTCAACAACAACTGGCGATCTGCCTCTACCAGAAGGAACTTCAACCTAGATAACAAGAAATGTCTTAAATTGCTACCCAAGTGTCAATATTTCGTACAGAAGAAGGGTGTGTTTTAGCATATCAGAATCATGCATATATCAGAACAAGTTCCCAATCAAATGCACCGCTGTCTTCAATTGGTAAGTATTATTTTGTATTGCCCCCTTTACAACTGACTTCACCTAGATCCTCGGAATGGTAAAAGACCTGAAGACAACTTAATGAAATAAAATCTGAAAACCAAATGCAAGAGTTCAGAGTACAGTGAAACTTGACCTGAATATTTAATCTTTCATTCATCATACAGTCAGTGGAGTTGGACAGAGGAGGACGGAGGGAGGCGGGGTGGCGGGGTTGAGGCACTCCTCGATGTCGACAGGGAAGATGGGCAGTCCATCACCGGCGATCCATTACTGCACGACCGGCAACAAGCGAGTTCAGCAACCACTACAAGACAGATCGCCTTGAACGACTGGATCTGGAGGCAAAGCAGGAAGCTGCCCGACCTCGCCCATGCCTTGAGATATGAGAATGACCTGCAGGCACGTGTAGTGGTCGGGGGAGAAGAAGGGCAGCCGACGGCCGGCCGTCCTTGCACTACCTCCTTGAGGCCGCAGGCGCAAGTAACTGTCGCGTCGCGGGCGCCGACATGGTGGCCAGCGTGTGCCTCAAGGTCCGCACCCCCACCGACATCGTGCGGCTCGTCTTCGACGCCCTCGACTTCCTCCACGGCGTCGCGTTGCCGCTCCTTCAGGGCGTTGGTGGGAGTCAACGGCTCGTCCTGTCATCCGTGGGCGGCAGCTGCGGAGGCACGACGGCGTGTGAGTCGTAGGGGAAATATCGAACCGGTGTATGACTTGAAAAAGGAATGCGGGTTGATTTCCATAATCTCCAGGGACTAAAGCGAAAAATGGCCACGACGTACAACCGGAGTCCCCAAACAATATTATATAGTAGAGATACTGATTCTATGTAGCTATACGTCTGAGTTTGTGTAGTTATACATCTGGATCTATATAGTTATACGTCTGAATTTGTGTCGATGTACGCTGAATCCGTGTGTCATACAAGGTGGGTCTGTTGGCTTATGTCCGTGTACGGCAGCCTTCACACAGTACATACAGCAGCGGAACCGATGCAGGGGGCTTCGTAAGTCGTTCCTATCCTTCCTCTCCAACACGACCACGAGGGGCTTTCGTCTTCCGTCGTGATGGTTCTTGTACCCGACCACGCGTGCGCTTCGTGGCTTCGTTTTTTTAGATACACAGAACAGACGTAAACGCTCATAAATACGCACGTACAAACACCACTATGACCGCACACGCGCAAACATACGCCTATGAGCACCTTCGAGAGACTGGTCCGGCATATCTTAAGGTTGACAAAGTCATCACGGACGACTTGCTGTTGACAGACACGTCACCTATCACTGAAATCATAGCGCCAGTTAAATCCTAAAAAATTCAGTAAAATGCGAGAATTCAGGCCAAGTCTAAAACTTAAATCTGGGTGAGCTAGTTCCATCGTAAGGAATCAAAGATAGACTCACCTCGTTCGTGGCTCACGCTCCGCGGACACGCGAAGGAACACATACATAATGGGTCTCCTACGCGCTCGCTATGAGCGAGTAATAGTTGCCTCCGGTTCGCCACCATGTTTTGGGCCTCCACCTTGCGTGTCAGCAGTTGCACCCTTGGTCGCGCCAGGCCGCCACTGCATGCAAACCAATGTCACCGTGGCTGCTCCTGATTACTTTGATCGCTAATGATTTTCATGCCACCGATTACTCCTGATTCAGTTTCAATTCGTTAGAGCAACTTGAAGATTTTCAGGCTCATTAGTTTCGGCAATATAACTTTGGCCGACTGTACCATCGAAATAATTTCTCACATTTTCTTCCCAGTTTGTTTGCTGTGGTTTGATGAATCGGCACGTGCAACCTAATTAAATCCCTGCAAAAACTGTTTGGGTCTACAAAGCTGACCGCTCATCTGCAGTAATAATAACGCTACCAATTAAACCAGTAAGTAAACCTGAGGGGGCACACGATAAATTGATATTTTCGATAACGGAAGCAGCAGATCGAGTCCATGAGGACATAGATGCTGCATACACAACTCACTCATGATCGATCTTAACTAAAATATCCCTCATGCACTGACCTAACCAGATAACTAAATAGTATAGAGATCGATCGACAATTCGACATGGCGCGCCTAGCACCACCAGCAAACAAAACCCCTAGCCTAATTAAGATCGATAACGGATATGGATAGATAGTCCTTCTACTCCTGGGCGACGCCGACGAACTGCTTGATGGAGTCCTGGACTTGGTTCATGACGGCCTTCCATCCGGCCTGGGTCGGGTGCATGTCGTCCCAGTAGAAGTACTGCTTCGGGTTGCCCTCGCCCAGCTTGTAGAGGTCCTCCCCATCGTTCCTGCTGGTGTCGCCACAGAAGGCGCCATCCTCCGTGGGCACGCAGCACGGCGTGAGCTTGTGCTTGAACTGCCTCGTAGGCCCGTCGAGGATGGCCTTGAAGGCGGCGTTGAGGTCGACGACGAGCACGCCGTCCTTGCCCTCCAGGGCGTGCGCTAGGTTACGGTTGTGGGTCTCGGTGGCCGTGTTCCCGGCGCCGTTGCACTCGGCGTAGTTGCTGGCCTTGGTCAGCGACGGCGCGCAGCCGACGGGCTGGAGGTTGTTGACGAGCACCTTGGGCACGCCGAGCGTCGTGAGGCGGTCGACGCTGGAGGCGATGCCGGAGGTCACGTTGCGCGTGAAGGCCGAGATGTCGCCGAAGCTTTTGGGGAACGCCACGTCCACGCGGTCGTAGTCGTTGCCGGAGACGGCGACGAGCGCGACGGACTTGGCAAGGCGCTCGGGCGAGATCTTCTCGTTCTTGATGAGGTCCTGGAAGAGGTCCACCTGCTCGCTCAGAGTCGGCGCCTGGTATTCCTGCGGCGCGGGGTAGACGGCGGAGCCCCCCGTGGCGAAAGTCATGCCGGTGTCGTCGCAGGAGTCCATGCCATGCTGCTTGTAGGGCGGCGGCGCCATGCCCAGCCCAAGCATTTGCGCTGCCATGCAAGGTAAGCATCAGACAAATAGATCGATGAGCAACGATTCACTAGGCATTTCCAAGAGAAGAATTTAACAGATTGGACCATGTAGTTGGAGAAGCGTCCCGTGGGGTTGTGCTGCGAGGAGCTGGAGCCGTCGCCATTGCCGTCAGAGCTTCCGTATGGGTCGTACCAACAGCGGATGAGCGGGTGGTCGATGTCGCTGTTGGAGACATTAGGGCGGTTGCCGTTATCGGCGAAGGAGTCACCGAAGACGAACAAGCTGTACCCGTCGTAGTTGTCGATGGGACGCGGAGGCTGGTCGTCGGGGATGGGATCAGGACAAATCGGACGACCCCGGCATCGCGAAGAACAATAGTGATAACTGCATGTACAGCAGTCCGGAGAAGCCTCCACGAGAGCACCTGCCGTATAGATTGATCAGGAAGAAGCACGAACGTGAGTAGAGATAAGTAGCATCTTCATGCATTAAGCGATGGAAGAATCCAACAATCTGAATTAATTGGAAGCAGCATAGTATATGATTTCTACATGAACGTACCGCTGAGGGTGGCGAGGAGAAGCACCAGGGTGCAGATGAGCTGCTTCTTCATTGCGACGAGCGATGATAGATCAATCGTTGGACGTGGAATATATGGGTGCTGATGATGCTGTTGGGAGGCTCGCGGATGTCTAGAATTTATAGGCGCTGGATATATAAGACCTAACTAACTATATAACTAAGTAACTAACTAAAGAAATATCCACGCAAAAAAAAACTAACTAAAGAAATATCCACGCAAAAAAAAACTAACTAAAGAAGATTTGCCTACGATCGCTGCCGGCCGGTGCATCCTCGTATCAGCTGCCTTGGCCTGCGCGCGTGTAGAAAAGCTAGGATTCGCGCGCGTCGAGTCGCCGTATTGAGGTCGTTCGTCCCACGTACACGTACGGCCGGTGCGCGCGCGTCACGTACGTGGTTAAGACCATAACAAACTAAAACCATGAAAACCCAACTCTAATTCTCCTAATCCAAACAACCACTGAAAGCCCGGCGCTAGCTAGCGACTATGTACCTGATTAACCGTAGTATCTTGTAAATATAAGATCGATCGCGTATACATATATACCTAAACCCCTTTCAGTTTTTCTTCTGACACTACGTACGTCATTTATAAAATACAAATCAAGTTTGAAGGTCCTAAAAACCAATCGACCCGACAGCTTAATTGACAATAAAGGCCAATCCTAACTTTCTAAAGGAAAAACTGTCACACAGGATAGAAAAATACAACTCGAGCCGAACAAAAACCCTAAGCAAAATACAAACACGCATCCCTCTCCTCCAGCACCACCGTAGCAGCCACCAATTGGATAGGGGACACATAAGCTCTTCACCCTATCGCAACGTGACTCCATCGCTAATATGCAATGCAAAAAGTAAAGGCATCGTTGTTGAAGTAATTTGAAGTCGGAAGAAACCAAATCTTCCTATCTAACCATGAACTTGTCATAAGAGTCACCATCTTCTAGTTGTCACCAACACAGACAATAGTATGCGCATATTCCTGAACAACCTCCTGAGCTCCACTCCAACGCTGGAGTGTACGTCGTGCAACGATAAAGCACGAGGACACAATTTCAAAACAATGATGTCACCGCCACCCCTCCATCCTTGCTTAACAAAGTACAACTCAAATCCCTCGTCGGCCACTGAGTAAAACACCGCATTGAAGAAGAACCTGGAACACATTTATGTATCATCCTCGCCGCCTTCTCCAAAACCAACACGTCGAGCGGCCGAAAACATAAACTATATATAGAGGACCTACCCTAGAGCTATACAGGATCCGGCGACCCCTCCCCCCCACCCCAGCCCACCCTGCTGGAGTTCTCCCCCTCCAATCTGCAGCTCCAGGTTTTCGTTTCGTGGTTTCTGTGTTTATGCAGCGCCCTCTCCGAAAGGGCTCGGGGGAGTATTTTGTATAGTCATTTTTAGGTCAAGACGGAGGCGTCGAGACGAAGACCGACGGTATCGGAGGCTCGAGGCCCTAGAAGGAATCTGACCGCGCAGGTCCACCCCTTTTGTCCTTCGGGTTTCCTTTCGTGCTTCCTTGGTTCCTACTCCTTCCTTCGAAAAACTGGTGTTCCCGAAGTTTCAGGTCATTTGGACGTCGTTTGGGTCCCTGAAACATCAAAATATAGAAAAAGGAGTTTTTTGACAGTGTAGGGTTAATTCCAAATAAATAGGGAAAGTGTGAAATATTCCCAAAATCATTATAAAACATTGATACAACCCTTATATGATGCAAATATGATTGAAATATAAGTAATGCAATGCAAAGTTCATGTATGCATTTTACATGCATTAATATTATGCAAAGTTCATGTATTATTATACTTCTCGACATAAAAGTCTATGGTTTGCTCATTATGCTCTGAGATCATGCCATGTTTTGTCTTTTCATTTGATCATATCCCTCTTAGTATCTAAGTTACCTGATATTTGCTTTGCGCTGCATGGTTAAAAAATTTAGATACTTGTCGCCTCCGGGCCAAATTAAGCAATCAGTTTGCACCGCCTAATACTGTTATCTGATTATTTATGTGCGGGTCACCTAGTAGTATGTCATTAGCACCAACATGTTGGATTTTGTTTTTTATTCTAAACTATCTAGTACTAACCCTGGTTGTCTCAGCTAAAGTTTCCGGCTGAGGTTCTGCTAACATATGAAACGTTAAACATATAACCAGATAAATATTAAGGCAGGCCACATAAAATTTATAACCTATAAGTGTTTGTTAAAAATCTATCGGCTCAGGCCTTCAAATTATTCAGCTTTCATTAAAAGTACATCTTAATGCAGCCATGTTTACCATGCAGGATACTTAACACCTAGGGGCTGCAATTGCATCATTTTCATCATGTCTCAATCCGTCTTTCAGTTAATCTGGCACGAGTCTCGGGGACTGCAATCATTGACTTACAACGCCACAAGTTCTTCGTAGCGTCGAGACGACTTCCGAGTACATCGACTCAACGCTCGGGGGCTGGAATAGGCAGATCAAGAAAAATTCCGACACTCATGGGCTCGACATCGATATTTGCGCTCGTTCGATACTTGGGGGTTGCGCGATATGCAGCTCTATCGTCAACAAGAAGGCCACATTGGTGGCACGACCGTCTTGTCGTCAGCGACACGGTCACCTCCATGGCACGACCGACTTATCATTTGCGACACAGTCGCCTCCGTGGCATGACTGTCTTGTCGTCAACAACATAACCGCCTTCATGGCACATCCGCCATTGTCATCAGCGACATGGTTGCCTCCGTGGAAAAGGCCGCCTCCGTGGTATGGCCAACAGTGCACGATTCCGTTTCGTTTGGATTCAAACTGTCATGGACCAAATGACGTCATCTATCGGACATTGATTATACCTGTCAGTAAGATGAGGCTTCCCCGTGAAGCTATCCGACAAGTTAAGCTAGCCGTCTTTCCCATGTAGGATAAAGGCAGCCGTGTGCCAATGTTCTTTCTGGTACACGTTCCCCATTATGTTCAGAATGGTTCAAGTCCTGTAGCCGCCAACATTGAAGAATGAAGATCAAGAAGATGCAGAAGCCGGCGCCGGGAGAACTTCAACCTTTCTGGGGCTAATGTTGGGGATATACCAACTAGGGATATCTCTAACAAGGATATATCCGGCTAGTACAGGGTGGCCCAAGGGTGGTAAGGCTGATGCCTGCCGGGCGGTCCAGATAGCTGACGTACAAGGAAGTAGGCAGATGGTCCAAGGAAGGCAGCTGACTGAAACCCATCAAGCCACCAAGCACAAGGTGGAAGGCGGCAACCACGAAGGGGATCGTGTGCAGAAAACAAAAAATTTAATACCAACGATATCCTAAAAGCATGCCAAGATCTATTCTATGCAGATATAGTAGTACGAACGGAGATCGGAATACGTACCCTTGTAGAACGAAAGCGGGGATTACGTTCCCGCACAAACGTTGTCGATGAAGACCGACGAAGCCGACCTCAAGGTCGTGTAGAGGAAGCAGACCTCCGAGTACCGCTAGCGCAGCACCTCGCAGGGCGTCACACACGTACGGTGGAGACGACGGCCTCCGAAGCTCCAATCCAGGACGAGCAGCGGAAGACTTGGACCGGAACACCAGCAGCGCGGCAGCGGGCTATGGTGGAAGAGATCCCCCTCCTCAGCTCGGCACGGATCCGACAAGGGAACCACGAGATCGAGAGAGAAATTGGGAATTAATTGGTGAATTAAAAGGCCAGGGGTGCCCCTTCTTATATAGGCTCCCAGGGGGGAGCCAACTTGCTAACCAGGCAATGTGGGACTAAACTCCACATGCCTGGTGCGGCATGGGAGGGTGCGCCGGCCCCCTAGTGGGCCCTTGGCCCACTTGGGTCGGCCCCTCCTGGCCCCGACCGAATCCCCAAGGGGATTCCCCCCTCTTGGGCCTTCTTTCGAACAGAAGGCCCATTTAGGGAAATCAGCCTAAATAAATTCGAAAATAAATATATAAAATCATATTTGCATATTAATTACACTAATTAATATCAAACATAATATATATAATTTTTCCTAGCTCCGAAAACTCTTTCGGCGCTGCCCGATCTCCATCGGACCCCTCCCGGGACGCTCCCGGTGATCTCTTTCCTTTCCGGTTGTCTTGTCGAAACCCCTTAAGTGTGTTACCCTAGCGGTTCGATATAATAACAGATATGACCAAGACTCCTCTATGATCAACGACTAACTCGTAGCCCTGGACCCCATGAATTAATCCCTGTGATATAACGAATGACTTTCATCTATCAAACCTGAACGCAAAGTCTTAAACCTTTTGCCATTGCGATACTTAGCATGTCCGAGCGTCGTTCCATAGATATCTCCATACCTAATCTCGACCTCGTTACCGACAACGCTATCTTCTACTCGTCCATGATATCATGTCTCCGTGACCTAGTCACATGCTTGCAAGCTCATTAGACATTATCTCACTGAGTGGGCCCGAGAGTATCTATCCTGCTATGTGGACTGGAAAATCCCGCTCTTGACCCCTCGTCTCAACTACTCCTTTCCGATACCCAAAAGTATCACCGTTATTGTCATACTATATAAGATACGACGTTTGGTGCGATCTAAGTATCTTCCAGGAATAACAATAAGAGTTGATCTCACGGTTAAAGGCGTAACGACTACGTCCTCCAAATCTGGGTATGTCCATCACATCATTCTCCAACGATATGACTCCCATTGCCGACCGGCGCCATGCCCCATGACCGGGAAACCTCGATCATCAATCGCGCAACGAAACTAGTCTTAGTAGAGGCTACTAGGGACCTGGTTGTTTACGTATCACACCCGTATTAATGTTTCCGCTTAATATGGTTCTAGCATGACACAAAAACCTATTATGAACAAACGAGATATGTTAAAGAATACACTTTATTAATTGCCTCTAGGGCATATGTCCTTCAGTCTCCCACTTGCACTAGAGTACAAATTAATCTAGATTACAACTTGGTAAGAACCTAACACCCATAGCTAAATGGTGTTTTTCATGCTTATCAAGCGGGAGAGGCTTCGTCAGCGGATCTGCCACATTCAGATCTGTATGCACTTTGCAAATCTTCATATCGCCTCCTTATACGTACTTTCGTATCACATGGAAGCGTTGGAGAATGTGTTTGGCGGTGGAGTGAGACCTTGGCTCCTTGGCGTTAGCAATGGCACCCCTATTGTCGCAGAAGAGGATCCCAGGGTCTTGCACGCTCGGGAACACTCCAAGTTCGATGACGAACTTCCTCAGCCACATAGCTTCATTCGCGGCTTCGCAAGCAGCGATATACTCCGACTCCATTGTAGATTGTGCGACTATAGGTTGCTTCCCACTTCTCCAGCACACGGCGCCTCCATTCACCTTGAACACATAACCTGTCTGTGACTTAGAGTCATCGGGGTCTGAGCAGAAACTTGCATCTACGTAACCCGTTACGCCAAGTTCTTCATCACAGCCCCCATACACAAGGAACATTTCCTTTGTCTTATTGAGATACTTAAGAATGCTCTTAACGACTATCCAATGCGGCATTCCAGGATTACTCTGGAACCGTCTTGTCAAACTTAGAGCTAATGCCACATCCGGTCTAGTACTCAACATTGCATACATGATCGATCCTATGGCTGAAGCATAAGGATGTTTGGTCATATCGGCCTTATCCAGTTCTGTTACCGGACACTGTGCCTTCCGCAATATCTTATTCTTGATAACCGGCAGAGAACCCTTCTTTGCCTTCTCCATACCGAAACGCTTCAGTACTTTATCAAGATAAGTACTATGACTCAGTGCTAATAGGCGCCTTGATCTATCACGATAGATTTTTATGCCTTAGACATACGCAGCTTCTCCTAAGTCCTTCATGAAAAATTTACTATTTAAATATTCCTTCACGCTATTCAGAAGTTCCACATCATTCCCAATCAGCAATATGTCGTCTACATACAGTGCTAAGAACACAACCGAGCTCCCACTCATTTTCTTGTAAATGCAGGTCTCTTCCAAATTTTGGATAAATCCAAAACCTTTGATTACCTCATCAAAGCGAAGATTCCAGCTCCGAGATGCCTGCTTCAATCCATAGATGGATCGCTGAAGCTTGCACACCTTGTTAGCATTTCCTGGATCGACAAAACCTTCCGGTTGTACCATGTACAACTCTTCCTCAATGTTTCCATTTAGGAAGGCTGTTTTGACGTCCATCTGCCAGATTTCATAATCATAATAGGCAGCTACTGCTAACAAAATCCGAATAGACTTAAGCATCGCTACCGGTGAAAAAGTTTCATCGTAGTCAATTCCATGAACTTGTCGGAAACCCTTTGCGACAAGCCGAGCTTTATAGACGGTCGCATTACCATTAGCATCAGTCTTCTTCTTAAAGATCCATTTATTCTCGACGGCCTTGCGCCCTTCGGGAATATCCATCAAAGTCCACACTTTGTTATCATACATGGATCCTATTTCGGATTTCATGGCTTCAAGCCATTTCTCAGACTCTAGACTCGCCATTGCCTCCTTGTAGTTCGTAGGTTCGTCTTGTTCAACTAACATGACGGTGCAAACCATGTTGCCATACCATTCTGGTGCGATCCGAGATCTACCAGACCTACGGGGTAGAATTCCTTCCTCGACAGTTTCTCCCACTCCTTCCACGAAGGACGTTTCCAGAATTGCTTCCGTTGCGCCACTCGGAATCTCGAGTTCAGGATCAACGATCTCATCGAGGTCTACCTTCCTACCACTTACTCCTTTCGCGAGAAACTCCTTCTCTAGAAAGGTACCGGTCTTCGCGACAAAAGTTTTGCCCTCAGCTTGGTTGTAGAAGGTGTACCCAACGGTTTCCCGCGGATATCCTACAAAGACGACTTTCTCCGACTTTGGTTCGAGTTTGTCGGGATGTAGTTTCTTAACGTACGCCTCACAACCCCAAACCTTCAGAAACGATAACTTAGGCTTTTGGCCATACCATAATTCATACGGTATTGTTTCAACGGACTTGGACGGAGCCCTATTTAAAATGAATGCGGTTGTTTCTAACGCATAACCCCAGAAGGACACTGGCAAATCGGTAAGAGACATCATAGATCGAACACTATCTAGTAGAGTACGATTACGTCGCTCGGACACGCCGTTACGATGCGGTGTTCCCGCTGGCGTAAGTTGGGGTACTATGCCGCAACTCTTCAGATGTGTGCTAAACTCAAAACTCAAGTACTCGCCACCGCGATCGGATCGGAGGTGCTTGATTTTCCTATTAAGCTGATTCTCAACTTCACTTTGGAATTCTTTGAACTTTTCAAAAGTTTCAGACTTGTGTTTCATCAAATAGATATAACCGTATCTACTCAAGTCATCAGTGAAGGTGACGAAGTAACGATAACCATTGTGTCGAAACGCTCATGGGTCCACACACATCTGTATGTATGATCCCCAACAAATCCGACGCCCGTTCAACGAAACCTTTGAACGGTGTCTTGGTCATTTTGCCCATAAGGCATGGTTCGCATGTATCGAGGGATCCGAAATCCAACGAGTCCAAAAGTCCATCGGAGTGGAGTTGCTTCATGCGCTTTACACCAATATGACGAAGACGGCAATGCCACAAATACATGGCGGTATCGTCACTACACTTAATCCGTTTGGCTTCTATGTTATGGATGTGAGTACTTTGATCGAGATTCAACAAGAATAAACCGTTATTCTCGGGAGCATCAACATAAAAGATATCATTCATATAAATAGCACAATTGCTTGACACTAATTTAAATGAATAACCGTCTTGTAACAGGCAAGACCCACTTATAATGTTTACACTCAAGGATGCCACAAAATAACACTTATTTAAAACCAAAACTAATCCCGATGGTAGATTCAGAGGGAGCGTGCCGACAGCCACCACGTCGACTCTCGATCCGTTGCCGACGCGCATCGTCACCTCATCTTTCGCCAGCCGCCGTCTATTCCGTAACTCCTCCTGAGAGTTACATATATGAGCAACAGAACCAGTATAAAATACCCACGTGTTGCTCCGGGCGGATGTAAGGTACACATCTATAACATGTATATCAAATATACCTTGCTCTTTGTCGACCGTCTTGCCAGACTTCCTATCCTCCAGGTACTTGGGGCAGTTGCGCTTCCAGTGACCCTTCCCCTTCCAGTAGAAACACTCCACGCTAGCTCTGGGACCAGATCTGTTAGTCTTGGGCTTGGCATTCAACTTGCCTTCCCTCCTGGACTTCCAGCTTTGCTTTCCCTTGCCACTGGATTTCTTGAAATCAACGGCCTTGTTGACCATCAACAGCGTGTGCTCCTTTTTAATCTCTACCTCAGCAGTTTTGAGCATCACGAACACTTCACCTAGGGACTTAGCCATGCCCTGCATGTTGTAGTTCATGACGAAGCCTTTGTAGCTAGGGGGCAACGATTGCAACACCCTGTCAATCGCCAGCTCATCGGGAATCTTGCATTCCAGAGCTTTCAGGCGTTGAACGTAGCCAGCCATCTTGACTACATGCTCACATGCTCGCTCACACCGCTATGCTCTTCCATTTTGGCCGAGAAGAAAAGCTCAGAAGCCTCATATCTCTCAGCCTTAGCCTACGGCGCGAAGACAGCCTTCAGATCAGAAATAATCTCGAAGGCGCTCATCTTCTCGAAGCGCTTTTGCAGGTCGGCTTCCATGGCGTAGAGCATGCCACTCTAGACAAAGGCAGAATCCTCCGATCGGGTCTGGAAGACCTTCTTCTCATCCTCAGAGGCATCATCTACGGGAGGGTCACTTATGGCGGCCTCAATGACGTAGGCCACCCTATGGGGAGTGAGGAGGATCCTCGGGTTGCGGAACCAGGCCATGAAGTTTGACCCATTGGTCTTAAGCTTTTCTTTCTCAAGAAATATACCTAGGTTAAACGAGGGGCGAGACATCTACAATGGAATTTGCAACAACATAGGACTTTGTTCATAATAATTTTGAGTTATAGTATTTTAGAAAATAACTAACATAACTCCCACTCAAACGAACATCCCTCCTGGTTGTTTAAGCGATTACACGACCCCCATCCATTGCACCACCCCTCATCATCAGAGCCGGCGGCACAACTTCAAGAGTAGACAAAAAATCCGCCACACCAATTTTGTGACTCGTGCTCGACCTTTCGGTCTTCCTGTTCCGAGGCCATATTTCTGAATATGCTAGGCTCGCCACCAAAGACCTCCACGCTGACACTTGTGCAACATGGCTGACACCCACTGTATGCGCACGACGAGATGTCTGACACCCGATCATCACGGCCTGCCTCATAACGTTGAACTTTCTTGGTGGTGCGCGTTGGAGGGAGAACACTAGTGGTATTTTGAAGGGATCACCTTATATAGCTACCGCCGTGTAACTAATGTATACTATACACAAAATCACACAATATAAGATGCACACAAAATATCAAATGTAATGCAATGTGATATAGTCCATTGCGCCATGGTCTTTTTGGCGCCCGCAGTTTATAAACAATTTAATAAACCTACCTTGACCATATCACATAGCCCCTGCAAAATAAAGTTAAACGCTTCTACTTTATCTTTTGCATATTTTACGTGGCTTGTGGCTTTCGTAAATAGAACCGCTTCATACCTACGAACCTTATGACCACAACAACGATCCAATAATTGCATATTTAAGCATCCCTTTCGGGCCCTCCATTGAAAATGCGAAGACCAGCTAAAGAGAGAGAAACTGACACCCGCCAGCCACATATACGGTACAAGCCGTATGTCAGTACTGGAACCAGTCTCGCGTAAGCGTACGCGTAAAGTCGGTCCGGACCGCTTCATCAACTCAATGCCGCTGGAATACACAAGTGCACGCTAGAGGGTAGCAAATAACAGGAACGGTGCCCCCGTGCAGAACACGGGTTCTAACAGCGTACAGCTATATCTACGATAGATCGGCTCTGATACCACTGAAGGGGATCGTGTGCAGAAAACAAAAAAATTCCTACCAACGATATCTTAAAAGCATGGCAAGATCTATTCTATGACGATATAGTAGTACGAACGGAGATCGGAATACGTACCCTTGTAGACCGAAAGCGGGGATTACGTTCCCGCACAAACGTTGTCGATGAAGACCGACGAAGCCGACCTCAAGGTCGTGTAGAGGAAGCAGACCTCCGAGTACCGCTAGCGCAGCACCTTGCAGGGCGTCACACACGTACGGTGGAGACGACGGCCTCCGAAGCTCCAGTCCAGGACGAGCAGCGGAAGACTTGGACCGGAACACCAGCAGCGTGGCAGCCGGCTATGGTGGAAGAGATCCCCCTCCTCTTCTCGGCGCGGCTCCGACAAGGGAACCACGAGATCGAGAGAGAAATTGGGAATTAGTTGGTGAATTAAAAGGCCAGGGGTGCCCCTTCTTATATAGGCTCCCAGGGGGGAGCCAACTTGCTAACCAGGCAATGTGGGACTAAACCCCACATGCCTGATGCGGCATGGGACGGTGCGCCGGCCCACTTGGGTCGGCCCCTCCTGGCCCCCACCGAATCCCCAAGGGGATTCCCCCCCTCTTGGGCCTTCTTTCGACCAGAAGGCCCATTTAGGGAAATCAGCCTAAATAAATTCGAAATTAAATATATAAAATCATATTTGCATATTAATTACACTAATTAATATCAAACATAATATATATAATTTTTTCTAGCTCCGAAAACTCTTTCGGCGCTGCCCGATCTCCATCGGACCCCTCCCAGGACGCTCCCGGTGATCTCTTTCCTTTCCGGTTGTCTTGTCGAAACCCCTTAGGTGTGTTACCCTAGCGGTTCGATATAATAACAGGTATGACCAATACTCCTCTATGATCAACGACTAACTCGTAGGCCTGGACCCCATGAATTAATCCCTGTGATATAACGAATGACTTTCATCTATCAAACCTGAACGCAAAGTTTTAAACCTTTTGCCATAGCGATACTTAGCATGTCCGAGCGTCGTTCCATAGATATCTCCATACCTAATCTCGACCTCGTTACCGACAACGCTATCTTCTACTCGTCCATGATATCATGTCTCCGTGACCTAGTCACGTGCTTGCAAGCTCAGTAGACATTATCTCACCGAGTGGGTCCGAGAGTATCTATCCTGCTATGCGGACTGGCAAATCCCGCTCTTGACCCCTCGTCTCAACTACTCCTTTCCGATACCCAAAAGTATCACCGTTATTGTCATACTATATAAGATACGACGTTTGGTGCGATCTAAGTATCTTACAGGAATAACAATAAGAGTTGATCTCACGGTTAAAGGCGTAACGACTACGTCCTCCAAATCTGGGTATGTCCATCACATCGTTCTCCCATTGCCGACCGGCGCCATGCCCCATGACCGGGAAACCTCGATCATCAGTCACGCAACGAAACTAGTCTTAGTAGAGGCTACTAGGGACCTGGTTGTTTACGTATCACACCCGTATTAATGTTTCCGCTTAATACGGTTGTAGCATGACACAAAAACCTATTATGAACAAACGAGATATGATAAAGAATACACTTTATTAATTGTCTCTAGGGCATATCTCCTTCAAACCAAAGCCGACTACAACTAGGAGTATGTTTACTTACCGGCCAAATACTTACCTTGTAACCCGAGGTCTGGCCGCCTATATAAGCCGACCACCAGGAGGCCTTTAGGGCCAAGTTCAGGCCAAGCTCATCCAAGTTGAGCCCCACTCATATACGCAACATACTCATTGTAACCTATTCACGGCTATTGCCTTATAGTGAATTATAGCAGCACGTAGGGTCTCACCACCGCTGCGAGATTTGAAGCTGGGTAGCCTCGCCGTGTTCAATCCCGACCTCGACAACTCCAGCCCAGGGCCGGTCCATACATTTCCGAGGCCCCGGGGCAAGATTATAAAATGGGGCCCTTATACAAATAAAATCATATTCATTCGCAATTCATTAATTATTACTTCTGGAAGCAAAGTCATCAGTAATCACGTCAACTGAAAAATCCTATATCTCTAACAAACTCAAAAATCCCCATAGCACGCTATGGCACATTATATTCTGGTAAATTCATTTGCAAAAATCGTAATTCTGAAAAGAGGTCATCTAATTCAACATCACCTTGAGAAAACGTTTCTACAAACTTTGCAAAACATTTGTGTACTTCGATATCATTCAGTAACTTCAAATCTTTGTTCATGGAGCACTCAGCAGCTAGACTAGTTAACAGATTAGATTAAGGGATGGAGCCATGGAGGTAGACGTTGAGGTTTAGGATGGAAAGAGAGATGATTGGGGGAAGGGAAACGCCTCGAATTTGGCAGGGGTCAGGAGCGGCAGTGCCGGCACTTTCCTCTAGCTGGATTGGATTGGAGAAATTTAAGGACGGAGGCGAGGAGACAAGATTAGACGAACACGAGGGGTCAACGAGGCGTGCAGGATTCGCTTTCCTCTCGCTGGAATCTGGATCGATTCCCTCATTCCCTGTTCGCTGTTTCCATCCGCTGCATAAGGGACCAACTTTGCACCCCTAACTAATTTACATGGGCCGGGGGCCCTACCTCCCTGGGGCCCGGGGCGGTCGCACCGTCGCCCCGGCCTGTGGGCCGGCCCTGCTCCAGCCTTCTTTCCCACATCCATCCAAAGGCTAGAGGACCCCCGTCTCCTATCAATTATGCCGATACTCCGAGACCCCGTTCTTGTTTACTTGTTCTGATCCAACTTGTGTAGGAGAGCATGTGAGGGGGAACGTGTGCATTAGATGGAGTAACGGGGGGGTGGCTAGTGCGGTGAAAGTGATAGAAGTTCCGCGATGCACATGGGTATTTTACCCTACTTTGTTACCTCACTAGGGATAAATAGAATACCATGCTACCGGGGATGTTGGGTGTGACCTTGTCGCTTCTCCATGACTAGATCTAGCATGTTCTTATTTTAACTTCATGTCATAGGACTTAATGCTATACTCAGATTTATCTTAATACTAAGATGACTCGATTTAATTCTCATCTTAGTGGAGTATGAGCGAGATTAATAAACAAAAGATTTATATGTTAGGACGTGAGGTCCATATAATTAGTAACTCGTCATGAAACCTTTTTACAATCATATATGTCAATTCTAATGTTTCATTGTCTACCACTTTATTAAAGAGAGAGTGCATTTGTGAAACTATAATCCCTAGTCCATTTTTAATCATAAGAAACACCTTTCTAACACTTTATATCCACTTTTCATTTTCAGCCATTTTAAAATCCGAAAACACAAAAACACTTTTATTTCTTGCATTCACAACACAAAACCCAAAAATATCATCCATCATTAGTTCCATCATCCTTGCATATTTTCTATTGCCATTGCATATTTATTTCTTGTTTTGCATTTATTTTATTTTCATATCATTACTCACACTTGTACTTCATAACCACTTGATGAGGTTGAGGGCACAAAACACTTTGTTTTGTTTTGTTTTGTTTTGTTTTGTTTTGCAGGAACCATGAAGAAGGATAAAAAGATAAATATTCAACTACCAGTACCCCGAGAATCCGATATTACCCTCGAGTCACCCTTGTGGGGAAAAGAAGCTTCATATGCGACAACACTTTACTCTGAAGTCTCAACCGCTAATCAGCGAGCCGCGGCTGCGGAGGAGCCCTTGCGGCCGAATCAAGGCGGAGGACAACGAGGGAGATGCCGGGGTTGAAGGCTGGTGGTGTGGTGGTCTTTCTATATATTTGACACATGTGGACTTATCTTTTTCATTCATGTGGGCCCCGCCTATCAATGCTAAATTACATAGTTAAAATTGTATGCCCTTAACCACATGGAACATGTGGCTAACAATCATATTTAAACAAAAATTGTATGCAACTATGGAGATTGAAAAACGCGGACTGATATCACAGCCCCACACAGCAACCACTGTCGTCCATCAAAATTTATGTTTTGATTAGATCTTTACAACATTACATCAAATTATATTTTTGTGTCTGATAATGATATCAGAATTCAGGAAACAAGTGCCGAGCTAAAAGCTACTCGAGCATGTGCTGTAAACAACAAGCGATTTATACACCAGCCAACGGATGTGGTTCTCCACTTGGGGCTGTCTGTAAACCAATATTTACATGCATTCACGGTCTCCGGCAGCCAGGCGTCATGTTCTACTATTTGTGTAGCATGTTTGATTGCGGATGGTTGTCGTTCATTTTTAAACAATCACTTGATCTTGACTTGAGAGTTGAGACTAATCAACACTGCAGTGGCGGAGCTTCAACAGATTTTTTGGACGGAACAGACTGTTAAATATCCAGATTTTTCAATAGAATTAGAGTGTTAATGGGCCAACCCAACTAAAAATAGGAAGGATTCACCAAATCCTGGACGGGCCAACGCCCAGGTTGGCCTTAAGGGAGCTCCGCCCCTGCAACACTGTAAGCACCCATTTTTTCAATAATGTGCCCGAAGTTTATCTAGTTGCTTAATATTGTTCCCATGCTATATCATATTGTTACCAAAGCCGTTGCAACGCCATAAGACACATATTTGATTATGGAAAAACCGTCCAAAAAAAGGTCGATGAAAATTTAGGCAGAACCCTTACTGCCTTTATTATTAGATATAGATATAGATAAAATCATATAGATGGAGGGGAAGTTTCTAGTTGAAAGTTTAATTCACATGTGACCCTAATTTCAAACGTGCTAAACGAAGGAGGATTATGTGGATCGTTCAACGTGCTTACTACCTCAACGGGGTGTATAACCAATTTTTCTTAGGCAAGGGCACTGATAAAAGGAAATGGTGAGAACCTAAATTAAGAACACAACCTTAGGTGTTTCGTTCCGCACAGAACTCCTTTTGAACTTGGAAGTCTAAACAAACACTTACATTTGTCCATAACTGTGAGCAGTATGGTGCTCAGATTAGGATTTCTCAGTCAGAAGCATGAATTTGGTTACCGGCTGAAATATCGCGGTAACCGTACATCCCGGCCCCCTTCAAGAAAAAAATGAAACTGATACCCAAAATTAATTTGATTGAAAGACATGCTTTAGCCAATGGAGCATTGTGAAACTTCTACAGTACATTTTGGTATTAGCCAATGGAATCTACCAAGGTTTTGCTAGTTGAGAACGCGGCATTTGTCGACTTTCTAGTTATAAGTTGGTTACACATAGCGGTGTGCATGCATGCAAAGTTTGTTGGGTTTGGGCAATTAATATCCATCGTTAATTGTGTCGAGCCAGTAAAGCTACATCTACGGAGGGCACTTCCGGATGAATCTTACGGAATCAGGTGAGAATACCAAGAAGTGGGCCCCCATTGAAAATCAGGGGGCAGTTTTGGGTGAGGGACGAATGAGCAGTGTACACGTAAGTCCGTAAGTTGTATTCCGTAGGCATCATGTCCGTAACTCTAGTATTTTCAGTGTCGAGCATAGGAAAAGATCATAATTTTACATCGATTACTATTTGTGACCTTATATAGAACCAAAAACGTATATTTGATAGTGGTCTTGTATACAAAAGCAGAGGGAGTACTTCCATTGTCAAGGTATAGGCTCTATATATAGGTAGTAGGTTGGCTGGTAATAAAATGGTACATATACGTTAATACGTACATGCGTGCAACATGTCAGAATGTGGCGCCACAATCTTAACCTAGCTAGTAGCTTGTGTTCAGTTCCAGCCAGTTGATTACACACAAAGATATCAGTATAGAATTAATACGTCTCCTTGCTCACACCAACCTTGTGTTTGAGACAAACTGGTATCTTGTTGTTGAAACAAAATTATGGTTGAAACAGACTTACTGTTAAATGGCGTTGTCAGCACTATCAGCATGAAACTTATCTTGGGCCAGTTATCCTGCTTTGAACGCTGTTAGTTTTGTTGTTGATCCAAACCGAATTGTTGTTTCTTAATAACATGCCCTATATATATATGACACGCATGCAGGAGAGAGATGAACAAACATACAAGAGAAGAAGAGAAATGACCGCCGTATCATTGGCGTTTCTTCTCCTTCTTTGCTTTTCCACCACTCTCCCGAAGGGCGGCATGCACCTCATTGCGTCTGCAACTACAACATGTGGACGCGAAGGGCAATTGGACTATGGCGGAGCGCCTGAGCCTCGCCGCGGGGCACACCCACCGCCGTCTGGCATCCTTCGACGGGGTGGCCGTGCCGGTGTATGCTCAAAGTTGGGGAGTCTACATGACTGAGTACAGCATCGGCAACCCGCCGCAGGCAGTTCAGGCAATTCTTGACATGACGAGCGACCTCATATGGACGCAAAGCAGTACGTGCCATCCCAGCTGCTTCCCCCAAAGGCTACGCCGCTACAACTTCTCCCGCTCCTTCACCGACAACCCTGTGCCATGCGACCACAGCATGTGCGCCGGGTACGAGACCAAGCCGTGCACGGGCGGTGGCAGCAACGACGACGACGCCGACACATGTCATGTCCGGGCGACATTGAACGGAAACATCTCTGGCGACCTCCGGACCGAGTGGTTCAGGTTCGGGGCAGCAGTGGTGAACCTCACTTTTGGGTGCATGAGCGAGATCAACGTGCCGTACAGCTACCTCGAGGGCGGCGCGTCGGGCATTCTCGGCCTTGGAAGGGGCCCACTTTCTTTGGTGTCTCAGCTCCCGGGCAAAAGGTTCTCCTACTGTGCCTCACCCACTTCAGCGACAACGTCGACACGAGCACCCTCTTCGTCGGCCCCTCGGCCGGCCTGAACGGCCACAAACCGGTGACATCGACGCCATTCGCGGTGAACCCTCCCGAGGAACCTTTCTCCTCTTTCTACTACCTGCCTCTGGTCATGATAGGGTTTGATGGTTGGCTGAGCCTCCCACAGAGGGCTTTCGAGATACGGCGCATCCAGCAAGGGATGTGGGCCGGCGGCGTGTTCATCAACACATACGATCCGTTCACATATCTCAATGACGTGGCGTACAGGGCGCTAAGGCAGCGGGTATGGAGGCTGCTAGGCAGCAGCCTGGTACCGTCCCCGGCCGGCGGGCTGGAGCTCTGCGTGGCGCGAGAGGACGTCAACAACATAGTCCCACCGCTGGTGTTGAGCTTCGACGGTAGCGACACGGATTTGGTGGTGCCACCGGAGAACTACTGGGTGCCCATCGACTCAGAGACTTCCTGCATGATAGTGGTGAGTTCGGCGACGGCATGGCAGCAGGCACCGTTGAACGAGACAAGCATCATCGGAACCACCATGCAGCAGAATATGCACATTCTGTTCGACCTCGAAAATGACAACATTTCTTTCCAGGCGGCGGAATGTAGCTCAATATGATTACTATAGCTACCACTAGCTGATATATGTATAGAAATGAAAAATAAGAACAATAAGGCTATATATATGTATTGCATGTACTATTTTCTCAGATATGTAATCTGAGAAGATAATAGTTTATTACGTTACACTGTACAACATGTCACAAGGAAATTATAGAAGGCTATGTGTATATCTGTTGGTGGATCTTCCTACAGTTCATGTGTGCATGCCTGTTGTGTAAAATGGAAGCAAACTTAGGAAAATCAACTCCCTCGGCCGACAGCACATTCTTTGATCTCAACAGGTCCCACAGTCTACAATACGTACGAATCTTCCTTTCCAATCTACTTTCATATCCCTCAAATTTATATCAGCATAAATTTCTTTCATCCACCCCCACATCTGCGACGAAATCCTAGAGTGCGTCTAAAATTCAGAAATAGTAAGTTGTATACCTTAATGTTATATACTCCTTCAGTTCCTAATATATGTTGTATACCTTAATGTTATATTTTATTTTGTACTAAGTCAAACTTCATAAACGTTCATCAAGTCTGTAGGAAAATACCAACACCTATGATGTCTCAAATCAACGTCATTAGGTTCATCATGTCAAATCAACGTCATTAGGTAAAGTAGACGTAGACATTTTACTACAATTTTGATCAATTTTACAAAGTAGGATCTAGGACAAAACTAATACACACTAGATTTTATATGGATGGAGCATCTTGGCTATGTAGCGGGCATGCACCTCATCCGTTCATTATATATAAAAACGAGATGTGAAGTACACGCGAGGATCGAAAAAACTCTCAACTATGTGAAGACACATCTTAGAAATCAACATCTCTAAACTTGGGCCAAACTAATATGCAATATATCAAGAACACGCTTAACGCTCACGCGTCACATCTCCTGGTTCTTTTTCAAGAACACGCAAAAGAATTGAGCGTTTCTTGGATTACATCGGCAACGATGTGACGTTCTCAAACAAACGACGGCCGTCCTATGCGTGGGACTTGGGAGTAGTAGCAAACACTACAAACCAAACCAGTCATGTCAATTCGGCAGTACCCTACCCGCATGAGGCAGGCAGCAAAACACTGGCTAGCTAGCTAGCTAGCTAGAGTCGTATCGTATCGTCTGCTTCTCATCCGGCGCCCATGGAGAAGGGCGGGGAGGCGGCGAACTGGCGCTTCGGGGCGGCGAACCCGGCGCTGGTGGCGGCCAGCAGGCAGAACATCCGCTCCCTCGTGCACGACCTCTACGACTGCCTTGACAAGACCGACCCGCGGCCCGTGGTACCGCTCGGCCACGGCGACCCCTCGGCGTTCGCGTGCTTCCGCACGGCCGCCGCCGCCGAGGAAGCCGTCGTCGCCGCCGCCCTGTCTGGCAAGCACAACTGCTACTCCCGTGCCGCCGGCGTCGAGGAAGCGCGCAGGTACTGTACTGTACCTGTAGGCAGTCTCTCCCCTGTTTCTGTTCGTCAGTTCTGACTTCTGTGCTGCGCTGCAGCGCCGTGGCCGCGTACCTGTCCCGCGAGCTCCCCTACGAGGTCTCGGCGGGCGACGTCGTGATCACCGCCGGCTGCAACCACGCCATCGAGGTCATGATGGCCGTGCTGGCCGCGCCCGGCGCCAACGTGCTGCTGCCGCGGCCCGGGTACCCCATGTACGAGTCGCGCGCCAACCTGTGCGGCCTCGAGTTCCGGCACTTCGACCTCCTGCCGGACAAGGCCTGGGAGGTCGACCTCGATGGCCTTCAGGCTCTGGCCGACGACAACACTGTCGCCATGGTCATTGTTAATCCCAACAACCCCTGTGGCTGCGTCTATTCGTATGACCACTTGGCCAAGGTACTACACATGTCTTTCTTTGTCTGTATAAAAATTCAGAGAGACTGTAGACAGTATGATGGATCGATGACCAACAGATTGCAGAGACGGCAAGGAAGCTTGGGATCCTAGTCATCAGCGACGAGGTGTACGACCACTGCACCTTTGGGAGCAAGCCGTTCGTCCCGATGGGTGTGTTTGGGGCGACAGCTCCGGTGGTCACCATGGGAGGCATCTCCAAGAGGTGGATGGTGCCCGGCTGGCGACTTGGCTGGATTGCAGCAACAGATCCCAACGGTATACTCAGGGAGAAGAAGGTACACATACCGACATACGTACCTACGAGCCCCAAATGTCAATTACCTGCTCAAACTGATCCAACTGAGAATCTAATTTTGTTGTTTTTCCAATTAACAGATCATTCAGTCAGTAATAGACTATCGTGCCATCTCGGTAGACCCTGTCACATTTGTTCAGGTCTGTATCTATCATCACCTGGAAGTTTCATTCTCAACTCTGAACTCTCTGCAACTAATACCACGAGTGAAAATCATTACACAGGGAGCTATACCCCAGATCATCGCCAACACGGACAAGGCCTTCTTCGAGAACGCCATGGACGTGATGAGGGATGCGGCAGAGATATGCTACCAGAAACTCAAGGAAATCGAGTGCATCACCTGTCCTCACAAACCAGAGGGGTCCATGTTCGTCATGGTGAAGTTGGACCTGTCGTGCTTAGACGGCATCAGCGACGACGTCGACTTCTGTAGCAAGGTTGCCCGCGAGGAATCCGTGGTAATCTGCCCAGGTACATAATCTCTGTCGATCATGGATTGGACATGTGAACTGCTACCTTGTACAACATGCGAATGGAAACACTATGAAGGTGTCTGAACTGAAACTAACCGAAATCTCCCGTTATCATTTCCTATAGTTTCATAGTTCTGGTGGCAAGTTAAAACTATTTGCAGGACAAATTTTTCTCCCGTAGTTCAAATAGTACATTACTCAGGATTTAGCGTATTATCTTGTTTTAATATTTCTATGACTTACTGTAACTAAATTAACACATGAGAGTTGAAGACTTGAAGCTCCTCCCTTTTCTCAAAAAAGATTCTTGCTACAACTGATGGGGACATCTTCTTGTTCAGTTTACAATAACGAAAAATAGTATTCTGTAACTGAATTAACACATACTCATGCACTACAGGAAGTGGGCTAGGAATGAAGAATTGGCTCCGCATTACCTTCGCCGTCGATCCACCCCTCCTTGAGGATGGCCTGGATAGGGTCAAGTCTTTCTGCACAAGACATGGCAAAACAAAAGAGGACTAGTATGTGCATACAGATTGGGTCCTCCAAAATAAAGTTTGATCATGTGTAACTTGCGTTGCATATGAAATCATTGAATATATATGTATATCTTGAGGTACAGGTAGAAACAAGGAAATTATGCTATTCTGCATTCATTTGAAATTTCTATTATTAATTGTGTCTTCTTGGTTAGAGTGAGGGTCGTATATAGTATTTGATTTCAGAACCCTTCCTCTTCGCCATGACGAGATTTTGGAATAAGAATTTCAAAATTTCATCCATGTAGGGAGTACAAACTTTCCCCCAGGCCCCAGGTGGAGGCAATTAATCTCAGTTTCATCCATGTACAAACACACAAAACAAGAGTCTGTCTATCTATCAATGACATACAGTAGCTAGCAGCGGCAGCAACTAACGATGGGCGTCACGTGGTGGTCCGTCAGCCGCCAGTTTCTTCCTCCTCCCGTTCAAGCGCCATATGACCTGCATGTGCTCGTCGCTGGAGACGTGGAGGTGCAGGCGGAGGTCGCAGAGCAGCTCCTCCTTGGTCCAGGTGAGCGGGCCTGTGGCGTGGAACGCCTTGAGAACACTCATGTACGCCTCCAGCTCTAGATCATGGACACAAGGCTGGGGGCCATGTCGTTGCTCTTCTTGCTGTTCATGATCTTGTTTCATCACCACCGCCACCTTGGCCTCGTTGTTCGCCGCCGGGTGGTGCTGCATTATTCCGGCACTGGCACGGGACTCCTGCTCCTGATCGTTGTTGCAGCTCGGCGGCAGCGGCTGAATGCCTGCTTGTTGATTTTCTTGGCAGTACTCGGCGGTGGCTGTGGCGGAAACTGCGCGATCGCCGTTGTTGTTGCTTCCGCTGCTACTGCTGCTGGTGGTGCCGCCGCTGCTACTGCTGTCGCTGTCCGATGACGATGTATCCGAGCTGCTACTGACATCGTCGTCGTCGTATCCGCGGTCCTTGTCGTTCTCTGTTCTTCGAACCAAGAAACAGTCTGCATTGTTGGTGCGCGTCTCCTGCAGCTTCTCGTTCTGGGGATCACGACGACTAGGGTGTACATCAATCACTTCTATGTTGCCATCGTCGTAACGAGCTGCAGGTGGTTCTTGCCGCTTCGCAAAGGTGTCGCCGTTGCCGTGAAGCCTCTTGACATCCCTGACGATGTCGGCGTCCATGGCGTAGTCGTTGCCCCTCTTGGTCTTGCCCAGCTTCACGGCCTGCGCGGCGAAGTTGCTAGCGGCGATAATGCCGGTAGTGTTGCTGGCGGCTTTGCTCTTGATGTTTTTGCCGGCGAGGGGGCGCGACGGCACGGCGCTCTCGATGAGGACCTGGTCGTTCTGCGGCGGAGAAGAAGGAACAGGGCAAGGCGCCATGAGGCCGTTAGCACTACTTGTGCAGAAAGAAACAGCGGAATTTATCAAGAAGGGGCGGCGGGGGATGATGGGGAGAACCGGAGAAGATGACGAAGAAGGGGATGATGATGATGTTACCTTGTGGATGAGGGACCAGCCCTTCTCCCCGTAGATGAGCCGAGGCCGGAGCGCGGCCCTGTCGGCCGTGACGACCCTGGTGGAGCCGACGAACTTGACGTCGATCTGTCCGGCGACGCGCTGCACGACCTCGACCCACTTCCAGAGGCCGGCGTCGAGGAGCTCGACGATGTCGCCGGCGGCGAGGTCGTCGGGCAGCGGGACCTCGGGGTCGGCGGGCGGGCAGGGGCGCACGAACTTCCTGGAGATGCGGTCCGAGTCCGGGCCGCCGTCGTGCCACCTGATGACGTAGGAGTGGCCGTTGCCCCAGATGACCTCGCCGGCGCGCCAGGCGCCGATGTTGGTGGCCGCCTCCGTGATGAGGGCCTCCACCTGCATCCCCACCTTGATCCTCATGGCTGGTCTGATCTTTGATCTTTCTCCCCTCGCTCTGCTGGGATTGAGTTGGAAGCAGCGGACCCTGCGGCGCGGTATCTATAAACTCGGCGAGAGGGGAGTAGCAGTCGGAATCGATGAGACGGCCGGCGAGTTCGTGGGCGACTCGACTCGCGAGTTGCCAGCCGAGACGGACTCCGACACGAGAGATCGCCGGCCGCTCCTCCTCTACGTCAAGATCGACACGAAGTCAGGCCGCGGTTTATCTCGCCGGTCTTCCGGAAATGCAACTACGCAACCATATGCGACCGCACTGTCTATCTGCTACGTCTATTTCGAATCCGACGGTTCATGTGATATATGTAAAAAGACACTCTACTTAAATAAATGGACAAAACGATCCCCTTATATAAAGACCCTAACAACACACTAAACCAATATTCTCTTTGGTGAGATAATTTAACCAATAAAATTTAAGGCAAAAAACGAAAAGAATTTTAACCAATAAAATGCAAACAAAACAATATGTTTATATTTTTTTAGAAAATCTTGGTTAATTTGTTAATACAAAAATATGTTTGCATAAACACACATATCCAGAAAAAAAATTAATACAAAAAAAATTTGTTTACATTTTCAGGAAATCTTTATTAGTTTGTTAATACAAAAATATGTTTCTATAAACACACATATCCACAAATGTTAATATAAAACGAAAAAATGAAATCATCTCCAAATATTCCCATATCCACATATTAATGGTAATGATGAAAAGTTAAGTTGGTATCCATAATATTGATTAGGGTTTGATGCAAGAAACCTTTAAAGGTGAGGGGGTTTGATGTAAAAAATAGCACGAATCGCAAAGCAAAATGGACGGTTTTGATAGAAGGTGCGGTCGCATATAGTTTCGGGAATACGCAACTATATGCGACTGCACTATCTATCTGGGACGTCTATATCGAATCCGACGGTTCGTGTGATATGTGCAAAAAGACCCTCCACTTAAATAAATGGACAAAAACGACCCCCTTATATAAAGACCCTAACAACACACTAAACCAATATTCCCTTTGGTGAGATAATTTAACCAATAAAATTTAAGGCAAAAAAGGAAAAGAAATTTAACCAATAAAATGCAAACAAAACAATATGTTTACATTTTTTTAGAAAATCTTGGTTAATTTGTTAATACAAAAATATGTTTGCATAAACACACATATCCAGAAAATTATGTTAATACAAAAAAAAATCGTTTACATTTTCAGGAAATCTTTATTAGTTTGTTAATACAAAAATATGTTTCTATAAACATACATATCCACAAATGTTAATATAAAACAAAAAAATGAAATCATCTCCAAATATTCCCATATCCACATATTAATGGTAATGATGAAAAGTTAAGTTGGTATCCATAATATTGATTAGGGTTTGATGCAAGAAACCTTTAAAGGTGAGGGGGTTTGATGTAAAAAATAGCACAAATCGCAAAGCAAAATGGACGGTTTTGATAGAAGGTGCGGTCGCATATAGTTTCGGGAATACGCAACTATATGCGACCGCACTGTCTATCTGGGACGTCTATTTCGAATCCGACGGTTTGTGTGATATGTGCAAAAAGACCCTCCACTTAAATAAATGGACAAAACGATCCCCCTTATATAAAGACCCTAACAACACACTAAACCAATATTCCCTTTGGTGAGATAATTTAACCAATAAAATTTAAGGCAAAAAACGAAAAGAAATTTAACCAATAAAATGCAAACAAAACAATATGTTTACATTTTTTTAGAAAATCTTGGTTAATTTGTTAATACAAAAATATGTTTGCATAAACACACATATCCAGAAAATTATGTTAATACAAAAAAAAATTGTTTACATTTTCAGGAAATCTTTATTAGTTTGTTAATACAAAAATATGTTTCTATAAACACACATATCCACAAATGTTAATTTAAAACGAAAAAATGAAATCATCTCCAAATATTCCCATATCCACATATTAATGGTAATGATGAAAAGTTAAGTTGGTATCCATAATATTGATTAGGGTTTGATGCAAGAAACCTTTAAAGGTGAGGGGGTTTGATGTAAAAAATAGCACGAATCGCAAAGCAAAATGGACGGTTTTGATAGAAGGTGCGGTCGCATATAGTTTCGGGACTACGCAACTATATGCGACCGCACTGTCTATCTGGGACGTCTATTTCGAATCCGACGGATTCGTGTGATATGTGCAAAAAGACCCTCCACTTAAATAAATGGACAAAACGATCCCCCTTATATAAAGACCCTAACAACACACTAAACCAATATTCCCTTTGGTGAGATAATTTAACCAATAAAATTTAAGGCAAAAAACGAAAAGAATTTTAACCAATAAAATGCAAACAAAACAATATGTTTACATTTTTTTTAGAAAATCTTGGTTAATTTGTTAATACAAAAATATGTTTGCATAAACACACATATCCAGAAAATTATGATAATACAAAAAAAATGTTTACATTTTCAGAAAATCTTTATTAGTTTGTTAATACAAAAATATTTTTCTATAAACACACATATCCACAAATGTTAATATAAAACGAAAAAATGAAATCATCTCCAAATATTCCCATATCCACATATTAATGGTAATGATGAAAAGTTAAGTTGGTATCCATAATCTTTACTATTAAAGCAGAATGCGTGGTATGGTGTCACAATCCAAATGGTGTCACACTTCAAATACCCTCATATTTCGAAGTAATTACATGTCATGCCACCTATAAGTGGTTACCGGTTCAAAAGGAAGGAAAAAGGGATTGGAGAAAAAGAAAGGGAAAAAAGGAAGGAAAAAAAAGAAGGATTGAGGGCACGGCAAGGAAAAAAGTAAGGAAAAAAATAGATGGCATGCGTAACAAATCTGCCACCGGACACGCATGCACAACAAACATTTTCAAAATTCCTAACAGAAAAACAACACACCTCAAAATAGACCGGATGTTGCTCCGCCTAACAAACTTTTTAAAAATAGCGGCTAACACGCCGAACTTCTTTTTCTCAACAATCTATTCAAACTGCTCACAATACGCGCCCAAGTTTACTCAACTAGCCTACTCTACCACAGCTCACCTCGCCTACTCCACCACAGCTCGCCGATGCCATTGCCACTCGCCTCAGTCCGCCGGCACCGCTGCCGCTTGCCTCCGTCAGACGCCGTTGCCGCTCGCCTTGCCTTGCCGTGGAGTGCCTCGACGCCTCGATGTCGCTTTCATCGCCTACTCCATCACAGGTCGCTGACGTTGCTGCCACTAGCTCATCGACCGGCCAAAAGCACGCACCAAGTTCTCGTTTTTTTCCAACAGCACATCTTTGTGGTTGTCGAGGAATGAAAGTAAGTGCATCGTGTTCTAATCCCAACTGTCTGCAACAAAATAACACTTAGAAAGAGTAGGACCTGCAAAGAGGTCTCTTATTGAAGGAGATATGCCCTAGAGGCAAATAAATAAGTAGTATTTATTGTGTTATCTCATGAGTTTATAGTAGGTTTGTGTATTATGCTATAACTGTATTAATCGGAATTATTAATACACGTGTGATACATAGGCAACCAGGTCCCTAGCAAGCCTCTATATGAGCTAGTCCATTGGGCAACAGTTGATCGAGATTCCCGATCAAGGACAACGACGTCGGTTGACAGTGGGGTCATCTTGTTAGTAGAATAAGGTGATGGACATACGCAAAGTATTGCAATAAGATCGTATTACGATGTTTGTCATTTGCAATAGATAAGAGTATGATAACTTATTCCTTAGACCGTGAGACCGTACTTATTGTTGCTTCGTAGGAGTGCTTTGAGAGCATCAAAGGTTGTGTCTTATATAGCATGACAATAACGGTGTCCATCTTGGGTATTTCGAAAGAGCATCGAGACGTAAGGATCAAGAGCGGGATTTGTTCATTCTTGTAATGGAAAGATACTCTGGGCCCACTCGGTGATATTGCATCTATATAGCTGCGCAGCTTGTGACTAGGTCATGGAGATGTAATATCGCAGACGAGTTAATAACCTTCGTCGGTAACGAGATACAGCAAAGGCATCGGTGTGTCTACGATCATATCTCGGACAAGGTAGTATCGCAGAGACAAAGGGAATGAATATCATATTTATGGTTCAACGACGATATTCGTGGAATGCACAGGGGTCGTCATATATTTCCAGGTATCCCTGACGATCATTGGTGAGCGGAGTGTCTCGACCATGTCTGGAGTGTTCCCGAACCGTAGCGTAACAAACTTAAGGTCTTAGCGACGCTAGGAGATAGGTTCTGGAATTTTATAGGTTTTTATTGGAGAGAGAGAAATGATCCGGAAAGAGTTCCGGTGGTCCGGAAGGAGTTCCGGGGAGGTGTGGAATGGTTTCAGGAATGTCCGAAAGTTGTTCGGGTGGTTCCGAAATAGTTTCGGAGTCATGGGATATTGAATTATATATAAATATATTAATTATGAATTAATGGGATTTTTATATTAATTTAATATTGATTAAATAAAGGAAAAAGGGGGCTCCCACCTAAATGGCCCCTAAGAGGGCCCAAGAGTGGGAAACCGCACCCCACAAGGAAGGGGAAGGCTGGGCCTCCTAGTCCAACTCGGACTAGGAGTTGGAGGGCCCATGGGGGGTTCGGCCGAACCCCCCTCCCCTCTCCTCCTTTAGTCCCACATGGGGGAGCCAAGGGGGTTGGCACGCCCCCTTCCCCCTTTATATAGCATGGCATATTAATTGATTTAATTCATAGGAAAATCCAATTAATTCCCGATTTCTCTCTCGATCTCGTGGTTCCCAAGTCGGAGCCGCGCCGAGCTGAGGAAGGGGGTCTCTCTCCACCTAAGCCATACCGCAGAGCGCCGTTGCTCTGCGGGATTCCATATAAGTTCTACTCCTGCGGTTTCAGCTGGATCTGAATAAACGGGAGTTGTCGCTAGGCTCCGTATGTTTTCGAGTGCTCGGAGGCTACTCTATTGAGGAGCTTGGGCGACGTCGTCTCACCCCCCTGCAGCCGCCGCGCCTTCCCCCCTCTGCTCCCGGCGCACCAGCCCCGGTGCTGGCGCTCTGCCTTCTTCCGCCCGACGCCCGTCGACGCAGATCATCGTCGACACCCCGGCGTCATCGACTCCGACATCGCGGCAAGTTCTCCGCGACCTCGAGGTCGGCTACGTACGGCTTCATCGTCAACGCTTGTGCGGGAGCGTAATCCCCGCTATCGGTCTACATGGCGGTAATGTAACCCGTTCCACCACCGTTATCGCATGTACTAGATAGATAGATCCTGGCTAGTTAGGGTTTCGATCGCTAGAAAATTATTGTTTTCTGCACCGTAACCCCTTCAGTGGTATCAGAGCCGATCTATGCGTAGTACTGCTGGTACGGTTAGAACTCATGTTGAATGAGGGCGTCTTTCTTATATTTGCTACCCTCTAGCGTGCACTTGCGATGCCTTCGGTATTGAGTTGATGAAGCGGCCCGGACCGACTTTACGCGTACGCTTACGCGAGACTGGTTCCACTACTGACATACGGCTTGCACCGTATCTGTGGCTGACGGGTATCTGTTTCTCTCTCTCTAGTCGGCAAAGCATTTTCAATGGAGGGCCCGAAAGAGATGCTTAAACATGCAATTATACGATCGACGTTGTGATACAAAGTTCATAGGTAGGGAAGCGATTCTCTTACGAATAAGCCTATATGCCACGTAAAACTTGCAAATCTAAATAAAGCTAGAGGCGTCTAACTTTGTTTTGCAGAGGCGTTATTTTATGTGACATGGTTACGGTAAGTTTTGATATTACTCGTACTGTCGGAGGCAATGGAGGGCTCTGTAGACTCGGAGCCATGCCAGGGCGCCGGGGGGCCAGGCACATGGCGCCATGAAGGTCCAGGCGCATCGACCATGTCACATCGCACTTCATTGCATCATTATTGTGTGCTGTTGTGTGTGCATCCTACTGATTGCTTATATGCTAGATATACAACTGTAGCATCATAAATAAGATGATCCCTAACAAAATACCAAAATTGAGTTCTCCCTCGTTGCGCACCACCAATAAGGTTCTACGTTATGAGGCAGGCCGTGATGATCGGGTGTCACACATCTCGTCGTTCGCATACAGTGGGTGTAAGCCATGTTGCACGCGCAGGGTCTTCGAGGTTTGATTGGCGAGCCTAGCATACTCAGAGGTATGGCCTTGGAACACGGGAAGATCGAAAGATCGAGCACGAGTCATAGAGTTGTTATGATCGACATTTTATGTCCACTTTTGAAGCTGTGCTGCCGGCCGTGATGATCGGGGGTAGTATGGTGGATGAGGGTCGTGTCATCGCCATTATTATTTTAGGGATAATAATCTTGGTGAGGTGTGTTTTTGATAATGAGATTATAGAACTAAAACTCACCTACATATTATAAACTTAACCTTACCCCTTTTGCGATCACATCTGTAGACTACGCAACTATACTTCGGTTACTTCCTCAAGAGCCCGGATTCTACATTAGAAGCCGACGGGTCCAACTTCATCAGATGGTATAGGGGTTTTAGAAACATTCTCGAACACAACAACATTCTATATGTTCTCGATGAACCATTAGGAGGAGGACCAGGAGATTCTGCAAGCGAGGAGGAGGAAGATGATTTCCGTAGGCGTCGAGACATATTCATTGAAGTGGAGATCACCATGACCGTATGCCTGGCACCCAAGTTGAAAGAGATGTTTCGACACAAGGAGCCAAGCGTCATGATGGATGCGATAAAGACGCACTTCGGGGATGAATTAAAGCGTGAGCAATTCAGGCAGCTTAGAATATTCCAGACCGTTCACATGGAGGAGCATACCTGTCTGAAGACACATTTGAAGAGATTGTATGACATCTACTTCCAGCTGACGATGGTCTTCGATTACTGGATGGCAGATTCTTGTGCCATTCGGACTGTCCTGATATCTCTACCTCCTAGCTATGAGAAGCATGTGCGCAAGTACATTTTGAAAGCCGACGATATGAACTTCTACAAGTTCGTACGTGAGTTCCAGTCTCTGAAGGTTGATTCCATCGAAGGAGAGATCTTCGATGCTACAGGTATATATTTGATATATGCAGAATTATGAATTCGCCCATGGTATATAATGAAATGTTTGATAATTGCTCTGTTTGTGAAACAGGTCCTGATTATCACATATATGCGGCGCAGTTTGATGTGACCTGGCGCTGAAGCTGGTAGTAAAGGAGTTGATGGCCTTTTGGTGTTCACGTCCTCAAGTTATCATAGTTATCATTAATAGTTTTTTATACGATCTTTTGTAATAGTGAGCGAGTGTGTGTGTCTTGATTGTTGCAAGACAAAGTTATTCATGTAATAAGACAAGATCAGTTGTTTTATGTTATGGAACAAGTCAGTTGTTTCATCTTATGAATAAAGTTTCCACATCTCAGTTACATTGATTGTATGATAAGTGATCATAATTGTAGATATGATAAAATAGCTTGTCCCATGAGCAAAGGTTCTACTGCTAGAACAAACACCGTCGAGTTTAGTCATAAAAGCAATGAAAGAAGTAATGGATGTTTTGGTCCATTTAAGTATTTCAAGTGCTGAGTTGATTAAGCTTGAAATCAAGTATTGAAGTTACAATGCTAGCGGAAATTAATTGAGTGTCATTTTAAAATGATTAATTAATGGTGTTTATTGTTTGATCCGAATTCCTCCATGACTTTAATAGGAGTATTTGCCCGATAAATTGTGGTGTCTGAGATTAATTTGATAATAGATCAAATGGGGTTTTTTCACAAGAAAGATTAGTGAACATTGTATTCACAGAATTCGATCAAAGGACAGTATTTTTGAATTATGTTTTCAACACAAGAGACTTGTGGAAATTTGCTTCACAGAATTATAATGTCATATATAGTGATATGTGGGGAATTATAATCATGCTCTATTTTTAAAATAAAGTGTGGCCTGTCAGAACCAGTCTTAGAATCTCCTAATACGTTCTAAACATTATAGTCGATGTCCACTTTAGAAAATAGATATTTTTCTCAACGAGAATTCGTAGGATCGACAGTAGTGTCGACATGTATATGATTATGCGATAATTTGAAATATACATGAGTAGTTCTTTGTAGATTGCTCGCATTGGATGAGAGTGTATTCCAAAACCAAATAGAAACAAAGTTAAGTTTGTTGTCTATATAATTCCGAGAAAAGATGACTTTTCGAATTATGGTTTATGGATTGAAATTAGAAGTTTGGAATAAAGTGTCAGACTTATGTTGGAAGATGTTCCAAAGAGTATATGTCTGCTAATGAAAGTTTAGTGATTAAGAGTGAGGGAGACTGGAAAATTGTTTTCTGCTTGCAATCCTCTTCATAAAGATCATAATATTTTCATGAAAGAAACTTCTGAATAAGGTGCTGTTATATTTAATGTTGCTGTCAGGTCACAGCACTGTATTAAGTATTTCAGATCTTGTTGACAGATCAAGGTGCACTTTATGAATACAAAGAAAGTTGAGAAAGTATCGGAATATGAACAAAGGCTCTTCAGCCTGGAAATCCAAGTTACGTTTAAAAGGATTAAGAGAGTAATTGTTGCTGCAATTCTTATTAGAGGAATGAGATTGTTTAATCGTCATATAAGTGTTATATGAAAAAGTGACTATAAGAAAGACGCAGGAGCATGTCTTGTCAAGAAATGTGTCTTGCACAAGATCAAATTTGTTGACTACATTTATGTAGACATGCTTGAAGTCTAGGGATTTGTATTAATGTAATACTATAGTTTGTATTAAATTCGAATTGATGATAGATCAATGATTTTGGTTTGACCTAAATGTCGAATTAAGGGGGAGTCGTAGTTAGTTTACTCAGGTGGAATATGTATGGAACATATTTTTGAGTGGGAGCTCAGGAACTCAAATATGTGGATGACACGTTTTTGAGTGGGAGCATGTGTTGTCAAATATGTGGAGACATAGTTTGAGTGGGAGTCGAATTCATTTTGTGTAGTTAACACATTGTGAAACTGTACCAATAGAATAGGATGAAGTTGTGAAACTATTTGAAAGTCAGTGTCTATTTTGAAATAGAACGGGAATTTTAAATAGTTAGTCGAGTTGCTTTGGATTATATCTGAGGAGTCAGAATAGAATCAAAAGGATGGTCCTTTGAAATCCAATTGATCATTAAGAGTAATGATGCATGAAAGTAATGGTTGTATGACATGTGGGTCTATTATGTAATATTAGACATCATACAGAAACCATATTATCTGCTCGATGATATATAACCGATGTTCTTGGAATAAGAACAGTTATTTTGGAATTTACTGGAAGTAGATGTGCGTTAGTTAAGGGATTGACATTTGAATGTCAAGTTTTCTACATTGGTGCGAAAGTATGTAGACATCACGAGTTTGTAATTGTTACAAGGGGCTCTGCATGACTGAGTGTGTTTTTCAGGGCAGTTATCTGGTTAGTATAATCAGGGTAAGCGCTGGGAAGCGGTAGTCTCACTTAGTTGCGGTGTTTGCATATATGTTGTTGAACAACATGGTGATATCAAGCAAGTTAATATCCGTGAATCGCAGAAGCATGTACAATCATTGATTATGCAGTAACACTTTTCCACGAGCAAGCGTTATCAAATGATTCTTATTTGATAAGGGATTCTGATAAAGTAAAATGCGGCTAGTTTATTTGTACTCTAGTGCAAGTGGGAGACTGAAGGAGATATGCCCTACAGGCAAATAAATAAGTAGTATTTATTGTGTTATCTCATGAGTTTATAGTAGGTTTGTGTATTATGCTATAACTGTATTAATCGGAATTATTAATACACGTGTGATAAATAGGCAACCAGGTCCCTAGCAAGCCTCTATATGAGCTAGTCCATTGGGCAACAGTTGATCGAGATTCCCGATCAAGGACAATGACGTCGGTTGACAATGGGGTCATCTTGTTAGTAGAATAAGGTGATGGACATACGCAAAGTATTGCAATAAGATCGTATTACGATGTTTGTCATTTGCAATAGATAAGAGTATGATAGCTTATTCCTTAGACCGTGAGACCGTACTTATTGTTGCTTCGTAGGAGTGCTTTGAGAGCATCAAACGTTGTGTCTTATATAGCATGACAATAACGGTGTCCATCTTGGGTATTTCGAAAGAGCATCGAGACGTAAGGATCAAGAGCGGGATTTGTTCATTCTTGTAATGGAAAGATACTCTGGGCCCACTCGGTGATATTGCATCTATATAGCTGCGCAGCTTGTGACTAGGTCATGGAGATGGTAATATCACAGACGAGTTAATAACCTTCGTCGGTAACGAGATACAGCAAAGGCATCGGTGTGTCTACGATCATATCTCGGACAAGGTAGTATCGCAGAGACAAAGGGAATGAATATCATATTTATGGTTCAACGACGATATTCGTGGAATGCACAGGGGTCGTCATATATTTCCAGGTATCCCTGACGATCATTGGTGAGCGGAGAGTCTCGACCATGTCTGGAGTGTTCCCGAACCGTAGCGTAACAAACTTAAGGTCTTAGTGACGCTAAGAGATAGGTTCTGGAATTTTATAGGTTTTTATTGGAGAGAGAGAAATGATCCGGAAAGAGTTCCGGTGGTCCGGAAGGAGTTTCGGGGAGGTGTGGAATGGTTTCAGGAATGTCCGAAAGTTGTTCGGGTGGTTCCGAAATAGTTTCGGAGTCATGGGATATTGAATTATATATAAATATATTAATTATGAATTAATGGGATTTTTATATTAATTTAATATTGATTAAATAAAGGAAAAAGGGGGGCTCCCACCTAAATGGGCCCTAAGAGGGCCCAAGAGGGGGAAACCGCACCCCACAAGGAAGGGGAAGGCTGGGCCTCCTAGCCGAACCCCCCCTCCCCTCTCCTCCTTTAGTCCCACATGGGGGAGCCAAGGGGGTTGGCACACCCCCTTCCCCCTTTATATAGCAGGGCATATTAATTGATTTAATTCATAGGAAAATCCAATTAATTCCCGATTTCTCTCTCGATCTCGTGGTTCCCAAGTCGGAGCCGCGCCGAGCTGAGGAAGGGGTTCTCTCTCCACCTAAGCCATACCGCAGAGCGCCGTTGCTCTGCGGGATTCCAGATAAGTTTTACTCCTGCGATTTCAGCTGGATCTGAATGACCGGGAGTTGTCGCTAGGCTCCGTATGTTTGCGAGTGCTCGGAGGCTACTCTATTGAGGAGCTTGGGCGACGTCGTCTCGCCCCCCTGCAGCCGCCGCGCCTTCCCCCCTCTGCTCCCGGCGCACCAGCCCCGGTGCTGGCGCTCTGCCTTCTTCCGCCCGACGCCCGTCGACGCAGATCATCGTCGACACCCCGGTGTCATCGACTCCGACATCGCGGCAAGTTCTCCGCGACCTCGAGGTCGGCTACGTACGACTTCATCGTCAACGCTTGTGCGGGAGCGTAATCCCCGCTATCGGTCTACATGGAGGTAATGTAACCCGTTCCGCCACCGTTATCGCATGTACTAGATAGATAGATCCTGGCTAGTTAGGGTTTCGATCGCTAGAAAATTATTGTTTTCTGCACCGTAACCCCTTCACTTATCTTATCTCGACCCCACTAATCCCGACTCGCCTACCAAAAACCGTCATGCACAACAAAATATTTTTGATTTATCATGCATGCTAACAAACCATCTTTTTAATTGATGTCTAACAAAACTTGATTTATCTGTACATATACTCATGTGTGAAGCCATAGGGGGAAGAGGATGAGGGGACTGATCGTCCGGCCGGCCAACGGCGAGATATTGTCCTATAAGTTGAGAGAGAAGAGGCAGAAGGTGGTGTCGCACTACCACAGCCCCCAGGTCATGCCTGTCGTCGCCACCACACGTCCACAACTAGCAAGCTCACCGCCATCATCCTACCCCGCGGCGCCGTGACGAGAGACCTAGCCAACTGCTAACATCACCACCGAGCTCTAAAAATCATCGTTCCTGGCGCGCATGCCGCTGACAGGACCCAACCAGGCCTACATCAAGATAGCAGGGCTTCTCCCTCCATGTAGCTAGCCTAGCATGTACGCCGCCGCCAGCAGGGACGGAGCTGGTACATAGGCGCTGGTGTCATACGATGACCCAGTGAGCTTTCGTCATAGCTTCGTCCCTGGCCGCCGGGCAGAGAACACGGCTCCTCAGCCTCGACTCCGACCTTGACGACGACGCCTCTTGCAATAGCCTCGACTCTGACCTTCTGACAGCGGCTGACCTCCTCTCATCGTGTCGTTAAGCGACGTGTTGTCTGCCACCTCTGTCGATGCCCGTCAACCTCATGATTGCCAAGGGTTGCATCTCGCTGGCAGTCGTCAGCAGCGCCTTCACCGAGTTTTACGACTCAACGCCATCACCCGGTCAGTCCTGGTATGATATCGATATTCATGTTTTCCTTGTTCCTGCAGTGTGCATCGAGCTAAAAGCCTATCATGTATTCTCCCCAAGCTTGGCATCGATGGATTCCTCAGCAAGGTGTTCTTCGCAAGTCGTTATAGATTATTTCTTATTTCCGCAAGTACTTTCCCTATTCATTTAGGCATGTTTTTGACAAAAGACTACTGACTATCAACAGTGGTCGGTTAGCATTTAGCCATTTCCCATGATTAATTAGGTCAGGCCACTGCAAAACTATAGTCACTGTTTGTTTGAGTGATGGAAAGCTACGCATAATCAGGTTAGTGTTTTTTTAAAGGCTTTTCAATGATGCATCAGCTTGTTACAATCAACACAGAGAAAGGGGTTAATATGGTTAGGAAAAGTTTCAAACCAGAGGTTTCCATGAAGATTATATGAAGACCATCCGAAAGTTCTGGTGGGGATAAGATGAAGAGCATAGGAAAGTTCACTGGACGTCATGGAATAACTTAACCCTTCCAAAAGCGCAGGGGGTGTGGGATTTAGGGACACTCAGCTTTTTAACCAAGCATTACTGGCAAGACAAGCCTGGAGAATTCTTTAAAATCCAGATAGCTTATGTGCCAAGATCTTGAAGGCAAAATACTTCCCAAATTGAAGATTTTGGATATTGTTTTTGCAGCTGAAGCTTCTCCAGCTTGGAGGGGCATTGAACATGGTTTGGAATTATTAAAACAAGGAATTATTTGGAGAATTGGAGATGGATCGAAAATTGACATCCAAAGATCTAATTGGATCCCTCGTAGAACCCATATAACAAGATCACTGTGACCGTAGTCGACTGTTGCAGCGCTGGGAGGATCAGGGTGCATGTCCTAGCACCTAGACCACATGAACTAGACTAAAAGTGCTGATTAGTTTGATATCTTGTATTTTATATGGCCCCCTTTTTTGTATTCTTTTTCGGTTATGCCTTGTACTCCGTACTTTTCCTTCTTAAATAATAAAGTAACGATGTATGCATTTCCTCAAGAAAAGAGTTTAAGTCGAGAAGCCGGAGAAAAAGGAGAAGGGACAACAAGTGCATCATTTACATGCCCTTCGGTTTGGTTTTTATAGAGAGAGGGGGAGGGCAAGAGGAAGGAGCAAGGGCGCCCGAGATAGGGTTAAGTGGGGGAGGGGGAGAGAGAGGGAGGGGTAGTGTCTCAAGAGGGGGTGGGGGAACTACATACTCTTCCTCTTAATCGGTTGAATGGTGCCACCATTGAAATGTTGACAAAAAAGATGCCTTCATCGCATATCCCTCTACATAGTTAGGGCTTTTCATGAGCATTGTGTTAACCTATGCAACGATTGGTTTTTGGAGAACACATAGCAAAGCATGGGCCTTCAACTAGCTTAAAGCCCGTGCGTTGCTACGGGGTTCAAGAAAAGACAAGCAAATAAGAAGTGCATATAGAGATGTTTTTTCTGTTTACAGTATTTACTTTCATTTATGTTTACATGTCCGATATGTATCAATTTTATATAACCGTTGCAAAGCACAAGCATTCAGCTAGTATTGATTAGGGTTTGATGCAAGAAACCTTTAAAGGTGAGGGGGTTTGATGTAAAAAAAAAAGCACGAATCGCAAAGCAAAATGGACGGTTTTGATAGAAGGTGCGGTCGCATATAGTTTCGGAAATACGCAACTATATGCGACCGCACTGTCTATCTGGGACGTCTATTTCGAATCCGACGGTTCGTGTGATATGTGCAAAAAGACCCTCCACTTAAATAAATGGACAAAACGATCCCCCTTATATAAAGACCCTAACAACACACCAAACCAATATTCCCTTTGGTGAGATAATTTAACCAATAAAATTTAAGGCAAAAAACGAAAAGAATTTTAACCAATAAAATGCAAACAAAACAATATGTTTACATTTTTTTTAGAAAATCTTGGTTAATTTGTTAATACAAAAATATGTTTGCATAAACACACATATCCAGAAAATTATGTTAATATAAAAAAAATGTTTACATTTTCAGAAAATCTTTATTAGTTTGTTAATACAAAAATATTTTTCTATAAACACACATATCCACAAATTTTAATATAAAACGAAAAAATGAAATCATCTCCAAATATTCCCATATCCACATATTAATGGTAATGATGAAAAGTTAAGTTGGTATCCATAATACTGATTAGGGTTTAATGCAAGAAACCTTTAAAGGTGAGGGGGTTTGATGTAAAAAATAGCACGAATCGCAAAGCAAAATGGACGGTTTTGATAGAAGGTGCGGTCGCATATAGTTTCGGAAATACGCAACAATATGCGACCGCACTGTCTATCTGGGACGTCTATTTCGAATCTGACGGTTTGTGTGATATGTGCAAAAAGACACTCCACTTAAATAAATGGACAAAACGATCCCCCTTATATAAAGACCCTAACAACACACCAAACCAATATTCCCTTTGGTGAGATAATTTAACCAATAAAATTTAAGGCAAAAAACGAAAAGAATTTTAACCAATAAAATGCAAACAAAAAAATATGTTTACATTTTTTTTAGAAAATCTTGGTTAATTTGTTAATACAAAAATATGTTTGCATAAACACACATATCCAGAAAATTATGTTAATACAAAAAAAATTGTTTACATTTTCAGGAAATCTTTATTAGTTTCTTAATACAAAAATATGTTTCTATAAACACACATATCACTATGGCTCCCACCCCCCCGAGCTCTGGCGGCTCCCATGGCGACTCCCATGGCGACCTTGGTGCCCACCCCATCTAGGTCTCTCCATGGCGGCTGGAAGAGTGAGGATGGATCCTTTCAATGATCCCTCCTCCATTGCTCATCTCCTGGACTTCTCCATTGGTCACCAGTTCAAATCTAAGGTTCGACATCTCTTTGCCTCCTCAGTTAGCCCTGTCTCCTCCTCTAGTCGTTTCTATCTTGTGGTCTCCTTTGGTCGTGCTGCATTCCATTTGGATCATCTGAATGTTAGTCTGGCCCTCTCGGCGGTTTTGGGAGTGGCCTATGATGAGATTGGTACGTCAGTTCTTGCCGATAGAGTTTTCAAATTTGCAGTCAGTTCAAAACAGGTGGGATTCTTAATCTGTAATTTGAGATCTATTGACTGCAAATTGTTCAAATGTTATTTTCATCTCTGGGGTCATGGAGGACCTAACTGGATGAGAGAAGAAAAGATCTGGAACCATCAAATGGATGCAGAATGGTCTCAGGTGGGTGCACGTCGATCACGTCCCCATGCAAACCCTAGGCAACCTTCTGTTCCTCACATTTTTCAACGTCTTCGGTTGCATCTTGAGACCAATGTGCCGAGCTCTTCTGTTCTCACGGGCGCAAACATGATTCCTCTGGGTACTCGTCATACTTCGGATCTAGACACTACTGGTATTGTGGAAAATCCTAGTGTTCATCCGATCACGATATCGTCGGCGAAAAAGCGGGATCTTTCCGTTTTAGACTCTCGCCCAAATCTGAAATTGCAATGGAGGCCCATTCAGAAACAAGTTCATAATTCTTCTGTGGCCCACTCAGAGGCCCAACAACCGCTGATTTCGGAAGATACAAACCTGGCCCGTTCAACAGAGGAGTTTATCTGCTGTTCCAGATGTCTCAGTCCGTTTCATATTAAGATTAACTGCTCTAATCAGATTCGCTGCAGAATTTGTTCAAGATACGGTCACATTGCCCGCAATTGCTTTGGTCGTTTTAACCATAAGAGGATCTTTCGTAGAGTTGCTACTAAGGAAGTCTCTTTGCTGAATAAAGAAATACCAATCGACACAACTGTCTCGGCACCCTCCCCTGTTTTCCCCTGCTTCCCCTGCACCGGCGACTCCGCCTGCCATCCGCCGTCGGCTCCGGCTAGCATTGAAGCGATGGCGAACTACCCTGTCGACCCTGTGCCCCACCTGCCTCCTGGAGCAGGTTATGAGCCATTTAACCCTCTCCGACCACAACGTGGCTATGTGGTCATCGGCGGTTCTACTCCTGAGATATGCGATGATTGGGCGATCATCCTCCTCGAACCAGAGCCTACCCGGGAGCAATTTGAAGGTACTTCTGCCCTGATCACTGCTCAGATGGTGCAGAGAGGATATGATGTTAGACAAGTTAGTCGTTGTGCGATGGGTGCTGCGATGGTTAGGTTTGATGGGGTTATTGACCGTGACAGTGCTATTAGAAACAGCCCCTACTTCATTGGTGATTCTGTGATGCGTGTCATTGAACATGATAAAGGAAGGAACTTCAGAGCTGCTACCTTTACACATGATGTCTGGCTTATGCTTCTGAATTTTCCACCTGAGTGCTGGAGTCTTAACACCATTATTTCCACCTTTGCTCCTTATGGTCGTTTCTTGATTTGGAATAGAGATGATACCAACAAGGCTCGCATTCTTGTGAAAATAAGGGCTTTTGACATTGATAGGATTCCTGACAGTATTGTTGTTGTGCAGAATTTCAGTGAGGAAGGCAATGGTGGTTCTTGGTCCTGTCCTTGTATCATTCTAAATAGACGTATGCTGGGAGCAGGGGCTGGTGATGAAGATCCTCTCCCACCTGAGGGTGAGAACCCACACCCAGTTCCTATTGTGATTGATGGATTTGCTATGTGGCATGAAGAAGAAGCACAGTTTGTGCCACCTGTCATTCCTGTAAATGAGGAATCTGTTCTAGTCACCCCACCTCAGAGTCCTGTCCCTGATGTTCACATTGTCTTACCAGCACCAGTTGTACCTGTTCCTGATCATGTACCTGTGTTAGATGTTGTGATAGCCCCAGTTATTGAGCCAGTTGTTGCTCCAGTTGTCCAAAATGCTCCTCCTCCTGTTCAGCCTGTCTTTGTGGAGGTGTTCCCCCCAGCTAGCAATCTACCTGTACCCTCCTTAGGCAACATAAGTAACATCTCATCTGAGACTTCTGTTGCAGTTGAAAATGTTGCAGCACAACTCCCTTCTGATCTTATTGCTGCAGCTAGTAACATTTCAGATGCTGATCAACAACTTGGTACTTCTACTGCCCCATCTGTTTCTCTTGCTGCCTCAAGGAAGAGAAAAGGAAAAGCCATTATGTCTGTTGAACAGGTCAGGAGAAGCAACAGAATTGCAAAGCTCAAGGAGGGCTACAAGGATATACCTGCTGATTCTGGCATTGAGGGCCATGAGGTTGATGATGAAGATCAGGACAGGGGAGCTCTATCTGTTATTGTAAGGGATATCAATGCTCCTGCTCCACCTTTCCCGCCTATTGAGACTATCCAGGCTTTGGCTACTGGACCTTGTCAGATGCACCCGGAGGATGTATCAGAGGATAGCTTGAACTATGACAGTACCAATGATAGTACTGAATAAGCTATGTGAAGAGGGGGGCAGCAGGATCTTGTGCTTCATCCACTTTTGCTACTTTTATTGTATTATGGCTTGTAATATGCTTTTCTACCAGTTTAAACTTCTACCCTGTCGGTATGGTCTGTATTTGGAAACTTGTGAACTTGGCTGTATGCTATTTTGCTGTCAAAGTGACTTGTGTATGCTAGCTGATATTGACAACTACTCTCAGATGTCTGTGTTTGCCTATCCTGGGATATGTTTACAGTCTGTTCTCCTTCTGGATGTAACCTCTGTTTTATTCTTCCAATTTGGACTGTATCTGGCAGTTGACTGCTGGCTCTTTTCATGGCCATGGAGGATGGTTTCTAGCTACTGTTTCTGCTTGTCCCTGTGCTTTTTAATACTGCTCAGCGTATACAACCCTCTTTTGGTTTTCAATGAGTAGACAATGGAATATTTTGGATTGGAATCTGAGAGGGATTAACTCACAAACCAGATGGGATGACATTAGGCAGAACATTAATGAATCAAATTGCAATATCATTTGTTTCCAGGAAACAAAAAAAGATCACTTTGATCTCCAATATGTCAGAAACTTTTGCCCAAGACGTTTCAATAAATTTGTGTTTTCTCCTTCTATAGGAAGCTCTGGGGGTCTTATAACCATATGGAATGGGAACCTATTTGATGGCACTGAGATTTCCTTTTCTAAATTCCATGTAACGGTTCAGCTGATCTGTAAGATAACTGGCCATATTTGGTACCTTACAAATGTCTATGGACCGACCCTTCCTGCTGAGAGAGCCCTCTTTCTTAATTGGCTGATGAATATAGACACGAATCCTATGCAATTGTGGATGATACTTGGTGACTTTAATCTGATTAGGGGCCCAGATAATAGGAACCGACCTGGAGGAGACATCAATAATATGCTTGCATTTAACAGATTTATTAGCCATCATGATCTTATTGATATTCCTCTAAAGGGTAGATCTTTTACCTGGAGTAACATGCAAGCTGATCCCTTACTTGAAAAGTTAGATTGGGTGTTTACCTCTGCTAGCTGGACTGCATTATTCCCTAATACACTTGCTAGTCCTCTAGCCAAATTATCATCAGATCATGTCCCTATAAAGGTGCAGGTTGGTATTCATGTTCCAAAGGCACATATTTTTCGATTTGAAGAATTTTGGTTGGGGATGAAGGGTTTTGCACAGATTATATCTAACAACTGGCAGCATCGGGGGTCCTTCAAAAATGTTGCACAGGATATTACAGCGAGACTGAAATCTTTGAGATATGGATTGAAGCGATGGAGTAAGAATTTGTCTCAGTTATGTAAGACTATTCAGTCATGCAATTATGTGTTAGCTTTATTGGATGGCCTTGAGGACCAAAGATTACTCTCTATTATTGAATCCAATTTTAGAAGAGTACTTAAAACTCATTTGACCAATCTGCTGGAGGCCAAGAGGATTTATTGGCGTAGTAGGGCAAAAATTAGATGGGCTAAATTGGGAGGTGAAAACACAAGGTTTTTCCATACCTATGCTACCAAAAGCTTCAGATGTAATTATATTGCCATTTTGAGCACCGAGGATGGTCGTTTGGTTTGTGATCATGAGGATAAGGCAGCAATTATTTGGCAGTCTTTCAAACAGAGGATTGGTTGTTCTGATAATCCAATTATGCTCTTTGATCTAGATAACATTATTGTTCCCAACCACAATATTGATTTTGCTAGCCTTGAGGTACCCTTCACAAAGGAAGAAATTGATGACATTGTTAAGTGCATGCCAACAGATAAATCACCTGGTCCTGATGGGTTTAATGGAGCTTTCCTAAAAAAATGTTGGGATCAAGTTAAGGAGCAATTCTATCAGTTGTGTTTTAGCTTCTTTGCAGGAGATTTGGATATCTCCAGTATCAATTCAGCCTTCATAACTCTTATTCCTAAGAAAACTGATCCATAATATGTTAATGACTATAGACCTATCTCTTTGGTCAGTATCACTTTAAAGTTGTTGACTAAGCTGCTTGCTAATAGGATGCAGAAGGTTATTATCCAAGCATTGCACAAGAATCAGTATGGATTCATCAAGAATAGAACCATTCAGGACTGTCTTGCTTGGGCATTTGAATACATTCACCTCTGTCACAAGTCTAAGAGAGAGATCATTATCTTGAAGTTGGATTTTGAAAAAGCATTTGACAAGGTTGAATATTCTGCAATTCTACTAATGCTAAAACATTTAGGGTTTGGAGACCTCTGGCTGAAATGGATATCTAAAATCCTGCATTCTGCTTCCACCTCAGTGCTTTTGAATGGTATACCAGGGAAAAAAAATTGGTGTAAAAGAGGAGTTAGACAAGGTGATCCTTTGTCTCCTTTGCTGTTTGTGACTACTGCAGAGCTTCTTCAATTTGTCATTAACGCTTCTTGGCAATCTGGAGAGATTGATTTGCCCCTGTCTTGTTCCTTCGGGTTAGATTATCCCATAATTCAATATGCAGATGATACTTTGCTTATTATGCCAGCATGTGTTGAACAACTGAGAAGGTTGAAAGTTATCCTGGATAAATTTTCATTATCTACTGGATTAAAGATCAATTTTAGTAAATCCTCTATGGTGCCCATCAATGTTGACCAAGATAAAAGTGTTGAACTGGCACTGGTCCTGGGTTGTAAAATTGAGGTCCTACCTTTTACTTACCTTGGTTTGCCTCTGGGGACTACTAGACCCAAGATGGAAGACCTTATTGGAATTATTCATAGGATTGACAGAAGACTGGTTGGCATTGCTGATACACTATCTTATGATGGTCGACTGGTGGTGATTAAATCCATCATTTCTGCTATTCCCAATTTTGCTATGTGCACTTTGAAACTGCCTTTGGGTTTCCTGGACTATATTGAGGGATCTACCAGGGGTTTCTTTTGGAGAGGCAAAGATATTCATAAAAAAGGTAAATGCTTGGTAAAATGGGATAATGTATGCAAGCCAAAGAGATTGGGTGGATTGGGCATCCTAAACCTCAGAACCCAAAATATTGCCTTACTCATGAAGTACATTTTTAAATTCATGAATAAGGATGATTTACCATGGGTTAAGCTTATATGGCAAGCACATTATGGAAATGATAGAATACCACAAAACACTGGCCATGTTGGTTCTTTTTGGTGGAAGGATTGTCTAAAGTTACTTGATAACTTCCTGGAGCTGGCTGCTTGTGTACCAGGTGATGGTGGAACTGTAAGACTTTGGATGGATAAGTGGTCTGATGAGCTCCTTAGGCATAAACTGCCTCACCTTTGTTCCTTTGCGAAGTCTCAATCCATTTCTCTTAAACAGGCACTTGCTGTATTTTCTGATGATGAGTCATTGGATTTGTTTCATACCCCACTTTCAGTCCCTGATGTTCATCAATTTGGCCAGTTCAACAGTTTGCTGACAGGTCACATGGATATTTCTACTGTTGATAAGTGGGTTATGTCATCCAGCAATAAAAGTTATTCGAGTAAGAGGGTTTATGAGACCTTAATGTCAAATAATAATGCACCATCACCTTTCCAGTGGATCTGGAAATCTTGTGTTCTCCCAAAACATAAGACATTCTTTTGGTTACTATTGCAAGATAGATTGAACACAAGGGACCTCCTAGTCAGAAAGCAGTTTCAGATTGAGGACTATAGCTGTGTCCTATGCACTCAGGGGATGTCTGAAGAATTTATCCACTTATTCTTCGAATGTGACTTCAGCAGGAACTTTTGGTGGAAACTATATCTTGAATGGGATACGGATCTGGACCTCTTCTCCATGTTGATTCAAGCCAAGAAAACTTATAAGCTTTTATGCTATAAGGAAATTCTCATTATTGGTTGCTGGAGTATTTGGACCCATAGAAACAGATGTATTTTTGACTCTCAGCCCATTTGTCTTGAGACTTGTTTCCAGGACTTTATCTGTTCTTTTAGTTTGATTATGCATAGAGCTAAACCCTCCTTAAAGGAAGGGATGACCCAATGGGTGGACACTTTATGAACTTTTCTTTGTAATCTGTACAGCTGTCAATGAGAAAATAGAAAATTAAACAGTAGGGATTTTTCCCTACTGTTTTGCGCCTCAAAAAAATATAAACACACATATCCACAAATGTTAATATAAAACGAAAAAATTAAATCATCTCCAAATATTTGAAGGGGTTACGGTGCAGAAAACAATAATTTTCTAGCGATCGAAACCCTAACTAGCCAGGATCTATCTATCTAGTACATGCGATAACGGTGGCGGAACGGGTTACATTACCTCCATGTAGACCGATAGCGGGGATTACGCTCCCGCACAAGCATTGACGATGAAGTCGTACGTAGCCGACCTCGAGGTCGCGGAGAACTTGCCGCGATGTCGGAGTCGATGACGCCGGGGTGTCGACGATGATCTGCGTCGACGGGCGTCGGGCGGAAGAAGGCAGAGCGCCAGCACCGGGGCTGGTGCGCCGGGAGCAGAGGGGGGGAAGGCGCGGCGGCTGCAGGGGGGCGAGACGACGTCGCCCAAGCTCCTCAATAGAGTAGCCTCCGAGCACTCGCAAACATACGGAGCCTAGCGACAACTCCCGGTCATTCAGATCCAGCTGAAATCGCAGGAGTAGAACTTATCTGGAATCCCGCAGAGCAACGGCGCTCTGCGGTATGGCTTAGGTGGAGAGAGACCCCCTTGCTCAGCTCGGCGCGGCTCCGACTTGGGAACCACGAGATCGAGAGAGAAATCGGGAATTAATTGGATTTTCCTATGAATTAAATCAATTAATATGCCTTGGTATATAAAGGGGGAAGGGGGTGTGCAAACCCCTTGGCTCCCCCATGTGGGACTAAAGGAAGGACAAGGGAGGGGGGGTTCGGCCCCCACATGGGTTGGCCGAACCAGCCAATGGGGCCCACCCCCCTTGGTGGTGCGGCTCCCCCTCTTGGGCCCTCTTAGGGCCCATGTAGGTGGGAGCCCCCTTTTTTCCTTTATTTAATTAATATTAAATTAATATAAAAATCCCATTAATTCATAATTAATATATTTTTATATAATTCAACATCCCGTGACTCCGAAAACTCTTTCGGACCACCCGAACAACTTTCGGACATTCCTGGAACCATTCCAGACCTCTCCGGAACTCCTTCCAGACCACCGGAACTCTTTCCGGATCATTTCTTTCTCTCCAACAAATTCCTATAAAATTCCAGAACCTATCTCCTAGCGTCGCTAAGACATTAAGTTTGTTACGCTACGGTTCGGGAACACTCCAGACATGGTCGAGACACTCCGCTCACCAATGATCGTCAGGGATACCTGGAAATATATGACGACCCCTGTGCATTCCACGAATATCGTCGTTGAACCATAAATATGATATTCATTCCCTTTGTCTCTGCGATACTACCTTGTCCGAGATATGATCGTAGACACACCGATGCCTTTGTTGTATCTCGTTACCGACGAAGGTTATTAACTCGTCTGTGATATTACATCTCCATGACCTAGTCATAAGCTGCGCAGCTATATAGATGCAATATCACCGAGTGGGCCCAGAGTATCTTTCCATTACAAGAATGAACAAATCCCGCTCTTGATCCTTACGTCTTGATGCTCTTTCGGAATACCCAAGATGGACACCGTTATTGTCATGCTATATAAGACACAACGTTTGATGCTCTCAAAGCACTCCTACGAAGCAACAATAAGTACGGTCTCACGGTTTAAGGAATAAGCTATCATACTCTTATCTATTTCAAATGACAAACATCGTAATCCGATCTTATTGCAATACTTTGCGTATGTCCACCACCTTATTCAACTAACAAGATGACCCCATTGTCAACCGACGTCATTGTCCTTGATCGGGAATCTCGATCAACTGTTGCCCAATGGACTAGCTCATATAGAGGCTTGCTAGGGACCTGGTTGTCTATGTATCACACGTGTATTAATAATTCCGATTAATACAGTTATAGCATAATACACAAACCTATTATAAACTCATGAGATAACGCAATAAATACTACTTATTTATTTGCCTCTAGGGCATATCTCCTTCAGTCTCCCACTTGCACTAGAATACAAATAAACCAGCTGCATTTTACTTTATCAGAATCCCTTATCAAATAAGAATCATTTGATAATGCTTGCTTGTGGAAGAGTGTTACCGCACAATCCATGATTGTACATGCTTCTGCGATTCACGGATATTAACTTGCTTGATATCACCATGTTGTTCAACAACATATATGCAAACACCGCAACTAAGTGAGACTTCCGCTTCCCAGCGCTTACTCTGATTATACTAACCAGATAACTGCCCTGAAAAACACACTCAGCCATGCAGAGCCCCTTGTAACAATTACAAACTCGCGATATCTACATACTTTCACACCAATGTAGAAAACTTGACATTCAAATGTCAATCCTTTAACTTACGCACATCTACTTCCAGTAAATTCCAAATTTACTTTCATAACTGTTCTTATTCCAAGAACATCGGTTATATTTCATCGAGCAGATAATATGGTTTCTGTATGATGTCTAATATATACATAATAGACCCACATGTCATACAACCATTACCTTCATGCATCATTACTCTTAATGATCAATTGGATTCCAAAGGACCATCCTTTTGATTCTATCCTGACTCCTCAGATATAATCCAACACAACTCGACTAACTATTTAAAATTCCCGTTCTATTTCAAAATAGACACTGACTTTCAAATAGTTTCACAACTTCATCCTATTCTATTGGTACAGTTTCACAATGTGTTAACTACACAAAATGAATTCGACTCCCACTCAAACTATGTCTCCCCATATTTGACAACACATGCTCCCACTCAAAAACGTGTTATCCACATATTTGAGTTCCTGAGCTCCCACTCAAAAATATGTTCCATACATATTCCACCTGAGTAAACTAACTACGACTCCCACTTAATTCGACATTTAGGTCAAACCAAAATCATTGATCTATCATCAATTCGAATTTAATACAAACTATAGTATTACATTAATACAAATCCCTCAGACTTCAAGCATGTCTACATAAATGTAGTCAACAAATTTGATCTTGTGCAAGACACATTTCTTGACAAGACATGCTCCCGCGTCTTTCTTATAGTTACATTTTCATATAACACTTTATATGACGATTAAACAATCTTATTCCTCTAATAAGAATTGCAGCAACAATTACTCTCTTAATCCTTTTAAACGTAACTTGGATTTCCAGGCTGAAGAGCCTTTGTTCGTATTCCGATACTTTCTCAACTTTCTTTGTATTCATAAAGTGCACCTTGATCTGTCAACAAGATCTGAAATACTTAATACAGTGCTGTGACCTGACAGCAATATTAAATATAACAACACTTTATTTAGAAGTTTCTTTCATGAAAATATTATGATCTTTATGAAGAGGATTGCAAGCAGAAAACAATTTTCCAGTCTCCCTCACTCTTAATCACTAAACTTTCATTAGCAGACATATACTCTTTGGAACATCTTCCAACATAAGTCTGACACTTTATTCCAAACTTCTAATTTCAATCCATAAACCATAACTCGAAAAGTCATCTTTTCTCGGAATTACATAGACAACAAACTGAACTTTGTTTCTAATTGATTCTGGAATACACTCTCGTCCAAAGCGAGCAATCTACAAAGAACCACTCATGTATATTCCGAATTATCGAATAATCATATACATGTCGACACTACTGTCGATCCTACGAATTCTCGTTGAGAAAAATATCTATTTTCTAAAGTGGACATCGACTATAATGTTTCGAACATATCAGGAGATTCTAAGACTGATTCTGACGACCACACTTTATTAAAAATAGAGTATGATTATAATTCCCCACATATCACCATATATGACATTATAATATTGTGAAAACAAATTTCCACAAGTCTTTTGTGTTGAAACCATGATTCAAAAATATTGTCCTTTGATCGAATCTTGTGAATACAATATTCACTAATCTTTCTTCTGAAAAACCCCATTTGATCTATTATCAAATTAATTTCAGACTCCATAATTTATCGGGAAAATACTCCTATTTACCAAAATCATGGAAGAATTCAGATCATGCAATAACACCATTGATTAATCATTAAAAATGACTCTCAATCAATTTCCTCTAGTATTGCAACTTCAATACTGCATTTCAAACTTAATCAATTTTGGCACTCGAAATACTTAAATGGACCAAAAAATATCCATTACTTCTTTCATTGCCTTTATGACTAAATTCGATGGTGTTTGTTCTTTGGACACATAATTTTATCATTCCCGCTATTATAAATGTATATCATACGCATAATATAATTGAGATGTGATGAAAATTACTCATAACATGAAACAACTGCTTTGTTCCATAACATAAAACAACTGATGTGTTCTATATGAATAATTATGTCTTGTAACATTCAAGACACCAAACTAGATCACATTCTCACTATTACAAAATGTCTTATCAAAAACTATTGATGATAACTAATATGATATCTCGAGGCGTGAGCACTACTGGCCATTAACTTGCCATCACTTGTGCACTGTCACGTCACCCTTCGCCACATACTTGTGATAATCAGGGACTGTTTCACAAACAGAACAATTATCAAACACTTTTCATCAAGTATGAGAAGAATACATTTATATCTTCGTATATCAAATATACACATAGAGTCGAAGAACTCTTCTTCGATGAATCAACTTTTAGAGATTTGAACTTGTTCACGAACGTGAAGAAGCTCACCGTGTCTCTATAGCATATTCACGCACATGCTATTCACAACTAGGAGGTAAAGCACAATCTCTATTGCACTGGAGTTCGCTATCTAGAAATTGTAGATATTCGTAAGCCTGAAGTAGATGTCACACAACTTCTTCAACTGAGTCTCCAGACAGGTATGCTTCCCATGTGAATGGTCCGGAACTTTCTAAGCTGTCTGAACTGCTCAAGACTCAATTCATCTTTGAAGTAACCTCTGATCGCATCAATCACGACATATGGCTCCATGTGTTGAAACAACTTTCAACTCAGGTGCTAGGCATACGCTCATGACGATCGTCATTTCCATGAACATGTCATGTAGCTTACGGAACTCAACATCTCGCTCCATGCTATCAGAATCATCTGGTCTAACTCCTAACTAATGTTCTAGCACATATAGGATGTTTGTTGTGTTTGGAGAATGTTTCTAAAACCAATGCACCAGCTGAAGAAGTTGGACCCGTCGGCTTCTAAGGTAGAATCCGAGCTCTTGAAGAAGTAACCGAAGCGTAGTTCCGTAGTCTCCAGATGTGATCGCAAAAGAGGTAAGATAAGTTTATAATATATAGGTGAGTTTTAGTTTTATAATCTCATTATCAAAAACACACCTCACCAAGATTATTATCCCTAAAATAATAATGGCGATGAGACGACCCTCATCCACCATACTACCCCCGATCATCACGGCCGGCAGCACAGCTTCAAAGGTGGACATAAAATGTCGATCATAACAACTCTATGACTCGTGCTCGATCTTTCGATCTTCCCGTGTTCCGAGGCCATACCTCTGAGTATGCTAGGCTCGCCAATCAAACCTCGAAGACCCTGCGCGTGCAACATGGCTTACACCCACTGTATGCGAACGACGAGATGTGTGACACCCGATCATCACGGCCTGCCTCATAACGTAGAACTTTCTTGGTGGTGCGCAACGAGGGAGAACACAATTTTGGTATTTTGTTAGGGATCATCCTATTTATGATGCTACCGTTGTATATCTAGCATATAAGCAATCAATAGGATGCACACACAACAGCACACAATAATGATGCAATGAAGTGCGATGTGACATGGTCGATGCGCCTGGACCTTCATGGCGCCATGTGCCTGGCCCCCCGGCGCCCTGGCATGGCTCCAAGTCTACAGAGCCCTCCATTGCCTTTGACAGTACGAGTAATATCAAAACTTACCGTAACCATGTCACATAAAATAACGCCTCTGCAAAACAAAGTTAGACGCCTCTAGCTTTATTTAGATTTGCACGTTTTACGTGGCATATAGGCTTATTCGTAAGAGAATCGCTTCCCTACCTACGAACTTTGTACCACAACGTCGATCGTATAATTGCATGTTTAAGCATCCCTTTCGGGCCCTCCATTGAAAATGCTTTGCCGACTAGAGAGAGAAACAGACACCCGCCAGCCACAGATACGGTGCAAGCCGTATGTCAGTAGTGGAACCAGTCTCGCGTAAGCGTACGCGTAAAGTCGGTCCGGGCCGCTTCATCAACTCAATACCGAAGGCATCGCAAGTGCACGCTAGAGGGTAGCAAATATAAGAAAGACGCCCTCATTCAACATGAGTTCTAACCGTACCAGCAGTACTACGCATAGATCGGCTCTGATACCACTGAAGGGGTTACGGTGCAGAAAACAATAATTTTCTAGCGATCGAAACCCTAACTAGCCAGGATCTATCTATCTAGTACATGCGATAACGGTGGCGGAACGGGTTACATTACCTCCATGTAGACCGATAGCGGGGATTACGCTCCCGCACAAGCTTTGACGATGAAGTCGTACGTAGCTGACCTCGAAGTCGCGGAGAACTTGCCGCGATGTCGGAGTCGATGACGCCGGGGTGTCGACGATGATCTGCGTCGACGGGCGTCGGGCGGAAGAAGGCAGAGCGCCAGCACCGGGGCTGGTGCGCCGGGAGCAGAGGGGGGGAAGGCGCGGCGGCTGCAGGGGGGCGAGACGACGTCGCCCAAGCTCCTCAATAGAGTAGCCTCCGAGCACTCGCAAACATACGGAGCCTAGCGACAACTCCCGGTCATTCAGATCCAGCTGAAACCGCAGGAGTAGAACTTATCTGGAATCCCGCAGAGCAACGGCGCTCTGCGGTATGGCTTAGGTGGAGAGAGACCCCCTTCCTCAGCTCGGCGCGGCTCCGACTTGGGAACCACGAGATCGAGAGAGAAATCGGGAATTAATTGGATTTTCCTATGAATTAAATCAATTAATATGCCTTGGTATATAAAGGGGGAAGGGGGTGTGCAAACCCCTTGGCTCCCCCATGTGGGACTAAAGGAAGGACAAGGGAGGGGGGGTTCGGCCCCCACATGGGTTGGCCGAACCAGCCAATGGGGCCCACCCCCCTTGGTGGTGCGGCTCCCCCTCTTGGGCCCTCTTAGGGCCCATGTAGGTGGGAGCCCCCTTTTTTCCTTTATTTAATTAATATTAAATTAATATAAAAATCCCATTAATTCATAATTAATATATTTTTATATAATTTAACATCCCGTGACTCCTAAAACTCTTTCGGACCACCCGAACAACTTTCGGACATTCCTGGAACCATTCCAGACCTCTCCGGAACTCCTTCCAGACCACCGGAACTCTTTCCGGATCATTTCTTTCTCTCCAACAAATTCCTATAAAATTCCAGAACCTATCTCCTAGCGTCGCTAAGACATTAAGTTTGTTACGCTACGGTTCGGGAACACTCCAGACATGGTCGAGACACTCCGCTCACCAATGATCGTCAGGGATACCTGGAAATATATGACGACCCCTGTGCATTCCACGAATATCGTCGTTGAACCATAAATATGATATTCATTCCCTTTGTCTCTGCGATACTACCTTGTCCGAGATATGATCGTAGACACACCGATGCCTTTGCTGTATCTCGTTACCGACGAAGGTTATTAACTCGTCTGCGATATTACATCTCCATGACCTAGTCATAAGCTGTGCAGCTATATAGATGCAATATCACCGAGTGGGCCCAGAGTATCTTTCCATTACAAGAATGAACAAATCCCGCTCTTGATCCTTACGTCTTGATGCTCTTTCGGAATACCCAAGATGGACACCGTTATTGTCATGCTATATAAGACACAACGTTTGATGCTCTCAAAGCACTCCTACGAAGCAACAATAAGTACGGTCTCACGGTTTAAGGAATAAGCTATCATACTCTTATCTATTTCAAATGACAAACATCGTAATACGATCTTATTGCAATACTTTGCGTATGTCCACCACCTTATTCAACTAACAAGATGACCCCATTGTCAACCGACGTCATTGTCCTTGATCGGGAATCTCGATCAACTGTTGCCCAATGGACTAGCTCATATAGAGGCTTGCTAGGGACCTGGTTGTCTATGTATCACACGTGTATTAATAATTCCGATTAATACAGTTATAGCATAATACACAAACCTATTATAAACTCATGAGATAACGCAATAAATACTACTTATTTATTGTCCTCTAGGGCATATCTCCTTCAATATTCCCATATCCACATATTAATGGTAATGATGAAAAGTTAAGTTGGTATCCATAATATTGATTAGGGTTTGATGCAAGAAACCTTTAAAGGTGAGGGGGTTTGATGTAAAAAATAGCACGAATCGCAAAGCAAAATGGACGGTTTTGATAGAAGGTGCGGTCGCATATAGTTTCGGGAATACGCAACTATATGCGACCGCACTTTCTATCTGGGACGTCTATTTCGAATCCGACGGTTCGTGTGATATGTGCAAAAAGACCCTCCACTTACATAAATGGACAAAATGATCCCCCTTATATAAAGACCCTAACAACACACTAAACCAATATTCCCTTCGGTGAGATAATTTAACCAATAAAATTTAAGGCAAAAAACGAAAAGAATTTTAACCAATAAAATGCAAACAAAACAATATGTTTACATTTTTTTTAGAAAATCTTGGTTAATTTGTTAATACAAAAATATGTTTGTATAAACACACATATCCAGAAAATTATGTTAATACAAAAAAATTGTTTACATTTTCAGAAAATCTTTATTAGTTTGTTAATACAAAAGTATGTTTCTATAAACACACATATCCACAAATGTTAATATAAAACGAAAAAATGAAATCATCTCCAAATATTCCCATATCCACATATTAATGGTAATGATGAAAAGTTAAGTTGGTATCCATAATATTGATTAGGGTTTGATGCAAGAAACCTTTAAAGGTGAGGGGGTTTGATGTAAAAAATAGCACGAATCGCAAAGCAAAATGGACAGTTCTGATAGAAGGTGCGGTCGCATATAGTTTCGGGAAAACCGCGTTCATTGTCTTCTCATGCCACAAATCTGATTCGACATGTTCATGGTGCACCGCCAACGCCAATTCATCCGGGCTTTGATTTACACTTGTCCTAATCTACAGCAAGATTTGTTTTACTAATCAGTCACAGGGAAAATAAACTTATATTTGCTATAAGTAAAATCAAGAGTATTATGGTGAAACCACATGTTGTTACGTTGTTAGCTCTGAGGCATGTTATGATAGATCAGTGTTGATTTTATTCAGTGGAACTGTTTTTTTATTTATTTATATATGTTCCTAAACATGATAACATGTCACTCTTAACATATTTCTGTACATAATAGCCTGTCACTCTTAATCAGTTTCTAAGTATGGTAACCTCTCACGTACCGTTACTGTCCTGTATCATCTACATTCATACCCGATTGAAATATTTCTTCATTCATGTAAATCAAAATCTACTTTCATTCTTGCACGTACTTTGGTGTTGTCTCTTGCATAGTTTGGCAAAGGAATCAAGTCTTATTTGTTTCTGCTAAAAAACAGGACGATTCTGGCATCTTGGATTAGTTATCAAGTTAATTATCTTTGATTTTTGCCATGACTTGGCCATGTGATCGTCTCCAGTTCCGAAGAAAAAATTACTGACATGCAACTTATATTTCCATGTCAATACACATAAGTATCACCCGATAATTGTGTTCCTAGGGCTACCAGAATTTGTTACAAATTTTGTTGCTATGTTACTAGTACTGTTACTGCACCTAAAATAGTATGATATCTATAAAATTGTGTTACTAGGGAAATCAGTAACACATTTGATGCATGTTACTACACACCTCTTAGTAACACGACCTACCGCAACACATATGAGAATGTGTTACTAAAAAGCTCAACATGTTTTTGGAGCTATAGTGACACAAAAGTATGCTACCAGAGCTCTGTCCTGGTGTAGTTCAAATCTTCCAAAATGAGCATCTTACCCTTGAGGCTCATGTTCAACTCAGATATCACACCCTGGATGTTGCAACTACATGTTTTGAAATAAACACATACCAAACCCTGAAACATACCACTAAATTGGATGAGGAGTTGTTCGATAGTTCTGGAAGGAGGAATGCCAAGTCTGCATTGGTGTCCTAGGAAACCATGGTCCGGTGACAATGAGTGGACAACTTGGGAATGGCTCGGAATCGGAGAGGAGAGCATAGGGCGACATCGACGGAAGTCTCACAGATCCGGTGAAATGTGGGTGCCATAGAGTTCTTGACCGCCACTGATCTGGTCGATAAGGTGAGGGGGGAGTGTGGAGGCGGCGCTCGGCGCGGTTCTGCGACCGGTTCAACCTTCTGTACTCAGCTTCAGCATCACAGTGGAGCTCCCACGGCGGCGCGACGGCATCGCGGCGGCGCGCTGATGAAGTGGCGGTTGCGGAGGCGAAGCGGCAGGGACACGCGGCGGAGGGCAATCGATTCACAGCGAGCATGCGCGGAAGCAGTGGCGGTTTGGAAGCCGCGCCTTTGTAGCGCGCGCAGGAGCTATAGCGACAGAGTTCCCGCGCGTGTTCCAGCAAGTTCCCGCGCTTGGCTAATTTTTCCCGCGCCGCGCCTTTTCTCGCGGTGGGAGGGGAATCGAAGCGGTGGCGGTTTGGAAACGAGCGAGGACGCGCCTTTGTAGCGCGCGCGGGAGCTAAAGCGACAGAGTTGTCGCGCGCGTTCCAGCAAGTTCCCGCGCTTGGCTAATTTTTCCTACGTCGCGTCTTTTCTCGCGGTGGGAGGGTAATCGAAGCGGTGGTGGTTTGGAAACGAGCGAGGACGTGCCTTTGTAGCGCATGCGGGAGCTAAAGCGGCAGAGTTCCCTTGCGTGTTCCAGGAAGTTCCCACGCTTGGCTAATTTTTCCCATGCCGTTCGGGTGCTCGCGGACGCCCACGTATCCAGAGCTCCCACGTCGGGGCGCTGATGAAGTGGCGGCTACGGAGGCGAAGCGGCGGGGACACGTGGCGGGAGGGGAATCGATTCACAGCGAGCGCGCGGAAGCAGTGGCGGTTTGGAAGCAAGAGGTTGCACCTTTTATAGCGCATGCAGGAGCTAAAGCGCTAGAGTTCTCGCGCGGGTTCCAGCAAGTTCCCGTGCGTGGCTATTTTTTTCCCAAGCCATTGTTGGAGTAGCGAATTCGAGTCCGTGCGCAAAGTCGGCGCTTTCCCCCCGCTCGTGTTAGCGCGGCCGCTGGAGATGCCTTATGCGCTACCCAAAATGATTAGATTGTGAAAAAATTCGTGGAATATTCATTTTGTGGATTACTACGTTATTTTTATCTAAATACGGTGCGGGTCTCGTTCCGCTTCCAGTGTTCCAGACCGGGTCGGGCTTTGAAATCCACCATCGGCTAGGGTTCTCTTCTCTTCTCTGTGATTTATACGCCAAAGGCCAAACGCCGGTTCGCAGCGCCCAAATTTCTTCGATTTAGATCCCCTTTTCAGAACGATGTCTGCTTCATTGTTGGTCAGATCCGCCGCCCGCGCCGTTCGGCGGTCGACCCCGCAAGGTTCCTTCCGCCGGAGCCCTGTCAGGATGCTCTCCGGCGGCGTTGGGAAATTCGGACCCAACGAGGTAATTCCCCTCTTCCTTTGATCTGCGCTTCCTTTGATCTGCGAAATTAGGTGTCCGGAGCCGGGGTAGGGGGAATTGAAAGGAGACCGCCCATATTCTCCGCATGTTAAGTAGGTTACCCCCCTGCCACCTGCCGTAGTCGACCTCCAAGGTCCGGTCTGTAGCGGCCATGGTGGCTTGAATAGTTGCAGGTAAACTCACTCACGGGAGGAAAGAGACACACCCTGCCTTCGTGCGTTTCATGGACAAAGTAGTCCTAGTACAGTTTTAGTCATCAAAACTCTCAAGTATAGCACATTTTGTTCTACGAATTCATAATTTAAAAGAAATTTCCAGTGAGAGGTTGAAGGTTCTGGACTCGGTGTTAGTATGACTTTTATGTTGTAGTTTATGTTGCCGGTAGTTGTTTCACCTAAATTTTTTGAGAATCAGAATATGTTTTAAACAGTTTGTCATGCTGAATGTAGTTGTCTGATTGTATCAGGTTTTCGACACTTATCCCGTAGACAGTATCCCAAATATTCTAGCTCCGCCATCTAACCCTTTGGTTACGCTTCCAAACTACTTCCTCTGGTTTTAAGTATAAAATGTTATAGATATTGCAAATATGGTCTAAATACAGACAGAAATAGGTGAACATACACACTTAAACGTGTCTAGCTACATCAGAATTTGAATTTTAAAAAAACATCTCATACTTAGAAAGGGAGGGAGTAGATTGAAAGCCTAACTTAATTTGGTGTCCGGCTTATCCAGGAGGCAACTTCTTCAGGAAGCCGAAAGAACTGGGCCTAGGTTACACGTTGGTGCAAGAATAGGGTGCTTAAGATATTTCTTAGTAGATATATTTTCTGTCGATCTCTAATGCAACAAGTTGATACATTCACTTATCTTCAGCATTCTCAGTCAAAACCCAACATTGGAGACACCCAGAGATTTAAGTATGGAAATAGGGTTTGCCAAGCAGCTGAGAGCCAAAAAGAATGGGATGAGCTTGCTGCGGAATTTCGCGTTGTACAGGAAAAAATGCGAGTTTTGGCACAATCATACAAAGAAGCTGAAAAGCAGTAAGCTACAGATTCATTGTTTTTTATTTTGAAATTTACAAATTCATTGTTTTGGATGTATCCACGTGTAGAAGTTCCTCTTGTTTCAGTTTGTGTTTCTCTTTAACTTGCAGGGACACGCGACGAGAAAAGGTGGTAGTGTGTGCCGTTGTTCTTTTCTATGCCTGGTGTGTATATGGTCTAGAATCAAAGTCCGCTGAGAAACAAGTTATGTGAAAATTATGTGGGAATTATATTTGAAAGTTGCCGAATATTGTAAAAAGGAATATGTTTTTATTGTCATTTTCCTAGTATTGTATTCTCCACTTCCTCTGATTACCACTCCATAGCATGATTTACATGTGTGGCCGCATGATGCACGGAAGGGAGACATTGTACACGCCTGTGCTTCGACAATTTAGCGTGCACAGCCGGGCGGATCGTCATGTCTGTGAAAATGAGTTCACTGCCACGGACGAAAGAGATGTCTTAAAGCAAAAAATAGTCGTGATAATACTGAAACCTTATGCAAAGTGCACCCTGCAGAAAGATAAAGTTCTTATTATAGAGCAGACTGCATAAAAAATATTTTAGAAATATAAAAACATACACATGAAACTTGGAGAACCCCCAATTTTCTTGTTTTGTTTTGTGTATTTTATTTTTTTACCGGTGATAGATAATAAACAATGGAAAAGAAACGACATCAATATAGGGGAATCAATATTTCAACATGGAAAAAACATTCCAAAGATAAAGGAAAAACCCCTGTACTCACAAGTGAAACTATATACCAGGAGAGGTTACAAACGACGGGATTTACAACTTTTCGACTTATCATGTGCGGCAGCTTATAAGAGAGATATAACAATGTTGACCTAGGTGGGCAACAATCCCCCAATCCTCCGAACGATGGGTCTCCGCTCCGAAAGAAGCTAAGATTTATATGTATACAGTTTTCATATAAATTTGGATCACAATGCAATATCACTTCTTACATGTTGCTTGGATTTCCACAAGACATTAGTTTTTTGAAACGAAGGCACACGCTTTGGCTTATCTATTAATTGATAAGAATAATTGATAAGAAGGCGTACTGTTTATTTGTCGTTGAAACCCGACGAAAATCATACAACAACAACGACACCATAGGGACAAGCCCACACATCCAAGAGGAACTAAGAAGGAGAACTAGGCAAGGTTGGCGCCACGGAAGATCGCCGAAAGGACCACCTGCCACGCCACCAGGGCCTTCCACTGCAGCTTCGACTTCACAACATCAAACAAGCCGAGGTAAACCCACAGACACGCCGAAGAAGAAACGACTAACTCAACCAAAACCGTGTCTCCGACATCGCTCATCTTCGCCATAGTTGCCACAAAAGTCTCTACGCGATGAAATCACCTCAGCACCACTACCAAAGCTGCCAAGACACTCTCGCAACCAACATCCTAAGGATGCCTCAATGACTCCCACCACCTCCCGCAACCACATGTCCCTCCGGCCGGTCACCACTCCAAGAACGATGCCCCCAAGGGGGTATGGCACAGAACGCCATCATCGCTTGATCCGCGAAGATCTAGGGTTTCCCACGAAGTGGTCGGGGCGGAAGGCGAGCACCACATTCCGACAACGCCTTCAAGAAGAGAAGCGGCGCCCGAAGGCGTCGCCCGCCTCCTACCATGACATAACCGGAGCAGAGCTTTCGCTCAACGTCTCCATGCCTTGCGCTCGCCTGTGAGGAGACCGACCAATTCACCAAGCTTCCACGCGCCATGGCCTCCATCCCTAGAACGACGAAGAGGCATCCAGACCGCCAACATCATCGATCATGTCGTTTTCCTTGAGATACTACTCTTCTCTCTAAATAAATTTGTACAATATAAGTTGGTGTGGTAGGCAGAAACACTAGGTAAATTTTATAAAATTCGATCTGATGTGCAAGCCCAACACTAACTAATTTTTGTAAAATCAAATGTGAGACTTCTTATTCACAGATCGCATCACCCAAACCGAAACCTGCGGCAAATTAACAAGATAATACTCTCGCCTACGTGAAACGTGAACGTAGTACCGTACACACATAAGATCGATCACATATTTACATCTCTGCTACTTGGCTGGCCGGCGCCGGCCAGGTGACGGCGATGGGGCTGGTCACATCGTGCTCTTCGTCGTCGCTCCACACGACGGATCCGAACGTGTGCTTCTCGGTGACGCTCCCAAAGATTCGCTGCGCGAAGGTGACCTCGTACTGCTGCGTCTTCTGCTTGGCGCTGAACTCCAGCGTCGCCGGCCTCACCGTGACTAGCGCGCCGGCGGGGCTAGTCACCCTGGCTCTGTACGTGGCGCCGACATTAGCGCCGACGTTGCGCACGACGCGGCGCTGCGTGATGATGGCCAGTTTGTTCGACGTGAAGACCACCGCGAAGGCCGGATAGTTGTGGTTCCCCACGGAGGACGCCGCTCGCGTCGAGCAGTTCGCCGCCGGGTCGAACAGGGCGGCCTGCTCGGCGGTGTAGCCGAGCGCGCAGAGGAAGGTGATGTAATCCTCCGTGCCGGCGTCGTACACCAGTCCTGGGTCGACGGCGCGGTTGGGGTCGACGTGTCCGGCCCCGCGTGCGAACGGCGTGGACGCGTTGCCGGTGGACATGTCACCGATGATGTTGCCGGCGTTATCAATGTTGTATGCGGTGGTCATGAGGGCGGACTTGATCGCCGCGGGGCTCCACTCCGGCCTCGCCTGCCGGAGCAGCGCGGCGATGCCGCTCACGTGCGGACATGACATGGACGTGCCCGATATGATGTTGTACTTGACTCGCCTCGGGTCGCTGTCGAGCTCTGTTGGCGAGTTGGCGCCTGTCCACGCGGCGAGGATGTCCACGCCGGGCGCGGTCACGTCAGGTTTGAAGATCGCCGGTGCGCGGAAGTTTGGCCCGCGGCTCGAGAAGGACGCCATTCTTGGTGAAGGCGGCGTCGAGCTGATGACGGTGCCACGGAACACGATCGTCGCCGTAGGGGACTTTTGCGTGCTTATGTACTTCTTGATCTTCTCGGCTGAGGTAAATGGGACGGCCGTGGTTGGGTGGACATGGGGGCTGGTGATGGCCTGCAAGCCGAATGCTTGGGTGCTCGCGAGGATCGCGCCGGCGCCACCGGCGAGCTTGACGGCTAGACCTTTGGCCGCACGGGCGTTCACGCCGGAGTCACACAAAACGATCTTCCCGGACACCATGGTGGCTTTCAGCTTCCCCTCTTCGCACACTTTAGAGCCCACGTCTCCGCCGTAGACCAGAGGTACCTTGTTCGCGCCGAGAGGCTCGCCGGCGTAGAGCGAGGTGCCCGCGAAGGTCTCATTGTTGCCGAGAACGACGTCCGCCGGGAACTGGCGGTTGATGGTGGACGCTCCGACCGTCAAGAACCACGGTGCGATGTTGGCAGCGGTGGAGTCGCCGGGGCCGGAGTTCCCGGCGGAGGCGGAGACGACGATGCCCTTGCTGACGGCACGGAAGGCGCCTATGGCGGTGGTGTCTGCATAAAAGTTCGGTGCGTTGCCGACGGCACCGAGCGAAACGGAGATGACGTCGACACCGTCCGCAATGGCCTCGTCAAACGCTGCAAGGATGTCGGAGCTCGCGCACCCATCTTCCCAGCACGCTTTGTAGACGGCGATGCGCGCGCCGGGGGCCATGCCGACGGCTCTCCCTCTGGCGTAGTCGTAGAAGCCGGCGTCGGCGACGGCAGAGCCGGCGGCCGTGGAGGATGTGTGGGTGCCATGGCCGTTGGTGTCGAGCGGCGACGCGGGCTCCTCGGCCACGCGGCCAAGAGCAGCATTGCGTCCCTCTTGGAATGCCTTTGCGCCGACGAGCTTATTGTTGCAGTATGCCGATCCGTTGAAGGACGGGGTAGAGACGCAGCCGCCGCGGAACTTGCTTGGCGGCGGCGGCAGCGACGCGTCTGCGGCAAAGGAAGGTCGGCTCTCGGGGTACACGCCGGTGTCGATGACGCCGATGACGACGTCCGTGGCGCCGTTGGATGCCGGGAGCAAGCCGGACGACGCCGAGAGGCCGAGGAAGGATGGCGTCAGCGTGGTGTGCAGCTCCTGCATCACGTCGGGCACGACGGCGAGCACGGAGCGCGCGGACGCGAGGCTCGCGGCCTGCCGCTCGGTGAGGCGCGCCGCGAAGCCCGTGGCGGCGTGGGAGTAGGAGTACATCACCCTCGGCGCCGGGCTGGACAACACCGTTGGGATGTTGTCACGCAGGAATGCGGTGTATGGGCGGATGTCATGAAGGCCACGCCGCGGCAGCCGTGGCGCGTGCGCCGGCGCGACGTGCACGATGTAGGAGGCCTGTGCCTCCGCCGTCTCGAGCTCAACCTCCGCCGCCGCGGCGACGAAGGTGAGCAGGACGCACAGGCCGGCCGCGAGTGATCGGAGCTCCATCTTCATCGCGCTGCAACAGATGTACTACGGTGCCTGCCTTGCAGTAGCACTAGGCACAGAGAGCACGATGAAGTAGGCAGAGATCTGAGAGGCTCTGATCCAAATCGTGCTGATCATTGTACTGCATTATTGCAAGAACACGATAGCAAGCTTAGCGTGTAAACTTTGATTTTCATTCTCTTTCTGTCGGCTCGTTTAAGCACGGCCTGCAGTACGAACGCACGACGCCCGCGTTTATCTTGATGAAGAGAAACTGCATGATTATCGTACTTGATCTGCAACTACTAGTAGGTAGCAAGTGAAATCAGATGGCAACAGATCGATATTTATTTTTGAATTAGAAGTTAGTTGTATGTTCACTTATCAGCGTTTGGTGTTGGACTTAATTAAGGCGTCAGAATTGTCTCTTGTATTCAGTCAACCGTACTGTCTGTTTGAGTTGAGTTTGAGCTGCATCAGTGTAGGGAGCAGCAATCAGATAAGAAATGTGTCAAAATGCCGAACAAGAAGAAGGATTCGCAAAGGGAAATATACAAAAACCTGCACTGGAAACTTCCATCATAGGGTGTTGACCTACAACAGCATCAGTTGTTTAGTACCCAGGAGGCCACGACAGTCGCGAGTAAACCTGTGTAGTGGATATATTCTCTCACACATGTTTCTGCCATGAATGGAACCTAAACAAAATAACATAGACAATGCAAAATATATGCAAAATGTTGAGATTGTTCAGGCACATGCATTGCTCTTCACTGAAATGTCCCTCATTATTTATTTATTTTAATTTATTTTTTGACGGGGAGAATATAAACGTTCCTAATTTTAGGTAACACTATCTAGGAGTTTAAATTCACTGTTAAAGGTTTAAATATCGAACTAAAAATATGTGGATCTTATTCAATATTGTTAAAGGTTCCTCCTCGAAACAGACTTTCGCTCATCTTTATATTTTTATAGGTTCCATGATTATTTTCTTGACTTTCTCATCATTTTTTGAATCCTCCAACAATTCAAAACAGCACATTTAGTTTTGAAAACAGGGAATATAAAAAGGAGAACAGTTTTTGTCTCTCGTCCCTTATCTGCCGCGCTTGCGTCCGAGAGCTATGGCCCAACCCAGTAGCAGCCCGTCCACCCACCAAAGCAGCTCAGGGTCGTCTCCAGGGGCAAATTTCTTGTTGTCATCTTCAGTTCCCACACTGACGTCTGGACAGATTTCTCGCCCACCACCATTTGTATAGCAAACAGTGGCGGATCCAGTGGGGGGGCGAGCGGTGGCCTGGCCCCCGCCATGGCTCGGCCCCCTCCAACGATGTATAGCAGGGTCCAGTACATATACTGCTGTATATACTGAGAAGACCTAATTTATTTTACCCAGCCTAGCGACTACACCAAACGTGCTGAGGAAGCCCAACGCAAGTAGCCATGGGCCTAGGGCCTAGAAATCGATCCACATGCATGCGCTGAACTGCTGCTATGCACGATCGTCTAAGAACCTCCTGTACGGCAAGCACGATCTCATCTACTTGATCTCCTCCCCTTTGCTGCTGCCAATCCGATTGCGCATCGCCGGCGGCATGCTGCCACGGAACGCAACACACTCTTGAACGAAGCTAGGACAATTCCCTCACACCATCTTTCGGCACATAGCCACTTCCTAAGCAATGGTTTGACCTGATTTTTGCGCCCGCCGCTTGGACGCCTAGGCCAAACCAGCCGCCGATCGGATCGTCGACCATCACCCTAATATTCGTAACTTTGTGGCTGTTGCTTGCCCGTCTTCCATGACGCCTGTTCTCTTACTCTCAAACACGACGACAGACGGCCAAGAAAGTCGATCACAACAATCAGATCTAAGGTAGTTACAACTATGAGATCTAAGGTATGTTATCATACAAATTATTCGTTACTATTTTTGTTAGAACAATTACAAAGTGCATACTAGTTGTTATTTTTGCTACATTGATTCCGAGTGACGAACTACTAGTTAAGAACTTCCAATCATTTGTAAACTAAATTAACCTAGAATTGCACAATAAAGACTTATTGGTTGGAAGTATGGCGTGTTTTCGATATTTGCTATGCTAGAAAATGAAGAGAAATAATTAAGTACCATTTCAGTATGTAAATGTAAATCTAATTAGGAGGGACCAAGCTCATATTTTACTTTAGTCAAAACACATGCTCCAGTGCAGTGGCGGGCACAGCATCAGATAGATGGGTATTTAGAATAAAAATATTAGAACGAAAACTACATATAAATAGTGGAAATATCAATACTCGAGCCTTAAACCTACAACTAGACGTCCAGTTACACTAACCAACTACATAACAAATAGCTTGTATAAACAGTTGGATCATTTTGTATGTTGTAAAGTTATAATATGATAACTATAACATATGATTTAAAATGTTTATCAATTTTTTTGGGTATTCACCTGAATACCCATGAATACAAGTGTGCCCACCCCTGCTCCCGTGGTTCTATACAAGATAAATAAAAAGCATAAAGAAAAATATTGTTGTAATCTCCTACATCTTCTATGTGTGTGTTTATCATCGTCCTCGCCCCCCCCTATGCCCAAATCCTGGATCCGCCCCTGATAGCAAACATTATATTTCTAAGCTGGATCATCTGGCATTGACAACCTTGATAACAGTCCTACCTTTTAGACCAAACTGAGGATATCCTGCCATATCTTGCAACACGGCTCCTATCTCCAAAGCTCTTGGAGGTTCCGCATCACCTGCCCATGAAAATTTCGAATTCCAATTCGATCACAAGTGCAAGACAAATCAGAAAGGATTTTATCCAATTAGATTAACCTGCATGGAGTGATTTCTGGTAGGAAATCCACGATCGACTGCAAAAGGCAAGCCCAAGTGCGCAACACTAGCTAAATTTTGTAATAAACCTCTTAATTCGCCGATCGCATCACGCCAACCGAAACTTGATAGAACTCTCTAATGAACGTAGTACCTAATCAGCAACATCGATCACATCTCTGCAACTTGGCTCGCCGGCGCCGGCCAGGTGATGGCGATGGGGCTCGCCACCGTGTGCTTCTCGCCGTCGCTCCAAACGATGGAACCGAAGGTGTGATTCGCCGTGATGCTCCCAAAGATTCTTTGGGCGAAGATGAGCTCGTACTCCCGCGTCTCGTGCTTGGCACTGAACTCCAGCTTCCCCGGCCTCACGGTGACGCGCACGCCGGCGGGGCTGGTCACCCTGGCTCTGTACGTGGCTCTGACATTGCTGCCGACGTTGCGCACGACGCGCCGCTGCGTGACGATCGCCAGTTTGTCCGAGGTGAAGACGACGGAGAAGGCTGGGTAGTTGTGGTCTCCGACGGCGACGGAGGAGGCCGCGCGCGTCGAGCAGTTGGCCGCCGGGCCGAACACGGCGACCTGCTCGGCGGTGTAGCCAAGCGCGCAGAGGAAGGTGATGTAATCCTCCGTGCCGGCGTCGTACACCAGTCCAGGGTCGGCGGCGCGGTTGGGGTCTACATGACCGGCCCCGCGCGCGAACGGCGTGGAGGCGTTGCCGGTGGACATGTCAGTGATGATGTTGCCAGCGCTGTCCACGTTGTAGGCGGTGGTCATCAGTGCGGACTTGATCGCCGCGGGGCTCCACTCCGGCCTCGCCTGCCGGAGGAGCGCGGCGATGCCGCTCACGTGCGGACACGACATGGACGTGCCCGATATGATGTTGTACTGGACTCGCCTCGTGTCACTGTCCATCTCCGTGGGCGAGTTGGCGCCCGTCCATGAGGCCAGGATGTCGACGCCGGGAGCGGTCACGTCCGGCTTCAAGATCTCCGGTGCGCGGAAGTTTGGCCCGCGGCTCGAGAAGGACGCCATTCTGGGTGAAGGCGGCGTCGAACCGATGACGGTGCCATGGAAGACGATCGTCGCGGTGGGGGAGGTTTGCGTGCTTATGTACTTCTTGATCTTCTCGGCAGAGGCAAATGGGACGGCCGTGGTGGGGTGAACGTGGGGGCTGCTCAGTGCCTGCAATCCGTATTCTTCCTTGCTCGCCAGGATCGTTCCGGCGCCACCGGCGACCTTGACGGCCTGACCTTTCTCCGAACGGGCATTCACACCGGAGTCGCACAGAACGATCTTCCCGGCTACCATTGTGGCGTTGAGCTTCCCCTCTTCGCAGACACTCGAGCCCACGTCCCCTCCGTAGACCAGTGGCACCTTGTTCGCGCCGAGAGGCTCGCCGGCGTAGAGCGAGGTGCCCGTGAAGGTCTCGTTGTCGCCAAGAATGACATCCGCCGGGAACCGGCGGTTAATGGTGGACGCGGCGACCGTCAAGAACCACGGCGCGATGTTGGCAGCGGTGGAATCGCCGGGGCCGGAGTTCCCCGCAGAGGCAGAGACGAGGATGCCCTTGCTGATGGCACGGAAGGCGCCGATGGCGGTGTTGTCTTCGTAAAATTTCGGGGCATCGCCTACGGCGCCGAGCGAAAGAGAGATGACGTCGACACCATCCGCGATGGCCTCGTCAAACGCGGCAAGGGTGTCGGAGTCCGAGCACCCATCATCCCAGCACGCTTTGTAGACGGCGATGCGCGCGCCGGGGGCCATGCCGACGGCTCTCCCTCTGGCGTAGTCGTAGAAGCCGGCGTCGGCGACGGCAGAGCCGGCGGCCGTGGAGGATGTGTGGGTGCCATGGCCGTTGGTGTCGAGCGGCGAGTCGGGCTCCCCGGTTGCACTGACCGCGCGGCCACGTGCAGCCTCGTCGCCCTTGTGGAAGAACTTGGCGCCGACGAGCTTGCCGTTGCAGTACGCGGAGCCGTTGAACGTCGGGGTAGAGACGCAGCCGCCTCGGAACTTGCTGGGCGGCGGTGGCAGCGACGGGTCCGCGGCGAAGGAAGGTCGGCCCTCGGGGTACACGCCGGTGTCGATGACGCCGATGACGACGTCCGTGGCGCCGTTGCATGCCGGGAGCAGGCCGGACGACGGCGCGAGGCCGAGGAAGGATGGCGTCAGCGTGGTGTGTAGCTCCCGCATCACGTCGGGCACGACGGCGAGCACGGAGCGCGCGGACGCCAGGCGCGCGGCCTGCCGCTCCGTGAGGCGTGCCGCGAAGCCCGTGGCGGCGTGGGTGTAGGAGTAGAGCACCCTCGGCGCTGGGCCGCTGGACATCTCAACGGGGATGTGGTCGCGCAGGAACGAGCCGTACGCTCGGGTTGCCAGGAGGCCGCGCCGCGGCAAGCGAGGTGCGTGCGCCGGCGCGACATGCACGATGTAGGTGGACTGAGCCTCCGCTTTCTTCTGGAGCTCCACCTCCGTGGCCGTGGCGACGACGAAGGCGAGCAGGACGCACAGTGCGGCGAGTGGTCTGAGCTCCATCGTCGCCGTGCTGCGAGAGATGTACTACGTGGTCTGCCGTGCAGTGGGACGAATAAGTAAGCATTACTCTGCGGCGGCTGCGGCGGTCACGGCGGAGGGAGCAGCTGCCGATGCAGATCATGTGCGAGATCTCAGTGGTTCTGAACTTCTGATCCAAATCGAGATGGGCTCATGATCCCAATTGGGAGAGCCCGATAGCTTTTAGTATTAGTCACCATTGCTCTTCTTGTCGGCTGGTTTAAGCACGACCTGAACGAAACTACTACTGGTAGCTGAGTAAACTTACACTTGCCAATGTTTGATGTAGGGGTAAAGGCATCAGTTGAGTAAACTTAAACTTACACTTGTCAGTTCTTAAAGAAGTCGTCAGATTTGTCCCTTGTAGTCAACTGTACTGTCTGTTTGAGTTGAGCTTGAGCTTAATCAATATCACAGGAGGGGGCAGCAATCAGTTGAGAAAAACACGGAGAAGATGGATTCAAGCAACACGGAGTATGCGTTAGAAAAATGCACAAAAAAACCGCCAATATATATTAAGTCAGCATCAGACCTTAAAGCAACGCCCCAATATGTATCACCAGGGATTCAACTTTATTCGACATTTGCTTTCTTTCATAAACACTAGAAACATTTAAGTGTTTTTAGAGGTGGTATTCATTAGAGCCTCCAGGTCAGAGTAACTCCAACCAGCTGGAATTATCATCCCAAAAGAAAACTATTTAACTGATGGATCTGCTCAGCCCAGACAAGTTTGTTCCAAAAAAGAGTAGAGACCAGCAAAAAAACTGAACAGAACCGGCAATGCTAATGCTACTGGCACACAGATACAGCACAGAGCAACATGATTGAATTAGTCGACAATAGCAGAATCCAGCATTTACAAGTCAAACAGTAGCAACCAATGCATGAAAGCCCGCTAATTACTCAGGGTTTGCATCAGTTTTCTCAGGGTTCATTTCTATGTATTGAGCATCAGGGTATAAGGAGAGTTTGTTTCCCAGCTCTATCTACACAGGTAGGTCCCTTAGACCTCACAAAAAGCATCGCTAGCACATAGGTGTCGCCCACTGGATTCCGCAGTCTAAAATGGACACCAGTGGTTGGGAGGACTGACAGAGCGCTGAGATCCAGGGTTCTCGCTAGTTCTTCCGGCGCTTGTCCCTGGGAGAGACCATGGCGGTTGAATCCGTCACATCCTGTAGTTCAAGCATCGACTGTGATCTATTGTGAGCTGGGAACAGCTTCGGTGGACGAGCCGTGGGTGGAGAAGCAAAGACACCCGTGCCACTGCCGGACCTTCTGGGTGGTCGACGGGGAGGCAGCTTCTGAGCTTCATCATCACTGCCACTGTTGCTCCCTGAGCTGCTTGTGGCGGCCGGAGACAACATCATCCTCCTGCAAGTCGTGGGGCTGTCCACAACATCATCTTCAGGGTATACCTCTTTGTTCTGCGATTTGCCCCACTTGAAACTGAATGGAAGAAGGCCTTTCCGCTTCCTAGGGGATGGGGTTTCTGGCTTTGGAAGGCCCTTGACAGATGGAGGAGATGGGATCACAGCAGCTGGAGGCTTTGCAAAAGATCCAGACTTGCCATTGTAGAACTTGGACACCCCTTTCCTGCCATATGGAAAATACTGAAATTGCTCAGCAAAATGGTAGATCTGTGATTTCATGAAGCATATTTCTCTCAAGATTTCAGTGGGAAGCAATCTCCAGGAAGTTTACGGGGAACAAACAGACAAAACTAAGTTGGCAGACCAACAATATAAGCAAATCACTGAATATTTTAATGTCGTGTTTCGACAACTAGTTTGCATATACAATAAGCAAGCAAACAAAAGCATGTGAAACAAGATCGCAGTATCTGTTTGCTCACTGTGTTTGGCAAGTGTTAGCTACACCAAATGTGTCCTTTGTCCACATAACATAATCTCCTCTTTGATCATGTAACACCAAATGCACCATTTTATGCCCCTATGAGTGGCAAGAGCCAACAAGTAGCATTAAGCTACTAACAAGTGTGCTAAGTTCATAGTACTGTACAAATAAACCAAAAAATACTAATACTGAACCACAGTCCACAGGTTACAAGCTAAAAACAATGTGCACTATTTTTTCACTCACTGACTTGGCGGTAAAAATATGATAGACAGACTAATAAAATAGATGATTATATTCAATTTATTGCATACAAAAACAAAGAAATTATTCATATTTAGATGTACAACAAAGTATTCATGCTAAAAAAAGTATATGCAACCGTCATATGAGACATCTTGCTTTACCCTACCCTTTATACGGATCAATCAGTAATGGTGTGGGATTACTAAGGATCAATATTATTGACCTTTGAATCCATGTTATCACACTTTCTGTTACGAGTAACATGAAAAATGAACAGGGTGTTTAATTTTGGCAAAGTTGAATGCATTTGCAGTGTATATAACTGATTTTCTTACCAAATAACACACAAAATTCGTCACTAAAACAAGCATCTCTTTTGAGGACACAAAGAAATCTTAATTCTGGGAGAGCAATAGAGCATGATCCTGCCATGTTGCATGTCGCTTCAGGTATAACAATTATAGCAGCTTCCCCACGAACTACTAGTAATGGGTTCGAACCTAACAATTGTGAGGGCACAATAACGAAGACGCTCCAGATACACTTGTTAATAGTAACTTGTTAATACTATATGTCCATATCACACTCCTCAATGCCTCACTGATATATGTTGTACCAACACAAGCACAAGGAGATGCATGAGCTGGAGAGTAATCTTTCTATCAGACTGAGAAAAACAGAGCCTGCTTCACCACACTAAGGACTAAATCATATGAAAACGGAGTGCCAGATTTCCTCACTATGACAATGAGCCAAGACACTAATAAGTAATAAATCCTCCAGAAACAACCTGATCAAAACACCCCATGGTTCTAGCTTTTTTGTAAGACTTATTATGAGCATCAAAGAGCATTTGCAATGGCTTAGATAGAGCAAACATTGATACTAAAACCAGTCTCCACAGCTAAGCAAGTAGTATCATCAAAATATATAAACTCACAAAATTCAATGATATTAGCACCAATGCATACACAATAAATATCCTGTTCATTCACTGAAATCTTTCAACCTCAAACCGTCCAAACTTCACAAGCCAATGGAGACTCATCATCATTCAATAATCAGTCCAGTAAAAAGCATCAATGCCTGTGCAACTATATGGTTCAAGGAACTGTTTGCCTAATGAACACTACCTACAGCACCGTATGCTAATCTCCCGAGCCGAGTTGGATGTAAGGGCTAAGCGCCAGCAAGAATGACGTAAGAACCCTAACTGAACTCCAATTAATCATCTTTTAATTTCATCCGAAACCGACAAAGAAATCTCCCAACTTAGTATCCGAATCGCCGGCCCGAGGATCAGGAACCGAATGGCCTCGCCCAAATCGCTACAGGGACCATCCAAGAAAACGCGGAGAAGCAAGCAAGACCCTAACGCGCATTCCCCCCGACTAGACCCGACCAAGAACCCAAATCTTCGCCGCCGCACCAACATTTTTCCCCAGAGGAGCAAGCAACCGCTTCTTCCACCCGCATTACCACGAGTCGCCCGAGGGAGCCGCCAAGAAACCTCGGGGCTAACCAAGAAACCAAGATCCGCGCTTGGTGGCGAGGGGAGGGGCGCTCACCTGTAGGGCAGTGCCTCCTGGAGCGCGTCCATGGTGTCGAAGGGGGAGCCCTTGTAGGAGCTCTGCACCTCGCCGTCGCCGCCCTCCACCTCCTCGCCGTCCCACTCCCACTGCGCCGCCGCCGCCGCCGCGCCGCTGCTGCCCCGCCCCGCCGACGACGAGGCCGGCGGCGAGGCCGCCGCGTAGGCGCCGCAGCGGGCGACGCGGCCGAACCGGGCGCCGCCGCCGCCTCCTCCCAGCCCGGGCCCGCTCTCCAGTGCGATCGACATGGCCCCCGCTCTCCTCTGCTCACATGCGCAGGAAGACGCTCGCACGCGCACGCTGCACGCCGCACGGCCACCGAGTGAAAGGGAAGCAGGGTGCTGCGACAGTTCAGGAGCCTGCTTTCTTTTATGGAGTTGGGTCTACGGGCAAGATATTTATTTATTTTATCAGGCAAAAGAGGCTTTTTTTTCTTCCCCTGATTATTATTTTCTGTTTCTTTGTGACCCTGCACATTAAAAATATATAGTGTTGCAGGTTAAAGAAAATAATACTTCAAATGTATGCACGCATTGATCTTGCCTAGGCACGAGAACCTCCAAATGTATTCACCCTCTGGCATCTACGTATGATGCCACCTATCAAATTGGCCAGATTCACCCTCTTTAGATTTTTGTTGTGTGGAGATGCTCATATCACTTCAGATATTGCCGAATTTTCCACCACCACCAAAATTGTTGCATCTGCCACACTCAAGGATCCCCTAATAATCGTGTCTATGGTTGTGACAAAGTAAGTTGAACCATATTTTAGGGTGCGTCATAGTAGCGATGTTGTAGATGTTATTAGTGCCATTTTTTTAATAAGAGATAAGATTCACAATTTAACCAAATATAACACTTAAATGAATGAAATTATCAGACATATTACGAGACAATCACACTCAAAATTGTTACAATAAGCTCACACGCCAAAATATGTACATATCCACTAATCTTGCACACAACCTCCACATGTATTTGCCTTTGACGTGTGTATATGTTGCCACCTATCACATCGACCAAAGCCACCCTCTTCACAATTTGTCGTATCGAGGATGCTCATATCACCTAAAAGATTGCCACCTTTGCTTCCACCATCAAAATTGTTGCATCCGCCACACAGAAGGATACCCTAACGATATTTGTCTATGGTCGCACCAAAGCAATGTTGCAATGTATTGTAGGGTGTAGTCTTGCAGAGCGATTGTATAGATCATGAGAGCCTATGGTGCTAGGCGTACAACGTGTAAGGGCCGGAAAATGAAGAGGGTGCTATTGTTTTTTTTGCCAAACGTAAAAAAAAATCTTGTCCTGGTGTCTAACAAAATGAAGAGGTGTGTTGCTTAGTTGTGATGTCTCTTATTCCCAAAGTCAGGTGTACCATGGCATTAAGTACGACTACTACAAATGTTGATACAAACAATACTTTACCCAAAATAACCCCTATATACAAGCTAAAACTGCAAATAATTCATGCAAGCGCATTCTCACAAGCGCATACTACGGAAAATAGTAGGGCAGTCGACAAGGTGTGCCTGAAACGTCCAAGCCATCTTTTGAGTGGGTGTGTGGTTAGAAAAGAAAAATGATAAAGCAGTATACCTGAAATCAAGAGGGAAAAAGGGTACTTCCTAAAACAGCTTGATGTGATTAGTTAGTTCAGAGGACAACTGGCCAGGGACCCCATCTTTTCTAATGCAGATAGGATTTTGCCAAAGTAGAAGGTATAGTGTATCTGTTTGTTGCTTCACATTTATTGAGCAACCATTTTGCAGGAAGGGAGACAGCAACGCAATGATGGCATCTTGTGTATATATACACTGCTACTAATAACATTTAGCTTTTTAAAAATTGATGATACTAACATTTAGCTTTGCGCTAGCTATGATGCTGCTGCATGTATTGATCAAGTTGCCAACAAATTACGAAACTGGAAAAATATTTGGCATATATGATGAAATTGGATAAGACCGGTTTCTACAAGCATGCCGTATGTGTTAAGAGATGAGAGCTTCCGTGACGCTGTATATGTTGAGATAATGTACATCCATATTGTTTGTCATGTACAGTACCAGGTACACGTCGTGTTGCGAAATTTAGATAGAGGTAAATGTTTCGTGTATGCGTTGATCGTGCATTTTCAGCGTGTGCCAGCCTGCCAGCAGCGTCTTCTCCGTGCTGACAATCTGACGTGCTTCACAGATTAATTAAAAGGAGAGCTTCACCGATTCCTGGGGTTTGGCACCTAATCCAACAAGTGCAGTTATCTGACGAACATGGCTACTGATTACGAGCATGTGAAACTCGGAGATCCTCTACTGCATCCCATGTAATCTAGGCTCCTATCTTCCTCGTCTGATCACGAGGAGCAGCAGAGCCCATGGCATGGCTAATGCACCAAGGCGACGTGGGTAGCAGTGGGGGAGTGCCATACTCTGGTAAAGGACCCGAAAAGACCAGAACCTCTTACACAACCTCGCTGAGAAACCAAAGCTCCAGCATCCAGAGCTCCAATAAACAAACGACTAATCAGGAAACGATGATATTTGACAGGGTCTATTACCCTCCGAAATGCCGCCTTTCTGTTCTCGGGGTCTTGTTTTGCATCCTGCAGCTAGCTGTGCAGGTCAGTACGACGATGAATTCCACCACTGCTATCAACGCTCAACACCTCGGCGAACTCACCAGCAGCTCAGATAAAACCCACAGCCTCTTCTTGCTGTTCCTCACAACAACTGAACCAACACAGCTTCGCCAGACAGCAGTCGGTGTTCATTGTTCGGTCTGAAAAACTCGTGAGACCCCCTTTCGCGAGATGCATCTGCGGAATTTTGTGCGATCCCTGCAGAAAACCAATGGTAAGAACTAAGAAGCCTCTCTTTCTCTTCTTGATTTAGCATGCAGCGGATTAATGACAAGTCCCTCACTAGATTTATCGAATGGTATTAACATACTGTGTTTAATATATGGCTTTGTTCTGTAAGACCATGGGATCTCCTTATTTTTGCTGATTAGCGTCTTAACACGTCCATTGTATGAGAACTCCAAGTTATAATTTTTTTTTGATTTTGGTTTTTGGTTGCTCACCACCTATACCATGTGGTAACTCCAAGTTATAATTGCTTATGATATTTTCCATACACGTGAACTGAAGATCTGTGATTCCTAACATAGTAGCATGTACATCCTGTTTGTGTAATTTAATCTATCATATTATCCTGGGCGAGTACAGGAACGCTTCATGCATTCCAAATGTCATTTTGTTTCTTTTGTTCACATACTGAGTCAACTGCTTACACTGCAAGTCAGGACAATCTGGTGCTAAGTGAAATAAGATATAGTACAGACATCATATGAATGGGCACCAGTGATAAGGCCAGCTCGTATAATCTTCACGGCATCATGGCACATACTACTGGGGGTGGCACATATCATTCTCAGGAGTTCATCGAGCCAACTACCAAGTTCAATGATTCGCCGTTTTTGCATCCACTACCAATTGTTTCAAACAAGGATGGGAGCACATATTCTTCCTGTAAATTCTATGGCCCCCAACCTTACCCATTCAGCCGCAATGGAACATCAGATCGGTGTGGAATCAGTGTGACGGACTATCCTGAGCACCAACAGACCGACTCGGATAAAATTCTCAGCTACATAGAACAGACGTTGATGCAGGACACTGATGACAAGGTCAGATCACATCATGGAGAGACTGCCCTTAGAACAATGGAAGAGCCCTTCTATAAACTTCTTGGGCACCATTATCCAATTTTGCCTCAGTTACTACCACTTAGAAGTTGTTATCGACTGACCGATGGCAACGTCAGCAAACTTATTGGACAGACACAAGCATGCAGTACATGCTTCGTAAATATTATCCCGAGTAATCAGCAATCCAGTGAAAGAATACATGATTCTCAGGCTCCATGGACTCTGTCCGCCATTGTTGGAGAGGTGGAACAATCTCCCCTGGGTGATGAAAGAAACATCAATGACCATTCCATTACCAAAAATCCTAGCCGAGTTAATCACTTTATTCAGATGAATGGTAAAGACGCAATCAAACATGCATCATTTGAAGTTCAAGGCCAAAAAAATTATCCAAGTATAGGAGAGCTTAATTTGATAGAAGGAAGGAGAAACAAGCAGTTTGCCAGTTTCTCCGATGAACCAATCCGAAATGAGATGTTTGACAAGGTTCTGTTGTGCTCTGAACATAAGCATGTAGATGGAGGTATTATTTTCCCTAGAACCATGGCAGATCAATCGGCCAAGGATTCACAGAATGATCAACCAAGAATACCAGGCCGGCAGACTACGAGAGGTAAAACACGAAAGAAGAAAGAGGTGGTGGATTTGAGAACTCTTCTTATCCAATGTGCAGAAGCTGTATCTGTGGGCAACCGTAGCTTAGCAAGTGACACACTGGAAAGCATACGACAACATTCTTCACCAAGAGGGGATGATTCCCAGAGGCTAGCGTTTTACCTAGCAGATTGCCTCGAGATACGATTGTCCGGAAACAGGAGTCAGATAAACCAGAAGTTCATTGCTACACCAGTCAATGCAACATATGTTTTAAAGTTAGTCCATCTGTGTTACAAAGTATGTCCTTACCTGAGGTCATCATATCATTTCTCGAACAAGACTATCCTTGATGTATCAAAGGGAAAACCACAATTGCACATTATTGATTTTGGCATTTGCTTCGGTTTTCAGTGGCCATCACTACTGAAGGAGTTTGGAAATAGAAAAGGTGGGCCACCTAAGCTTCGGATCACAGGTATAGAGCTGCCACTGCCAGGTTTTAGGCCAGATGAAATAAATAAGAACACATGGCTACGATTAACTGAATATGCCAACATGTTCAAAGTACCTCTTGAATATCGACTGATCGCATCAAAATGGGAAGCCATCTCCATAGAAGATTTGAACATCGTTGAAGATGAAGTGCTCGTAGTCAATTGCATAAACCGAATGAAGAATCTTGGTGATGAGACAATATCCATCAATAGCGCCAGGAATAGGGTGCTCAGTACCATAAGGAAGATGAAGCCGAAAGTTTTCATCCATGGAGATGTGAATGGATCTTACAGCACCCCCTTCTTTTTACCACGTTTCAAAGAAGTCATGTACCACTACACTTCATTGTTTGATATGCTTGATAAAACTACCCCACGAGATAATGAGACAAGAATGGTCTTAGAAAGGGATATATATAGAAATGCAATTCTTAATGTCATTGCATGTGAAGGATCAGAAAGGACCGAGAGGCCAGAGAGTTACAAGAAGTGGAAAGCAAGAAGTCTCAGGGCCAGGTTTGAGCAGCTTCCCTTGAATCCAGCCACCGTGATAGGAATACAATCTGTGGTGAGACAGATTTATCATAAAGATTATTTCGTCGACGAAGATGATCAATACCTAGTGTTGGGGTGGAAGGGAAGGATACTCTATGCGCTATCCACATGGAAAACAAATGAGTCCGGTGAAGGCGATTAAGACTGAAGATATTTACTCCTGCCCAACAAAGACACATGTTTCAAATTTTAATGTACCAATGTATGAGGTACCTTATCAACTCCCAAATGCCTTTGAATTGGTATAGCTAAAAGATAATTAGAAAACTACTTCTCGTCAAATGTTTCCGAAGCATTGATGCTTGTCATGTTGTTTCGTTGAATATTGTGTACTTGAGAATATACTAGATGGACCCTGCATGCTTTGTCATGCCAAATTACCTATGTATTATTAATTCATTATGGAAGAAGTTATTTTACTTTGTAGCAATTGCACAACTTTACCGAAGGCCCCCACATTGCTCTAGGGGCGGCTCGGACGGAAACTATTTTCAACAGCCCCACCACTACCCTTTTACCCTCCCCCTCTTCATCGTCGGCTCGTCAGCAAGCAAAGCCTGCAAAGGGCCGATGGCGGTTGAGATATGCTCTAGCGTTGTCTTATAGCCTTGGGAGCAGGGCAACTTTCGTCATCGACGAAAGCGCGGTGGTTTGGTGTGGCAGGTTCGTAACTGAAGGGAATATGCCCTAAAGGCACTTAATAAAGATAGTTTATTAGGCATATATCAATTGTTCATTATATGTTTTATACCATGCTATAACGGTGTTAAGCGGAACCATTAATATACCTGTGGTAGATAAACAACCAAGTCCCTAGTAGGCTCTACTAAGACTAGTTCATTGTGCGATTGATGATCGAGGTTTCCCGAGACATGGCTTCAGCTGGCAATGAAGTCATGTTATTGGGAGAATGATGTGATGGACATACACATAATATGTAGGACGTAGTCATTACGCCTTCGACCGTGAGATCAACTCTTATTGTTATTCCTAGAAGATACTTTGATCGCATCAAACGTCATATCTTATATAGTGTGACAATAAAGGTGACACTTTCGGGTATCGGAAGGGAGTAGTTGAGACGAGGGGTCAAGAGCGGGATTTGCCAGTCCGCATAGCAGGATAGACACTCTAGGGCCCACTCGGTGAGATTATGTCAAAGAGTTTACAAACATGTGACCAGGTCACCATGACATAATATCACAGACGAGTAGAAGATAGTGTTGTCGGTAACGAGATCATGCTGGGTATATATGGAGATATCTATGAACGAGTCTCGGACACGCTAAGTATCGCTATGGCAAAAAGTTTAAAACTCGACGTCCAGGTTTGATAGATGAAAGTCATTCGTTATATCACATGGGTTAATTCATGGGGTCCAGGCCTACGAGTTAATCATTGATCAGAGAGGGGTCTCGATCATGTCTGTTATTATATCGAACCGCTAGGGTAACACACTTAAGGGGTTTCGACAAGACAACCGGAAAGGAAAGAGATCATCGGGAATGTCCCGGTAATGGTCCGATGGAGATCAGGCAGCGACGAAATAGTTTTCGGAGCAAGAATAAATTATATGTAATATGGTTGATATTAATTAATGTAATTAATGATTAAATATGATTTTATATATTTATTTTCGATTTTTTAAGACTTATTTCCCTTAATGGGCCTTCTGGTGAAAAGAAGGCCCATGGGGGGGGGGGGGGGGCGGGAATCTCCCCAGGGCTCCGGATTGGATCGGGGCCGGCCTAGGTGGGCCAAATAGGGCCCATCTAGGGCCGGCGCACCTTGCCTAGCCGCACCAGGCATGTGGGATAGTCCCACATTGCCTGGCTGGCAAGGTTGGCTCCCCCGGGAGACTATATATAGAAGGGCACCCCTGGTCTTTTAATTCACCAATTAATTTCTCTTTCTCTCCTCGATTACGTGATTCCCATTGTCGGAGTTGCGCCAAGTTGAGAGGGGATCTCTCCACCATAGCCCGCTGCCGCGCAGCTGGTGTTCCGGTCCAAGTCTTCCGCTTCTCGTCCTGGACTGGAGCTTCGGAGGTCGTCGTCTCCACCATATGTGTGTAACGCCCTGCGAGGTGCTGCGCTAGCGGTGCTCGGAGGCCTACTTTCTCCACCCGACCTCGAGGTCCTCTTCGTCGTCTTCGTCGCGCCGAGTTCTTTGCGACCTAGAGGTCGGCTACGTCGTCTTCATCGTGAACGCTTGTGCGGGAGCGTAATCCCCGCTTTTCGGTCTACAAGGGTATGTATTCTGATCTCCGCCGTATTACTATATCTGCATAGTGTATATTCTGGGTAGTTTAAGTATATCGTTCCAAAAAAAAGTATTGTTTTCTACCTGCGATCCCCTTCAGCAACCTCACGAGTCACGACACTATGCTTGTAGGGTTACATGCAGGAATTTTAAAAAATTGTCTTACGCTAAAACCAAGATCATCTATGAAGATACAAGCTAAGTTAGATCTGGATCGTTACCAACACGAAGATACGAAACTAGTGTTGATAACGATGTTGATGAATCCTGATGAACATTCTCACGACCGAGCCTAGCAGTGAGATTGCCGATCCGTGTATCCATTCTTCTAGATCAAACTGAGTGAGGGTCAAATGTCTTCCCTCCAAGAGTTTGCACATGTGTTTAAATCAAAGTTCACCAGCCCTTTGTTGTCCATAACTAGGAACTGATGGTGTACAATAGGTGGAGAAATTAGACCCAACACATAGGAGAGAGTGAGAGAGAGGACACCTCAAAATCTCCAAACCAAGTTGTGCGGAAAAAAGGAGAAGGGACCCTCTCCTTATATAAGAGGGAGGGGGAAGGGAGACTTTGAGGAGGGGTTGCCCCCTCCCTCCTTGCGACGTTGCCACCCTGTAGGGCGTAAGGTTGGCCAGCCAGTCAAGCTAGGGTACCCTAGCTTCCACCGCCCAACTCCTCCTAGCGTCAGAAAAGTTTCTATTAGGTATTTCGATGGAGTGTGTTGAGGCGTATGCATCAAAAGCGGGATTTGTTCATCCGCATGAAAGGAGTGATACTCTGGGCTCACTCGATGAGATTACATCCAACACTGAGGAGCAAGTGACTAGGTCACATGATTTGTAAGATCACATGAACGAGTAAACAAACACCTGTCAGAAATGAGATTAAACCCGATATCGTGATACCGACGATCAGGTCTCAGACGGTGTAAGTATCGCATGAACAAAGGGTCTAGGGTTTTCATTATCGACGTTTACGATTGAACGACAAAAGATTTTCGTAAGCGCACATGAGTCAGCATGACCATCCAGGTCCCCCTGCTAATCATTCACCGGAGAGGGTCTTCGTGATGTCTGGAGTGTTCCAGAAGTGTAGGGTAATACACTTAAGGGGTCGATGAATTTTAAGATGGTTTTAGATGATCCGGAGTTAGTAGAGAATAATTTAGAGATCACCAAAAAAGTTCCGAGAGAGAATCTGTAGTCGTATCGGATACCCGAAGGATGTTCCGAGGGTTTCGGAAAAGTTTCGGAAGACATGATTTTTTTATATATATGTTAAATAAATATTAATTGGTGAATTAATATTATTTTAATGAATTTATAATTATTAAATTCGTATTTACGGAGGCAGCCTACTAAATGAGCCTTTTCCCAAAGGGAGAAGGCCGATATGGGGACCGAATTGCTCCCCAAGGCAAATGGCCTAGGGTTAGGGTTTGGGGGGTTCGGCCGAACCCCCATGCCCTCTTGTGGCCGACGGCCCTGAAGGGGATCGTGTGCAGAAAACAAAAAATTTCCTACTGACGATATCCTAAAAGCATGCCAAGATCTATTCTATGCAGATATAGTAGTACGAACGGAGATCGGAATACGTACCCTTGTAGACCGAAAGCGGGGATTACGTTCCTGCACAAACGTTGTCGGATGAAGACCGACGAAGCCGACCTCAAGGTCGTGTAGAGGAAGCAGGCCTCCGAGTACCGCTAGCGCAGCACCTCGCAGGGAGTCGCACACGTACGGTCGAGACGACGGCCTCCGAAGCTCCAGTCCAGGACGAGCAGCGGAAGACTTGGACCGGAACACCAGCAGCGCGGCAGCGGGCTATGGTGGAGGAGATTCCCTTGCTCTGCTCGGCACGGCTCCAACTTGGGAACCACGAGATCGAGAGAGAAATCAGGAATTAATTGGTGAATTAAAAGGCTGGGGCTGCCCCTTCTTATATAGGCTCCCGGGGGAGCCAACCTTGTCAGCCAGGCAATGTGGGACTATCCCCACATGCCTGGCTCGGCACATGGTGCGCCGGCCCCCTGGTGGGCCCCATCTGGCCCACCTAGGCCGGCCACAGCTCCCCCACCGAATTCCCAAGGGGTTCCCCCCCCTCTTGGGCCTTCTTTCGTCCGGAAGGCCCATTTAGGGAAATCTGCCTAAATAAATTCGAAAATAAATATATAAAATCATATTTGCATATTAATAACACTAATTAATATCAAACATAATATATATAATTTTTCCTAGCTCCGAAAACTCTTTCGGCGCTGCCCGATCTCCATCGGACCCCTCCCGGGACGCTCCCGGTGATCTCCTTCCTTTCCAGTTGTCTTGTTAAAACCCCTTAAGTGTGTTACCCTAGCGGTTCGATATAATATCAGGTATGATCAAGACTCCTCAATGATCAACGACTAACTCGTAGGCCTGGACCCCATGAATTAATCCCTGAGATATAACGAATGACTTTCATCTATCAAACCTGAACGTAAAGTCTTAGACCTTTTGCCATAGCGATACTTAGCACGTCCGAGCGTCGTTCCATAGATATCTCCATACCTAATCCCGACCTCGTTACCGACGACGCTATCTTCTACTCGTTCATGATCTCATGTCTCCGTGACCTAGTCACATGCTTGCAAGCTCATTAGACATGATCTCACCGAGTGGGCCCGAGAGTATCTATCCTGCTATGCGGACTGGCAAATCCTGCTCTTGACCCCTCGTCTCAACTACTCCTTTCCGATAACCAAAAGTATCACCGTTATTGTCATACTAAATAAGATACGTCGTTTGGTGCAATCAAAGTATCTTCCAGGAATAACAATAAGAGTTGATCTCACGGTCAAAGGCGTAACGACTACGTTCTCCAAATCTGGGTATGTCCATCACATCGTTCTCTAGCGATATGACTCTCATTGCCGACCGGCGCCATGCCCCATGACCGGGAAACCTCGATCATCAATTGCGCAACGAAACTAGTCTTAGTAGAGGCTACTAGGGACCTGGTTGTTTACGTATCACACCCGCATTAATGTTTCCGCTTAATACGGTTCTAGCTTGACACAAAAAACCTATTATGAACAAACGAGATATGGTAAAGAATACACTTTATTAATTGCCTCTAGGGCATATCTCCTTCAGTCTCCCACTTGCACTAGAGTACAACTTAATCTAGATTACAACTTGGTAAAATCTTAACATCCATAGCTAACTGGTGTTGTTCATGCTTATCAAGCGGGAGAGGCTTTGTCAGCGGATCTGCCACATTCAGATCCGTATGCACTTTGCAAATCTTCACATCGCCTCCTTGTACGTACTGACGTATCACATGGAAGCGTCGGAGAATGTGTTTGGCGGTGGAGTGAGACCTCGGCTCCTTGGCGTTTGCAATGGCACCCGTATTGTCGCAGAAGAGGATCACGGGGTCTTGCACGCTTGGGAACACTCCAAGTTCGATGACGAACTTCCTCAGCCGCACAGCTTCATTCGCGGCCTCGCAGGCAGCAATGTACTCCGACTCCATTGTAGATTGTGCGACTATGGGTTGCTTCCCACTTCTCCAGCACACGGCGCCTCCATTCACCTTGAACACGTAACCTGTCTGTGACTTACAGTCATCGGGGTCTGAACAGAAACTTGCATCTACGTAACCCGTTACGCCAAGTTCTTCGTCGCAGCCACCATACACAAGGAACATTTCCTTTGTCTTATTGAGATACTTAAGAATGCTCTTAACAACTACCCAATGCGGCATTCCAGGATTACTCTGGAACCGGCTTGTCAAACTTAGAGCTAATGCCACATCCGGTCTAGTACTCAACATTGCATACATGATCGATCCTATGGCTGAAGCATAAGGATGTTTCGTCATTTCGGCCTTACCTAGTTCCGTCACCGGACACTGCGCCTTACGCAATATCTTATTCTTGATAACTGGCAGAGAACCCTTCTTTGCCTTCTCCATACGGAAACGCTTCAGTATTTTATCAAGATAAGTACTCTGACTTAGTGCTAATAGGCGCCTTGATCTATCGCTATAGATTTTTATGCCTAAAACATACGCAGCTTCTCCTAAGTCCTTCATGGAAAATTTACTGTTTAAATATTCTTTCACGCTATTCAGAAGTTCCACATCATTCCCTATTAGCAATATGTTGTCAACATACAGTGCTAAGAACACAACCGAGCTCCCACTCATTTTCTTGTAAATACAGGTCTCTTCCACATTCTGGATAAATCCAAAACCTTTGATTACCTCATCAAAGCGAAGATTCCAGCTCCGAGATGCCTGCTTCAATCCATAGATGGATCGCTGAAGCTTGCACACCTTGTTAGCATTTCCTGGATCGACAAAACCTTCCGGCTGTACCATGTACAACTCTTTCTCAATGTTTCCATTTAGGAAGGCCGTTTTGACGTCCATCTGCCAGATTTCATAATCATAGTAGGCAGCTACCGCTAACAAAATCCAAATAGACTTAAGCATCGCTACCTGTGAAAAAGTTTCATCGTAGTCAATTCCATGAACTTGTCGGAAACCCTTTGCGACAAGCCGAGCTTTATAGACGGTCACATTACCATCAGCATCAGTCTTCTTCTTAAAGATCCACTTATTCTCGACGGCCTTGCGCCCTTCGGGAATATCCATCAAAGTCCACACTTTGTTATCATACATGGATCCTATTTCGGATTTCATGGCTTCAAGCCATTTCTCGGACTCTAGACTCTCCATCGCCTCCTTGTAGTTCGTAGGTTCGTCTTGCTCGACTAGCATGACGGTGCAAACCATGTTGCCATACCATTTTGGTGCGATCCGAGATCTACCAGACCTACGTGGTAGAACATCTTCCTCGACAGTTTCTCCCACTCCTTCCACGGAGAACGTTTCCGGAATTGCTTCCGTTGCGCCACTCGGAATCTCGAGTTCAGGATCAACGATTTCATCGAGGTCTACCTTCCTCCCACTTACTCCTTTCGCGAGAAACTCCTTCTCTAGAAAGATACCGGTCTTCGCGACAAAAGTTTTGCCCTCAGCTTGGTAGTAGAAGGTGTACCCAACGGTTTCCCGCGGATATCCTACAAAGACGAATTTCTCCGACTTCGGTTCGATTTTGTCGGGCTGTAGTTTCTTAACGTACGCCTCACAACCCCAAACCTTCAGAAACGATAACTTAGGCTTTTGGCCATACCATAATTCATACGGCGTCGTTTCAACGGACTTGGACGGAGCCCTATTTAAAATGAATGCGGCTGTTTCTAACGCATAACCCTAGAAGGAAACTGGCAGATCGGTAAGAGACATCATAGATCGGACACTATCCAGTAGAGTATGATTACGTCGCTCGGACACGCCGTTACGCTGCGGCGTTCCGGCTGGCGTAAGTTGGGGTACTATGCCACAACTCTTCAGATGTGTGCCAAACTCAAAACTCAAGTACTCTCCACCGCGATCGGATCGGAGATGTTTGATTTTCCTATTAAGCTGATTCTCAACTTCACTCTGGAATTCTTTGAACTTTTCAAACATTTCAGACTTGTGTTTCATCAAATAGATATAACCGTATCTACTCAAGTCATCAGTGAAGGTGACGAAGTAACGATAACCATTGCGTGTCGAAACGCTCATCGGTCCACACACGTCTGTATGTATGATCCCCAACAAATCCGACGCCCGTTCAACGAAACCTTTGAACGGTGTCCTGGTTATTTTGCCCATAAGGCATGGTTCGCATGTATCGAGGGATCCGAAATCCAACGAGTCCAAAAGTCCATCGGAGTGGAGTTGCTTCATGCGCTTTACACCAATATGACCAAGATGGCAATGCCACAAAAACATAGCGGTATCGTCACTACACTTAATCCGTTTGGCTTCTATGTTATGGATGTGAGTACTACGATCGAGATTCAACAAGAATAAACCGTTATTCTCGGGAGCATCAACATAAAAGATATTATTCATATAAATAGCACAATTGCTTGACACTGATTTAAATGAATAACCGTCTTGTAACAGGCAAGATCCACTTATAATGTTTACACTCAAGGATGGCACAAAATAACACTTATTTAAAACCAAAACTAATCCCGATGGTAGATGTAGAGGGAGCGTGCCGACAGCCACCACGTCGACTCTCGATCCGTTGCCGACGCGCATCGTCACCTCATCCTTCGCCAGCCGCCTTCTATTCCGCAACTCCTCCTGAGAGTTACATATATGAGCAACAGAACCAGTATCAAATACCCACGTATTGCTCCGGGCGGATGTAAGGTACACATCTATAACATGTATATCAAATATACCTTGCTCTTTGTCGACCGTCTTGCCAGACTTCCTATCCTCCAGATACTTGGGGCAGTTGCGCTTCCAGTGACCCTTCCCCTTCCAGTAGAAACACTCCACGCTAGCTCTGGGACCAGACCTGTTAGTCCTGGTCTTGACAGCCAACTTTGCCTCCCTCCGGGACTTCCAGCTCTGCTTTCCCTTGCCACCGGACTTCTTGAAATCAACGGTCTTGTTGACCATCAACAGCGTGTGCTCCTTCTTAATCTCTACCTCAGCAGTCTTGAGCATCACGAACACTTCACCCAGGGACTTAGCCATGCCCTGCATGTTGTAGTTCATGACGAAGCCTTTGTAGCTTGGTGGCAACGATTGCAACACCCTGTCAATCGCCAGCTCATCGGGAATCTTGCACTCCAGAGCATTCAGGCGTTGAACGTAGCCAGACATCTTGACTACATGCTCGCTCAAACTGCTATGCTCTTCCATCTTGGCTGAGAAGAAAAGCTCAGAAGCCTCATATCTCTCAGCCTTAGCCTGCGGCGCGAAGACAGCCTTAAGATCCGAAATGATCTCAAAGGCGCTCATCTTCTCAAAGCGCTTCTGCAGGTCGGCTTCCATGGCGTAGAGCATGCCACTCTGGACAAAGGCAGAATCCTCCGATCGGGTCTGGAAGACCTTCTTCTCATCCTCAGAGGCATCATCTGCAGGAGGGTCACCTATGGCGGCCTCAATGACGTAGGCCACCCTATGGGGACTGAGGAGGATCCTCAGGTTGCGGAACCAGGCCATGAAGTTTGACCCATTGGTCTTAAGCTTTTCTTTCTCAAGGAACAGACCTAGGTTAAACGAGGGGCGAGACATCTACAATGGAATTTGCAACAACATAAGACTTTGTTCATAATAATTTTGAGTTATAGTATTTTAGAAAATAACTAACATAACTCCCACTCAAACGAACATCCCTCCTGGTCATTTAAGCGATTACACGACCCCCATCCATTGCACCACCCCTCATCATCAAAGCCGGCGGCACAACTTCAAGAGTAGACAAAATCGTCCGCCACACCAATTTTGTGACTCGTGCTCGACCTTTCGGTCTTCCTGTTCCGAGGCCATACTTCTGAGTATGCTAGGCTCGCCACCAAAGACCTCCACGCTGACGCTTGTGCAACATGGCTTACACCCACTGTATGCGAACAACGAGATGTCTGACACCCGATCATCACGGCCTGCCTCATAACGTAGAACTTTCTACTAATTTTTTTTAAATATTATTTTTTTAACAGAAATTCGGAGAATATTGTGCGATTGTAGAAATTTACGAAAATAATACGGCCTCGGCTTCGTGGTGGCCGACTGGGGCTGGTCGGCCCGGAGGTGGCCGACTGGGCTCGTCGGCCCAGAGCAGGCCGACCAGCGCTGAGCCAGAATCACGGGCGCGGCCGACTGCCTGATCGGCAGCGATCGGCCACGGTTCGGCCACGTCGCGGCCGACTGGGCTCGTCGGCTACCTCCTGGCCGACGAGGTGCTGTTTAACAGCCCGAGCCATCTTCTTCTTCCTCCCATCTCGTTTTCTCTTCCTCTCCTCTCTCTCTTTCTCTTGCTCCTCTTCCTCTCCTATCCACGAGCAGCAGAGGACGGGGAGGGCGTGGAGGGCGCGGAGGGTGCGACGGGGAGCGGGCTGGTGAGGGCGAGCGCGGACGGACGGGAGCCGTTGAAGGCGGAGGAGGCCGCGAAGGAGGAGGCCGCGAAGGAGGAGGCCGGACACGTCGAGCCCCACGACGGTGCCGCGGACGCCGCGGCGCACACGCTTCAAGGGTAAGACTCTTCCATGTATTAGGGTTAGGGTTAGGGTTAGGGTTAGGGTTAGGATTTAGTTTGTATTAGTAGTTTCGGTAGAATTTGAGGTACTATGTGATATTAATATTTGATGCATAATAATATTTTTTAGGTGAGCAATTATGTCGAATGTAGTAAAGTTTGATTTCTACTACGGTGTCGGTTCAGTAAAGCAAAATGAGTATGGGATGGACCTGAGTGAGTTTGAGCACGTCGAGTTGGATATGACTGACCCTGAAAATTGGTCTGTTAGTCAGTTAAAAGATTGGTTGGCACAATGTTTGGGGTTAAATGCAGAAACACACACTGTCGGGGTGCACGCGTTATGGTCAAGGTCCAGTAAAAAAATTTGGTACACTCTGAGGCCGATTGATCGGGATTCTCAGTGGGTGAACTGGTTGCAAGGTTGCGAAAAGAGGGGAAGCCACCCAGTTGCCTTGTTGCTTCCTGTCGTTAAGGAGGTAAATGTCAATCCTTCTGAAGGCGAGGGTGGGCACGATCCAGGGCAGAGCAGTGCAGCAACCATGGAAATTGAACATGATGACAGCCATGGTTACGAAGGAGGCAGTGCTTATGAATCAGGGCAGAGTAGTATGGCTGGAGGGCATGATGACGGTGAAAATGTGGAGGCAGATGGGGATGAGGAAGATGGCCGAATGCAGGACGAGATGGAAGATGAAGATATTGAGGGTCATTGCGGTGATGGCAGTGATTCTGATTCATCGAATGACACAGAGTACGAGCCGGAGGTGCCTTATCCAGCTTCATGGACTCAGGACTTCTCATCTGGCATGACTCTGGAGGATGGTCATGATTCTTCCTGGCAATATCACCAGAGCAGCATGGCTGTGGGAGCAATTTACGCTGACAAGCAACATCTGCAGGAAGCAATCATACAGTGGGCAATGTCGACATCAAGGGTTTTCAAGACAACTGTGTCGAGTAAGAAATATCTGACCATGGAATGCTCGAGGATAGATTGTCCGGGAAGGGTGCACGCATATGTCCCCAAGTATGATACAAACTGGGTTGTCAGTGACATGGTAATGCATACATGTCGTATTCCCAGCATCCTTCAGGATCACCGTAATCTGTCATCCACGCTTATTGCTCGTTTGTTTTACACGGAGATAGTGGAGAGCAAGGCGATGGAAGTGAAGGCAATAAGGAACAAAGTCTTCACAAGATTCAATTTCAACATTTCTTATGGCAAGGCCTGGAGGGCTAAGCAGAGCGCGCTGGAGGCCAGATTTGGGTCATTCTTTGACTCATATGATTCTGTTGTCCGGTTGCTCCGCACGCTTCAGGCGAGGAATCCTGGCACATATGTTGATCTTCAAGACTTCTACATGCCAGAGTTCCCTACAGTTAGGGTGTTGTACCGTTTGTTCTTCTCTTTTGGTGTATGCATCGAAGCCTTCAGCCACTGCCGACCAGTGTTATGTGTCGATGGCACATTTTTGACTGGCAAGTACAAGGGTCAGATATTGACTGCTATTGGCCAACTATTTGGGAGCCATACTCGCCTGACGCGGTCGCGTCGAAATTCCCTGGAGGAATTTCTATCATGTGCACGCGAGATGCAGCATACTGGATGACGAAGTCGAAGATTATCTTCGACGTCAGCGTTGAGGAGATGGCCCAGCAGCGTGTTATGAGGCAGTTCGGTCTGCGCTAGATCTCGGTCCCCCCGCCTATTGATGCGCCTCTACCAGACATCGTCCACCGGTACCTCCATTTCTTAACCACACATCTTTGTTTTAACACTTGTCATCCACAATTATGCTAATGTTTCTTGTCTTGCAGATGGAGCAGGAAGGGAACTAACAGGACTGCGACACAATGGTTGCAAAGAGTGCAACCTTACGTGGCCGACTGGGCTGATGCGCTGACTAGTCTCTGGGTCGAGGCGCAACCCTTCGATCCGGCGGAGTACGACGAGTACCTAGAGGGGTACGTCACTTCCACAAGGGTTTCTCTCGTTCATCACGCCCAACCAGATGTGATGCCGGCCCCTGCTACGTGGGATATGTACCCCAGCCAGTCTATGTCCGGCTCACGGCAACACGCGGTACAAATAATTAACTTATCTACAATCATTTACCCTTATCTATATTATCCTTCATTTCCTAACTGTCTGTACCACTTTCAGGCTGAGTTGACGTGGGATCTGGGGAATGATATAGACCAGTTAGACCGTTCACTTTCGACCGGGCCTTTGCTTACACGCGAACAGCATCGGTCTTGGTTGCAGTCCGCTGCTCAGAGAGTGCGACAGATCTACGAGGCTATCACGTGTGTCCGCTCGTCTGACGTTCTCCCACATGCTGCACGACGGCCACCGCATCCGTCCACGCAGCTGCCTCAACGGCGGGCACGGCGTGACGTGCCGCCACCTCCGGAGGCACACCGACAGCAGCCGCGTCCACGTGTCGCACCACCTCCACCTGACCAGCCAGGAGGTTCGGGCTGGCAGCAGCAGAGTTACCACCAGGGGGGCTACCAGCAGAGCCCCACTGCGGGCTTCCAGCAGCGACCCTCTTCGGAGTACCAGCAGAGCCCCTTCACCGGCTTCCAGCCTCGTGGACCACACGGTATGTCGATTCGTACTACTACATTATCATGTACTCAAACTATTTACAAAATAACATGTTACATTAAATTTCTCGATTCTAGCACAATTCGACTTCGACTTGGGGCCTACTATCTCCGAGCATTACTCGGGTGCTTCTGGTTGGGAGAGTCAGCCGGAGGTGTTTCTCGGTGCGGATGCGGACACCCAGTGGCTCAACATGTACAACACTCCTCCTCCACAACCCACACAGGATACACAGCAGGCAGATGACGGGTCCTTAGTTCCTCCACGAGTCACCCGCCCACCCCATCGGTTTGGATGGAGCACTCCTCAACCACATCCGCCACGTCGTGGCAGAGGCGATGACTGAGACTCTACTTATGTATCAGAGACCTTATGTTGGCTATTTTTCATGTACCGTCAGACCTATGTATGAGTACTAGACTTATGTATCGTTATGTACTAGACTTATTAGTACGATCTATGTGGCAATATTTGATATGTAGACATTGATTCGATTAAGATAAGATACAACAAACCTCGATTACATACCGATCACACCACACAACAAACGGAAATGCAGGTACAACTACTAATTAATCGATACTCAAAGAAAGATACAACATAACTCGAATTAAGATTCTACCTATCTCCCATCAATGCAGCCTGCACCATCCGCAGATTTAGCACCCTTGCCCTTTGACGATGATTCAGGCTTCTTACCCGCACCCTTCCTCGATGTTTCTGCCTTCTTCTCCTTGCCCTTACACACTGCTTCAGCCCGCTTTTCCTTTGACGACGGCATGAAATCGTCGTCATCATCGCTGGAGTATACCCAGAGAAATGAACGACCGTACCTCTCACGTATGTCTTGAGTTCGATGAATCGGCGCATTAGTAACATGCCTATCGAACTTATCCGCAAGCCTCAAGACTTCAGCACGGATTTTTTCTGGGGTCCTATACGGAAACCCATCTCGGCATAGCCTCGCCCCTAGCAAAGCGAGATGTCTCTCACTACCAACAATTTCTTCAAGTGGAATTTCCCTACCATCTACCTTCAAATATGTGACCATCTTAGCTAGCTGCTCGGATGCGGCTATATGAAAGCCGGACACACACTTCTCACGTACAATACACACCATGCTGCCGCTCTGTGAGAGTACCCCCCCCCCCCCCCTAGATCGGTTTTTATAGTACAATGGTGGCGGGAGGAACAGGCGGGAAATGGAGGCGGGAGAAACGGGCGGGAAACGGTGGCGGGAGGAATAGGCGGGAACGGTTGGCGGGAGAAACGGGCGGGAGGAACAGGCGGGAAATGGTGGCGGGAGAAACGGGCGGGAAACGGTGGCGGGAGAAAAAGGCGGGAACGTCTGGCGGGAGAAACGGGCGCTAATCGTGCGGAGGAATGGGGGAATTCCTGTCATGCAAGGATCGGCTTACCCTGGGCCGACAGGGCTGGTCGGCCACCTCCCAGCCGACCAGGTGTACGCCAGGTCCTGCAGGCGCGCAGATGCGGCCGACCAGCTCTGGTCGGCCAGCTCTGGGCCGACGAGCCAGAGTCGGCCTGCTCCGGGCCGACGAGTGCTGGTCGGCCACGTCGAAGCCGAGGCCGTATTATTTTCGTAAATTTCTACAATCGCACAATATTCTACGAATTTCTGTTAAAAAATAATATTTTAAAAAAAATAGCGAACTTTCTTGGTGGTGCGCGTTGGAGGGAGAACACTAGTGGTATTTTGAAGGGATCATCTTATTCAGCTACCGCTGTGTAACTAATGTATACTATACACAAAATCACACAAAAATAAGATGCACACAAAACATCAAATGTAATGCAATGTGATATAGTCCATTGCGCCATGGTCTTCTTGGCGCCCGCAGTTTATAAACAATTTAATAAACCTACCTTGACCATATCACATAGCCCCTGCAAAATAAAGTTAGACGCTTCTACTTTATCTTTTGCATGTTTTACGTGGCTTGGGGCTTTCGTAAATAGAACCGCTTCATACCTACGAATCTTATAACCACAACAACGATCCAATAATTGCATGTTTAAGCATCCCTTTCGGGCCCTCCATTGAAAATGCGAAGACCAACTAAAGAGAGAGAAACTGTCACCCGCCAGCCACATATACGGTACAAGCCGTATGTCAGTAGTGGAACCAGTCTCGCGTAAGCGTACGCGTAAAGTCGGTCCGGGCCGCTTCATCAACTCAATGCCGCTGGGATACACAAGTGCACGCTAGAGGGTAGCAAATAACAGGAACGGTGCCCCCGTGCAGAGCACGGGTTCTAACAGCGTACAACTATATCTACGATAGATCGGCTCTGATACCACTGAAGGGGACCGTGTGCAGAAAACAAAAAATTTCCTACCGACGATATCCTAAAAGCATGCCAAGATCTATTCTATGCAGATATAGTAGTACGAACGGAGATCGGAATACGTACCCTTGTAGACCGAAAGCGGGGATTACGTTCCCGCATAAACGTTGTCGATGAAGACCGGCGAAGCCGACCTCAAGGTCGTGTAGAGGAAGCAGGCCTCCGAGTACCGCTAGCGCAGCACCTCGCAGGGAGTCGCACACGTACGGTCGAGACGACGGCCTCTGAAGCTCCAGTCCAGGACGAGCAGCGGAAGACTTGGACCGGAACACCAGCAGCGCGGCAGCGGGCTATGGTGGAGGAGATTCCCTTGCTCTGCTCGGCGCGGCTCCAACTTGGGAACCACGAGATCGAGAGAGAAATCAGAAATTAATTGGTGAATTAAAAGGCTGGGGCTGCCCCTTCTTATATAGGCTCCCGGGGGGAGCCAACCTTGCCAGCCAGGCAATGTGGGACTATCCCCACATGCCTGGCTCGGCACATGGTGCGTCGGGCCCCTGGTGGGCCCCATCTGGCCCACCTAGGCCGGCCACAGCTCCCCCACCGAATTCCCAAGGGGTTCCCCCCCCCCTCTTGGGCCTTCTTTCGTCCGGAAGGCCCATTTAGGGAAATCTGCCTAAATAAATTCGAAAATAAATATATAAAATCATATTTGCATATTAATAACACTAGTTAATATCAAACATAATATATATGATTTTTCCTAGCTCCAAAAACTCTTTCGGCGCTGCCCGATCTCCATCAGACCCCTCCCGGGACGCTCCCGGTGATCTCCTTCCTTTCCGGTTGTCTTGTTGAAACCCCTTAAGTGTGTTACCCTAGCTGTTCGATTTAATATCAGGTATGATGAAGACTCCTCAATGATCAACGACTAACTTGTAGGCCTGGACCCCATGAATTAATCCCTGAGATATAACGAATGACTTTCATCTATCAAACCTGAACGTAAAGTCTTAGACGTTTTGCCATAGCGATACTTAGCACGTCCGAGCGTCGTTCCATAGATATCTCCATACCTAATCCCGACCTCGTTACCGACGACGCTATCTTCTACTCGTTCATGATCTCATGTCTCCGTGACCTAGTCACATGCTTGCAAGCTCATTAGACATGATCTCACCGAGTGGGCCCGAAAGTATCTATCCTGCTATGCGGACTGGCAAATCCCGCTCTTGACCCCTCGTCTCAACTACCCATTTCCGATACCCAAAAGTATCACCGTTATTGTCATACTAAATAAGATACGACGTTTGGTGCAATCAAAGTATCTTTCAGGAATAACAATAAGAGTTTATCTCACGGTCGAAGGCGTAACGACTACGTTCTCCAAATCTGGGTATGTCCATCACATCGTTCTCTAGCGATATGACTCTCATTGCCGACCGGCGCCATGCCCCATGACCGGGAAACCTCGATCATCAATCGCGCAACGAAACTAGTCTTAGTAGAGGCTACTAGGGACCTGGTTGTTTACGTATCACACCCGCATTAATGTTTCCGCTTAATACGGTTCTAGCATGACACAAAAAACCTATTATGAACAAACGAGATATGATAAAGAATACACTTTATTAATTGCCTCTAGGGCATATCTCCTTCAGACCCACCACCTAGATTGGATCTAGGTGGTTGCCTACCTTATCTTTCCTCCTCCTCCCACTACATAAGAGGGGTACCCTACCTTTTCCTTGTGCCATAATTCCCTCTGAAATTAATTATCTCTATCTCTTGTATCTCTCCCTCTCACGTGGTTCCTCGAAGAGCAGCGTCAAGGAGATATATTCTACCACGTGAAACAATATGTCCATTTCAAGGAGGATATTCAAATGTTGTATGTTATTTGCAAACAAATTTCTGGTTGGATGGTTAGTGTGTTTGTACCCTCAACCTATCAGAATTCAAACCTCAGGTTTGACATATGTGTGTTGCATTTAGTCGGAATATTATTCAGTGGGAGGCGGCCTTCCAATCGATAGCGATACGTCTTTGGTAACTTCATCAATCTCAAGAATAGGTCGGTCGCTCAATATTTCGGAGGTGCTCATAGGATAGGAGTAGGGTGTGTGTAGTCGTGAGTGTACGTGCATGTATATGAGTGTATGCGTTTGTACATACTGTGTTTCGCAAAAAAACTGTTTTTCAGTTTGTTTTGTTTTGGTTTTTGCCCCGCACGAAAAAGAGGAGAAATTAAGGACGCGAGAGGAGACCTCCCCTTGACCGGCCTGAAACCGAAGCCATTCTGGCCGAACACTTCGCAACCTCCTAAACGCAAGCGCGCCCCTCCCCTTTTAGCTTCTCTCCTCCCTCCTCGGCCACCTTCCATACGGCATACCACCACCTCGGCCCTCGACCTCCTCCCTCACGCCGGCGCAATGAAGAAGAAGCACACCATGCCGGCGGTCCGTGCCGTCGCGCTGGTGCTCGCGGCGCTCGTCCTCTCCGGCGACGTCGCCGGCGCCACCCACGGCCACTCGTTCAACTACAAGGATGCGCTCACCAAGTCCATCATGTTCCTCGAGGCGCAGCGGTCCGGGAAGCTGCCGCACAACAACCGTATCAAGTGGCGCGGCGACTCCGGCATGGAGGACGGCAAGCTCGCCCATGTACGTACGCACATTTATGCATGCATTGCCGCTGCTCGATCATATTGCTCTCTTCTCTCTCTCTCTCTCTCTCTCTCTCTCTCTCTCTCTCTCTCTCTCTCTCTCTCTCTCTCTCTCTCTCTCGCTTAATGTTCAGCGTTCATGGCGTACGTTATGAAATGATCATGCATGATTCAAATAGCTAATTAATGTGGGTGGTTAGTTATTGGCATTAGGATCCGCATATAAATGCCCGCCCGTTGAGCTAAAACATGGATGAAATGCATGGTCAGGTTGATCTCACCGGCGGGTACTACGACGCCGGCGACAACGTCAAGTACGGGCTCCCCCTGGCGTTCACGGTGACGACGCTGGCGTGGTCGGCTCTGGCGTTCAAGCCGGAGCTGCAGAAGACGGGCGAGCTGAAGAACGTGCACGCCGCCATCAAGTGGGGCACCGACTACTTCCTCAAGTGCACCGCCAAGAAGAACCACATGTGGGTTCAGGTGGGCGACCCCAACCTCGACCACCAGTGCTGGGTCCGGCCGGAGAACATGAACACGCCCCGCACCCTCTACCAGATCGACGACAAGACCCCCGGCACCGAGATCGCCGCCGAGACCGCCGCCGCCTTGGCCGCAGCCTCCATTGTCTTCCGCAACGAGAAGGACTACTCACGCCGCCTCCTCAACAAGGCCAAGCTGGTAACTAAACTACTACGAGTGCAAATCATTCCTTTTTCGATCAATCGCCGACGTACGTGATGCTTGATATAAAAAACAAACATTCTTTTTTCGCATGCATGCAGCTGTACCAGTTCGGGAAGAGCCACCTGAAGACGTACGACGGCGAGTGCCCGTTCTACTGCTCCTACTCGGGCTACAACGACGAGCTGCTGTGGGCGGCGACGTGGCTGTACATGGCGACGAAGCGGCAGGTGTACGCGGACTTCATCAGCCACGAGGCCATCTCCTCCAGCGTGGCCGAGTTCAGCTGGGACCTCAAGTACCCCGGCGCGCAGGTGCTCCTCGCCGAGCTCAACATGACGGCCAGCGGCGGCCTGCAGAGCTTCAAGACGCAGGCGGACAACTTCGTGTGCGCCGTGCTCCCGGACACCCCGTTCCACCAGGTGTTCATCACCCCGGGCGGCATGATCCACCTCCGCGACGGCGCCAACTCGCAGTACGTCACCGGCACCGCCTTCCTCTTCGTCGTCTACGCCGACTGGCTCCACCGCGCCGGAGAGAAGGTCATGTGCGGCGCCACGCCCATCAAGCCGGAGAGGCTCAGGGAGTTCGCCAAGCAGCAGATGGACTACCTGCTGGGGGCCAACCCGATGGGGAGGTCCTACGTCGTCGGCTTCGGCGTCAACCCGCCCACGCAGCCGCACCACCGGGGAGCCTCCACGCCGGTGCTCAAGCCAGGGACGGTGGTGAACTGCGGGATGAGCTTCGGCGACTGGTTCGCGCCGGACAGGCCCAACCCGAACGAGCTCACGGGGGCGATCATGGGCGGGCCCGACGGCGCCGACAAGTTCATCGACAAGCGCAACGCGTCGGCGTGCACCGAGCCGTGCACGTACATCAACTCACTCGCCATCGGCCCGCTCGCCGCGCTCGCCGGCCGCGGACCCAAGCTTGTCGCCAGCCACTGATCTGTGATTCAGTATGTACGTGATCCGTTGATTCCTCGATCGGACTGTTTCCTTTCTCTGTCAGTCAGCTATCTGTATCGTCTCAGTTTCTCTCTGTGATCCGTAGGTGTACTTGATCGTATTCTGTGACTTAATCTGTATGATCGACCCATCTGTATAAAAAAAAACTAACTGCCCTACATAAATGGGTGAACACGAACACCGTAGATATCAAATGGGGCTAGAAAGCCGTATTAAATCAACCGGTAAATCTTGAATCAAAGTGAGCAGAACATGATATGTTACAAAACAGCGGGCATCTTTGCATGCTAAGTAGAGAAAAAATAAGAGAAAGATGCCTTTTTCCATGCAAAACGACGACTTTTGCCCTCTGAGCCCAAACCCAGCTTCTTGGCTTCGCCCAGGGTGTGCCGGCGCTAAAACGGCGTCTTTTCATGTCTTGGGGATGACCGGTAGATTTCGACGTTAAAAACAGCGTTTTTTAGGTCAAAAAGTGGCCTTGAGGGGCTGGGCTGTAGATGCCACATGGGAATAGATTACAGCATGACTTATGACTATAGTACAGTTTGGACTATAGTACAGTTTGGTTGAGAGGGTGTTTTGACTTTGTACACCGGGCTCCTATGAGCCCGGAATATTAAAATATAAATGGCTAGTATGGTTGTTGTACCTTTTTCTTCTTCTAAAATACAAGTATTTAGGCGTGTTTTATTTTGTAGTTCTCGCATGTAAAACACACTCCCTCCATTCCAAAATCGAAAATAATATTACTGAAGAATGTATACTCTGTTGAACTTGTAACTCAATCATTATACATGGTACAGTAGGCCAGGAAACAGCAAATAGCCAATCCATATGAAAATCATGGAAGCATTTGCTCAGGAGAAAGATGATATGCTAAGCCTCTGGAAGTTGCAAGTTTTCATGTCTAGTTTACAAGTTACTGTACATACAACACAATGATCCTCTCCTAGTTTCCTATTTGTATACGACCCTTACACTTGTAAAGAACGAAATAATTCCAACCAGCTGTCTTTTACTTATCTTCTGCCCTAGCATCTTCTAATGAGTCCACCCACATTCTGCGCAATGTCTTGCTTGGTCTCCACTGAAACAGGAGGGTCACCAATATACATATCGAAGAAAGCTCCTGTTCACAAAGGCAGGGTTTAGTATGCAATAATATATCCTAGTTTTATGTAGACGAGTCTAATTCCACAGCAGAGCTTTTGTTGGAAACTGGAGCAGGAATGCACTTACTGCAGAGGTCTTTGCTTTGGATAGCACCAATCTGTTTGCCATCAACTGCACACAGATGCTCTTTGTTAATGCATATTGTAATGGAAAGTTATCAATTATATACGTACTATATACATAGTACTAACTTTCTGTTATGAGATGGCCACCAGATGTTTGACGGAAGTCGATCTTTGTACCCTGCATTTATATTGGCTATAATATCTCACACCTAAACAAAACCCGCCAAATTAACCAAACGTGATAGAAGCTTACTGCAGGTATCCGGATGTCTTCACTGAAGTAAGAGCCAAACGTCTTCAAGCAATTATAATCAGCATTAGGATTCATCTGGTCATAAAGGAGACAGAAAGCTCTGTTAAAGCTTACATTGTTAGCAAAGAATATTAAACTAGTTGATGAATTAACAACAAGCACCTTTTGCAGTCTGAAGCACAGAGACTTCTCGAATGCACTGAAAAGCAAGTTCGTATCAAACAATTAACTTCAGTCTAGCAGATCATACCTTTGATGAAGGTCAATATTTTCAGTGTTCACACAAGGATACGAGAATACTTACTTTCGAACCGTGTCAATACTAAGGCCATTGTAGCTAACAACCAGCCTAACTGTCATATGAATATTTTCCCTGCATAACAGCGAAAGGATAATGGAAATCTTATTAGCAAACAGAGGCAGAAGATTTGCAAATGAGGAAAAAAGAATGTTGATAACGTAGTGTTAGGCAATATAAAAAATCCTACACAGAATCAAAACTCAAAAGCCAGTCCTCCAAATGACATCAACTGACTACAGGTGAACAGGAAGTACTCAAAAAGGCATCACTGAATTGTAGGTTTGAAACAGTTTCAGGAAGACTCTATACATAACAACACCTACCCTTCTAGATGATTTCTACAGATTCTGCCTGATCACTCAGAGAATGTCTCAACTTACACACATGTTACTTACAGAGGCTAGGTAATTAGGTAATTTTTCAGCAAATACAAATAAATGACCAATAGAGCATTCACACCTCAGAAGATCTTCAAAGAAATCCGGGTGATCCTTCAGCTCCGCAACGGGAACAGAAGCATACTTCGAGCCCAGCTTGCTGCAAACAGAATCTGGTTGTATATCTATCGGAGTAGTAAATACAACATCAGTGACATATAATACCATCCTTTAAGCAACACCCTCTGTTCTGTTTTCAGTTTATAATTAACAGCAGCACACATGAAAGTTAGTTTACTCACATAACCCAAAGGCATAGATATTCAGATCTTTTACCCTCATTATCCGCATGCTTCTAAAACCCATCCCAACAAGTACCTGTAAGTTAAATTGTTTGTTAACTCATCAATGGATATGTACAAGGGCTCACGGTGTAAGCAAGGGCTCAAGGGGTAAGCAAGATTGTAGATTTGGTATGTAACATTGCAGAACTATGTCAAAAGAACAAAATACAGACAAAAGTGTAAACATAATTGCCACTGCCCTAAGGGAGGAACTGGCTATAGGGCATCAGAGGGGAGATGGAGCATTCTTCTGGAATAGAGAAAAATGGTACATGGCACAGTGTCCACCAAACAGAGTTGAAAAAACGACCTCTGCGGTTGGGTTAGTATTGTCCTCAAGAAGAGTAGGGAACTTGATCCCTGTTCTTGGTTCTGTCACATCTTCTGGCAATATTGTTCTTGGCACCGCAACACGAGCACAACCTGGGCGCCTTTCATCCAAATAAAGTTGATCCATATTTTCTCTAATTTGTGCACCATCTTTTCCCACGGTCATTGAATCCACAAGCATCTTTGGTGATCTTGTAAAGAAAGCACAAAGTAAATGAAAATACAAACCTATAGGAAGAAACCAGACAAAAATGGGCCCTCTGTCCCTTTTTATAAGACGTTTTGGCAAGCCAACTAAGCTTGCCCAAACGTCTTATAAAAAGGACAGAGGAAGTAGAATACTTCTAACCTATTTCCCTACAAAGCAGGGGTAGACTACTGGAGTCTGAAATAGCAATGAATGAACCTTACATGTTTTCAAATGGTGGTATTACAGTAGCAGCAGCCAGCATAAGAATATTACAGGCATGATGCTCCTGAACCTCATTCCACATTCGGCCAAACGTCACACTTGCAAGCCTGGCTAAGAGCAATTGTATAGCATGCTCTTCGTTTACTTGAGAACCAAACTGCAATCCAGCCAAATGCTGCAGGCAGGAGGTCGCTTGCTTTATTTGTGACCGACAGGCTCTTGAACCGGAGCCGGCAATGGCGGTCAACCTATGTAAAATCTTGGGGTTTGATGCTCTAGAAAGGCAGAAATAGAAAGCTCCAGCAACTTTGTTGAAGCATCCAAATGCTTCCAGAACCGCGCCACTTCCTGCAGAACATATATGTCTCGGATGCTGGAAGGAACCCTCGACTAATGTTCCTACTTGCGCTATCAATCGCAACCCGGTGTCATGAGATATCAGAGAGTCTGCTGGGAACTTATGGAGGTATCCTCCATTATGATCAAGCTTGGAGAAAATGGACCAATCAGGTTTCATAGCGTTGCCAAAGTATCACAACTTGAGAAGCCCTCAAATCAAGTCAGGGAGCAGTGTGCCTTGCCACCGGGAGAACTTAATCGGATCTGTCAGTTGAAACAAATGAACAGAATCAGGAGTCAGGATACACACATATGCCAATAAAAATGTCAGTGTGTGCTCGCAGGGAGAAGTTCTACACCAGCATTCCTGTCCTGCCCTTGAAACATGTACGAGCTAATCTCCAACGCAGCCATCACGCTCTTTTTATCAGATCACTTTCTACGTTTTCATTATATGAGACTGCTACACTTGAAGAAACCGCTCTTTTAGCACAAATAAACTAATGATTTCCACTTCTCAAGACATTCACTGCAGTTGGCATAGTAACATTCCTCCCAAAGAAGCAACTGGATCTGGTGTTTGGCTCAGCTGTTGTCCTACCTTCTACTACTGAACTGTAATTTTGGGTTGTCCCTGCCGTCTGCATCCGGCAGCAAAACTGAGCTGAAAACGATGTACAGTATGAAACTTTTTCATTTTGACAAAGAAAACAGCATGATCCCACTGACGCCAGGGAAGATATTGGAAAGGCCGATCGGCAAAACTAGCTAGATCAAAATCTCACCTCCCTCGCCGTTGGAGCCCCACCTCCATACAGAAATTCACAAGCATAACACCTAAAACGCTCGGATCAACACCAAGCGCAGCGTGATCACGCAGCCCCCCACCAGACTCACACCCAACAAACACCAACCGTCACCATTCGCCGGCCGCCGCGACTCCTACCGCCGGCCAACCTCCCCTCAATAACCAACCGAAATCCACCCCGCAGATCAACCAGACCGCCCGCATTTTCCGTTCCTCCCATGTACATCGACACGCGCATAAAAAAATAACAGCTCGAGGATGGAAGGAAGCAGCCACCTACCGGAAACCGGACCGAGCGTCGGCGCTCCGCCGAATCGCGTGCGCGGTGCTGGCAGATCGGGGCGCCTGCGTGCGTGAGCACGAGAGCGGCAGGGGCGGGGAAGGGGGTCTAGGACGCGGTGCCTTCCTTGCCCGGCCGGTGTTCCCTCGGATTCGGGGGGTTGCCGGCGACCCAGACAGCCTCGAAGGGAGAATGGAGTGTCCGAGCGGGCGGGGAAGGGGGAGGTGGTGAGGAACGGAAAGCAAGCGCTCTCCCTGTCGTATTAACTTCGTGGGCGGCGGCGCGTGCGTGCGAGGCGAGCTGCACGTGTGAACCACCTTTTGCACGACAAGCCTCGTATTTTTTATTTACTTTTTTTTTCTAAAAATGCATTTGAAATTATGCATATTGTAAAACTATTTTCAAATCTTACCTCTCGAGTTCAACGCCAACCTGCTGAACGGTCATATACATAATTAGTTGGCTGAGAGGTCATTTTTATGGAAAAATACCCAAGCCCCCAACTCCTCTGAACAAGTCTGAAAGCACTTGTCTCTGCACTGAATCAAGGGCATGCTTGGTTTCTGAGTTAGGACCAATATTGGCTCGGCCAGTTTAAAGGCATGTGTGGTTGGCCTAAGAATTTGACAAGATTGATCTTCCTGGGAAAATACATAAAAAAAAAACATCCAATAAAATTATAATAAAAAAGTAACACTTTGTTTGGTCAACATCACGGGCAATGTCAAAACACAACACAGTCATATCTCGGCGTTGGGAGAGAATGTCACAACCCATGTGCAACGACAATTCGGGGGTCAATTTTACCGAATGTTTTCACGAGCGACACGACTATTCGAGGGTCAATGTCACAACCCATACGCAATTGCACACAACTATAACTCATGCGCAACTACAATCCATGTGCAACTTTATACAAAAACTATGAATCACGGTACAATTCCATGGTCAGAAAATGGACCTAGCTCCGATTTAAAATCTCGGTTAACCTAGAATACACAGATGGGTTTGTATAATATTCCTTCTTCTGTACTGCCAACCGATAAACTCCATGTTCCACGTTGACGTTCCGAACCTTCGAATCGATCAGCTTAGGTGACACTCATGTAGACACATAGTGCTTCGCCAGATCGACCAGAATCCAGCTGATACGTAACATAGATGGGGATCGTCTTAACGTTTCATCGTTGGTGCACAGCGTACACGACGCAAGTTTACTTATCCAGGACCCCATCACTCACTCGTACTGGTTATGGGCAGTTTAAGTGACTGATTAAGGTCGGCATGGGCATGCATGACAGCTCAATCTGCTGGTTTATTGCCTCTCATCGGCCACATGGATTCCTTCTGCTTGCTCACCGTCTCGTAGTGCCACATGCCTACCCAAAGGCTACATGATCGATTGATCGATCATATCATATCATGTGATTCCTCCATCAAGGAAACGCTAAATCAATGAGACGACATTTGCAGCTGGTTCGGTTCATCAATTCGAATGGATGATTCGAGACGGATCGTTGTCGAGGGGCCGACGAAGCGGTAGGCGACATTATGGAGTGTATAGTGCTGCTTTTGCTGCAGCAAGGTGTTGTGTTCATCGAATCTGGCCCGGAAAGGCTGGAATTCCCAAACAGTGGGAAGGTGAGCTGAGCATCCTCGCTAAACGGCAAAAAAGACAACGTCTTTTTCCCAACTGGAAGTCAGTTTGGCGTTTCTAACGCTATCGACTTGCACATTGCTTTCCTGGTGAAATAGATGGTCCAGATCAGAGTAACACTGACATCTGGTGAACCACATTTCCTGCAGGGTATATTACCGATTTGAGAAACGAAAACAACTGTCTGAGAAGTTTCTATTTACGAAGTAATCAAGAATTCAAGATTCATATTTGATTCAGCAATCCGAACATATTACCAATTTGATAAAGCCATAAAGGTAAAAGCATCAGCAGCCCAAAACTCTTGAAAGAAAAACACTTGACACAGAAAATGTCACAACGGTAGACCCCATATGATGTTTTTCTCCCAACTGGAAGTCAGTTTGGCGTTTCTTACGCCATCGACTTGCACATTGCTTTCCTGGTGAAATAGATGGTCCAGATCAGAGTAACACTGACGTCTGAGTTTATTCATTTTTGGTTAGAACCACATTTCCTGCAGGGAAACAAAAATAACTGTCCACAAGTTTCTATTGGCGAAGTAATCAAGAATTCAAGACCATACCTGATTCAGCAATCCGGACATATTAACAATCTGATAAAGCCATAAAAAGCATCAGCGGCCTCTTGAAAGCAAAACATTTGGCACGGAAAATGTCACAACGGTAAACCCCATATGCTGTTTTTTTCTTCTACTAGGTCAACAGTTAACTTCCCCTTTTTTATAACTTGTCAAAAAAATAACATGTCAGGCTTCACTACATGTTAAGACGCGATTGCATAAGCAAACGAAAGAAGGGCTCAGGATCCAACGAAATATATGGTGAATCCTGCATCTCAATCAAGCAATTACCCAACCCTTTTCGGATGTGTACAACAAACTGAGCATTCCACAGGAGCTGTCGCGTATGCTTTTCAGTTTTGTGATGCATATCAGGCAGCCTGTTGATCTTGTACGACTTCACTGAAACCGATGATGCCCCTGGATTGTCAATTGTCGGGTTCGGAACTCTAAAACTTCACAAGAGATGATTTACTTTGGTCAGTTAGTCCTAGGTGGGATCTTCAAGCTTCGACAGTTGGAAGTGTTGCTAAACCAGTTAGTACATGACCACTAGATGAATATATTCCAAGAAGAGGAGAATCAGGCGTGTTGCTCCTTTTGCAGTTGGCCTCGGAATTTTGTTATGTTCTTCCGCAATTCGATGTTTGACAGTCGCTCTGCCTCCAGTGCCCGTTCAAGCTGTTGAGCAAACCCAAAAGACAATGATGGGGAAGAATATAAGAATGCTATAGAACAAAAATAATACTCCCTCTGTACCATATTATAAGACGTTCTTGCCAAAACATTCTATAATATGGGACAGAGGAAATAGCACTTTAATTATCCAGGGTACCTTTGCTGCTCGAGCACTCCATTCTCCAAGAATGGCTCTGAGTCTATCATTTTCTTCAACATACTACATCCAACAAGTTCATAATTAAGAATGATTGGCATGCTCATCATGCTATGGAAGAATGCTAATTGCTTGAACATACCTGATTGTTGCTCACACGAATACGGTGGATCTCTGAGTCCTTTTCGTCAATCAGGCCACGAGCAAGCTGAAGCTCGGAGTGCACTTGATTCATCTGAACATTTAATTAGATGTGATACTTCATGATGGGAGATTTACTAATGGTGTTAAAGATGAATGATTCAGTTAATGGTTCTCATATCAAGATTTACAGCTTTCTAAATTATAATATGATCTCATTTAGAACAGGATAGAATTAACACAAATAGTCGATAAGCAGTGCAAGGGACTAGTTCGCGTAGCAAATATCTGTAGTGTAATAGTTTATGTAAGAATTTTCTTTAATTAGGCCTGCGACAGGTGATTTGACCATGGTTCTTGGGCACCTGCCTCGCGAGCCCAAGAATGACTTGGCTTGAGATAGCATAGATTATTACCTCGGCGGAGAGTGCTCGAAGTTCTTGGTCACGAGATGCTAAGAGATGGGCAAGGTCAACCTGCAGAATTAGAAAAGGGAATAACTTCATGGCAATCCACCACTTCATACAACAGTTGAGGATCGAGTTTCTTCTCTAATTCTGAAACATGTGCAAGTGTCAGTTAAACCACGTGGTGTGCAGACCTGAGGAGTGTTCCCAACATCAGTTCTCTGGTATTTGCTCAAGCATTCTTGCAACCGCATCACCTTTCAACAAAAGAAAAGAATTGGTCGGTCAAAAACCAAACTTTGAAACAGGCAACTCACTTAGCATTTATATCCATGATTAATTGACCAGAAAGGTAACTGCATATGGACTACCCAGTCCTTCAGTGCCAAGTACTGATCTGGCCAAATAAGCCAGAGCAGAATTACGAAGGTTCAGCTTATTCCTCATTTCATGAAATAGTATGACTACCCATTCTGCTAATTGCGCTGCTTAACTATTTAAATAGAAATACCGCAATATAAGGCAATAAGGTTTCAAATTGCACATAGTTCTGCTACAGTTACCTTCTCTAAAACAAAAAAGGATCTAAGTATACCAAAGAAAATAGATTTAGCGATATGGGTCTTGAGTATTAAGGATCACAATTGCATTCATTTCCTACATACCTCCTCACTCAGGTAATGAATATTCTCCCTCTGGTATTGAAGTAATGCCATCTGCTGATCAGAAAGGCGGCCATCATAATATCTGCTGGAAAAAATATGCATTAGCGCGTCTACCTCTACTGGCACTGTCATGTTCAGTGGTCTATACAACATCTGTTGACAGTTTTAACTCTTTGAAGTCATGTGCTGCTAGATATGAGTTTACATATGTTTCAATATGATTTTTAAAAACCTAGTGCGACAGTCAAAACATCAAACACCTAAGTGTGCAAGTGGTGCAAACGATGTGACAGAAAGCAGATGTTGTGTGCTCAGACAAGAGTAACCTAGGAGTTTTGAAATATGAAATATAAGTACATATCAATTAACACAGAAAATTTCAGCAGAACTTCAGTGCCCCGTTACTCTGGTACCTCCGATCTTCCAAAGTGCTAGATGGTTGAAGTGCAGAATATAATGAGCGCAAGATATCAGGCCGCCCATTCAAAGAGTTGTACTTGTGGATATACCCTGTAACAAGAACCAATCAGGTGGACCAAACAAGCATTTCCAAGTAAAAAAGCAATAACGGGCACATGTATTCATTAAGTGCATGAACAGTACTACAAAAAACATGTGGAATACCATTCAAGGAGTGGCAGAGTGTTCCTTTGTTAATAGTACAATTCTGAAAGAAATAGTCCTAATTGTGGGTGCAAGATTTCAATGAAATTTGAAAAGTATGCCATGTTAACAAACCTTCAGAACAAATCAAAATTGCACAAGAGAGCACAAGTTGCCATGGTTCTAGCTATCTAAAAGGTAACATAAACAAAAAAACTTACATATGTATAAGCTCATAAAACATCCAGCACATGTTGCTTCAACCACGATAGCAATCCTGCATTATGGCAACTGGAATTGTGAGATGAGTGCAAGAGCGAGATGGAGAGACTAGACCGTCTTTAGCTAGTTGTGAGCTTGTTCAGTTCATGTCTACAATCAAACTTACTGATAGCACAGTTAGCATTACTAGAAGTATAGGAAACAAGTCGAGTAACTGTAGTACTATACACAAGGTTGAGATGGTAATAATATGAAAAACAGTATCGTTCTAAACAACACGCTTCCAAGCATGTGGCTGATTCCATCAGCCTAGAAACTCTAGGTTTTGGGTCAACTGACATCTAAAATTATGTCAACAGAACAGAACCCTAGCATATGGATTTTAAGTTTAAACACACCAACAATGTCACCAAGCAAAACAACAGGAAACTGAAACAATGGAAAACATCCATATACACACATGCATTGCATTATCTTGCCATTTTTCTTGAGAACATGCCCATGTATTTGTTTGGTGTAGTTAAATGCATAAATCAAGTTAAATGCCATAATATTTTTCTAGCCAAAAGGCAGAATCCCATCTCAGATAAGGTCACTTATCCTAAAGTTCTGTTCAAGAATCATGATTTAAGAGAGATCTTGTAAATCTCGTAAATTTTCTGAGGCCAAATACAGTGCCAAAAGTGTACCTTAGCAACAGTGAAATTGATAGTATTCGTACAAAAGGCTGCCAGACTATGATTAAGAGCATTAATGCAGTGCCTGCAGAAGCAATACAATGACAGTGAATCATTTTGACTACAAAATGAAAATATTAGCACTACTAGACCTTAGTTCCTCATAGTAACATATTCTTAAATCAGCACTACCGAAATAAAAATTAGAACCACTTGCGATACACGCACTGTCAAATTTGCAACAAATGGAACCACAAAGGTGGTCAAATTAAGGAAGAAGCAGTTCACTAAGTAGCAAACGCTAGTTAAAAATTATAATACAATGATAAATGTTGGTATTAGAGCATAAAAAAAATTGTTTGGTACCGCTCACCGTAAGCAATAGTGGCAAATGGAAGTCGTGCAATGCGCTTCAGTTTCTGGCTAAAATCGTAATAGCCCTGCATGTCAAGAGATGAAATATACTAGTTAATATGGAAGATGAAACTAAGAGACGCAGCATGTTGAATTAAAATTAAAAGGAAGTTTCTGAATGATGAAACTAATGACCTGAAGTACAATGCTCATAAGTACATTTTTGTTAATGAGAAATGATACATAGAATACAATTATAGCATAAAAATAACAGAATGATAATGGAACAGAAAAGCTGATGGTATTGATATTCAAACATAACAAAGACCCTGTTGCGGAGAACGATCAAAAAGGCTTCCCTAGGGAGCATAAATTTATGAAACTTATAAGTTCCGATGAAATTGATTACTCCAATAAGCCTATCACCTCCAATACATGAAATATGAATAAACACAAAAAATGAAAGTATACTGGTCGTACCTGTAACCTCACTTTCCTGACCTGGTGAACCCAATATTGTTGAAAAATGCCTGTGGTAAATTTCACGTAAACAGTAAGTAGATAACTCACATCCAAAGACAACATGAACCCATTAAATGGTGAACGGATGAAGTAGCCAAAAGTATGGGGGTGCAGAAAGAATGAGCCAGCTGATCTGATAGAAAACCTGTAAGAAGGAGAAGGATAACGTTGGAACTGCAAAGCAATGGGGAGATCATGTGTGGCACAAGGACAAATATCCATGGAGTTGACACGGATACAGCAGCATAACCTACCTAGAGAATAAGACAACACAGGTATCATTAAGTGGACAAAGGAAGTTAAACAACATTGTTTGCTGACTAAAGCTAGTTCCATGGGATAACGAAATACACTTGTATCCAAGGTAATCTGTTTAGTCATGAGAACAATAAATGTGATGGGCAGGAAGAAACTTGTCCTTACCAACAATATACAGTACAGGGTGCCACTAACTATGCTTCTAGGCTCCCGATGACCAGATAGGGGAGCTTCATGTAGTAAATCGATAAACCTAAACAAACGAGGAATCATAAATCCTGAGGAAATATTATGATTGCCAGAAACTAAAGCAGTAAGAACTCTACAACTACAAGGGTCATGTAGATGGCTAAATGCTCAGCCGGATGGCTCAACTATGTATGTCTGTTTCTGTCACTTTCTTCATGGACTTCATACGAAATTCAGATAAACCACCCTCTGCCAAACAACTCAGCACTCAACCCAATCGCTAGCCCCATGAACAGGTAAATGGATTCGGATAATCGACAGGGGAGCCTATGCACAGGCACCAAACAGTAACATGGGGGGTGCAGAAATGCAGATTCAGACAACTATCCCCATGGCTCTTCTCTTCACATTATTACTCCTGAGGTCACACATATTAAACCAAACCCCCACTAGAGCTGGCGTCATGCGGTGATGCAGTGCAGCTGGAACATAGCGACGCCCCAGCGAACGCGCCGAAACGTAGGATCCCGCGGAGAACCGCATCGCGAAACCTGACACGAGATTGGCCGGAATTCCGGCCGCCATTGCCGCGGAATTGAGAATTTGAGATCACAGATCACCACAGGCAGGCACGGCCGAAACGTCTGCTGGGCCAAGGTATATGGTTAGCAGCGGACTCACAGTGAGTCCTCCTCGGAGGCGGGGAGGGCGGAGGAGGAGGAGGACGCCGCGGCGCCCCGCTCGTGCGGCATCGCCGCTTGCCGCCGATGATGCAGGGGGGAGTCCACTGTCCGCGCGCGCCTCCTCCGGCCTTCGGATCCGTGGGGTGAAGCCTTAGGTTGCAACTCTACTGTGTAAAACTAAAACGCGGCGGGGGAATTGGATGCGAGCTCTTTGATTTGATCTGCGTGGGTAACGTCAGTCAGCCTCTCTCCCGCGGAGGAAGAAGACGGGAGCGAGTGGCTGTTGGAACTGGGCACGGGCGACGAGTCTTCGACGTCACCTCGCACGCTTCCGTGAGGCTGCAGGTGGGTCCCACCCGAAACGTCGTTTTGATCACCTGACCCTGACAGCGTAAAATTGACGTTCTGGAGTCTGGACATCTCCTCTGCAGTTTACGAAAGCTTGTGTTCAAATTTATTGCTCTCTGAACTTTCTGTGGCATTGCTAATTTATCAGAAACATGAACATGGCTCAGGTGCCCAGACGTTCCTTATAGGCATTTCCATAAGATATGTGAGAGTATATACAAACAGTTTCATCTGTATAGTTGTGTTCTTCAGTACAGATACAGGAAGGTCAAAATTCCAATACTAATGGTGTAGCTTGTTTGTACTTGTACGTGCAAAAAATGGGGTTCAAAATCAAGTCTCAGATACCCCTAAAAATCTTCTATTTTGTTCGGTATAAAAATCAGTTTTTCTCATTGCGAGCAAAAAAAATCAATGAATTCCACCCATCGGCTTCAGGACGAAGCTGAAGGTTAAATCCAGGTCATGACTCTTCAGACGACAGCGGCGGCAGCAGGTTGTGGTTGCAGATCAATGACTCCGTGGCACCGTGAGCATAGCGAAGGATGGTCAACAAACGATCCAACGTCCTGGGTGTAAACCCAACAGCGCTCGCATTTTGCACCATCTGCACGAGCCACGCCGATCCATATCTCTCCAGTGCGCGGGTCACTAAACTTCCCGGTGTAGGACACACCTGATGTAGTCTCCTCACTCAGGGATGGGAGAATCTCCACCTGCAGAACAAAGGAAAGGAAAGGAGACGTCAAGACAGTAATGCATAAAGAAAGAGGGCCTCTGGTTTTGGAAAGTCGATGGTTCAACCTGAGATGTGATAAATAGGCGATGAAGAGCATCCGCGTCATTGGTTGCAGAAGCTAGCTCCTTTAGCTTGGAAACCGTATCAGCATTTTCAGCGTGAAGATAAATCTTGGCATCTAAACTAGCCCCTATCAGCTTTCCTGTTCTAGCGCTCTCCAGAATCTTGTTCACCTCTGATCTCAACTGGTTAACAAGCAAATGCAAATCTCAGCACGAAATCAGTCACGACGATATGAAATCAAGTGCGCCAGCAAATTATTATTAAAATAGTCACCATAATATCAAGAAAGAGCTGCGATGGTTGACCCTACCAATTAATTTAACTAAATTAACAAAAACGTCTGCATTACACATGATAAATTGTTTCTTCTACAGATCAATATGAGAAAACTTGCATGTATTGAATTTGAATGTTCCAAGTTGGAGGCAGAGTTCCGCAAAAAGACAAGGTGGTTGAACTCTAGGAATAAATTTATGAAGTTATAACCTACAACTAGGGGTCCATGCCATATATCATACACCCCACTACACCAGTACACATTAGTGTTAAATTTGCAGAATAGTATTTTAATTGCAAGTCTTGCCGGACAAGCAGGCTGCCACTCGCATCCCTACCTACAACTCATATACCATGGCAAAAAACACAACTATTGGCATATGAGTGAATGCCTTGAAGTTATGCAAAGTTGTGGCGTACCTCCAGGATAACACTCAGAAAATCAACATCATCCTTCTGAATCGAGCGCCATTCTTCATTCTTATCTGGCCATTTTAGCTCGAAAGCAAACTTGGCAACAGATCCATCTTCCAAGGTGTGTTCAAAGGGTAAGTTTTGCCAGACATCCTCAGCTAAGTGTGGCATAATCGGGGCAATGGCCCTAACAAGGTATAGTAAATGTGCAGCGAGGACTGTCTGGCAGCTTTTCCTTGTGTAGCTAACTCGGCCACTGATAAGAAAAAAATAGTCTCTGCTAAGTTGAATTAACAAATGATACCAGCTAGATTAACAATAACAAACTAACTGTGGATGGAGATAAACGTTAGATGAATGTCATACCCAACATACAGTCGATCTTTTGCAACATCAAAATAGAAATTGGACAACCCAACAATGGCAAATCTCTGAAGGGTCTGAAACAGAAAGAAACAGATGTCAACAATCTAAGCACTAGAAATATCAAAAATTGACCACTCTGAGCATATGGCACCACATAATATACGCATTTCATATGCACGTGATCTGAAACTCTGATGAGAAAATCGACCACGCTCAGAATACAGAACATGCAGCAATAACTGAACAACATTATTTCACTAATAAAAAAAAACCTTCATTTCCATTCATTATTACGTTAGTTGGTCATCCAGATCAATCTAGCCATGATTTGTGGTGTCATCAGAAAATATGAATATACAGCAAACTAAATTTCCAACCATAGTTCACACACCCACACATGGTCACGCAGTGTAAAACAAGGGAAGAAAGCAAGGCAAAGTAAGGTATGCAAAAAATTAGTGACACTAAGAAAAATATATTACCCACCTGGTATATTTTGTAGAATTGGTAATTATCATAACTACCCTTCATGGAAGCCACAACATTTTCCAGTTGGAAAAGTGCGTACTGATCAATTTTCGGCAGATTGCTGTAGGACACCGAATTTTCCGGCTATAGAGAGGAAGCACATACAAAAATTATAAGAAGCGTGCAATTGAATGAATGATGCAATAAAAAATACAAGAAAAAATGGAATAATAATTAAGAACTATTAACAGTATTTATTATTCAACTAGACTAGCCTTAACCCAACTTGCTTGGGAATGAAAGGCCTTGTTGGTGGTGTATTATTCAACTAGTTGAGAATATCATGCCATCCCTCCTGTTATCTACTAACTTAATATGGGTTTGAATTACCAAAAAATAGTGCAAAGTTTTCCGGAAAGAAGGAAAAAGTAATATTCTGATGAAGTTTAACAAAATTAATATGGGTTTGAATTACAAAATGAAATATGTAAGAAAATACGTTGCTCGCTGGGACATCCCCCACTTATCAGAAAATGAAATGAAAACATATGCTTCACCACCTGAACTTACTTTCCAATCATGAAGATTTGATATCAGAAAACGCATTGTGCCTCGTAGTTTTCTATACATGTCAGACATCTGGCCTAAGATTTGCTGACTAATCAACACATCTCCGGTGTAATCAACACTAGAAACCCATAGACGGAGAACATCTGCTCCATAACCAGGTTCTTCCTGCACAAGATGGAGAGATATTTCACTCCCCAAAACTAGAAAGTAACACAAGTTTTTCTAGGAACATGCATACCTTAGAATTTTTACCACCAACAATCACTTTCTGAGGGTCCACTACATTACCAACAGATTTGCTCATTTTGAAACCATTTCCATCCAATACAAAACCGTGGGTAATAACACTGGAATAAGGCGCCTTTCCTGTTTTTAATTGGAAAAACGAAAAATACAGAACCAATTATGTCAGTCCATGGAATTTCGGATGCCAAAACTATTGAGGGAAAATGCATAGGTGTTTTTAGATTATGTAGTTCTCATGAGAAAATCAAAAATAACGGCCATCTCCTTTTGCAACCAAAAGAATTGCATCGAACATTACTCATACTTACCTGTAGAAGCAATGCTGGTTAACAACGAACTCTGGAACCATCCACGATGTTGGTCTGAACCTTCAAGATATACATCTGCGGGGTAATTAAGGCCATCTCTTTTTGCTGAAACAGCCGCCCATGAGGAGCCTGAATCAAGAGAAGATGCAGATGTAGAAAGAGAATCAATGCCTCTAGAGAGGATGAGAGAATGAGACAATTATGGATAAAAGGTGTTCCTAACAAATCTCAATCTTTGTATTCAACATTATTACAGCATGTGTGAATTGAGAGGTAAGTAGTGTTATGCAATAACAAAAGGTCACATGGAAAACCAAATACTAAGTCCAAGGTTTGGATACACAAAAACAAGCCCAATAATGACAGCATGGGATTTGATCGTTCAGCAATTAAAATAATCAACAGCTGTCAAGATTCAGTGTGCGCGTGCACATACACCCACACACAAACAGATAGGTCTATAGAGAACACTGATTTATGCACCATGACAACCATCACCATGGAGCTTTCTATAACATAGTATTAGCGTAACGATGGAAGAGGAAGACAGAATTCTACCAGAGTCGAACCAAACATCCATTGTATCAGTTCCCTTGCGATACTCAGATGCTTTGTCACGATAATTATCTGGAAGAAGATCCTCAGTTGTCATATACCACCAGGCATCGCTGCCTTTTTTCGACACTATATCTGCATAACAACAACCATATATTTATTGGCAGACAATCATGTAAATCCAACTAAAAGTAAAATTATCTTCTCCATAAAAAGATATGAGATCCTAAAGGAACTAAATGCCTGGGGAAGACTGACAAGCATAAGTCCATTTTATGAAAATTCAGAATGTACAAGCACAAATTGTTCAAAGCTTCCTGTCATAGAGGACCACATAATGGAATAATGGATCTTGGAGATGTCTTGAAAATTTCAAAATCAAACTTGCTATGGATACATTAACCATATCTAGATGAAAATACTGTAAAAGAGGCATGTAATTCAGTTCATAAGTTGCAGGAGAAAACTAAAATATAGGAGCATCTAAAAACCTTGAAGGACACCTTGAAACAAGAAACTAGGTCAGCAGTGGCTTTACCATGCTGGTGTTTCAAATACAGAGGGGACCTTAGAAGTGCAAGAACTCATAAACATTGGCATACCTTTAATATGTTGAATCGTTTCTTCAGTTATAAGAGGTTCTTGTGTGTCAACGTGATAAAAAACCGGAATGGGAACCCCCCATGTTCTCTGCCGGGAAATACACCAATCAGAACGGCCGGAGATCATGTTAACAATCCTGTTTTCACCCTGAGAATGTTGAAACACAGGCAAGAAACAAGATTTCTTTGTCAAACAACATGCAATCGCAACTCAAGAAAAATAAGAAACAGTATGATTACGTGAATGCATGCTAGCATGAAAAATATAGCTTAAAAAGCAACAATATTGCATGAAACCAGATATCAAAACAAGAAATCAGTTGCCTGAGGGAACGACAATCAAGACAATAATTAAGAAATATGCACCAAACTTCAAGCTCTTCTACAAGTGCACTAATGCAGATAAGAAACATGCACCAAGCAAACATGCCAAGCACTGTTGCCAAGCGTGAAGGTCTGCCGTTGCTCATTAGTAAGCAAGATTAACAGTACAAGCAGAGAGGAACAGTGAGACAATAAACCAAAGGGAAATAAACATGATTTCTACCTTCAAATATAAGTTCCAGAAATAAGGCATTAAATACCTTAGAAGGAACCCAAGTTACTCGTTTGATTGCATCCAGTGCAGCATCCCGAAAACCATCCACGGAGGCAAACCACTGTTCGGTTGCTCGGAATATAGTTGGTTCTTTTGATCTCCAGTCATAGGGGTACTTGTGTTCTGACAAACAAATACCACAATGGACAGACAAACTTCTAAATAAAGTCCTTGATATTCAGAAGGAATTTATACCATAAATTTTGTATGTAATTGTCAAGTTACTCACTGTATGGCTCTTCTAAAATAAGTGAAACATGTTCGTCGAGATACTTTACAACTGCAGCATTACCATCTCCCAGGACAGATAAACCATTGAATTGTCCAGCTTCAGCAGTGAAGTTCCCTTCATCATCCACAGGAGAAACGATAGGAAGCCCATATTTCAAACCTGTTATGTAGTCTTCCTGGCCATGGCCGGGGGCAGTGTGAACTAGGCCTGTTCCGGATTCAGTTGTTATGTAATCTCCTCCAATAACAACGGAACATTCATTGCCATTCACAGGATGGATGTATCTGAAAGCACCAACTTTAGCATTAAAAAAAATCAAGTGCAGTCATACTGAAATAAGAAGTGCAAAATAAATACCTGCAGTGCTCCAACACTGAACCAGGAAATGATTTCCGGATCACGAGCTTCATACCCCATTTGGACTCTAGAACTGAGACGAGATCAGAAGCCACAATGATAAATGGTTTCTCGTTCCCAGAGCTCAAAATACTCCCGAGTTTCCGTTTTTTTCCACCAGATGTTGACTCACTTTCCAGTACAGACTGGAGCTCAACTACTGCATAACTAAGGTCAGGGTTCACAGCAACAGCTGATACAAGAAAAGGTTTTCCAACAAGTTAGTACAATTCCAAAAACTAAGGAGGATTTTAAGCAAATTCTGATAGTATATGTAACAACCACACAAATATAGAAAAGAAAATGTTGCTATATACTCAGATTCTATAGTACCAGCGAAATTAAGACAATGTCAGGTGGAGTACCCCAAAAAAATATAAAATGCACGCTTTAACAGTGTCCATTGTTCCATCTTACCAAAGCATACAAAAATTCATTCCAACTATAAATGGGATTTTTTTATTAGAAGCAACTAATGTGTCCTAATTTGCGTCCAAGCTGTGTTATTTAGTAGCCTTCATATTCATTTCTCCTGCCTCCATGATTCTATGAGCACACTGGCATTTCATACAATTTAAAGGAAGTACATGGCATATTGCTATAACAAAATATTCCGTTAGTTGATTTCCTTATAGATATAGGCTTGAAATCAGATAAATGCTCTACTATCCATTCCTCTCCCACCATTTGTAAAAAAATAAGCAGTTGGCTCTCATGACATCCTAGCTCAAGAGTGATTTGCTGGATGCCTCCATTGTATTAAAGCAAACAAGGCATCACCTCACCAGCATTAGCAGGAATTGTCCATGGAGTAGTGGTCCATATGGCTAAACAAAGATTAGGAAGATATTCATCTAGCAATCCAGATTTAGGTGGGCTCGTAATCTTGAACGCGGCATATATGCTTTTTGAAACGTGATTTTCTGAATACTGGAGAAGATAAAAGGAGCATACATAAGAAAAGCAACAGATAAGTCAATAATATATATAAGCACTTGTACACCCAAAAGTTCAATATGAAAACTTTAAAAAATACAAACAAACTTCTAGGATTCTCAAATTCATGCTCAAATTATCCACAAATAGGCCTACAAGAGTGGTCATATATATTTAACTTGCCGTACAGTTGCCAGTAACACCTATGATACTATCGCACATAGGTTTAATGGAAGAATAATTGTTATGCATTAAGTTGTGAAAACAAACTATGGTTGGTTAGTAAACATAGGCATTACTCTCAATATGAAAGCTTAATTGTTTATCAAAAATTTATCTGCATATTCAACGACCAGCACTATCTACAATTCAGAATTATCAAATTTGTATCTGCATATACAACGACCAACACTATCAATTGTTTATTTACATATTTAACACTCACCTCAAGTGCAACAAAACGCTTGACAATAAATCAACAGAATCAAGTAGAAAGACTAAGCATACCTCCAACTCAGCTTCTGCTAAAGCCGTACGTGATGACGGACTCCAATGTACAGGCTTTCGTCCTCTATAGATATATCCTTTAATAACCATTTGACCAAACACGTCTAACTAGCATATTGAAACAAAAGAACAAAACGATGTTACATGCATGGTAAAATTAAATTGTCAGAAGGGGGTCATGGTAAGGATGAAAAAGCAGTGGTAATATTAATTCATGTAACACAAAATTATAAGTATATCCTCAGCATATTGTCTTTATACTACCATGATAATCATTTTAAAATAATAGAAAAAATAACTGCGCTAATTACAAGCAAGAGATGTTGACAACCACGATCAAGTCACCCAACCTCCAAGCTCTCACTCATGTGAACAGATACATAGGTCAGATGCAATTCAAGTATTTTTAACATAAATAGTAGGAGCAGGTAAGGAAATCAAAACCTGAGCAGCTTCATATTCTGGAGACAGAGTTAGGTAAGGGTTGTCCCAATCTGCCCATATACCGATCCGCTGCAAGCACAGCGTCATTAGTTAATACGAGTATAAGGAACTTAAAGCTAAAAGTTTGGACGGCTTTTGTGACCAGAAGGACATGTGCTAGGCATTAAATGACTCTGCCTTGTCTTAGAAAAATGCAAATACGCCATGAAATACCACAACTCATATAAAGGCAGCTAACTCGCTAACCAGATAAACGCATAAAGTTGCCACTAAAATGCAGAAAAGATTACCTTGAAAGAGTTCATTTGTGCAGTAACAGTCGCTTTAGCAAATTTTGCAGCCTTTTGCCTTAGTTTTATAGGTGTTAGAGCACTCAATGTTTCCTTGTCCATTGATTTCAGAACTGCAGTAAATAGTCAACAGTTACTTGGTTAGTCTAAAACATGCAGGCAGGCCAGCTACAAGCAAACCCAACCCAGCAACCAAATTACCACAACCGCAACTAGATAAAATTTTGAAGATGGTAACTTTTAAGATGATTTTACCTTTTAATTCGATTGGAAGGCCATGGCAATCCCACCCAGGAATAAACGAAACCTTGTGATTCTGAAGAAGCTGCGTGAAAGAAATAACTTGATCAAAATAAGAATAAATGGCAAATTATGGTTTCATTTGATCCATGCTTTCCATCCATACTTAGATATTGATAAGATTTACGTTAAACCACCACCAGAAAATAGAAAGGGTGGCCAAATCAAAATGTACAGCATTGATTGTTGGAGTCTGAACAACAATTATTGAACAAAACGAGTACAAAATATTTCAACATAAAGAATTGACAGGACAACATAACGAGACTATAAAAAAAGTATTGTCATGTTGTACATAATCAGCTAAAATTAGGTGTCCATCTCAAACCTAGATGAGCCTGAGCCAGCATAACATAAGATTTTATACAACAAAAAAATTCATCAGCTGGCATCTCATATCTCATACACAATCAATTACTCTTAGTCTTGGTTGAACCAGAGCCGACTTATCTAGCACAAATGTTCAGTCGATTGATAAACAGTCAACAGCAAGCTGAATACCCAAATTTTACCATTCAAAGATAACCACACATGCATCAAACATACGAGGTGGACAAGGAATTGCACTGAGACTAAACTTGAAGCCATACCAATGGCTTCTGCAGCTACACTAATGGTTTGGAAATAAAGATGTGCCTATGGCCTACAGCCAGACGAAATTCATGGGTAGATTATACCTTGTAGCGATTTATAATATCTTTGAGGACCTTATTCAGCGCATGGCCCATATGAAGATCACCATTAGCGTATGGCGGACCATCATGGAGAGTAAATGTAGCCTAAACAAACAACCAAGAAAACCAACTATGTCAGATGCATTCACTTTTATTCATAGCTCTACTTGAAGAAATAGACTAACCCCAGTATTCCTTTCGGACACCCTCTTCAACACCTGGTTCTCCTCCCACAGCTTCTGGAGTTCCGGCTCACGCGTAACAGAGTTTGCTCTCAAGCCAAAAGTCGTCTTTGGGAGATCCACTGTGTGCTTGTATTTCCCATCTTCTTGTTTTCCACCTAGCAAGAATGAACAAGCTATAAATTTTAAGTACCTATGTGCTCTAAGACTGAGCCTGACAAATATCAACTGACTGATTGAACTTTCAAACACTCCAGATCAAACTAGTTATATCATTTAGAGATGTTCATATTGAAACATGCCAAACCGGACTACTTGTACCATTAAGCATCAGTAGCACGGTTAAAACACCAGCTAGTAATGAGATGTCTTATTGCATTTGATTCAATGGAAGTTACTTATGTCCCCACGACTGGTATTCAGTTATACTGAGATTTTCTAACTTCTAAGAACAGCAAAATTATTCTAAAATCCCATCAAACTCAAAATAACAGGTATGCACAGCTTATAATACCAATAAGTATGCATATTCAAATGCATAAGCACCGTGATATGAGGATCTCTTCTACCATCCAACCTCTAGAACAAGCTCCATGTTGTTCATAAAATGAAAATCAAGCTTTGTTACCACGAACTGAGGCGGTAAGTTTAGAATGATCGAAGTCTTATACAGATCAAAATGAGAACATGGGGACAAATTGTGATGAAGGGCCTAGAGAGAGTAAGCAAACAAATCACATACATTATACATGATGAATTGATGACCCAATCACAATGAAATGACCCAGCGTGTGTAACCGCTACGAATAAGAACCAAGTCATCAACTCGGAACAGTTTAAAGCTACTGTATCGTCTATCAAGCTAAACCGACAATACTAGGCTCAAGTTACACGCATTCATCAAGTGAAACACAGCGTCTGTTACAAGTACACCCACGAGCACTGGTAGATTATCCTCAGGCCCCTCAACACTTGATCCAAAGCTCATGAAAACCGGACCCAGTTCACGTAACTGTATAGCCTCCGTACACCTAGCACTGCACTGGAACAACGAGCAGACGGCATCGATCGATTCCCCAACCAAAACCCCTCCCTGAACCCCGAATGGCACGCATATAGTACCAACGAACCAATCGCGAGAGACGGTACGGCTCACCCTGCGCGGCCTTCTTCGCGGCCATGACGGGGCCCCTGGAGCGGCGCTTGGACGCCGCGGCGAAGGGCTCGGTGGGCTCGGTGCAGAGCGGCCGCCGCGCGGGCCCCGCCGCCAGCCTGCGCAGCGGGAAGCGGCACCTCTGCGTCGAGAAGACCTGCGGAAGGGGGAGCGAACTCGTGAGGGCGGCATCTGGAGAACTCTAGAAGGCTCCGGAAACGGAGGAGGGACAGGAGTCGGGGACTCGGGCGCTTACGCGGCAGCAGGAGGCGGCGGCGTCCATCGGGAGCCGCGGCGAGGGAGCTCTGCCTTTCTAGGGCGCCCCACCACCCCCGACTGACCCGGTCCGCGGCGCTCTCAGAGGCGCTGCGGCAATGGCATCGTCGTGGGATAAGGAAGGATGGGGATTGGCGAGCGTGCGAAGGAGAGGGGAGCGCCCTGAGCCGGAGAAGAGAGGTGTGGAGGGGCGGGTTGGACTAGGGAAAGGGAAAGGGTTGCCTTCGCAAGTGGGCGCGCGGGGGCGCTCCGCTCATGACATGTGATGCGCGCGGAGCTAATCTGGAGGCAAACGGGTTTTTCCCTTTTTCTCTTTTCTCGCAATCCAGACCCGATAACATTTATGTTTGAACCGTGCACTCCAAAATTTTGTACAACCTATTTTGCCCTTCTTGTACAACCAATTTCCCTTTTTCCCTTTTTGAGGAACAGAGTTAAACCAATGTAGTTACTAACTTTCACATTTGTTATTTTCCCTTTGTAATTTTCGGGCAGGGAGATTTCAGGGGTAGTTATGGGAGGGAGCTATCAACTTTCAATTAAAATATGATGAAACTTTTAATAAAAAATAAAAAATAAATATAAATATAATATTTTTAAAAAAATGTCGTTACTGTCATTGGTCGTAGCGTGTGCTATGGCTCGGCTTTGCCTCGCAAATGACGGCTCGGCTTCGCCTCGTTTTCTTTTAATAATATCTTGAAAGGGGGGCATTGGTCGTTGCGCGCATTGGTCGTTGCGCGCATTTGTCGTAGCGTGTGCTACGGCTCGGCTTTGCCTCGGCATCTACGGCTCGGCTACGCCTCGCCAATGACGGCTCGGCTTCGCCTCGTTATCTTATAATAATATCTTGAAAGGGGGCATTGGTCGTTGCGCGCATTTGTCGTAGCGTGTGCTACGGCTCGGCTTCGCCTCGGCATCTACGGCTCGGCTTCGCCTCGGTATATAGTGTTATCTACTGGTAGTACAGCCAAATTTTCATAGTTGATTGTTATTTGCCTACTGGTTTCTACTTTCACACCAGAATGTTCAGAATGTTCTAATTTCAGGTTGTTCAGAATGTCTAAGAGTGACAGTTCGATCAATCCTGAACATTAACTTACACTCTGAACGAGATAATAAATTCTTTCATCCTACACAAACTTCAACTGCTTCTCCATAATGTCTGTTAAGTCAACTTTTTTAGAAATACAGGGAGCCCCTTCTCGGTTCCATTTATATTAAACGAAACCGATCACTGGACAAAACATGCCGAAAAGGCAAGTACGAAGAGGTAACACAAGTTTGCAAGCTAAAAAGAAAGACGAGCAGCTACTAAAACTAGACAGGACGACAAAAACGAGCACCTACTAAAACGATGCTCCCTCCCCCAACATTTGTCTCGGCTCCAGCTAAAGGATTACGGCGACCACCAGCTCCCAAAACAAAACCACCCTCTAGTTAGTTTAAGCCACATGGCTTCTTTACAACTTATGCAAATCTCCAAAAGGAAGCACCTCCGGCTTCTTTTCCACTCTCAGGGAGTCACGACCCTTTCAGATGACCACGTGAATCGCATCAGCCTCCTCCGGGTGCATCTTCAGGTACTCCATCGAAGCACGGCCAGCAAAAGCCGATGTCGCCGTTGTCGACCATGTACTGATCCAGCTGAAGTCTGTGCACCTCAGCTCGGTTCCAGCTCCAGGGGTGCTTTGAGCTTTGCGATCAGCAAGGTTGCCAAGAGTTCCAGTCTTCCTCCTGGTGGTTCTTTCTATTTAGCAAAACACTCCATAAAACAGCAGCACTAGCTATGTTTAGATGAAAGAACCTGGTGTTACACAGCCACTTAGATGCTAAAACTTCAAAGTTAATTATCACCACTCCGTAATTCTTGTTAGAAGCTACTGGATGGACAACCTTCTCAGGGCATTCCACATGATAGAACCCCAAAAACCGATGCTGCACTGCCAATGAACTTTCCATCTGCCTAGGTCTTTTCTTCACCGGGCAATCCTCCACTGCGAGTGTCAAAGCCTTACAGATGAAGCACATTTTTTTGTTGGTGCAGGTCTGTTTGAAATGCCCAGGTTCCCCACATCCCATGCAGATGGTATTGGAGTAGCTCATCTGCTGGTTAGATGTCCCTGAGATATTCTCCTTCGTAGGGATTGCCCTCTTCTTCTGCATAGGAACAACCTTCACCTGCTGCCCCTTGCTTACATCCTGGCGTTGAGGCTGTTGTGCTTGCGGTATCTCCTGTTGTTGTTCCCCCTCCTGTTCATTCCACTGCCCCTGATTCGGACCAAACTGCTGAGGAGGATATGGAGGAAACTGATCAGGAAATCCCCACGGGCCACCTGTGTAGTACGGAGGCGGGTACGGGAAAGGAGGTTGCATCGGGCCGTAGAACTGCTGCGGCGGCTGCTGTTGATGTTGCTGCTGTTGCTGCCAGTCACCTCTGCCGAATTTCCTCCCCCTCCCACGGCCTCCTCTGCCTCTATCCGCCATTGCTACGCCACCGAAAACCAGCTCCTGATCCAGCGAGCACCCTTCCAGGCCAAGAGCTCTCAGGCCCTCCTCTTCATCCACCTGCAGCGGCTGGGGTTTGTGGAGAGTTCGAGATCTGGATCTCGGGGGGGAGGGGAGAGGGGAGTAGGTAGCTCTGCAAGCGGAGGTGATCCCTAGTGTAATATGCCACAGCTGCCTGTATAGCGCATCTGCGTCATCCTCTGGGAAAACCCCATCCGGCCCTTGCACCTCTGTGCGACTGACTCCCCGACCCCGCTGGTTCTCCCACAAAAGCCCCCGCAAGCTCCGGTCCTGCTTCTGAACCCATCCATGGTGTTGGGGTTTTCCTGACCGCCTTCCTCCTGCAATCGGCTGTTCACAACTGAAATCCCAACCCAGGCATTCCGTCACAGGTTCTTCAATTCGCACATATTCAGCGCCGCCCAGAGGTGATCCAGATTCTGAAACGTCGCCATTCTGAAGTCCTCGAGCACCATTGCTGACTCCACCTCTGTCTCTAGGAGCTCCACCACTGGAGGTCCCAATTTCAAAACTCCCTACGTCTTCCTCTGCTTTCTGATGATCCTGCGCATGGATCCGAAACGCCGCGTTGGTCGAAAGCGGAATCTCTGGGGAACTCCTCTTCGTAGTGCATGCGTAGTCCAAGCCTGTTTGAGTATCATCCGGAGCGATACCTTGTATCTCCTGCCAAGGATCAATGTCGAGGCTGACGTTGTCGACTTCCTCTCCGCAAATTTCGCCGCCGCCCTTCGCGACGCACGGGTACCCGCTGTCCCCCAACTGCCATGCACCACCATACGACTGGCCTTCTGCAGGTCTGCGGCCCGCCACTCCCGCTCCAGCGCCCGCCGTGCCCGCTCCGAGACCGCCTCCCCTGTTGCAAGCGCCGCCGCCCATCCCCCCCTCTCCATCTACTTCCTGCTCCAGTGTCGATTTCCTCCAGAAACGCCCAGAGATTGCCTGCGGAGAAGCCGAGACGACAGGATGGCTTGACGAGTGGGAATGGACTTGCTGAGTCGCCGCGTGTCGGGGGATAACTGTCGGGGTCGGGGCGCCATGGACGGAAGCCGAGGTGGTTCCGCCATGGGGGAAGCTCGGGGTCGCTACAGTCGTGAGACGTGTCGCTACAGTCGACATCTCTCAATCAAACTAGACTTCGAACATCCTGTGTGACTGTTAAGGTTGATTGTTATTTGCCTACTGGTTTCTACTTTCACACCTTTCAGGTTGTTCAGAATGTCTAAGAGTGACAGTTCGATCAATCCTGAACATTAACTTACACTCTGGACGAGATAATAAATTCTTTCATCCTACACAAACTTCAACTGCTTCTCCATAATGTCTGTTAAGTCAACTTTGTTGTCCCTGTTCTTTATTAGTCTAGCTGCAACAATCTTCCGGTACTGAGTAATACTTTCCAATATGTATTCCACCACTTCTCTTGAATCATAGTATTCCATGAACAGCATGCAGAAGAAGCCACAATCAAATCTGTGTTTTTGTAAGTTCAAAATATTTATTAACATTCAACATCAACTCTATTGTTGTAAAATCAAACTTTTGGCGGTGTAAACTTACATTGTTCTTTGCTTTGGGTGATCAGGAGTGAAGTGCTTGAAATTTCCAAAGTCTTTTCCAGATATTTCAAAGCCTTTGACAAGTGTTGAGAAATTCCTGAACTGTTTGATCGAAAACATTGTCTTGTTATCCATAGTTAGATATTCTATATCAGTTATTTTGTTCCTAGGTTGTTGTCTTCTTACCAGATTCATTGCTTCATTTTCCAGGATGCTTGCTTTATAATCTGACTTCATGGAATCAAAAATGTTGAACTGTTGGCGCAGAAGGTTGAAGCAACAAACAATCCAGTGATTGTTTTTCACCATTGGGAAGAACAGCTGTATTTCAACATTAAAAAAACAGTCTTATAGTTAAAAATCAGCAACTGGAGAAGGTAAACAAAATTGGGTAAAGGTTTTCAAATCTTACGAGGTCGTCGTCTAGAACGTTGAATTTTCTATTTATTCTTTTGAATGCTCCCATACAGCTGCTGGACTTGAATTCTTTTGGATCAACAATCAGTTTCATCTATTATATTTTACCGAAATTTGGATAATTAATAAAATTCGATAGAGAGGCCCAAGTGTGTAGTAATCTTTAAAGATCTTACCGCCAGGTAGCATGAGAATGCATATTTTTTTACTAGAAGCTTGTTTTTGTTAGCCAGCTGTCCTTCTATTTTATTGAAATCCTCTGCCCATATATCCATGACCTCGGAGCTCAGTTCCTCGCGTGGCCTAAGAGAGTCTTTGAAATTCTTGTATGAGCAGTGTGCTTCTCCAATCTCAATAAAAGGTTGCCTGCAAAAGTTAGGCCAAAAAAATGTATTTAGTATGTGCTTGTAATTGTTTGATTAATTTTTCTTCTTCTAAATAAGCTTGTCCGTCTTACGTGTCTTTGTTTATGGCCTTGGTATTCTTAAATTTTCGACCATGAGCTACGTATTGCCAGTACAAGTTCTGCTCTTCCAGAGTGGCCTCAATTATCCTTTCGTTATGAATAAGCAGGTCCATGTCTTCTCTTTTGTTCAATTTTGTCTCCTCCATTGTCTTCTTGCCTTTTTCAAATTGTTGATTGATGTCTTCATCTGAAAAAATAACGTTCACCTTAATTGTAATTAACAAAAAAATCAAATTTCCTGGCTTAATTGGCGTGTCATGTGTCATAAAAATTGCAGAGAAGTTGAATTTAATTATTGGCATCATAACTGAGATAATTTGTTACAAATCTGTTTGTGTTGTCTGTCTCTTGGTCATTTCATGTGTTTTTTCAACAATCTGCTGTATTGATTCATAATCTCGATTGTCTGTGTGATCAATGGAGTCTATTATTAACTCTTTTGTTAGTGCCCCAAAGTTTTCTGGGAGATCTTAGAACATAAAAGGAAGGCTATTGTAATAAAAGGAATGAAAAATATTATAGATTGCATCCTTGTTGTTCTGGTCTGTCTTCTTCCCTTAGTTTGTCAACATGTCCTGAGGTATTATCATTTGATCTTTTTATTTATGCTAGCAAAAAAAATCAATTATAGGAGACCCCCAATTTATCAGGCCCCACTAATTAGTGACCCCAAGGTAAGGTCAGAGTTGTACAGGATAGACGGTCCTTCCTGTACGATCTCGCATGATAGGTTTGTACAGGATTTCGTTCATGGTTGTACGAAACTTTGATTCGGCGATATGTGATTCGGGTTGTACATGTCAATGCGCGACGATCGTACGGTCACCGCTAAGTGGTTGTACAGGAAATATTCAAATATAGGAGATTAACATGAAATTGTTGTTTTTTCAAATCTGTTGTTTTAGTCATCTCCGAAGCCTCTGGAGCTTGTTCCTCTGGCAAGTCAGCCGATGTTTCAACATTCTGCTGTGTTGTTTCTGTCCCTGGAGAGTATATGTGGTGAGTGGAGTATATTTCAACAAAAGGAAAGAAAAAAATATTATAGATTGCAACCTTGTTGTGATGGACTCTTTTCTTCCCTTTGGTTGGCAGCAGGACCTGAAGCAATATCAATTGTTTGTGAGTTGAAGGCCAAAATATATATATTTCTAATAGAGATGTTAATCTTGTATTGTTGTTTTACAGACCTGATGTTTTAGTCTTCGTTGCAGGCTGAGTCTTGGTCAAATAGTCTGAGGCTTCATCATTCTTGTGAATCAATTCAGTCTCTGGATTGTTTATTTTATCAGTGGAGGTTCAATGTTTTAAGTTTTTTCCTAATACAAAATAATATCTCTAGTAACTGGATATTGCATAATAGGAAGGTCAAAAATTATAGAAAGGCTAACCTTCTTGTGCTGGTCTGTTATCTTCATCAGGGTCGATCGTCTGATTCTTTTCCTGAGCTTTCCTGCCTTGTTTTTCCCTGATGTTCTTGAAGTTTTTATATGATTCTTTGAGATGGAATGTACTCCGCTGCAAGTGATGTAGAAACAGATTTTCTTCTTCGTCGTTCGCATGTGATTTATCTATTGTTAGTGAAACCTCGTACGTCCTAGTCATCAAAGAATCAATTTCTTCGAATGCTGTATAATTTGGACTTTTGCTTCTGCTTCCTTCATATTGTTCTTTTGAACAACTTGGGCTTCCTTTTTGAAACTGGTTTTTGGTTGCCCTTTGTTCTTCATGAGATTCGGCTACTCTCTTCATTGGAGTTTTTGCATGGTAGTAAACAATGTCGTTTGGTGCTTTCCACTGCAATCAATAATTTCAATTTTAGTTCATCATTTTAATTCTGCAGATATAGGCGCGGGATACAAGAAAGTTATTTTGAAAATTTACTCTTACCGGTTGCCGTACCCCCACGATTTTGCACCGCCACATCCTTCAGTTACCCTGTCTGCTTTTGCAAGCAGCTTAAGCTTTTTTGTATCCAAGTAGTGTATGCGGGGTGTTTTTTTGTCCATATCAGATAAGTTACTTTTGAGGCAGCAGTCAAAGTATATCAGCAACGGCGCCACAACGCAACCTGGTACTGCCTTTACTTTTGACTTTGCTTTCTGGAAGCTTATGGTTGCTCTCTTTAGCTCATCAACAATCAACTGACAGATGTCCATTTCTTTCAGATTATTCAAGTCCAGGTTCTTCACCAGGGTTGCCTCCCTTGAGACTCGCACAGAAGTTCCTGGACATATGATCTTCATGCACATTAGCAGCATAAAAACTTTTATGACTTTATCATCCTTCCCTTCATCATTCACATTCTCCTCAAGTAGTTTCCTAAGTTTATCTGTTTTGATTTGGTCGCTCCTCTTAAATCCCAACTCTTTCTTCAAGTCAAATAAGTCCTGGTCATTGCCGGTGTCCGAAGGTCTGGGTGCTGTGTTGTTGCCATGAGGAAGACCAAACAATTGATGGATTGCGTATGCAGTTATTTGTATAACTTTGTTTGGTACTCCGAGGTCCAATGTCATTGTTTCTGGATCTAATTTTTCCATGATTCGATAAGCTAGCTGCCGATCAATGTTTTCTTTCACTTTTCCATCTAGGAATGGTCCAAGTCCTGCATCCCGTAGCCTTCTTATGTGTCGTTCTTCATCCAACAAATCTACGCATTTTTTGAACTCTGTCAGAGAGCATCTGATAGTTGTATCTCTCAAGCTTCTTTTCAGCTTTTTTGCTCCTCTTCTCCTCGTTGAATCCTTTTTCTTGAGTTTTTTGCCCTCCCTCCTCTTTTCTCCTTTCACTCTTTTCCCCTGCATTTATTATGAGCATTTAATTCCATATAAAATAAGTATTGTAGGTTTATTCAGCACATTAAGAGTAAAGTGTTATTGTACCTTTAGGTTGTTATTGTTTTCCTTCTTATTGTTGTCATCGCTACTACCACTACAATCTTGTTGCTGGCTACTTGTGTCCTCTTCATCCTCTTTTTCCCCCCTTGAAAATTACTATCTCTAGAATCTTCTTGCTGGCTACTTTCATCTTCTTCCTCCTCTGAGGGATTCAGGTGTACATAATTAGTACTTTTGGCAGTACTTTTAAATCTAGCGCTCCTGCGCTCGCCAAGATATTTCCGGTTAGCATATTTCTTGGTCCTTTTCCAGACTCTTTGCCCTGTGGTTTTCTGTTCCAATTGATCCTGTGTGTTATCAGTAGTTGCTTCTGTATCTTGTTTTTCTGGCTTTCTTTTCCTTCCGCTCCTCCTCATCGATGCATGAGGCTCGTTTTTGGGGCCTGTTGAGTCATTGGAACTATCCGGAGGTAAAACATTCAGTGGTTCCACTGAAATGGTTTTCTCATCTTCGTCGCTAACTGTTGTGCGATTAGGGTCCATATATTTGCTCTGCAACATTGTTTAGCCAGCAGTTAGACATCGAAATCTAAAAACAGGAAAAGTATTACTCAGATTCCTATTTGTACATAGTATATAATATTTCACATATATGAAAAATCATCATATAAGTGTTGTTCAACCCGTCTTGAAATTGTTGTCCAACTTGGGGTACTTTCAGGATCTCCTGGATTTCAAATTATTTGAAAACTATTTGGGCGGTTATTTCTTTATTTTTTCTTCCTGGCTTGTTGAGAATTGGTGGAAAATTTCATCCAACCCTAGCGACCAGATCATTGCTTTGTTTATTTGTTTGAGTGGCAGAGATTTAAAGTTGCAAATGCGTTAAAGAAAAGTAACCTCTGAATTGTTGCTCCTGCTTGTTGCTGTGTAGTCCGTCCTTTCCGATGTGCTGGTTCGATTTGAATTTGTTCGGAGTTGTTGCGGGCGGTGGATTTTGATGCGCCCGCTGCTTGATCCCGTGGCGTTGCGGCGTTGCCCGCAGGGATCTTCGAGTTCCGAGAGACCGAGCCAAAACTCTGGTTATCTCGGCGGCGTTGCTGCCTAGTTGTAGGCGGCGGTGATGCGGGAGGATAGATCTAGGTGGCGGCGATGCGGAAGGGAGGTCCCAGATGAACCTCGACTGCTCGGCTCCTGGAGTTGTGCGCTGCGTGGGAGAGAGACGGCAGAGGTTGCGAAATGGTGGTGGTTAGTTTAGTCAGGTGGTCCCCCAATTTATCAGGCCCCACTAATCAGTGACCCCAAGGTAAGGTCAGAGTTGTACAGGATAGACGCTCCTTCCTGTACGATCTCGCATGATAGGTGTAACATCCCAAAATTTTCAAAAATTTAAAACTTTGCATTCATGCATCATGCATCATAAAAGTATGGCATTGAAATCACATAAAGAGTAAACTGAATTTTAATTATAAGTTTAAATAAAGTTGTGGTCAATAAAGAGGTCTATTTGAGCTCTTTATAAAAATATGTATTTTACTATTTTATTTATTTAGCAAAATGATATCAAAAAGTTATAAATTAAATTAGCTTTTCAAAACATATTTTTATGAATTTTTCTGAAAAGTTTTGGCTAAGTTTTAAAATCAAATTTGAATTAAAGGTTTGAAAACAGAAAATGTTTTGTCAAAAAAAAGGGGAGAAGAAACAGCCCGACCCAATCTGGGCCGAAGCCCACTTCTCTCCCTCTCGCGCGCGCGCTGTTTCGGCCCAACGGCCCAGCAAACTAGCTCGCGCTCCTCTCTCATCTCACTGACGGGTGGACCCCACCTCTCACAAACGCGTCTTCAACCTCTGCGCGAAGAACGCAACGAGTCCGAGAATATCTCCGGCGATTCGATCCTCCAAAACCGATTTCGAGTCGATCTTCTCGCCCCCTCTCGCCTCTATTTATACCCCGCTACCCCCGCCCCTCGTTTCCGCACGAAACCCTAACCCCTACGCCACAGGGCTGCCCGCAATCAACGTCGGCATCTCGCCAGTTCCGACGCCGTCGAGCTCGCCGTACGGGACCCTACGACCACCCCACACCCTATGTTCTCCTCCCCTCGTTTCCTTTCTTCCTTGCGCACCATTTTGACATGATCTCGTGTCTTGAATCGCAGTCGAACGACGCCTCCGTCCGCGGCCGATGCCGCCGCCCGCATCTTCAACTCCGACGAGGGATCTCCGTCGAACGACGACGCCCCGCAGACCGACGCCTCGCCACCAACCCTTCCTCGACTACCCGCAACGAGTGGTATTGTCCGTTCTTCCTCTCCCTAATTCCTTCGCTCGATCACCGACGTCGGCAATGGCACCGCCGCGACCGGAGAAACTCCGTCACACCGGCGCCGCCCGTCGCTGCGATTAGGAGGAATAGATCTGGTCCGTTGATTTCGTTTAGATCGGAAGGTCCGTGTTCGCGATCCACGCGAAGCGGTACGAGCCAATCGGTGCGCGCCGCGTGGCGGCTTTATTAATCTATTTTTGGCAGAATTTAGTAATTAAAAACAGAAATTATGCAAAACTTGTAAAAATCATATCTTTTGATCTGTTCATCCAAATTTGATGAATTTTATATCCACGTGAAGCTCTGCTCGTGTAGTTTAATATGGTTTCATTACTTTATCCTTTTAGTGCATATTAAATTGCGGAATTTAATTGTTTAGCTCTCGGATATTAAATCTATAACTTAATTAATAAAATTTCTCTCCAAATAAATCCAATTGTTTTAGAGAGTTATTAATGCCCTCTGTCCAGAGAGTGCAACATGAGTTTTATTTGAAACTTCTCATAATATAATTAAGGAAATTGGTTTTAGAACTTAAAACTACTATTATGCTCAATATTTTAAATAATTAAATAAAATAGTAAAATATGGATCATTGTAATTCATGCATGAATAACAGAGAAATTAAAATAGTAATTATTTGGTCTTGTTAAGTTCATTGCATATTAAGCATGCATACATATTTTTGTATTGATATTTTAAGTGTTATGCTTGTGTGTTTATTTAGTTTTATTGTTTGTCTCTAGATTGTGAAGAGGAGGAAGGTCCTTGTGATTGTTATTCTTGTTGTGCTTGTTCCTCTTGTTACCAAGGCAAGTGACATTCATAATCTATCCTATGTTTTCTATATGCACTATTAGTAGATTTTGAGTAGTTTGCATGATAGGGAAACTTTGAACTATCTTATAATGCTAAGTTAGTTTACACTTTGAAAATATTCCTAGTAGTGTGTAGCCACCCCTCCCCATGCAGCCACCAAAAGTTTTACTAGATGCTTAGCTATGCTATAAAAGTGTTTACTTATCATGTTATAGAAATATTGCTAAGTGTTAAAACTTTAAATGCACTTCTGGGTGGAATTGGTTGCTTGGTTTATGTTGAGTGGCTTTTGGGACCATGCTTGTGGTTGTCTTTGCCTAGGATGAATTTCTATTCTACTTAGGGCCATGAGTATGGTGGTTGTCACCCAGAAGCGCACTTGTGGACGGCCACCCAGGAACAAAGAGATTACTAAGTCCCTCCAAGTTTAGAAGCTTCCCGTGCAGCCTTCTGACAATGGGCTCTGTCTAGAACTACTAAGTTGTGAGAGTGCAACCTGTCAGCTTGACAAGCAGATGTAGAGTTGATAGGTGGAACGGGTGTTGCTAGTATGGTTGCATTCTTCTTCTGAAAGTTCTTGTCTCAATTCTCTCCTTTCCTTAATACACTCCGCGTGTATAGGATGTCTGGGTTAATTGAGTCTTAAGGTGAAAGTGCACAACCTCTGCAGAGTCGACAAACTGAGTACTCAGCCGTGTCCCCGGTGATGGACTACTTCGAGCAACTGGATAAGGATGGACGGAAGAATCTCAACATGGTTTTCGTAAAGTAAAATTTGACTAAGGAAAGAATTATTGGTGCACTTGGGCTTCATCCCTTGGTGCCAAGTCTTTTAGATACAAAAGTGTTTTACAAAAGATAGGAGAAAACTGGCTTTCTGCAAAATAGCCTACAAACTCCACCAAGCCAAATATGCATATAGAATTAGACTTGTCATAATTTATCCACCATAGTCACTTGCCAATACTTCATTGTATTGACCTCCTACGGGGGCTGCATATTCAAATGTGCAGGTAATTCTGATGAGGAGTAAGTTTGGACTCGATTCTACACCCAACATGTCTGCTTGTGGCGTATGCTAGAAGAGGAGGCCCATTTCTTTTATTTCGTTGTGAACTCTGAATATTTTAGCTAGTCTTCATGACTATGCACTTTGTAATAAAGCTATACTTGGCTATTTTTGGATCTCGATGTAGTATTTTGATACTTATGCAATGATACTATATATTTTGTACTGTGGTGCTGGCAGTGATCCAGGGACTAGCACATAACACAGGTGTTCCATCTTTATTTAAAAGATGGGGCGCTACAAAATGGTATCAGAGCAAAAGTGTTGCCTGTAGGTTCGAGCCCTTAGGATTGGTTAAGCCTCTTTTTGATCATAATATTACCATCTTTGAAGTATGTTGGATCCTAGCGGCATAGTGGGATGAAGCGGCCCGGGACTAACCTTACATGTCCGCGTACATGAGACATGTTCCACAATTATAAGTGGCTGGCCGGGTGTCTGTCTCTCTCACTATAGTGAATATCCGACTTACAAAGAGTTGATAGTAGTGTTGATCACCTGTTAGAAAAGAACTTCTTTTTCTCTAAGTACTTAAGTACACCACAATTAGTATATCTTACCTTTGTCTTGTTTTAATAAACTTTACCTTCATCACTTAAGGATGTCGTTCTTCATGTATCAAACTGCGGAGGACTTCAAGGACATGCGCTTTGGAAGATATCTTCTATAGTTAGTAGAACTGTTGGCACTTCCAATACCCATCATCAAGGCTAGCCAGCTGAAGCACTTCAACAAAGAAGACTTATGGGGAATTCGCCTTTACCAACAAGGGCGCCAGACTGAACCCAAGACCGAAGACATCCAGTACAAGTCGATTAGTGACTCCTTGGAGAAAGGGCTGAATCTCATCACGCAGGAGCTAATAGGACGTCTTTGCTTGCAATTCCAAGAGGGGTTAAAAGACCACTACTTTGCTCACCTTGGCCAACGTGACGAACATGGGATTCCTTACTGTGTTAGCGAGGAAGACAAAAACAAACCAGAACCTTTGTACCCATATCTCCAAGACTTAGAACTACACCTCTGGCAACTAGAAGAGGATAGACGCAATGAGCTGTTGAAGAATGATGAAATAATGGCACAAGTCAAGGAGACTCAAAAGAAGATTGAAGCCCAAGAAGAGGTGGCCAACGCTCAAGAGGAGAAGTTCCGAGCCCAAGAGAAGAAGTTCCAAAATCAAGAAAAGAGAATTAGAGACAAGAACAAGGAGATCAAGACCTTGAAGGATGAAATTCTGAGCAACGACGTCGAGTTCGAAGCTGATCGAGATTTGATCGAGACACTACGCCGTGAGAAGAGAATGCTGCAAGAGAAGATTGAAGTCCTGGAGAAGGAAGCAATCGAGACTCTGCACCGTGAGACGACAATGTTACAGGAGAAGAATGAGGCCTTGGAGAAGGAGGTGAATGACTACAAGGAGATCCTTACGAAGGAGGGCATCACCATCGAGGAAGTCGAAGAAGATGAAGGAGACGTCATGGACGAAGTTTAGACTTAGTAGTTGGACCACCATATTCTCCCTCGTTTAGTTCGTAGTTCTTTTTAAAACATTGATCTCCAACTTGTGGTGTGACAATGATAGAATGTTTGGTTTGCAGACTCTGTTGTTTTATTAAATCAACTTAGAATAATTGGTTTCGTTTTGCTAAGTAGAGTTTATCTTTTCAAGTTGTCTTATGAAATGTTGATTGTGTTGACTTGGTTGCTTTGTGCATGGGTAGGATTTTTCTTCTCTTAGTTCTGTCTATCTTTCACTCATCTATGTTGAAAAACCCTACAGATGCCTCCTCTTCGTGATACCAACAACGACGATGTCATGCAACAACTGATGGCCGCTCAAGCTCAGTTGATGAATATGATGACTCAGTTCATTGCAGTAACCAACAACAACCACAACAACAACAACCCGCCACCTCCACCCCCACCCCCAGTGGACAGACTTGCTAGATTCCTAAGGCTTAGGCCTAATAAGTTCTCCTCTGCTACTGAACCAATAGTGGCGGATGATTGGCTCCGTTCAGTCAACAAGGACTTAGTAACTTTTGAATGTTCTGAGGCAGAAAAAGTGAGGTTCACTGCACACCTGTTGGAAGGACCCGCAGCATTGTGGTGGGAGAATTATCAAGTGACTCATCCTTTGGATGGCATGACTTGGGATGCGTTCAAAGAAGGCTTCCGGAATGCTCACATCTCCTCAGGTATAATGAACCTGAAGAAAGACGAATTTCGCAGCTTGAGGCAAGGAGGTAGAACTCTGAAGGAGTATATGGATGACTTCTGTATGCTATCAAGGTATGCACCAGAGGACATTGATACTGATGCAAAGAGGAAGGAAAAGTTCCTCAATGGACTTAAGGGAGAACTGAAGATACCTTTGTCTGTGGCATATACTCCAAACTATCAAGCTCTGCTGGATCAAGCTATCACCTTGGACAACAACATAAGAAAGGAAGAGAATAGGAAGAGGAAGTTCAGTGCAAGTAAGGTTCATTCTGAAGGGACATATAAGAAACACACCTCTGAAGTCAGTAGCCATAAACCCTGGAATCACTCCAACACTGGTAGTGGCCAAAAACATCATGGTCATAACCACAATGGAGGAAACAAAGGAAGCAATGGAGGATACAATGGAAATAATGGTGGATCCAGGGGAAACCATCATCATGGCCATAATCATGGGAATGGTAATCACCGTCCTAGCTATGAAGGGAAGAAAGACTTGTCTAATGTGACCTGCTTCAAGTGCAAGAAGACAGGACATTATGCAACTGAATGCCCAGAGAAGAAAGCTGATGAAAATTCCAAGCCCAATCCTTTCCAGAAGGGACAAGTGAACGACATCAATGTGGAAGAGGTTCATGATGAATCTGGATCTGTGATTGGTACGTTCTTGCTCAACTCCTTTCCAGCATTAGTTCTATTTGATACTGGAGCATCTCATTCATTCATATCAAGAGCTTTTGTTAACAAACATGGGTTAGCTGAGGAAAGTCTAGGAAAACCTATTAGGGTAAGTTCACCTGGAGGAGAGATGCTAGTAAATTCCGGGTGTAGGCAGTTAGACTTGCAAATCGGAAAACACCCCTTCCCAACAGACTTAGTCATCCTAGAAACCCAAGAATTGGATGTTATCATCGGAATGGATTGGATGACTCGTTTTGAAGGAATCATAGATTGTGCAAACAGAGCAATCACCCTCACCACCCCAGAGAAAAGGAAGATTAAGTTCCGATCAACTTTCGAACTTAAGAAGGTTAGGCTAAATTCTCTTAAGGGGGTTAGCCTTGGTGATGTGCTTATTGTCAAGGAATACCCGGATGTTTTTCCTGAGGAACTACCGGGAATGCCACCCGATAGAGATGTAGAGTTTCTCATCGAACTGAAGCCGGGAACAAGACCAATAGCATGAATTGAAAGAGCTCAAGAAGCAATTAGAGGAACATATCCAGAAGGGATTCATTCGTCCAAGTTCATCGCCATGGGGAGCACCGGTTTTATTTGTTTAAAAGAAGGATCAAACCCAGAGGCTAGTCACGGATTACAGAGATATAAACGAGCAAACTATCAAAAACAAGTACCCGTTACCCAAGATAAATGAACTATTTGATCAACTGGAAGGTGCTTGTGTTTTCTCAAAGATCGATCTTCGATCGAGGTACCTCCAAATGAAAGTTAGAGAAATGGATATACCCAAAACTGCATTTGTTACGAGATATGGCTCTTACGAGTACACAGTAATGCCTTTTGGATTAACCAATGGACCAGCCTATTTCATGAATATGATGAATAAAGTGTTCATGGATTTTCTGGATAAGTTTGTGGTAGTGTTCATTGATGATATTCTAATCTACTCCAAGAGTCACAAAGAACATGAAGAGCACTTGCGTCTGGTATTGCAGAGACTGCGTGAACATAATTTGTATGCCAAGTACAGCAAGTGTGAGTTTTGGTTAGAACAAGTCGTATTTTTAGGCCATGTGGTGTCCAAGGAAGGTATAGCAGTGGATCCTGAAAAGGTTTCAGCTGTAACTAATTGGGAACCGCCGAAGAATGTTGGTGAATTACAAAGTTTTCTGGGCCTGGCAGGATACTACCGACGATTCATTGAAAACTTCTCCAAGATTGCCAAGGCCTTGACGGAATTATTGAAGAAGGAGAAGAAATTTGAGTGGACAGAGGCATGCGAAGCCAGTTTTCAGGAATTGAAGAAACGTCTGGTTTCAGTCCCAGTTCTATGCTTACCTGATTTGGAGAAGGAATTCCAAGTATACTGTGATGCTTCACGCCAAGGCTTGGGAAGTGTGTTGATGCAGGAAGGCAGAGTGGCATCTTATGCCTCTAGACAACTCAAGAAACATGAATCAAATTATCCAACTCATGATCTCGAGTTAGCATCAGTAGTGCATGCCCTGAAAACTTGGAGACCCTATCTAATGGGAAAAAGATGTGAGGTATTCACGGACCACAAAAGTTTGAAGTACATATTTACGCAGAAGGAATTGAATATGAGACAAAGAAGATGGTTGGAACTTATTAAAGATTATGATCTAAGTCTTCAATACCATCCGGGAAAAGCTAATGTGGTAGCAGATGCTTTGAGTCGTAAAGTATATGTGAATGGCCTTACGGCAGGAGAATTACCCGAGGATTTATGCAAGGCATTCAAGGACCTCAGATTGGAAGTAGTACCTGAAGGGTTTGTAACCTCATTAGTTGTACAACCCACCTTGATGGACAAGATATGTGAAGCTCAGAAAGGAGACAAGGAAATAGAAGAGATCAAAGTCAATTTAAGAGCTGGAAAAGCTAAAGGATTTCATGAGGATGAGCAGGGGATTTTGTGGTTTGAAAAACGTGTATGTGTGGCCAATGACCCTGATATTAGGAAGTTAATTCTGCAAGAAGCTCATGAAACACCTTATTCAATTCATCCGGGAAATACCAAGATGTATATGGATGTGAAAGAGAGATTTTGGTGGAATAATCTGAAGAGAGAAATAGCAGAATACATCGCTAAGTGTGATGTATGTAGTCGAGTAAAGGCAGAACATCAGAAACCAGCAGGACTATTACAACCTTTGAAAGTACCGGATTGGAAATGGGATTCCATTGGGATGGACTTCATCACCGGATTACCAAGGACCGGATCGGGTTATGATTCTATTTGGGTTATCGTTTGTCGTCTAACCAAAATAGCTCACTTCATACCCGTGAAGACCACTTATACTAGTGCAAAGCTAGCCGATATTTACATGAAGAGAATTGTGTGCCTTCACGGCGTTCCTAAGAGTATTGTGTCTGATAGGGGGACCCAGTTCACTTCTCATTTCTGGAAGCAGTTGCACGAATCTTTGGGAACCAGATTGGAATTCAGTACGGCTTTCCACCCGCAAACAGATGGTCAGACTGAAAGAGTGAATCAGATTTTAGAAGATATGTTAAGAGCTTGTGCGCTCGACTATGGATGTAGTTGGGATGATAATTTGCCATACGCTGAGTTCTCCTACAACAATAGTTACCAAGTCAGCATTGAGATGGCACCGTTTGAAGCCTTATATGGAAAGAAATGCACAACCCCACTGTTGCGGAGTGGTGTAGGAGAACGGAGTTTCTTTGGGCCTGATATAATACAGGATGCTGAAGAGAAAGTCAGGCTGATTAAGGACAGATTGAAAATAGCACAGTCACGCCAGAAAAGCTATGCAGATTCCAAGCGTAGAGAAGTTACCTATGAAGTGGGAGATAGAACCTATTTAAGGGTGTCACCACTTCGGGGTGTGAAAAGGTTTGGAATCAAGGGAAAGTTAGCACCTCGATTCATTGGACCATTCAAAATTCTTTCTCGCAAAGGTGAAGTGGCATATGAGTTAGAACTACCTGAAGTGATGTCTGCTGTTCATAAGGTGTTCCATGTCAGTCAGTTGAAGAAATGTCATCCCGAGATGATGGGAGTTCCCTTAAAGGATACCGTACCCCTCGAGGAGGTACAATTGGAGAGTGACCTGACATACGAAGAGAAGCCCATCAAGATATTACAGACAGCAGAAAGAGTCACCCGTACCAAAACCATCAGGTTTTGCAAGGTCCAGTGGAATCATCACACCGAGGACGAAGCCACCTGGGAACGAGAGGATGACCTCCGAGAAGACCACCCACACCTATTTGCTGACCTTTCCGAAGCTCGAGGGCGAGCTTCTTCTTAAGGGGGTTAGTCTGTAACATCCCAAAATTTTCAAAAATTTAAAACTTTGCATTCATGCGTCATGCATCATAAAAGTATGGCATTGAAATCACATAAAGAGTAAACTGAATTTTAATTATAAGTTTAAATAAAGTTGTGGTCAATAAAGAGGTCTATTTGAGCTCTTTATAAAAATATGTATTTTATTATTTTATTTATTTAGCAAAATGATATCAAAAAGTTATAAATTAAATTAGCTTTTCAAAACAAATTTTTATGAATTTTTCTGAAAAGTTTTGGCTAAGTTTTAAAATCAAATTTGAATTACAGGTTTGAAAACAGAAAATGTTTTGTCCAAAAAAAAGGGGAGAAGAAACAGCCCGACCCAATCTGGGCCGAAGCCCACTTCTCTCCCTCTCGCGCGCGCGCGCTGTTTCGGCCCAACGGCCCAGCAAACTAGCCCGCGCTCCTCTCTCATCTCACTGACAGGTGGACCCCACCTCTGACAAACGTGTCTTCAACCTCTGCGCGAAGAACGCAACGAGTCCGAGAATATCTCCGGCGATCCGATCCTCCAAAACCGATTTCGAGTCGATCTTCTCGCCCCCTCTCGCCTCTATTTATACCCCGCTACCCTCGTCCCTCGTTTCCGCACGAAACCCTAACCCCTACGCCACAGGGCTGCCCGCAATCAACGTCGGCATCTCGCCAGTTCCGACGCCGTCGAGCTCGCCGTACGGGACCCTACGACCACCCCACACCCTATGTTCTCCTCCCCTCGTTTCCTTTCTTCCTTGCGCACCATTTTGACATGATCTCGTGTCTTGAATCGCAGTCGAACGACGCCTCCGTCCGCGGCCGACGACGCCGCCCGCATCTTCAACTCCGACGAGGGATCTCCGTCGAACGACGACGCCCCGCAGACCGACGCCTCGCCACCAACCCTTCCTCGACTACCCGCAACGAGTGGTATTGTCCGTTCTTCCTCTCCCTAATTCCTTCGCTCGATCACCGACGTCGGCAATGGCACCGCCGCGACCGGAGAAACTCCGTCACACCGGCGCCGCCCGTCGCTGCGATTAGGAGGAATAGATCTGGTCCGTTGATTTCGTTTAGATCGGAAGGTCCGTGTTCGCGATCCACGCGAAGCGGTACGAGCCAATCGGTGCACGCCGCGTGGCGGCTTTATTAATCTATTTTTGGCAAAATTTAGTAATTAAAAACAGAAATTATGCAAAATTGTAAAAATCATATCTTTTGATCTGTTCATCCAAATTTGATGAATTTTATATCCACGTGAAGCTCTGCTCGTGTAGTTTAATATGGTTTCATTAGTTTATCCTTTTAGTGCATATTAAATTGCGGAATTTAATTGTTTAGCTTTCGGATATTAAATCTATAACTTAATTAATAAAATTTCTCTCCAAATAAATCCAATTGTTTTAGAGAGTTATTAATGCCCTCTGTCCAGAGAGTGCAACATGAGTTTTATTTGAAACTTCTCATAATATAATTAAGGAAATTGGTTTTAGAACTTAAAACTACTATTATGCTCAATATTTTAAATAATTAAATAAAATAGTAAAATATGGATCATTGTAATTCATGCATGAATAACAGAGAAATTAAAATAGTAATTATTTGGTCTTGTTAAGTTCATTGCATATTAAACATGCATACATATTTTTGTATTGATATTTTAAGTGTTATGCTTGTGTGTTTATTTAGTTTTATTGTTTGTCTCTAGATTGTGAAGAGGAGGAAGGTCCTTGTGATTGTTATTCTTGTTGTGCTTGTTCCTCTTGTTACCAAGGCAAGTGACATTCATAATCTTTTCTATGTGTTTCTATATGCACTATTAGTAGATTTTGAGTAGTTTGCATGATAGGGAAACTTTGAACTATCTTATAATGCTAAGTTAGTTTACACTTTGAAAATATTCCTAGTAGTGTGTAGCCACCCCTCCCCATGCAGCCACCAAAAGTTTTACTAGATGCTTAGCTATGCTATAAAAGTGTTTACTTATCATGTTATAAAAATATTGCTAAGTGTTAAAACTTTAAATGCACTTCTGGGTGGAATTGGTTGCTTGGTTTATGTTGAGTGGCTTTTGGGACCATGCTTGTGGTTGTCTTTGCCTAGGATGAATTTCTATTCTACTTAGGGCCATGAGTATGGTGGTTGTCACCCAGAAGCGCACTTGTGGACGGCCACCCAGGAACAAAGAGATTACTAAGTCCCTCCAAGTTTAGAAGCTTCCCGTGCAGCCTTCTGACAATGGGCTCTGTCTAGAACTACTAAGTTGTGAGAGTGCAACCTGTCAGCTTGACAAGCAGATGTAGAGTTGATAGGTGGAACGGGTCTTGCTAGTATGGTTGCGTTCTTCTTCTGAAAGTTCTTGTCTCAATTCTCTCCTTTCCTTAATACACTCCGCGTGTATAGGATGTCTGGGTTAATTGAGTCTTAAGGTGAAAGTGCACAACCTCTGCAGAGTCGACAAACTGAGTACTCAACCGTGTCCCCGGTGATGGACTACTTCGAGCAACTGGACAAGGATGGACGGAAGAATCTCAACATGGTTTTCGTAAAGTAAAATTTGACTAAGGAAAGAATTATTGGTGCACTTGGGCTTCATCCCTTGGTGCCAAGTCTTTGAGATACAAAAGTGTTTTACAAAAGATAGGAGAAAACTGGCTTTCTGCAAAATAGCCTACAAACTCCACCAAGCCAAATATGCATATAGAATTAGACTTGTCATAATTTATCCACCATAGTCACTTGCCAATACTTCATTGTATTGACCTCCTACGGGGGCTGCATATTCAAATGTGCAAGTAATTCTGATGAGGAGTAAGTTTGGACTCGATTCTACACCCAACATGTCTGCTTGTGGCGTATGCCAGAAGAGGAGGCCCATTGCTTTCATTTCGTTGTGAACTCTGAATATTTTAGCTAGTCTTCATGACTATGCACTTTGTAATAAAGCTATACTTGGCTATTTTTGGATCTCGATGTAGTATTTTGATACTTATGCAATGATAGTATATATTTTGTACTGTGGTGCTGGCAGTGATCCAGGGACTAGCACATAACACAGGTGTTCCATCTTTATTTACAAGATGGGGCGCTACAATAGGTCTGTACAGGATTTCGTTCATGGTTGTACGAAACTTTGATTCGGCGATATGTGATTCGGGTTGTACATGTCAATGCGCGAGGATCGTACGGTCACCTCTAAGGGGTTGTACAGGAAAAATTCCATTAGTGTTCGAAGAAAGAGGGAATGATATCCCCAGGTCAGGAAAAACTTGTACAGTATAGAATAGCTTGCTTGTACGGAGCCAAATAATGGTGTTGTACAGGAAGAAATAGCGGGTGCTAACCCCAGGTCAGCAAATAGTTGTAAAGGATAGACACACCTTTCTGTACGATCTCGCACGATAGGGACAGGTTTTCGATAATGGTTGTACGAATCTTTGATTCTGCGATATTTGATTCGGGTTGTACAAGTCAATGCGCGAGGATCGTACGGCCATCGCTAAGTGGTTGTACAGGAAAAATTCCAATGTTGTTCGAAGAAAGAGGTGAATGCTATCCCCAGGTCAGGAAAAAGTTGTACAGTATAGAAGAACTTGCTTGTACGGACCCTAATAAGGGTGTTGTACAGGAAGAAAAAGCGGGTGCTAACCCCAGGTCAGCAAAGAGTTGTACAGGATAGACGCACCTTTCTGTACGATCTCGCTCGAAAGTGCTGTACAGGATTTCGATCATGGTTGTACAAATCTTTTATTCTGCGATGTTTGATTCGGGTTGTACATGTCATATGCGCGAGGATCGTACGGACACCGCTAAGTGGTTGTACAGGAAAAATTCCAATGGTGTTCGAAGAAGGAGGGGAATGTTATCCCCAGGTCAGCACCCGCTCAGGTAAGAGTTGCACAGTATAGACGATCTTGCTTGTACGGACCCAAAAAAGGGTGTTGTACAGGAAGAAAAAACGGGTGCTATCCCCAGGTTAGGAAAGAGTTGTACAGGATAGACACACCGTCCTGTAGGATTTCGATCATGGATGTACGAATCTCTGATTCGGCGATATTTCATTCGGGTTGTACATGTCAATGCGCGAGGATCGTATGGTCACCGCTAAATGGTTGTACAGAAAAAATTCCATGGATGAACGAAGAAAGAGGGGAATGCTATCCCCAGGTCAGGAAAGGGTTGCACAGTATAGACGAACTTGCTTGTACGGACCCAAAAAATGGTGTTGTACAGGAAGAAAAAGCGGCTGCTATCCCCAGAATAGGAAAGAGTTGTACAGGATAGATGCACCTACCTGTACAATCTCGCACGATAGGGATGTACAGGTTTTCGATCATGGTTGTACTGTCGCATGAGGGTGTTGTACAGGAAGAAAAAGCGAGTGCTATCCCCAGGATAGGAAAACGATGTGCATGATGGTCGGACCTTCCAGTACGAACACGCTTGATCTCGTCGTACAGGAAGAAAGAGAGTTGTCGTACGAAATTTTGAATCGGACATACGTTTTCCGGGTTGTACAGAAAAGTGCGCGTGGATCGTACGGCCATCGCTAGGTGGTGTACAAGGAATATATCTTGGGTGTTCTAAGTATGAGGGGGGGTGCACCCCAGGGCAATATAGTGTTGTACTTGATAGATGTTCATACTTGTTCGGACACACATGTTGGGGTTGTACAGCAAATCGATAATGGTCTATATTATACATGTATGACTATAATATGTTCTCTAAAGACATATCTGAGATTGGCAATCCATGTTCTCTACGAATTCCGAGTCCCAGCTTCATTTCTTTCTGATGGTCCTGTGTCTTCACTGTCATTCCTGATTATTTTGATGTGTTCTGGAAACAAAACAGTGCTTATGTTATTAGTCCATTTTTAATAAGTCTGCTGAATAGTTAATCTTGGTTGCTAGGCAAAAAAAAAAGATTTATTTTACAGATTGTCAACTCTTACTCCTGTAGTCCGGTGGAGCAAATTCCTCGATCTCTTTTGGCAATTGTGCCATGTTGTGCGAGCTGAACAACATGGTGTACAAGTACTCCGCCTTCCATTCATTTGAGTTTGGCTGTAAGATCACAAAAACATGAGTTCAGATTTATTGTTGTTCAAATTAAAAATAACATTGCAACTGAGCTTGCTTACATCTTCGTCCACAATTTTTTTGTATTTCATCCTGTTCTCTGGTTTGTCGTAAATCATTTGATGTTCATCAAAATGGTAGGCGTACCGCAGCATGTAGAAGCCACACTCGTTGAACCCTTGGCAAGGGACTTTGATCCTCTGTTTTTTTTAGCCAGTTGAACCCAATCTGGCTGTTTGCTTGCTTTGTATGCAGCCTCTCCGTACTTTTCCTTTAGTACTAGTTCCATTCTGCACATCTGTTTTAATATAATTTGAGCTCATTTCATCAATACTTTTTTAAACAGATATAATAATCATGTAGTTGAAAAAAAAAATGTGAGAGTTCAGAACTTACAATCTTTATTAGTTCATAGTTGAAGGAGTTGTATGAGCGCACATCCCTAGGTTTGTATTTCCTTGAGTCAATTACTTGAACTGACTTTTTGTATCTTTTCATTATGTACAGGCAGTAATGGTTGCATTTGAAATAAGGTAGAAGTATCTGTTATGAGTACAAATATAGAGTTGTAAGTGTTGGTAATCAAGACCAGAAATGCATATCATAGGGCGTACAAATTAAAAGAGTCAGGTTGTACAGGTTCACCGGACCTGGTGTACATATACAAAGAAAATAGCTGTGCAAAATATTTTACTGACGCAGTAGTTTAGACGATTGTTGTACGGGAACCCAATACCTGTTGTTCAACCAGGAAGAGTAGCTGTACAGGCTATCGGAGTAGTAGTAGGTTCATTAAAAGTTTATGTGCATGTAGTGGTAGGAGAGTAGTGCATGAATGGCTTATCATGTTGTACAATACAGAGGTACCACTTGAACTGGTTTATCTGAATTGGTGAATCCGACGGCAAATCTGAACAATCACGAGTGCTAATGCGATCCCACGTCGTTCAATATTACGGTTTATAGTGGTTCAGGATCGAGTTATCTTGTGTTCAACTAGGTAGTAAATAGTTTTGCAATCCACGATAGTTCTTATTGTACAACGACTGACAAGATTACGGGAAAAAAATCATTGATCAGAAAAATTACCAATTTTGCTTGAAGCAAGTTTTTGTTCCTTCTTACGTGTCTGTCAAACATTTTCATTGCATTGTCCATGTCAAATCCCTTTACCATCTCCTCCTTTGTTTGAACTTTGCCAGATTTCATTTCAGCTTTTTGTCTCTCCATTTCTACCAAATCTGCTGTCGGTTCAAAAACTTGAATCACATCCTGTGGAGATAAGTTTTCTAGTGAGATATTCTGTTTCATTCTATAAACAATTATCTGTGAAATTTTCAGTTTGGTTGTTTTCCATGGTAACGAGGTCTTACCTTTATAAAATCCGGTGTCAGCATAATGCGTTCTCCTGTCCTGTATAGTTCGGATGTTCTGTTCCAGTCATCAATGATGTAATTCATCACCTGACATTCGATGCAACTGCTAGGACCGAACAAATCTTGGATGTGGTGGCCATTCAGAGAAAACGTGAGACCCTTTTCAGGGAATTTAACATGTTTTGCTTCGAACAGGAGTTCTCTGCAAAACGGTCAGTGTTGTTAGTTTTCATAGCATACGTTTATAGTAGTAGTTTTGAGGCAGTTTTTTCAATTCAAACTTCTCACCCTGCAATCTTTCCTCTTGTCTCATGTCCGAATATGACATCCATCACCTTCTTTGCTAGGTTGCTATTTTTAAATACGAGTGGACGATATTCAGCAACTTCCTGACAGACCTTGTTTGCAGGTGCAATCGGCCTCACGCCTGACAGAATGTCTGCAGAGTTAACGCCTTTCTTCCTTTTCTGAACCTCTGGGGACTGCGAGTCTCCGGATATCTGCTGAAGAGCCCTATAACGATCAGGTGTTACTGCGTAACCTCCAGGTTGTTGATTTTCCGTTGGAACTGCGTAGTTAGGGGCAGGGAGGAGCTGCATCTGTGGGGTTTCTCTTCTCGTTGTCGCTTGTTTATCTGGTTTCTTCGGTTCTTCTTTTTCGGTAACTTCTTCCTGAGGTCCATCCTCTTCTCTCCTTTTTGTCCTCCTGTACTCCATGCTCAGTTGCTTCTGCCTGTTATCTTCGATGCCAGCTTGATCAATCACCACAACTACCTTGTGTTGCATTTGTTTGTGAAGGACATAGTTGTCTGTACTCGTCCTTTCTCTTATGCTTATTTAAGGGGTTTTTTCAATCTCCTCCATTAACTTTGCTTCTGGATGGATCTTCATGTCTCGGAGCAGACGACTTAATTCTGGAAACTTGTGCAAGTAATCTACACAATTGAAATTAGGGTTGTCAGGAATTATAAAAAAAAACGGTTAGTGTCACCAGGATTCATATTTGCATTCATATTGGATTTGTTATTGTAAGGGAGTTTTTGAGTATTTATCTAAGAACAAATGAGGATAACAGAAAATTGGTTTTAATTTATTTTGTCGAAATGAGATATATACCATACTATATAGACAATATATTGTAGGGCAGGGAGAGTTCAGGGGAACTATCATAAGCACAACAGCTTATATTGTGGGAGGGGGAGGTAGCAACTATCAATCAAAATATTATAAAACTTCAGCAATTAACAGCTGAACTATCATAAAGCACACGTGTTCGTTCTCCTGTTCAAACCCCTCTTGCGGGACCGTGCAAGCTTGTTCGTCTATATTGTACAACCCTTTCCTGTCCTGGGTGGTAGCTCCCCCTCCTTCGTTGACCCATTTTTAGCTTTCCTATTCAACCACTTAGCGTTGGCCGTACGTCCTACGCGCCCTGTCCTGTTCAATCCGAAATAACATATCTCCGATTTAAATTTTCGTACGACCTCTATATTTCTTCCTGTACATCCCCCCTCATGCGAGTTCCCCCCTCCTTCGAACCCCTATTTTCACTTCCCTGTACTTGCACTTAGAGGTGGCCGTACGTTCCTCGCTCCCTCCGAATAATTTTTCTTTCATTATCAAAATTTTCGTACGACAATTATCGTATAACCCCCTCATGCGTGATTGTACATATCTCCCTGACATTATTTTAGTTATATTTTACTTATCCACTCCACCATGATTTAAGAAGGAGCCCAGTGCAATGTATTTCCACTAATATACATAAAAAGTAGATTAGATAGAGGGTATAAATCCTTGCTATCTATATAGTTTTTGCTTCAAAGAAAAGGACATATCATATGGTGTTAGGGAATGAAATATAGTAAGCGAACGAAGCATGATCATTAACAACTCAATTTACCTTTGTTATAACGAATCAGGCTGAAGTCTATCTTCAAAGTTTTCCATGTCATGAGTATGTGTAGTATTTTTTTCTGACTTGGAGAATATCCGAACTGTCAAACTTGACCAACGATCTCCCAGTCCAGTGCATTAAGATTAAGACCATTTGAAATCCACAATTTAACCTACATTAAACATCCAGAATAAAAAAATCTGCCAATCAATGGTATCCAACTTTGTTTTCTGTTGTTAAATATTTTTTTTGTTTTTTTAAGACTCTTACGTCTCTCCTCGGTCGGGAACATAAATCTTGTAGCACTTAAAGTCGTCTATGTTTGGCGGCGATAGCTCGTTGCCGCTTTCCTTTACTGCAAGTCTCCATAGTTCCTTTAGAACTCCCACCATTCTGAAGAAGAACAGCTCGTATCTTTTTCCTCCTAAGGAATCCAGTAGTTCGAATCTTTTTCTCTTTACGTTCAACGTTATCGTGAAGAAATGGGCAATTTCTCCCACTTTATCAGGCTCATCCATGCAAGGGATCTTTATCTGTGAATAATCAGCATTCCAGTAAATCTTATTATCCATTCCAGGAGCAAACAACATTAAAAAATCAGAGGAAAAAAACAGATCATTGATGTGAAATTATCGTACCAAATTGTATCCCTTCAGAAAACGGTCTGGGTTGTTTGGATCCATCGCTTTGAGTAGTCGTTTCAGAGCTTTCTTTGTCAAATCCACTCTCTTTGTTACTCTCATCTGAGGAAATTTAAGTGCGGTCAATTTTTTCTCATACTATGATGAAGTTTAAATCATAATTAAACTGATGCAGATAATTGTACTCACAAGCGTGAACAGTGGAACTATCAGGGTTTTTGTTTCTTGTGCTTCTTCTCGGATTCTTTCAATTATTATGTTTGCTACACGAGAATCAAGACCAGATAGATCTTTAAATGATCTTGCAAGAGTACCAAGATTCACTATGGTTTCTCCATTTACTTCGTCGCCATGCACGACAAATGTTTCCTCCCTGTTGTATTTAATCAAAACAATCGGTAAAAAAATCAAATGCATTTATCCCTAACATGTACCTCGGTTAAATTTGTTGGTTGTTTGCTTACATTTTTTCTTTTGTATGATGTTCTGTGCAAATATCGCTATGCAGCTTCTCTATCACTCCCAGCAATATTTCCATTTCTTCGACTGCACGTTCTTCTTTCCTTTTTTCTCCAGAATCTTCTTCAGGTTCCCTAGTACCTACAATAGAACAAATCGAGTGCACCGGCAATAAGAGATTCATAGATTCAATCAAGTGATAATTAAGTTTGAACAAATATGAGCTTAAAATCAGTGCAGCAGATATGAGATACATGGACTTTCCTTTTTTTCTTCAATCCAGAATGAATAATTGGGAAAAAAAATGTAGTTTGAGAGTGGCCAAAACTTGGCTGCTCAAAAGTCTTCTCTTTATTTATAGATGTTGTCCTTGAGTAAAAGGACTACAAAATGCGAATGGCAGGAAAGATTGCAACCTCCCATGAAGTACATTTCCAGTACAGCATGAGAAATATACATGATCCCTCGATTTTCTTGTTGTCTGCATGGCCCATGGTTTTAAAAAACATAGTTCTACTTGCCTATGTCTTCGAAAGGACTTGGTAGGGCCTTTTCTACTTGTTGTTCTTCCACCTGTTGTATTTCCCTCGATGAGTTGGGTTCTTCTGGTTTTTCCGGTTGAGGATTGTCACTTTCTTGTCCTCTTTCTTGTGGATCCTCTGCTATATGTCCGGTTGTTTCCTGGGTTAAATGTTGACGTAATGGAATTGAGACGACAGTTTGTTTTTTATTTTTGATGTAAAAAGCATAAATAAAATCGAAAAAGAACATCTAACCTGATTCCTTTTTTGCTCTTTGGTATTATTTTCGCTTTCAATGCTTGCCCTTAATTCTCCTGTATTTTCTTTCCTACGGCCTTGAATGGAAATTGAAAAGAAAGATGCAACTAAATATTTGATGGACTATACTGGTCTGTTTTTTTATTCATTTATGTGCAGTAGTTTGTTACCTATTTGTTTTTGTTGATCATGTTCGTCGTCCTCTTGTGGATAGACAATTACACTGTCCGCAAATTTCAGATTCTCGGCGTCTGTTGTATAAGAAATCAAAAGAACTTTATATTAGCTATTTAGTAATTCTGAGATTATAGAAATAAAATTTTGATTCTATTTGTTCTTGCCTGTCTTGTTTTTAGGATCTTGATCCTGTTGTTGATTCTCCTCTAGATCAGCAGTTTTATTGTCCAGCTTGTTTTCTCCGTCGCCATCCTTAGCAGGAGTTGTCTCATCATCTTTCTCCGGAGAGCGATGATCTTGTTCTTCGAGTAACTGTTTAGCAGGAGTTGCATCCTTAGGCTGATTTTGTGCTTCTCCTTCCTTTAGCTGACATTGGGTCTCGTCTGCTTTATCCTACAAAAACGTATAAACATGATGAACTTGCGATAGAATAAACAGAGAACACCCATCTGGTAGAACGGGAACGCAAGGCCTGTTGATCAAGCTCAGATGCTGGTTTGATCCTACGGCATAAATAAATACGGATATTTGTGGGAGAATATTACCTCGCCAGAAGTAGTCACCCAATCACTCACTTTAAGTTCGTCAGCTCTTTCTCCAGTTGTGGGATTTGATTTGCTTGTTCCTGAAAAATAAGAATCAACGACAATTGAATCAATCAAATCATTGTCGCAATTGTTCAGTGGCCATTTAAAATTTAGCCGGTCAAACATTTTCACCTAAAATTTCTACTGGTTTGCCTGCCAGTGTTTCTGTCTCTTGAACCGCTGACGATGGATCGACCACTTGTTCGTCAATTTTTTTAGCAGGTGGCTGTTTCTTCAACTTTTTCTTTTTCTTGTTCTTCTTTTCATTTCTGTGCTCGTCTTGGTTGGAACAGCCTGCGGTTTCCTGATCAAACCGCACTTGTTTTGTTGTATTGTGAGACGGCACAGCCATGTTTTCATTCACTGTGTACTCCTGGTCTTTGGCAAAGTTGCGAAGCATCTCAATGAGATTGCTTGTCTGGCTTATAAATGTTTTTATACTTCTCTCTTCCCTAAGGACATCTTGAGCAAATGCATCCTTAGGTTTTTTGTTGTTGTCTCCTATGATTTCACCAGATGTTGGTATTATTTCTGCCAGTCGAACCACCTCCTGCAAATTTTATTCAATCCTTCCCAGTACATCCTCTTTGCATTCTTGGTCACCATCAACCAATTTCCTCTTCCTTGATCCCAGGGGCACTACTTGGGTTGAAGAATCCCCATCTGACAAAGTTGTCACAAAAAAGGGATCGTAAAGGAGAAGTAAATGAACTACAATCTGACAAAGAAGTAGGAGAAGGAATACTCACTTTAAGATTGCCAAATTGAATCCCATCTTCATCCTTTCTGCAATCAAGCTGTGCAATTCTCTCTAGATTAGCTGTTTTCAGATAGGATATTCTAGGAGATCTAGTAGTCATTTCGGCTAGGTTGTCACATATCAGCGAATCTAAGTACATCAGCATTGGTCCAAGGGTGAAGCCTTCTAGATACGTCCACTTGGTCCTTTTTGTATTTTTTTGCCATTCCTCCGCTGCTCTTTGAATCTCGTCCACAACAATTTGGCAGTAGTCCATTTGTATCATTTTATCGAACTGCAGACCCTCAACCATTCCAAGTTCTCTCATCAGGCGTGCTGAAGATCCGGGGCATAATATCTTGTTGAAGAAGATTAGGTAGAATACTTTCAGAGCAGTGTTCTGCCTCCCAGGCTCAGGTGCTTTCAGTTCATCGTCTACCAACGTACCCAGCTTTTCTAGAAGGGACTTTATTGTAATCTCACCCTTATTCCCCATCGTTATCTGAAGTTCACTCTTCAACTTCACAACTTCTTCTTTAACTTGCGCCCTTTTTCTTGTCGGTCTTGGGGCTGTCTGGTCCCCATTTGGCAGTCCAGTCAACAAGTGAATATTGAACCGGTTAACCTCTATCTCTTTGTTGTTGCCAAACTCCATTGTCATTGTATGGGTGTTGAGATTCTTCATCCAGAATCCCATACAGTTCTTGTTCATTGTTGTGGATATATCAGTGGTACGGAAAGCACCGAACCCTGCAGCATTGACACTCTCTAACCATGCTGGAACCTTTTCTAAGTGTTCAAATGCTTTCTTTACCACTGAAACCGATTGCTGGCTCTGGAAATTATAAGGAGACTGGTTTTCCTCATCCACTAGGACTAGTTTTTTCCTTGACGCTTTGGGTCTCATTGGATTTGCAGCCACTCGAGGACTAGCAGGCTGAGAGTCATGAAGCACAATCTGGCTATTCTTTCTGTGTGGGGATTCTTCATCATTTTCGGCAGCATAGTCGATGTCTACTCCATCTTGCTTCCCCTCTTCTTCCTTGTCCTCTTCCTCTTCATCCTTATCTTGTTCTTCTTCTATTTGTTTATCCCTTTTATGTTCATCTGCCCCATTTCTTCCAGTAGTCACTGCCTTGGATCTGGCTGGCGAACTCCTGAGAATTCTCTTATCTGATTTTCCTTTTTCCCCATCGTCTGCAGCAGCCTTTCTTATTTTCTTGGTCCCTCCCTGCAACATTTTACTGTCTGCAGACTTCCGAGTTTTAGACCGTTTGTAAACCATTTCAGGTTTTTTTCCTGATGGGGAATCATCCTGAGCCTCAAAAGACTTCAAATCACGAATTGTTTCAGCAATCTTCTGACTAGTCGGGGAATTTGCAAAATCACCTGAAAAAAGATGGTAGGGAAAATTGGTTATTTACCCAAAACTTGACTGACCTTAGATTATGTATCTAAAGTTGAGTGTACATTAGTAAAATACCCAATACAGAATGAAAAGCAAAACAAATACCGAATAGGGATCTAAAAGTCAAATTATACCAGCCCCTGATCAATTAGAGATCACCTAAAAAAGTTAGTTCGATCAGATATCATGTGTGCGCACCAACCCCTGAGTCATCCATTCAATCTCACGCGTACTGCTTACCTGCGCATCTCACCAGCGCGTCCGGATCAATTCACGCGACGACGCTGTGTCAGCTCACGCGCCGCCTCCTGGAGCAGCAGATCAACAGGCACGCTGAACCAAAACACGTCCCTCTGCGTTTACGCTGCTGCTGGTTCATCCATCACGTACACCTTAATTGGATAGATCGTACAACAATACTCCGTAGAAGCTTTAAGCTTAGACACTATATAGAAGCCGTCAAGACTAGGCATGCATTGATCCCAGTCACAATACTAGAAGAATAGACCATGTATGTAATGCCTGTTCATCCATCCTAGCGTTTACGCTAGAAGGCACAAGGAATACGTGCACGGCGCTGGGCGCCCAGCGGGGACGACATCGGTCACACTGGAGTCCTGGACGGCTCCGACGAGTCGATGACAGTCAAACGGCACCAGGCGGCGTAACGGTGGAGGCACCAATTTTCCCCAGATGGTAAACCCCGGATTAACTATCAATTTATCTAGGGTTTCGGAAGGGTTAAGAACAAGGGTTGTCTTCACCTGTTTTTTCCTTGGAGGAAGACATCCGGCAACAGCCTTCTTCTCCTCCTCACGGCTCCGATTGACTCCTCCACCTCTTTTCGGCTCCGATTTCCCCGATGTCCCCGATGATGTTGAAGATTAAGAAGCCGTGACGAAGGTGACGGAGTTGGAGGCGTCGGAAATGGCGGCGACGGGGTTGCCGGTGTCGGAGTTGGTGACGACGGTGGCGACGGAGATCATGACGACCGCGGCGTCGGAGTTGGCGACCGAGTTGGCGGCGACGGAGATGGCTGCGGCGGGGTAGGCAAAGGCGACAGAGATTTGTGGCGGCCGGGTTGGCGACGAGGGCGCCGTCGGGTATAGTGAGGACGGCGGCGGCGGAGATGGCGGCTTCGGCGACGACGGAGATGGGTCGGCGTCGACAGAGATGGTGGCGTCGGTTCAGATGCCGCGCAGCGGTTCCTACGATGAACCAGTCCCCTTTGCTGCTATTGAGTAGTTTCCCTCTTCGAGTTTTCAAAATAAGCTAGGCACCCGGGCGTGATGGAGAGGGTGCGTGGTGGGGCAGTCTGGCAAAGAGTTGTACAAGATAAACACACCTTTCTGTACGATCTAGAACGTTAGGGCTGTACGTGATTTCGATCATGCTTGTACGAATCTTTGATTCGGCGATATGTGATTCGGGTTGTACATGTCAATCCGCGATGATCGTACGGTCACCGCTAAGTGGTTGTACAGGAAAAATTCCATTGGTGTTCGAAGAAAGATGGGAATGCTATCCCCAGGTCAGGACAAAGTTGTACAGTATAGAATAGCTCGCTTGTACGGACCCAAATAATGGTGTTGTACAGGAAGAAATAGCGGGTGCTAACCCCAGGTCAGCAAATAGTTGTAAAGGATAGACGCACCTTTCTGTACGATCTCGCACGATAGGGCTGTACAGGATTTCGCTAATGGTTGTACGAATCTTTGATTCTGCGATATTTGATTCGGGTTGTACAAGTCAAAGCGAGAGGATCGTACGGCCACCGCTAAGTTGTTGTACAGGAAAAATTCCAACGTTGTTCGAAGAAAGAGGTGAATGCTATCCCCAGGTCAGGAAATAGTTGTACATTATATAAGAACTTGCTTGTACGGACCCTAATAAGGGTGTTGTACAGGAAGAAATAGCGGCTGCTAACCCCAGGTCGGTCAGCAAAGAGTTGTACAGGAAGAACGTTAGGGTTGTACGCGATTTCGATCATGCTTGTACTAATCTTTGATTCGGCGATATTTGAATCGGGTTGTACAAGTCAATGCGCGAGGATCGTACGGCCACCGCTAAGTGGTTGTACAGGAAAATTTCCATTGGTGTTCGAAGAAAGAGGGGAATGTTATCCCCAGGTCAGCACCCGCTCAGGTAAGAGTTGCACAGTATAGACGATCTTGCTTGTACGGACCCAAAAAAGGGTGTTGTACAGGAAGAAAAAACGGGTGCTATCCCCAGGTTAGGAAAGAGTTGTACAGGATAGACGCACCTTCCTGTACGTTCTCGCACTATAAGGCTGTACAGGATTTCGATCATGGATGTACGAATCTCTGATTCGGCGATATTTCATTCGGGTTGTACATGTCAATGCGCGAGGATCATCTAACCTGGGGAAAGGATTGAAAGTTGATACCTCCCTCCCATTCACGTCTCACTGACCCATAACATAAAATTGAAAAAAACATAAACAACCAAATTATTAAAACCATCACCACACGCATAATTAACATAAACATTGTCTTAAAGAAATCACTCAATAAAATTTAAAGAGAAATAGTTTCACACACTGATACGATAAGCTAGATAGATGGAAGTGGCAAATTGGGGTCCAGGCTGCATCAGTTAGGACTGGGTGGCAGCGATGGAACGAACCACATTGGTGCCTCGCCTCTAATTTCATCTCCGTGATATCTCCTTATGTCCAGCGATCCTCCAATTGCAGCCCCCCCCCACGGACGTGCATGCGGCTCCAGGTTGGTTCTTGCTGAGGGTCGAAGTCAAACACGCTTGGATGAGAAGCATACAAGCAGTCAGGTCTGAACACTGGCTCCTTTTGGGGAACCTCTTCAACAACAGCAGGCTATTCATCTTCACCCCAGGAGGCTGTTCATCATCATCACCAGCAGCCTCACCATCCTGAACTTCTCCATCCTCAGCTCCAGCATCATCACCATCAGCAGCAACAGCACCAGCAGGCCCTTCTCCTTCTTCATCACCATCACCAGCAGCAGCACCAACAGGCTCTTCTCCTACTTCATCACCACCACCAGCAACAGCAGCAGCAGCAGCCTCGGCGGCAACAGCAGCAGCCTCGGCGGCAACAGCAGCAGCAGCTTCCGCTTCCTCGGCGGCAACAGCAGCAATAGCAGAGTCAGGGGGCTTTAAGAAAAATGGAGTGTTGACACCCACAAATAGAGCAAGGCCATCGAAGCTGTCTATTCTTGACCACTCTACTGCAACAGCGTCATTGTGGTACTCATTTGCATCCCGCTTGAAAACGTCGCATCGGCGGTCTGGGTAAGAGTATAATCTTCTCCCCATAACATTCGATGGTCCGCGAGACGTCGCTGAAGAGCCACTGATCTGGATCCACAGAAGATCAAATCGATCTTGTACCAGGAACCAGTTTCGAGAAGCAGGGCCTCCTTCGGCTGCGTCTTCAACTGTTGGGGGCTGGATGAGTCGCGGCGCTGCGTGCGTACCTATGAGTTTACTCTGAGTTAGTTGCTATTAAAGGAAAAATATTGACTGATATACACAACAGCAGTAAAAATGAATCTCAGCATGAAATTAAACAGTAAATTAAAATATACTCATATAAGCAATACATATAACTCTGAAGTTTTTATCTAGACTTACCCCATACGAACGGTTCCCAGACATACACATTGCCATGGGGTTTAGTTACCGCGTATACGCGGCCAAAGCTCCGGTAATCCGAGGTTGGGTAACCACCCACGGCATCCACGTACGTCGATGGACGTAGGTCTGTGTGGGGCAGGAATGTCCATTCCTTGTCTTCCGGCCAGCAGATGATTGCGATGGCTTTGTCAAACACAGCTATCGCATCGCAGCGCCACTCATCGTTGATCTGGTAGGGCCTTCGAGGGAACTGAACCTTTTGGAGCACTATTTTTGCCCCATTGTAGATGAAAGTGAATGGGTCGTTTGCCAGCCAACCTCTGTAATGAGATAAGCCGGACACTTCTAACGATGGCATTCTGAACTTAATTGCTCTGTATACGTTTGACAGAACCCAGCTGCAAGGATCTGCAACATTAATCATCATCATCCACTCTTCAACTCCCCCGACCCAGTACTGTCTGCCAGCCCCCTCCTCCTGCACGCGAACCAACGCCGGGACATCGCCCTTGTCCAAGATCATAATTTTAGTGCTTATCTCGTCCTACAAGATTTAAGTTCAAATTTGTTAATTTAACAACAGATGATCATAAACAACGGTATGTATGTCACCAATTTAACAGCATAAAATTTGTTACAGCCTAGGCTGTACTGGTGGCACAAATCATATATATTGGTCAGTACAAACAATAGTGTCCGGTTGTATATGGAAATAAAAAATATTGCAACAATCTCAAACTACATCTGGGGTAAAAAAAATTATCTAATTGAGTGTCAGCAGAGGGTTTACAGGTTGTAACGATCAGATAGTCTTGATGGTAATATATCACACATTATTCTCCCACACCTCCTAGATTGTACATGGAAACATCAAAAGGTTGTAGGTTCTATCCTACCTCAGATGTTCATTGTTATGATTTTGGTAACGCAGACTATGGGTTTTTAAGGTTGTACACTCAAGGTGAACTAGTATGAACGACCGTACCTAAGCGGTTGTACAAGCAAAAAAAAAAAGACTACTCGATTCTATGCTCTATCAAAGAGATTCAATCTGAGGTATAATGGTAGTAAGCATGTCGTAAGGTACAAACTAGGGCAGTTCAATAAACGTAGATCTATTCAAGAATCTGCAGGTAGATCGGATATTAGTATTACAGATTCAGATAGAATTGGCTCAGAATTAAACAGTTTCAGATGAACTCCTAACCTAAACCACTCCTATTCCAGATTGTGCAAAGAAATTGAAGGAATGCCAACATTGAAAAAACCGAGGGAGAACTCACCGATGGTTCAAAAGCCTGTTCATCACCATCTTCCATGTGAAGGAGACCCGACATGTTGTAAGGATGGTTCGTGTCTTGACGCATCCCTTCGTGAAAGCCAGGAAAGGCGCGACTGGTGCGACATGCAGACATGATGTCCATGCTGCTTGTGATATTACAAACGCTTGCGGGATCAAGGTTCCCCCATCCCCAATCCTGGCGGTACCTTGGGTCCGTGGTGTTCTCCCCAACGTTGAAGTACCTCCCACATAGCCACCCATCAGAATCTACAGCCCTGCGCTTCGACATGGCGGTGCTGAGAGCGGAACGTCGGGGTTTTTGTTTGCGGGGCGAGGGTGGTCGTCGCGTGTTTTTTTTTGATCGGGACGAGGGTGGTGATGAGAGCGGAACGACGGGGTCAGGGCAGCTGAATATATAGAGGGAGGATCAACCAACGGGACGGAGAGGTTGTTGCCGTATTGCGAGGGTGGTCGTTGGAACTACTCCCAATCTATCCGCGAGTATCTCTAACTGTATCAATCGCGAGCGAGGAAGAAGGAAGAAGAGCTGGTTTCCAACTGAATAGGCAGCGAGGAAGAAGGAAGAAGAGCTGGATTCCAACTGAATCGGCGGCGAGGAAGAAGGAAGAAGAGCTGGTTTCCAACTGAATCGGCAGCGAGGAAGAAGGAACGCCAGGGAATATATCGGGGGTTTGGGGGTTTTACTTTTTTTTTTGGCAAGTGCACACTAAACGGCGCAGCTCGAGGGCCGCAGGATCCCGAGTGGGCGGTGATAACTGTATTGAGGTGACCGGTGGCGACTGTCGAGTGAAAATGGTTGTACAGAGCGATCCTATACCTTTGTACGAGCGCGAGTGACAGAATGTACACTAGGACCAAAACCGTTGTACGAACAAGTTCATATGGAAGTTGAGCAAATGAGGAACCAGGTCGTACTGTATAGGCTATGTGGTTTGTAAGAAATCAAATAAGAAGGTGAAAATAGGTTGCAAAATGTTTGGACGTTCAACCTGTGTGCTAATGCTAGTCCCTACGAAGGAGATTTCAGGTTGTACAAAGTAGGATGAGAATCTTGTATGGAAAACGAATGAGCGCATGTACTCAGAATGATCAAAAGGTTGTTCGTACGACGACTGTGCTATTTGTAGTTCAGCTAATGGGTATCCTGGTTGTACAGCACAATCATAGGGGTTTGTACGAAAGCAAGCTGACCGTGATGTACAGATCGCACAGAGGAAAAAGTACAAATATTGTCAAGAGAGGACCTATTTGCTATTACTACTAGTTTGCATACTTAAATATATGTTTACCTGTCTGTTAACAACATATACCAAATCTAGACACGACCTCATCGCAGCCCTCTCCAAGTCGTCTCCTTTGCCGTCAGTGAGCTTGGCCGCTTAGCCGCCGGGTTTGTCGCCATGGTTTGCCGCATAGCCGCCGGTTACGCCGCTCGGGACCATCGGTACGTTCGAGCTCCTCTAACCAGGAGGGTCCCCGAGAAACTCAGAAGCTTCTCTAGTTTCTTTAGGATGGTTTATTTGTCGGCTTCCACGAGGTATTACCGTCGCCGCCGTCATGTGCTGGTTGTTGATGAGGCTCCGCTACGCGACCAGCATGACATGGATCCAAGGTCAGATCTGATCCAGAAAGGGCCGGTAGAGGCTGATTTAGAGCGTGGTAACCAGGTTGCCGCAATCGACTTGGATGAGGAGGATGCTAGCATGGTGGAGCATGAAATTGAGTGTGAATCAACATTCGCATATGATGTCCATGTCTTTGATGGAAACCTGGAGATTTCTGAGAAGAAAACTGAAGATGAAGAAGACGTCGTGGTTGGAGAGGTGGTCGATGATGGTTGCATGGATCAGGAGGAAGTGGAAGACCCCAAGGAGCATGGTTTGCAGCCTGTGGCAACAGGTTTATTTCTGGTCGATGAAGAGGAGGTCACACCGGCAGACAATGATTTTGATGAGATTGAATTGCTACAGCTAGTTCTTTTTCAATCGTTGGCTCCTCTTGGGACACATGAGGACCCAGCCGCCCAAGCACAGAGGATGTCTGACCGTCGTTCCGCGGTTGCAAGTGATGATTCAGAAGACACTATCGAAAAAGACAGCCGTCCCCGCAACTCTGTGAATGAAGGACATGACACCAGTATCCAGAATGAGCTTCCCCTCGGCATCATTGAGTCCAGGAAATCGTTTGTGACCGACCAGGCTCGAAGAAACAATGCACGCCGCTGGTTCATCGACATCGAGACTTCTCTTCCTGGAAAAGTGAATGAAGTAACTGTTGTCTCGTCTGATGAAGAGTAAAGCTCTTCTGGAAACATCTGATATCTGTTCAAGGTCTGCTTGTTATATATATATGTCTATGGTGAATGTCTTGTGCCCAAGAGTGAACTTGTTAATTTATAAGTACGGATCCTGTAACAGAACAAAGTTTATTCATCTGGATCATTCAAGAGATTTAAAAGTGATATTTAGTTATGTGATTCTTAAGAATGGAAGAGGTTTGCGAATAAGAAATTATGTTGTCCTACTTTGTTTTGTGTACACCCCTTCAGACAGAATTTGTTCCACCTGAAAGGTGCCGATGTACTTTATATCTTCCTGCATTATTCAGTAGATAAGTGAACTATCTGTTATCCCCCATTATGTTACTCACCCATTGTTATTACCTTGTTCACCAGTTCAGTTGAGATCGTACAAAAAATAACCTATTGAGGTGACCGGTGGCGACTGGTGGTGACTGGCGAGTGAAAATGGTTGCATGGAGGTCACCACAGTCCTGCAGATTTCTGAGTGCGTGCAACGTTTTCTCATCAGGTGTACATGGTGTCAGCTGCGCGTGTACACGTGCATCAGAATTGCCTGTACAAACTGTAAACACATTGGCAGAGCACCACACAGGATTTACGTACATCAAACTTCTATTATTCCTTGCTTGTTCAACCAGGAAACCTATTAGCTCATCTCCTAATAGCCCCCACGTTGTGCCTACAATCGAGTTTCGTCGGGTACACACGCGATTTGAAACAGAACATGTAAACACACTAGCAGTGGGTTCCATCAGCACACAGGTTGGACGTACAACCGTTAATTTTTCCATGTACGTAAATGAATATCTCAGCGTACGTCAATTTTTCTCACTGTGTACAGTTGGTTGCAAGTGTTTGTACGTGGGTGTATGAATGATAGTACTGCGGAGACTAAGACGTTGTAGACATTTAACATCAGAGATAGCACAAACACGAAGCATTAGAAAAGAGCATTCTTATAATCCATACTAACCCACTGTTTTCTTTCATCCCAGTCACTACAAAAACTTATCATTACAAAACCATCCACAGTACAAAACGGTAACAAGAAGATTTATTTGAAGAGTAGCACTTCAGTGTTAATCAGATTGTTGTTCCATTACAATTGTCTCGCAATAATGTCCTTGACACCACTCGGGCAAAAGGTGTTGTGCGAGAACGTAAGCATGTAGTAGGCAATTTGTTCACGGAGCTTCTTTACGTTATTCTGCATATAAAAAAATGTTAATCAGCAATTTATAATATTGAAAAAGAGAGAGAGACAGAAGGTTAAAAAATGATAGCTTACGGCTCTAATAAAATATGGGAAGTCTCCATTATGGCAACGTAAAATCGCCATTACAATAATGCCAGCGTCATTCCTGTTTCAGCAGAGTATAAAAATAGCGGAAGAAGAAGCAAGTAAAATTCATCACAAAATGTTGCACAAGTAAAAAGGAAAATTCAGCAACAAAAATGTAAAATGAGAAATCCTACTCATTAGAATCATCTGTCACGATTTGCACAGACTTAATCTGCATGTTATGGGCACTGAATGGGTGAGAATGGTAGGCCCCGTGATGGGCGCGCTTGAAGTTTGCAATTACAACTCCTGCAATTCTATCAACATCTTGGGCGTTGTTGTAGGGGCAGTACGTCTCAAAACATTGACGTTGAAAATTGGCAACAATAAGGACCCAAAACTTCTCTTCTATAACTGGAATATAAGCCTGAAAATAAACAGAAGCATGAATACAGAGAGCACGCAAAAGCAGGAGAGTGGAAGCACTGCAGAATAATTGAACTCACAACAGAAAAAAAATTCATCCTGGCAGGCATGAATGGCTCGCTGATCACTTTTTTAGCCTCTCAACATCTGCATCAACGGTCGCGAACAGTGTCTGACAAATAAATAAATAAATGATTGAGAAAACAGAAAAAAGAAAACAAAACAAGATAAATATACAGCACTAAATAAGCTAAAAAAACGCACCGCAGCTTCATGGTTCATCATGTACTTTAAAAATCTTGGTCGACGCTGATCATAGTGTTCAGTGTTGTCATATTGCTCTTGCATCAAAGTTTCAGTAAAAACATCCATGACATATCCATGAACGTAACCACCAACTTGCATAGAAAGGCCAAAATTACGATGCCAAGCGTATCTTTTGTTAATCTTTACTATTCTTGGACTGTACAATAAGAAAGTAAATTCATTGTTAAAATGAACACCAAGACAATTGAAGTATCGACAGAAATTGAAAATACACTTATAGTACCTTCTGGCAAATTTCGCTGGCAAGTATTTATTAACCCATTCCAACACCAAAACTTCTTTCTCTGTCGATTCTCTCACGATTAGTTATGGTTTGTTATCAGTTGTAACGGCGTTTTCCACACTAAGAACAGCAGAGTCAATCGTTGGATGATAACCAGTTCCTGTGTTTGCTGATGAATGGATTCCAATCCCAGAAAAACGGCTACCAGATCCTGAAGAGTGATCAGCATTGAAACCTTGCTGACAATTGCTGAAGTTTTGGTGGTTCTGATGCCCGTAAGATGAAGAAGGACCACTCTCAGTTGGACAGAAGCTAACACAAGCAGCAAACCGATTGTTACAACTGTTGCCTGAACCCATAGGATTAACAAGAGAATGGTCCATCCTCGTGCTAGACGACGGGGCTGAACGTGAGTGCGGATAAAATCCTTGGGAACAAAAGCTGTCGATGTTTGGCCGGGTAACACATGGATTCTGGGAGAAAAGCCTTGCGCATGGGTCCGGGCTGCTGTACATAAAACTTGTTGCACCAGCTGATGCTCCAAACACAGGTCTAGCAACGCCACAAAAAGAATTCGCCATTGTACCTGGAGAGTGTCTAAAACTATCCATTCTCTGCACTCCAGGATGGCTGGTTTGTCCTCTGCAATCCATCACACCAGTTGCGGGAGGCGACTGGGAATACATGTGCGACACAGGCGGGTCTGAGAAGTTAACAACCCTTGGACAAGCGATTGGCGTTCTGGACTGATTTTCACGAATGAAGCTGGAATGCCTATAGGAGGGTCCATCAACTGAGGGTTGGAACGAGTTGTTTGCAACGGGAGAAGGGTTCTGCTGAATAAAACAGACAGCTTCTTTCATCCTCAGTGAGCTTGGATCTTGGGACAAAGGAAACCTAGTAGAATAAGAAAATGAAACCCCCGACCTGGCAGCTCTCTTTCGTTCTTCAATTTTATCTATACTCTCCCACACCTCAATACTATCCAAGGATCTATCCCAGTCTGAAAAGATTGAGTTCTCAAAGAACAAATCCTTCCCTGTCTCATCAACCCTCGTCTTCTTCACAGATTCTGGATCTACAATTTGCGGAAAGAATCTTTTCGAACCAGATAAACCTACAGCCTGATTTTCTGAGAGTTTGGACTCATCAAGGAAAATAGATCCTTCCTCTGCCACTATCTCTGGGGCTCTATAAGATGACACATATTTTCCAATATCGTTTGCTACACCCTTGCCCTTTTCAGATGCAAGTGAGACATTCGATCCAGCTCCACCAATAGGATTGCAAGCAACTTCAGAGCTTGACTCCCCTTTACCAATGACTTTTGCTACACCCAAGTCCTTCTCAGATAAGGACACGAGATTCAAGTCTGCAGCTTTCAAAAATGTTTCAACCTTTTCACCTTCACCAAAAGGTTTGCAAACAATTTCAGAGCTTGATTCACCCTTGCCCTTTTCAGATGCAAGTGAGACATTAGATCCAGCTCCACCAATAGGATTGCAAGCAATTTCAGAGCTTGACTCCCCTTTTCCAATGACTTTTGCTTCACCCAAGTCCTTTTCAGATAAGGACACGAGATTCAAGTCTGCAGCTTTCAAAAATGTTTCAACCTTTTCACCTCCACCAAAAGGTTTGCAAACAACTTCAGAGCTTGATTCACTCTTGCCCTTTTCAGATGCAAGTGAGACATTCCATCCAGCTCCACCAATAGGATTGCAAGCAAGTTCAGAGCTTGACTCCCCTTTTCCAATGACTTTTGCTACACCCAAGTCCTTTTCAGGTAAGGAAACGAGATTCAAAACTGGAGCTTTCAAAAAAGTTTCAACCTTTTCACTTTCACCAAAAGGTTTGCAAACAACTTCAGAGCTTGATTCACCCTTGCCCTTTTCAGATGTAAGTGAGACATTCGATCCACCTCCTCCAATAGGATTGCAAGCAACTTCAGAGCTTGACTCCCCTTTTCCAAAGATGTTTGCTACACCCAAGTCTTTTTCAGATAAGGACACGAGATTCAAGTCTGCGGCTTTCAAAAAGGTTTCAACCTTTTCACCTTCAACAAAAGGTTTGCAAACAACTTCAGAGCTTGATACACCCTTACCCTTGCAAGAGACACAAACACGGGGAGTGTTTAGCTCTGCACAATGGATGCATTCATCCATCTCTGATTGGAATGGAAGCGTATCTGGAAGAACATCAACAACACGGTCTAGATAATTCTTAAGGTTCTGGAGGAATTCTATGTAGAGAACATTGGGACTGTACTCGCAATAAACCTTTATTACCTCCTGTAACAACCTGATCTGCTCATGGACTGTCTGACTTAGTGGAATAATCCTATCCTCCAATTTTCCATCAGATGAATCAGGCTGACTCAGGGGCTCGATCCTTGCGGAACTATCTTGGTTGCCCTTGTCTGACGAGTTGCTACGCAACTTTTCACTTGAGATTACGATTTCCAAAAATTTACATAGACTCTTGTCAACTACAGGCCGGATAGCACATAATATGTCCGTGTACATACCCCCGAGAATTCCCTTCAGATCATCCATTGCCTACAGTACAAAAACAAAGAAAGTTTAGTTGAACAGGGCATGCAAATGAAAGATCAAACATTGGTAGTACGGGAACATAAGTCCAGTTGTACAACTAGGAAATTAAATCGTGGATGCACTCGAACAAAACAAGCATCAATAGAGAAACGTCAAAACAAGATGTACAAAATTGAAGGTCAGCTTGAATTTGAACACCTGAACTCACGTACAACTACAAGGGAAAAGCTGAATAAGAAACAAATGCTAATGCGATCACACGGCCTACAGGACCGAGAGTCGTTGTGTACATCTATAAAGAAAAACCTTATGTTCATATTGTACGTAGAAGAGAAAACAGTTGATCAGGAACACAAGACTCGATGAACAAATTCAAATATTGTACGGGATCACAAGACTTGGTGAACAAAATCAAAGAAAAGCTGAACAAGCAAGACGGGCAGGAGACCATCCACGAAAATAACCAGATCCATCAAATCGATACCATCCTAGATGAATACGACTACATACCAGAAAATTATGTCCACCTCCAACGAGCGAGCTCAGGGAAGATCCAAGGTCATGTCGCACATCATCATCCAGCGGAAAATCTGGACGAACACCCTGATAGTAAACAGTATGCTTGGTATCCTTCAACTGTGACAAAAATAGAAAAAAAAGATATAAGCAAAATAAAACAAAACAAAACAAAAAAGATACAGCCAAAGATTATAGGTAATCAGATAGCACATAAACTTACAGATAGTCCACCGAATGTTCCGTCTTCTTCACATATCAAATCAAGCGCCCGATAGAGTTTGACTGTTTCATTGTCCCATACACTGATCCGCGGGACAACTCTCGAAAGCTTCACAGCTTCAGAGTTCAGATGATCAAGATATGTCACCTAGAAGAAAATGATCACAAGGGAATAAAAATTAGAGAACTTTGGTTGATATGAACTTAAGAATAAGAACTACTCCATGTGTCCAGCTCAAAACTACTGACCAGAGGAACAAGAAGGCAACCACCCAAAGCTCCAGAGAAGCCATTGTTGATAAAAGTTTCAACACACTTTGAGAGCTTCCAGAAAACAACGCTGGACCAGTCGTAAGAAGCTATCTCTTCAGTTGGACCTTCCAGTGCGGATAGGTATTCCGGGCTGACACACTCATATGTGGTGGGGCAGAGGAAGACAGTAATGTTGAACATCATCCAATACATCTGGAAATCAGCATCATCTAAATCAGTTTTCAGAATCTCAATCAACTCGTTGATGGAGGGCAACTGGCCAGCACATTTTGTCTTCTCTCTGATTGCTACCCTGAATTCCTCACTGCACCTGTTAGGAATTAAACGGCCACCAATGGGGACGCCTAGAACCTTGTGAGTACACATCGAGTTAAGGCGAAAGCTTGAACCATCAGGAAACTCGACAGTATTCTTTCGTGGGTTGAAATGTCGAACGATCCAGATGACAAGGTCTCTGGGCAACTCTTCAAGACACAGACCTAAAAGAGAGCCTTGACCAATATCATTGACACGCTTCTCTCGCTTGCCACATAGAGAACGCCGGACAGACAAGAACTTTGGAAGACTAAATTTAGTAGTCAACTCAAATTTAGAGCCAGACATAGTACTTGCCCTGTCGACAAGAGAAGAATTAAGATTGGATCAATAAACTTAAAACAGGGGAAACAACAAATTTATAAAACTTGAATGAGTAACCACAAGTTAACAAAGTATCCAGACGGAGAAGTACAACCACTCATTTTTTGTTGTACGTGGAAAGGAGGGAGATAGTACAACCATAAATTACCATGGACAAGGATCACTAATAACAGTCTAAGTTCAGATGTACAAAAGTTGAAGGGCAACATGTACAAACTACACTCTTATATAGTACAAATATGGCTATTATCCTGAATCACACAATGGTTTCAGATATAATGGAAGAAGCAAACCTGGATTTTCTGTTTCTGTACTCCTCGACAGACAATTGAAAGGCAATAGTCTTGTCCAGAATCCTAACACACTCTTTTTCTAGCTGGTCTGCGACCATATAATCCTGCGTAACTATCTCAGATCCTTCGACTGAACATGAAGGCGAATCTATCCACTGAGGACATGAATCAAACAACCGATCCTCATCACACGAACTCGACTGATCCAGGTTGGCGAAAACCCTATCTCCAAACTGACGGTCGAAACTGAAGGGGTTACGGTGCAGAAAACAATAATTTTCTAGCGAGCGAAACCCTAACTAGCCAGGATCTATCTATCTAGTACATGCGATAACGGTGGCGGAACGGGTTACATTACCTCCCTGTAGACCGATAGCGGGGATTACGCTCCCGCACAAGCGTTGACGATGAAGTCGTACGTAGCCGACCTCGAGGTCGCGGAGAACTTGCCGCGATGTCGGAGTCGATGACGCCGGGGTGTCGACGATGATCTGCGTCGACGGGCGTCGGGCGGAAGAAGACAGAGCGCCAGCACCGGGGCTGGTGCGTCGGCAGCAGAGGGGGGTGGCGCGGCGGCTGCAGGGGGCGAGACGACGTCGCCCAAGCTCCTCAATAGAGTAGCCTACGAGCACTCGCAAACATACGGAGCCTAGCGACAACTCCCGGTCATTCAGATCCAGCTGAAATCGCAGGAGTAGATCTTATCTGGAATCCCGCAGAGCAACGGCGCTCTGCGGTATGGCTTAGATGGAGAGAGACCCCCTTCCTCAGCTCGGCGCGGCTCCAACTTGGGAACCACGGGATCGAGAGAGAAATTGGGAATTAATTGAATTTCCTATGAATTAAATCAATTAATATGCCTTGCTATATAAAGGGGGAAGGGGTGTGCCAACCCCCTTGGCTCCCCCATGTGGGACTAAAAGGAGGAGAGGGGAGGGGGGGTTCGGCCGAACCCCCCATGGGCTCTCCCACTCCTAGTCCGAGTTGGACTAGGAGGCCCAAGCCTTCCCTTTCCTTGTGGGGTGCGGTTTCCCCCTCTTGGGCCCTCCTAGGGCCCATTTAGGTGGGAGCCCCATTTTTCCTTTATTTAATTAATATTAAATTAATATAAAAATCCCATTAATTCATAATTAATATATTTATATATAATTCAATATCCCATGACTCCGAAACTATTTCGGAACCACCCGAACAACTTTCGGACATTCCCGGAACCATTCCATAGCTCCCCGGAACTCCTTCCGGACCACCGGAACTCTTTCCGGATCATTTCTTTCTCTCCAATAAAAACCTATAAAATTCCAGAACCTATCTCCTAGCGTCGCTAAGACCTTAAGTTTGTTACGCTACGGTTCGGGAATACTCCAGACATGGTTGAGACACTCCGCTCACCAATGATCGTCAGGGATACCTGGAAATATATGACGACCACTGTGCATTCCACGAATATCGTCGTTGAACCATAAGTATGATATTCATTCCCTTTGTCTCTGCGATACTACCTTGTCCAAGATATGATCGTAGACACACCGATGCCTTTGCTGTATCTCGTTACCGACGAAGGTTATTAACTCGTCTGCGATATTACATCTCCATGACCTAGTCATAAGCTGCGCAGCTATATAGATGCAATATCACCGAGTGGGCCCAGAGTATCTTTCCATTACAAGAATGAAAAAATCCCGCTCTTGATCCTTACGTCTCGATGCTCTTTCGGAATACCCAAGATGGACACCGTTATTGTCATGCTATATAAGACACAACGTTTGATGCTCTCAAAGCACTCCTACGAAGCAACAATAAGTACGGTCTCACGGTCTAAGGAATAAGCTATCATACTTTTATCTATTGCAAATGACAAACATCGTAATACGATCTTATTGCAATACTTTGCGTATGTCCACCACCTTATTCTATTAACAAGATGACCCCATTGTCAACCGACGTCATTGTCCTTGATCGGGAATCTCGATCAACTGTTGCCCAATGGACTAGCTCATAGAGGCTTGCTAGGGACCTGGTTGTCTATGTATCACATGTGTATTAATAATTCCGATTAATACAGTTATAGCATAATACACAAACCTATTATAAACTTATGAGACAATGCAATAAATATTACTTATTTATTTGCCTCTAGGGCATATCTCCTTCAGAAACCTCTCTCCAATCTAACGAATCTGACGGACGAACCCTCTCTCCAAACTGACGGACGAACCCTCACTCCAATGTGGCGGACAAACCCTAGAACCTAGAAGAAACGAGGAGAAAAGAGGTGGGCCGCCGGAGAAAATGGAAAGAAAAGAAACGAAAGGAAAGGAACCGAGAGGAAGAAGATGGACCCACACGTAAGGGAGGAGAAGGGGGCGGAACAGAAGACGCAGAGAAAGTTGGCCCCACCTGTAAGAGAACGAGAAATATCTGTACCTTTCCGAAGCTTTCCCTTCTCTCACCACTCACCCCTTTGATAGATTCAAATTTCAAAACCACACAAGAGAAAACCAGGCGGTGAAGACGATCGCCGAAATCTCATAGAGCAAACCTCGACCTCTTCGTAATTCCTCCTCGACCTCGGCGATAGGTTCGTCCTAACTTCAATCTTGATCTCTGAGAACCGGATTTTATCTCTGATTGAATATAAATAGCCGGAGCATGCCGGCAAATAGCTCACCGATAGCTGCATCGACGACTAATTTGTTTGTTAAGAAAGCTCGCTACAAGCTAGGCAGTAGTCAATCTCCCTACGAGCTGCTATTTTCTTGCGTCGTCGACAATCTCCGACTTCCTCCTATTTCCTCGAGCTCGAGATCACACACGCCTTCCGGTGGTTTCACGCTTGGGGTTATCCAACGGGCAGTGAGGTGGAGCCTCGACAGAGATGGGGCTCGGCTGCGGCGTTGTAGACGAACAGATCGATGGCACTCGACCAGCGTCCTTTGGGGGCGCTCATCTTCACTAGGAGGAGGCGAACGCGGGCAGCTGCCCGGGCTGTTCCTGCAGCTTTTCCTTGAGAATTAGCTTAAAGATAGTGATTAGGCAGGGGCAAAAGCTAGTTGTCGTGCATTATTATTAGTTTCTACCCAGTATCCCTGAGTGGTCTGCCTCCGCCACTGCCATGGGCCACCAGATGCCAACCTAACTGGTGATAGATCAACAGGATTTATCTCTTGGGTCTAACTAAACCTATTAACTCCTGAGTATTACTTAAATTGGTTTATCCTTAATATGGTTTTTCTTGTTGAATACAGGGCAGCGAGGATGCTAGATAAGATGAATGAACAGAACAACGAAAATCTTATACAAAGCAACCCACCACCAGAGATGAGGAGGCTACCAACGAGAGAAGAGATGGGATCAATAATAAGAATGGTAAAGAACAAAACGAAAAGAATGGTGTTACACCATACTAGCAACCGTGAGTTAATGATACAATGTGTTGTTTCAATTGCCGTTAATTTCTAAAAGATGGCGCGACAAGAGAGCAAGGAAAGATACAGATCAAACTACTACGCTCATAGAATCCATCAGAGAGGTACAACAATCTCACCTGAGACGAGCCTTGGTAGGGGTAAAGAAAGAAAAAGTGTGGCAAACAGGAGAGTGTACCACTGGCAATAAACATCCACTAGACAATACAGTGGATGAAAAAAATTCAAGGAAAAAAATAAGGAAAGAAACAGCATCAACAAATTCAGCAACAATCTACACTTCAACGAATCTGTCGCATACACCAACAAACATGGTATGACTTGAAAAACTGTGTACTTTGTCAGATATAATAGTTGTACAACTAGCATTACATGACCTGAACATTTTATGTTGTCCTTCTAGATTATTGTACACCACGAACCTGGTAGCTATGCAGTTGCACAATATAATGATTTCTAAACATCTATCTGTACAACATAGACAGGAGTCCTGCTTTGAACACTATGTACTCTCCGACCATGCTTGCTCGTACAATTTGCAATGGTTGTACTGTACTTGCGAATTAACTACGTTGAACGATGTGGAAACTGGAAGCTTGAACTTAACCCGATCCTTTCTTTTATTTTTTAACAGAATGGGGACGCTACTGCAAGTTACTCTGCTGGGATAACGCAATACGGAGAACCACCAGTTTCCAAGGTGCGCATGTTTTCTGGAAAATTTGAACTATTGATTATCTATTATAAGGTGGATTAAACCAGGGGTTTATTAAAACTTGTACTCCAACAATATGGCTTTGCTATACAAGTTGATGCACATCAGAAACAAGGATTATGACTTGAAAATCTTGAACTCCGTCACATAACCTCTTTGTACAACTTCCATTAAAAGCCATGAACTTTTATGTTGCCCTTCTAGAGAATTGTAAAACTGACATACAATGACCTGTACTAGATATTGATCTTCCTTGAACGACGTCGAACTGGTATCTTGAACTTCACCTGAAACTTTCTATTATTTTTGTACAGGATGGGAACACCACTACAAGTTACTCTGCTGGGATAACCAAATATAGAGAACCACCAGTTTCCAAGGTGCACATGATTTCTGGATGGAAAATTGACGAAAGCATAAAAAAGAAGAAAAATAAAAAAGGGAAGCTAATTTAATTTACATTTCTATTTCCAGGAGAATTTCAAGACTAGTGGAATCAGACAGGATAGCAGGTTTCACAATCAACAACAAATGACGGCTCGAAACAATCAAAGTGAAGACTACATTGGAGATGAAAATTACTCCACAACGAGCAAGGTGAGAAACTAAATCGACAATATGATCAACGGTACTGCATATCTTAAATATACCACCCACCACCCACATATCTTCTCTGTACCTAATATTTTCCTGAAAATATTGAATCTCTTGATTATATATATAAGGTGGATTAAGCCAGGATTTGAATAAAACTAGACCTCCAACTGTCTAGTTTTGCTATGCGTGAAGATGCACATCAGAACCATGGGTCATGAATTGAATATCTTCTACTACGACACATATGCTCTTTCTACAACTTGCCCTAAATGTCCTGAACTTTTTATGTTGCCCTTCTAGTTTCTTATACACCACGAACCTGGTAGCTTTGCAGTTGCACAATACAATGATTTGTAAACATCTTTCTGTACAACATAGACAGGAGACTTGCTTTGAACACTATGAACTATCCGGCCATGCTTGCTCGTACAATTTGCAATGATTGTACTGTACTTGCGTATTAGCTACCTTGAACGATGTGGAAACTGAAAGCTTGAACTTAACCCGATCCTTTCTTTTATTTTTTAACAGAATGGGGACGCTACTGCAAGTTACTCTGCTGGGATAACGCAATACGGAGAACCACCAGTTTCCAAGGTGCGCATGTTTTCTGGAAAATTTGAACTATTGATTATCTATTATATGGTGGATTAAACCAGGGGTTTATTAAAACTTGTACTCCAACAATATGGCTTTGCTATACAAGTTGATGCACATCAGAAACAAGGATTATGACTTGAAAATCTTGAACTCCGTCACATAACCTCTTTGTACAACTTCCATTAAAAGCCATGAACTTTTATGTTGCCCTTCTAGAGAATTGTAAAACTGGCATACAATGACCTGTACTAGCTATTGATCTTCCTTGAACGACGTCGAACTGGTATCTTGAACTTCACCTGAAACTTTCTATTATTTTTGTACAGGATGGGAACACCACTACAAGTTACTCTGCTGGGATAACCAAATATAGAGAACCACCAGTTTCCAAGGTGCACATGATTTCTGGATGGAAAATTGACGAAAGCATAAAAAAGAAGAAAAATAAAAAAGGGAAGCTAATTTAATTTACATTTCTATTTCCAGGAGAATTTCAAGACTAGTGGAATCAGACAGGATAGCAGGTTTCACAATCAACAACAAATGACGGCTCGAAACAATCAAAGTGAAGACTACAATGGGGATGAAAATTACTCCACACCGAGCAAGGTGAGAAACTAAATCGACAAATATGATCAACGGTACTGCATATCTCAAATATACAACCAACAACCCACAAATCTTATATGTACCTAATATTTTCCTGAAAATATTGAATCTCTTGATTATATATATAAGGTGGATTAAGCCAGGATTTTAATAAAACTAGACCTCCAACTGTCTAGTTTTGCTATGCGTGAAGATGCACATCAGAACCATGGGTCATGAATTGAATATCTTGTACTCTGACACAAATGCTCTTTCTACAACTTGCCCTAAATGTCCTGTACTTTTACGTTGCCCTTATAGAGAATTGTACAACTAGCAAATCAAGTCCTGTACCAGCCGTTGATCTTCTTTGAACGACGTGGAACTGGTAGCTTGAACTTTTCCTGATTATTTCTTTTATTTTCTCAACAGGATGGGGACATCGCCAGCCGGCTACTCTGCATGGAAGTATGCAACGAATCTTCCATGAACGACGTGAAAATTGGTAACTTGAACTTTTACTGATTCTTTCTTTTATTTTTGAATAGGATGGGGACACTGCTGCCAGTTGCTCTGCTGTGTTTGCACAGTATAGAGAAACAAAAGTTTCCAAGGTACGGATGGTTTCTGGAGGGAAAATTGAAGGAAGCAACAAAAGAAAAAAAAACAGAAGGCAACTGATTTATTTTACATTGCTATTTCCAGGAGATTTTCAAGTCAAATGGACTCAGACAGGATATCAGCTTTCACAATCAACCACCAACGACGACTCGAAACAACAAAAGTGAAGACTATAGTGGAGTTGAAAACTGCTTCACACCAACCAAGGTGCGTACCTAAAACTACAATATGATCAACAGGGCCGCGACTAACAAGTGTACACCCCCACCAATCTTCTTTGAAACTGATTTTTCCTGGAAATATTGAAATCTTGATTATCTATAAAAAGTGGAACAAACCAGGGATTTAAAAACTTGAACTCGTACGAACTGGTTTTGCAAATACATGATGATGCACATCAGAAACATGTTATTCTTTGAACTAGATTATTGTACAACTGGCAATCCACAACCTGTACTAGAGATTGATCTTCATTGAACGTAATGGAACGGATAGCTTGTACTTTACATGTTTCTTTCTTTTATTTTTAAAACAGGATGGGAACACCACTAAAAGTTACTCTGTTGGGCTACAAGCAGAAAATAGCAGCCATAGCGAATGGAAAGGAAAAGAGGTAATATATAAAACATAACCAAATTCCACTTACTCTTCTGCAGCAGCAGACCAAATAAAAATATGTAGTTAACATAACGAATGTACACAGAGTTACGAAGGAAGCTACAAGAACAAGGAGATGATGGAGGAGAGCGCAGGCACAAGAACACCATACACAGAAAGTTCTGCAACAAAACTGGGTTGTTCACCACATGATCAGAGAAGCGGTCAGAACCAGAACAGACAGACAATAAGAATACTTGAAAATGATTTCACTATACACGGTGAGATAATGGGAGAAAGCTCTCCAAGAAAAGTTGGAACACAAAGCTCAGCAGCAAAAGATGATGGATCAAAAGACAAGCAAGAAAGAAAGCAAGCGGAGGAAGAACAAGAAAACACTGAAAGTATACAAGATGACGACCCAACGATAAACCCTGAACCACCAACCATGATGGAGGAAGAAATGGACAGGATGTTTGATGCAGACAGCTATCCATCAGTGGAAGAAATTGTCAACGCACCAACCCCAAAGGAAGGAGATAGATTCAAAACTTTGGAAGATGCATTTTACAGATACGCTCTGTATGCAAGAAAAGCAGGGTTCTCAATAAAGAAATTCAGCAGCAAGAGATCAAGGAAGGACAACGAGATATACTTGCAGTTCTTCACATGGAACAAACAAGGGGAGACTAAAATGGATGTCAAACCTGCCAAGACAAGGAGAACAACCTCTCTAGTGAAGACTGGAGGTGGTGCAAATATAATGGTTCATAAGAGTCAGAGTGGTTGGTTTATCAAAAAAGTGAACCTCCAACACAACCATCCACTGGAACCAACTGACTACCTGACCAGGTTCTCGCATATGCCACAAAAGGATGACAGACCTAGACAGAAAGCTGATTCAGCTTCTACAAATGGGCCGTCTGCCACCTAGAAAGACGATGCTAATCTTCAGAAAGATCAGAGGGAGTTTCCGCAACATACCTTTTGATGCAACAGATCTGAGCAACTTACAGTGTCAACAAAATGTGATTGAGAAGGACCACGATATTGACCACTGCATAGAGCGTTTTAAGACGCTCCAGAAAAAAGTGCCTGGGTTCTATTACGCAATTGAAAAGGATGAGCAGAAAAGGGTTAGAAGCATTTTCTGGATGGATGCTATGTGTGTCATGAACTATAAGATGTTTGGAGAATACATATCATTTGACACAACATTCAGCACAAACAAGTATAACCTGCCGTTTGTTCCCATAGTCGGAGTGAACAATCACGGGGCAACTATGCTCTTTGGCGTAGCGCTACTGAAAGATGAAAAGATTGGTTCATTCAAGTGGGTCCTCGAGACATTTGTTGAAGCAATGGGAGGAAAGGAGCCACAAACGATAATAACGGACCAGGACAAAGCTATGAAGAGAGCCATCAAAGAAGTACTGCCAAACACAACGCATAGGAACTGCTACTACCATATTGTAACGAAGATGAGCCAGAAGGAAGCTTCCTTCTTCGCAACACACCCAAACTGTTCAGAACAATTGAGGTTTGCAGCGAAGAATGCCTTCACTCCAGAAGAATTTGAACAAGCATGGAACCATGTCATAGAAGAAAATGACGCTGCAGGAGAGAAGCATCTAACTAAGCTGTACAGAATAAGGGACATATGGGTTCCAGCTTATTTCATGGACAAGTTCTATCCATTTTCATCAAGCACGGGAAGAAGCGAGAGTACAAACAACATGTGGAAATGCTACAGTAGGAACTCAGACACAATAACAAAGTTCCTCGAGCAGTACGAAGTTATCCAAGATAAGTGTTTGTCAGCTCTGGACAAGAAGAAGTTGAAGTCAACACTTAAGACAGCGAAAACAATTACACACAATCCGTTCAAGAGGCAAGCTCTTGAGGTGTACACCCATGACATTTTCCTAAAGTTCCAGACTGAATTAACGAACAACACAGCTTTTGCAGTACACAGAATACTTCCAGGCCAAATAAATCTCGTGAGAGTGAGCAGTTACGACAAAATGGAGTTTCGAAGGAAACATTTTAATGTGTATCACGACCAGGAGTACAAGGTTTTCAGCTGCAGTTGCAAGAAAATGCATAGGGATGGAATACAATGTAGCCATGTTTTAAAAGCAGTAGTGCACCTTGGAATAACAGACTTGCCAGACAGTTTTGTAATCAGAAGATGGAGGAAAGATATAGAGATTGAAATAGAAACATTAGGAGCTTCCGAGGGTGATAGCAACACAGAGGAAACTATAAGGTTTGCAGGCACCATGAGCAGCATGGCAGAATTATGCAACCTGGCATGCCCAGTGGATAGAGCATACAAGGTAATGAGGGAATGTATGCAGGATATGCAATCAAGAGTAATGGCAGCGCTTGCAGGACAAGAAAACGAACAGGAAAATGACGAAAACAACAACGAGGATGACAGGCTTCATGATCCGCCGATAACAACTAGAAAATGAAGGAGATATGCCCTAGAGGCAAATAAATAAGTAGTATTTATTGCATTATCTCATAAGTTTATAATAGGTTTGTGTATTATGCTATAACTGTATTAATCGGAATTATTAATACACGTGTGATACATAGACAACCAGGTCCCTAGCAAGCCTCTATATGAGCTAGTCCATTGGGCAACAGTTGATCGAGATTCCCGATCAAGGACAACGATGTCGGTTGACAATGGGGTCATCTTGTTAGTTAAATAAGGTGGTGGACATACGCAAAGTATTGCAATAAGATCGTATTACGATGTTTGTCATTTGCAATAGATGTTAGTATGATAGCTTATTCCTTAGACCGTGAGACCGTACTTATTGTTGCTTCGTAGGAGTGCTTTGAGAGCATCAAACGTTGTGTCTTATATAGCATGACAATAACGGTGTCCATCTTGGGTATTCCGAAAGAGCATCGAGACGTAAGGATCAAGAGCAGGATTTGTTCATTCTTGTAATGGAAAGATACTCTGGGCCCACTCGGTGATATTGCATCTATATAGCTGCAGCTTATGACTAGGTCATGGAGATGTAATATCGCAGACGAGTTAATAACCTTCGTCAGTAACGAGATACAGCAAAGGCATCGGTGTGTCTACGATCATATCTCGGACAAGGCAGAGACAAAGGGAATGAATATCATACTTATGGTTCAACGACGATATTCGTGGAATGCACAGGGGTCGTCATATATTTCCAGGTATCCCTGACGATCATTGGTGAGCGGAGTGTCTCGACCATGTCTGGAGTGTTCCCGAACCGTAGCGTAACAAACTTAAGGTCTTAGCGACGCTAGGAGATAGGTTCTGGAATTTTATAGGTTTTTATTGGAGAGAAAGAAATGATCCGGAAAGAGTTCCGGTGGTCCGGAAGGAGTTCCGGGGAGCTATGGAAGGGTTCCGAGAATGTCCGAAAGTTGTTCGGGTGGTTCCGAAATAGTTTCGGAGTCATGGGATATTGAATTATATATAAATATATTAATTATGAATTCATGGGATTTTTATATTAATTTAATATTAATTAAATAAAGGAAAAAAGGGGCTCCCACCTAAATGGGCCCAAAGAGGGCCCATGAGGGGGTGGCGCACCAAGCAAAGGGGGCCTTCCCCCCCTAGTCCGAATTGGACTAGAAGAGGGAGAGGCCCAAAGGGGTTCGGCCGAACCCCCCTCCCCTCTCTTCCTTTAGTCCCACATGGGGGAGCCAAGGGGGTTGGCACACCCCTTCCCCCTTTATATAGCAAGGCATATTAATTGATTTAATTCATAGGAAATTCAATTAATTCCCAATTTCTCTCTCGATCCCGTGGTTCCCAAGTTGGAGCCGCGCCGAGCTGAGGAAGGGGGTCTCTCTCCACCTAAGCCATACCGCAGAGCGCCGTTGCTCTGCGGGATTCCAGATAAGATCTACTCCTGCGATTTCAGCTGGATCTGAATGACCGGGAGTTGTCGCTAGGCTCCGTATGTTTGCGAGTGCTCGGAGGCTACTCTATTGAGGAGCTTGGGCGACGTCGTCTCGCCCCCCTACAGCCGCCGCGCCTCCCCCCTCTGCTGCCGGCGCGCCAGCCCCGGTACTGGCGCTCTGCCTTCTTCCGCCCGACGCCCGCCGACGCAGATCATCATCGACACCCCGGCGTCATCGACTCCGACATCGCGGCAAGTTCTCCGCGACCTCGATGTCGGCTACGTACGACTTCATCATCAACGCTTGTGCGGGAGCGTAATCCCCGCTATCGGTCTACATGGAGGTAATGTAACCCGTTCCGCCACCGTTATCGCATGTACTAGATAGATAGATCCTGGCTAGTTAGGGTTTCGATCGCTAGAAAATTATTGTTTTCTGCACCATAACCCCTTCAGTGGTATCAGAGCCGATCTATGCGTAGTACTGCTGGTACGGTTAGAACTCATGTTCAATGAGGGCGTCTTTCTTATATTTGCTACCCTCTAGCGTGCACTTGCGATGCCTTCGGTATTGAGTTTATGAAGCGGCCCGGACCGACTTTACGCGTACGCTTACGCGAGACTGGTTCCACTACTGACATACGGCTTGCACCGTATCTGTGGCTGGCGGGTGTCTGTTTCTCTCTCTCTAGTCGGCAAAGCATTTTCAATGGAGGGCCCGAAAGGGATGCTTAAACATGCAATTATACAATCGACGTTGTGGTACAAAGTTCGTAGGTAGGGAAGCGATTCTCTTACGAATAAGCCTATTTGCCACGTAAAACTTGCAAAACTAAATAAAGCTAGAGGCGTCTAACTTGGTTTTGCAGAGGCGTTATTTTATGTGACATGGTAACGGTAAGTTTTTATATTACTCGTACTGTCGGAGGAAATGGAGGGCTCTGTAGGCTCGGAGTCATGCCGGGGCGCCGGGGGCCAGGCACATGGCGCCATGAAGGTCCAGGCGCATCGACCATGTCACATCGCACTTCATTGCATCATTATTGTGTGCTGTTGTGTGTGCATCCTATTGATTGCTTATATGCTAGATATACAACGGTAGCATCATAAATAGGATGATCCCTAAAAAATACCAAAATTGTGTTCTCCCTCGTCGCGCACCACCAAGAAAGTTCTACGTTATGAGGCAGGCCGTGATGATCGGGTGTCACACATCTCGTCGTTCGCATACAGTGGGTGTAAGCCATGTTGCACGCGTAGGTCTTCGAGGTTTGATTGGCGAGCCTAGCATACTCAGAGGTATGGCCTCGGAACACGGGAAGATCGAAAGATCGAGCACGAGTCATAGAGTTGTTATGATCGACATTTTATGTCCACCTTTGAAGCTGTGCTGCCGGCCGTGATGATCGGGGGTAGTATGGTGGATGAGGGTCGTGTCATCGCCATTATTATTTTAGGGATAATAATCTTGGTGTGGTGTGTTTTTTGATAATGAGATTATAGAACTAAAACTCACCTACATATTATAAACTTAGACCTTACCTCTTTTGCGATCACATCTGTAGACTACGCAACTATACTTCGGTTACTTCCTCAAGAGTCCGGATGCTACATTAGAAGCCGACGGATCCAACTTCATCAGATGGTACAGGGGTTTTAGAAACATTCTTGAACACAACAACATTCTATATGTTCTCGATGAACCAGTAGGAGAAGGACCAGGAGATTCTGCTAGCAAGGAGGAGGAAGATGATTTCCGTAAGCGTCGAGACATATTCATTGAAGTGGAGATCACCATGACCGTATGCCTGGCACCCGAGTTGAAAGAGATGTTTTGACGCAAGGAGCCAAGCGTCATGATGGATGCGATAAAGACGCACTTCGGGGATGAATTAAAACGTGAGCAATTCAGGCAGCTTAGAATGTTCCAGACCATTCACATGGAGGAGCATACCTGTCTGAAGACACATTTGAAGAGATTGTATGACATCTACTTCCAGCTGACGATGGTCTTCGATTACTGGATGGCGGATTCTTGCGCCATTCGGACTGTCCTGATATCTCTACCTCCTAGCTATGAGAAGCATGTACGTAAGTACATTTTGAAAGCCGACGATATGAACTTCTACGTATTCATACGTGAGTTCCAGTCTCTGAAGGTTGATTCCATCGAAGGAGAGATCTTCGATGCTACAGGTATATATTTGATATATGCAGAATTATGAATTCGCCCATGGTATATGATGAAATGTTTGATGATTGCTCTGTTTGTGAAACAGGTCCTGATTATCACGTATATGCGGCGCAGTTTGATATGACCTGGCGCTGAAGCTGGTAGTCAAGGAGTTGATGGCCTTTTGGTGTTCACGTCCTCAAGTTATCATAGTTATCATTAATAGTTTTTGATACGATCTTTTGTAATAGTGAGCGAGTGTGTGTGTCTTGATTGTTGCAACACAAAGTTATTCATGTAATAAGACAAGATCAGTTGTTTTATGTTATGGAACAAGTCAGTTGTTTTATCTTATGAATAAAGTTTCCACATCTCAGTTACATTGATTGTATGATAAGTATTCATAATTGTAGATATGATAAAATATCTTGTCCCATGAACAAAGGTTCTATTGCTAGAATAAACATCGTCGAGTTTAGTCATAAAAGCAATGAAAGAAGTAATGGATGTCTTTGGTCCATTTAAGTATTTCGAGTGCTGAGTTGATTAAGCTTGAAATCAAGTATTGAAGTTGCAATACTAGCGGAAATTAATTGAGTATCATTTTAAATGATTAATTAATGATGTTTATTGATTGATCCAAATTTCCCCATGACTTTGGCAAATAGGAGTATTTGCCCGATGAATCATGGAGTCTGAATTAATTTGATCATAGATCAAATGGGGTTTTTCAGAAAAAAGATTAGTGAACATTGTATTCACAAAATTCGATCAAAGGACAGTATTTTGGATTATGTTTTCAACACAAGAGACTTGTGGAAATTTGCTTCACAGAATTATAATGTCATATATAGTGATATGTGGGGAATTATAATCATGCTCTACTTTAAATAAAGTACGGCCTGTCAGAATCAGTCTTAGAATCTCCTAATACGTTCTAAACATTATAGTCAATGTCCACTTTAGGAAATAGATATTTTTCTCAACGAGAATTCGTAGGATCGACAGTAGTGTCGACATGTATATGATTATGCGATAATTCGGAATATACATGAGTGGTTCTTTGTAGATTGCTCGCATTAAATGAGAGTGTGTTCCAAAACCAAATAGAAACAAAGTTCAGTTTGTTGTCTATGTAGTTCCGAGAAAAGATGACTTTTCGAATTATGGTTTATGGATTGAAATTAGAAGTTTGGAATAAAGTGTCAGACTTATGTTGGAAGATGTTCCAAAGAGTATATGTCTGCTAATGGAAATTTGGTGATTAAGAGTGAGGGAGACTAGAAAATTGTTTTCTGCTTGCAATCCTCTTCATAAAGATCATAATATTTTCATGAAAGAAATTTCTAAATAAAGTGCTGTTATATTTAATATTGCTGTCGGGTCACAGCACTGTATTAAGTACTTCAGATCTTGTTGACAGATCAAGGTGCACTTTATGAATACAAAGAAAGTTGAGAAAATATCGGAATACGAACAAAGGCTCTTCAGCCTGGAAATCCGAGTTACGTTTAAAAGGATTAAGAGAGTAATTGTTGCTGCAATTCTTATTAGAGGAATAAGATTGTTTAATCGTCATATAAGGTGTTATATGATAAATGTGATTATAAGAAAGACGCAGGAGCGTGTATTGTCAAGAAATGTGTCTTGCACAAGATCAAATTTGTTGACTACATTTTATGTAGACGTGCTTGAAGTCTGAGGGATTTGTATTAATGTAATACTGTAGTTTGTATTAAATTCGAATTGATAGTAGATCAATGATTTTGGTTTAACCAAGATGTCGATTTAAGTGGGAGTCATAGTTAGTTCACTCAGGAGAAGTATGTGAAGAACATGTTTTTGAGTGGGAGCTTAGGAACTCAAATATGTGGATAACATGTTTTGAGTGGGAGCTCGTGTTGTCAAATATGTGGAAACATATTTTGAGTGGGAGTCGAATTCATTTTGTGTAGTTAACACATTGTGAAACTGTACCAATAGAATAGGAAGAAGTTGTGAAACTATTTGAAAGTCAGTGTCTATTTTGAAATAGAACGGGAATTTTAAAATAGTTAGTCGAGTTGTTTTGGATTATATCTGAGGAGTCAGATTAGAGTCAATAGGATGGTCCTATGAAATCCAATTGATCATTAAGAGTAATGATGCATGAAAGTAATGGTTGTATGGCATGTGGGTCTATTATGTAATATTAGACATCATACAGAAACCATATTATCTGCTCGATGAAATATAACCGATGCTCTTGGAATAAGAGCAGTTATGAAAGTAAATTTGGAAGTAGAAGTGCGTTAGTTAAGGGATTGACATTTGAATGTCAAGTTTTCTACATTGGTGTGAAAGTATGTAGATATCGAGAGTTTGTAATTGTTACAAGGGGCTCTGCATGGCTGAGTGTGTTTTTCAGGGCAGTTATCTGGTTAGTATAATCAGAGTAAGCGCTGGGAAGCAGAAGTCTCACTTAGTTACGGTATTTGCATATATGTTGTTAGACAACATGGTGATATCAAGCAAGTTGATGCCAGTGAATCGCAAAAGCATGTACAATCATGGATTGTGCAGTAACACTTTTCCACGAGCAAGCATTATCAAATGATTCTTATTTGATAAGGGATTCTGATAAAGTAAAATGCGGCTAGTTTATTTGTACTCTAGTGCAAGTGGGAGACTGAAGGAGATATGCCCTAGAGGCAAATAAATAAGTAGTATTTATTGCATTATCTCATAAGTTTATAATAGGTTTGTGTATTATGCTATAACTGTATTAATCGGAATTATTAATACACGTGTGATACATAGACAACCAGGTCCCTAGCAAGCCTCTATATGAGCTAGTCCATTGGGCAACAGTTGATCGAGATTCCCGATCAAGGACAATGACGTCAGTTGACAATGGGGTCATCTTGTTAGTTAAATAAGGTGGTGGACATACGCAAAGTATTGCAATAAGATCGTATTACGATGTTTGTCATTTGCAATAGATGTTAGTATGATAGCTTATTCCTTAGACCGTGAGACCGTACTTATTGTTGCTTCGTAGGATTGCTTTGAGAGCATCAAACGTTGTGTCTTATATAGCATGACAATAACGGTGTCCATCTTGGGTATTCCGAAAGAGCATCGAGATGTAAGGATCAAGAGCGGGATTTGTTCATTCTTGTAATGGAAAGATACTCTGGGCCCACTCGGTGATATTGCATCTATATAGCTGCGCAGCTTATGACTAGGTCATGGAGATGTAATATCGCAGACGAGTTAATAACCTTCGTCGGTAATGAGATACAGCAAAGGCATCGGTGTGTCTACGATCATATCTCGGACAAGGCAGAGACAAAGGGAATGAATATCATACTTATGGTTCAACGACGATATTCGTGGAATGCACAGGGGTCGTCATATATTTCCAGGTATCCCTGACGATCATTGGTGAGCGGAGTGTCTCGACCATGTCTGGAGTGTTCCCGAACCGTAGCGTAACAAACTTAAGGTCTTAGCGACGCTAGGAGATAGGTTCTGGAATTTTATAGGTTTTTATTGGAGAGAAAGAAATGATCCGGAAAGAGTTCCGGTGGTCCGGAAGGAGTTCCGGGGAGCTATGGAAGGGTTCCGAGAATGTCCGAAAGTTGTTCGGGTGGTTCCGAAATAGTTTCGGAGTCATGGGATATTGAATTATATATAAATATATTAATTATGAATTCATGGGATTTTTATATTAATTTAATATTAATTAAATAAAGGAAAAAAGGGGCTCCCACCTAAATGGGCCCAAAGAGGGCCCATGAGGGGGTGGCGCACCAAGCAAAGGGGGCCTTCCCCCCCTAGTCCGAATTGGACTAGAAGAGGGAGAGGCCCAAAGGGGTTCGGCCGAACCCCCCTCCCCTCTCTTCCTTTAGTCCCACATGGGGGAGCCAAGGGGGTTGGCACACCCCTTCCCCCTTTATATAGCAAGGCATATTAATTGATTTAATTCATAGGAAATTCAATTAATTCCCAATTTCTCTCTCGATCCCGTGGTTCCCAAGTTGGAGCCGCGCCGAGCTGAGGAAGGGGGTCTCTCTCCACCTAAGCCATACCGCAGAGCGCCGTTGCTCTGCGGGATTCCAGATAAGATCTACTCCTGCGATTTCAGCTGGATCTGAATGACCGGGAGTTGTCGCTAGGCTCCATATGTTTGCGAGTGCTCGGAGGCTACTCTATTGAGGAGCTTGGGCGACGTCGTCTCGCCCCCCCCCTACAGCCGCCGCGCCTCCCCCCTCTGCTGCCGGCGCGCCAGCCCCGGTACTGGCGCTCTGCCTTCTTCCGCCCGACGCCCGCCGACGCAGATCATCATCGACACCCCGGCGTCATCGACTCCGACATCGCGGCAAGTTCTCCGCGACCTCGAGGTCGGCTACGTACGACTTCATCGTCAACGCTTGTGCGGGAGCGTAATCCCCGCTATCGGTCTACATGGAGGTAATGTAACCCGTTCCGCCACCGTTATCGCATGTACTAGATAGATAGATCCTGGCTAGTTAGGGTTTCGTTCGCTAGAAAATTATTGTTTTCTGCACCGTAACCCCTTCAGAAAAAACACAAACAGAGGAAACAGACCTAAACCTGGTTCAGAAAAATCTAAGCAAAGGAAGTGCGGCCATTGCAAAGCGTCAGGGCACATTAGGACATCATGCCCTACCCTAAAAGATGAAACAGAGGCTCTTAAACACAGAGAAAACAATCAGCAAACACAAAACAATCAGCAACAACAGCAGCAACCACAGAAGAACCAAAATACTTCAACAACACAAAACACGTACAGAGACAGGGAATCATGGAATCAAAACGATGGAAGGGTATGTACTGGATTCAATTTCTTGCTATTTGGAACACCAAGAAACAGGTAAAAAGTTCATAATGCTGTAACAAAGATATCTAGCAACAATTTTTTCTTTCTTGCTTACAAATCAATACAATAATTTCAAACTGTAAAAAAATTAATGCAGGCAAACAGCTGACAAAGAGGAGAATAAAATGACAAGATAGAGTGATAAAGAGGAAAGAGGAAGGAAGTATGACAAGATAAATAGAAAGAAAAGCAATAGTTAAATATGGCAAATAGTTTCGAAAAATATTACTGCACCTATTGAGAAATATGTAAGCTACAATATTTAAACACACAATATGTGTATTTCACACACTTAAACGATCATTCAAGGAATTATTTACTGGATGTTATCACAGAATATATGTTATCATGATTGTACAGGTCACGGTGAGCGGAACGTACAAACACCTATAAGTAAAAGTACAGGAAAGAAGAAATTAGTGTACGAACATGGAGACGGTGCTAACATCAGGTTAGTAAACTGATGTACAGAATAGACGACACTGCATGTACGAAAACGAATAAACACGACGTACAGGAAAACAAGCACGACCGTACGAACTTTTAACTCTTCGATATGTACGGCCACCGATAAGAGGATGAACAGGAAATATTATGGGTGAACGAAGAAACAGGGGATGCTAACCCCAGGTTAGGAAACTTTTGCTTCGCGTCTATGTTAATTCGGGGTTTTACAGCACAGGGCGGCTGGAACATACGGCCACCGCTTAGCCTATGTACAGGAGATAATAAATTGGTGTACGAAGAAGGAGAAGGTGCTAACACCAGGTCCGGAAATAATTGTACAGAAAAGGTTTACAAACCTGTAGAGACTCGCATGAGGGAGATGTACAGGAGAACAATAACGGTTGTACAAACTATAGCCTTGCGACTTTGTTATTCGGGATTGTACACCACAGGGCGGGTGGAACGTACGGACACCGCTTAGCCCATGTACAGGAGAGAATAAATTTGTGTACGAAGAAGGAGTAGGTGCTAACACCAGGACAGGAAAGAGATATACAGGAAAGACAAAACTTCCAGTACATACTCGCATGAGAGTCTGTACAGGAGAACGAAAATCGACGTACAGGAAAGACAAAACTTCCAGTACATACTCGCATGAGAGTCTGTACAGGAGAACGAAAATCGACGTACGCGCATTACAAACGAAGAAAAGTTATTCGGGATTGTACAGCACAGGGCGGGTGGAACGTACGGACACCGCTTAGCCCATGTACAGGAGAGAATAAATTTATGTACGAAGAAGGAGTAGGTGCTAACACCAGGACAGGAAAGAGATGTACAGGAAAGACAAAACTTCCAGTACATACTCGCATGAGAGTCTGTACAGGAGAACGAAAATCAACGTACAGGAAAGACAAAACTTCCAGTACATACTCGCATGAGAGTCTGTACAGGAGAACGAAAATCGACGTACGCACATTACAAACGAAGAAAAGTTATTCGGGATTGTACAACACAGGGCGGGTGGAACGTACGGACACCGCTTAGCCCATGTACAGGAGAGAATAAAATGGTGTACGAAGAAGGAGTAGGTGCTAACACCAGGACAGGAAAGACATGTACAGGAAAGACAAAACTTTCAGTACATACTCGCATGAGAGTCTGTACAGGAGAACGAAAATCGACGTACAGGAAAGACAAAACTTCCAGTACATACTCGCATGAGAGTCTGTACAGGAGAACAAAAATCGACGTACGCGCATTACAAACGAAGAAAAGTTATTCGGGCTTGTACAACACAGGGCGGGTGGAACGTACGGACACCGATTAGCCCATGTACAGGAGAGAATAAAATGGTGTACGAAGAAGGAGTAGGTGCTAACACCAGGACAGGAAAGAGATGTACAGGAAAGAATTACAATCCTGTACAGACTCGCATGATGTGACTGTACATCCTGAACAGACTCGCAATTTTTTAAAGTTCATCTGTTATTGAAAGTTTCATCATATTTTGATTGAAAGTTGCTACCTCCCTCCCTTAACTACCCCTGAAAACTCCCTGCCCGAAAATAACAAATGTGAAAGTTAGTAACTACATTGGTTTAACTATGTTCCTCATAAAGGGAAAAAGGGAAAATAGACAACGAAGAACCAGGATGAAGAGAGTATAAAGAACGCACAGAAGGTTGTACAAACCATGTAAACCCGGAAGTACGAAAAAAAAAGTTATGAAACAAAAAGACAAGGGATCTACTTTTTAAGATCTCTTCGCGAGGAGCTCAAAAATGAAAACCGTTCGAAAATCCGATTAACAGATCTCGAGATATTTCGAAATTTCTAAACGGATATGAAAGATAAAAGGGAAGAAGGGAAAAGGACTAACCGCACCAGCTAAACGGGTACAACCAACCCGCTACCCGCGAAAGGTTGCGGACCCGCAATTCCCTCTAAAGCGAACAAACAAGAAACTGACACTTGTCATGCGCGGACAAAAAGTTGGGAGGGACAGCAAACGAAAACACGACACTTGGCAGCAGCGCAGCGGAGGAGAAACGACCTTCCCGAAGGTTTGCCTTTTTCTAACGATTTCCTGGAGGGGCTGCAGTGTGGGGCCGTTGAGGCTCGGCCATCTGTTGGGCCGTTTGTTCGATGAGAAAGATGTAGCCACTGGGTTGGGCTGGCGCCTGGCGGTAAGTGGCTGCGCGGGCGAGCGGGAGTGGGGAGGTTGGCTAAGGCCCATCAGCTGTTCTACGCGGCACGCTTTATGCGTCGGGTCGTGCTATTTCATGACCTGTCGTCCGGGGAAATCTTTAGTCTCCGGCTAGGTCGGAGACAAGGATGGCTTTGCGCACCCCCGGCTGGTTAGTCAGGCATGCTATACAGTGAGGTGAGGGCCAACCAAATCGAGTCAAAACGACACATTGGATATATCTAGTCCAAAACATGCGCAATACAAAAATTTATATTGTAGAAGTTCAAAACCACATGGTTACGTGGTGTTCTAGATCATATACGAAGAAACTGGTGCTTAAGATATATTTTTATTCTGTGTGCCTTAGATTCTTACCATCGGAATACACTATATAGTTTATGGGGTTAAGAAAGAATAATCCAGGAAGGAACTTCTCATAGTAAAATGTAGTTCAAATTTTAGCAAAACAAAAATGTGTTAAAAATATTCATTGCAATTGCATAATAAAAACATCATAACTAATATGTAGTGATAAAATTTATGTGTGGTTAACTATGCCAAATAGTACATAAGTATAGTCGTTAATATTGTATTATGCAAAAACTAATTTCTAAGTATAAAAGTTTGATATAAACTAGTCGTCAACTCATGCGCCTCTGTGAACTAATATGATATTATTGGACTGTATTTAAGACATGTTTGAGTCTTTTATTCATAAAGAAACGATTTTTACCCAAAATGAATGATATAAATTAGCTTTTGTCCCATAGACATGGAGCACAAATTAACTTTTTTATGTATTGTACCATCCGTGGAAAAGGATCTCATTCGAAAGAAATGACATGTGCATGAACTAATAACAAAATCTAAACTAAACAATAATGCAGTGAATCTCATAAAACCATCTTGGCGAAGTTGAGTAGTGATTTTTTTGTGTCTTGGAACTATCAATGATAATATTGTTCTGAAGGTCACATAATTTGGTTGCATGTGCATGCATAGTTAAAGCTATATGAAAAAAAATCTTTAAATTTTGTTCTCTAATGAGAATACAAAAGCAAGCCTGAATATTGATCCTTAATATTAGGCCAACTATTTTTTCCCAGAACTGCCATATGAAAAGAGCCACCAATTTGAAACGGAGGGCAATATTGATGAAGATATCAGGTAAAGTTCAAGCTTCATAGCATGCATCAGAGCTGCAAACATTGATATTGTTGAGGGCAAAATTATAACACTTTATCAAAATGACATTACTAAAATGTATAGTATAAATATATCTCGTATCTACTTATTTAGCAATCATAGCTGCCAACTTTATGCGGAGTTGAACCACTCAAAAAACCTTCAAAATTTCATAAATAAGATTAATTTGAATTTCTAACAGGTGAGTTTTTTAAGGAAAAGATTTCGTCCTTTGAATTGAGTGATGCACATAACCATTTATTACTTAGTTTACAATCATTTGAAGCTTTACATAGAATCAAAGAGACAACTCTCAAGCAATATATAGCACCAATGCTAGAAATCACAAAAAAATATAAGTATTGGAATCAGACATGCCAATTGTTCTTAATGACCTTTTTCCAGTACTCGTAAAGTTGTAACCGTCCGCTGCGTTGACCTCGGCGGCCCAAAGACGTGTGTGAATGAATCCATGGTTCCTTAATAAATGAATTTCCCGTATAATGTCTTGATGACCTTTTTCCATGAAACTACATGCTATAGTAGACGTAGTGGGACGTTGCAGTAGATATGCAGTGTCAACACGGATGGATCAGTTTCTTGGAAACCAAGGTGAACTTCAGAAAATGTATTCCGGACGGTATTGGTCAACCGGCGGGTGGAAACGTTTCTGTCCGGCCGACAAAGCAAGCAGAGAAAAGAAAAATTCTTCAGATTTTAGAAAGATGGCATTGCCCCTCTGGTTTTGCGGCAATGGCGCGTCAAAAAAAAAGTGTACGGCATGGATCGGCAAGATCAAGTATGAGTGGCCATTTTTTGCTTCACTCGGCCGCTCAATTTGTCGATCTTTGGGTGCACTTTTTTAGTCAATTAACTTTGGACTTGATATTACTTGCAAAGAAAACCACATGTTCATAATGTAGGGATGTAAATGGTCATCTAAATGGCGTCATTTAATACCATTTATTTCGGTCAACCATTCAAATCTCTTTTGCTTTCCGAAGAAAAGTAACTATGGCTCCACTTACGTGGGATTTGATGGCGCCGTTTAGGTGAGCATTTACATCCCTATCATAATGTAACAAGTATATCATAGAGATGATTTTTACCACCCTTATTTATGGAGTGAAATTCTTTCGACATATAGACTACCGGATAGCCTCTAAATATTTCCAAGTAATAGTTTGCATCATTATAATGGATTATTTCAGCAACAATCCAACAACTCTATTCTAGTGCGTCGGGTCAACCAAAAGTCTATTGTTATGTAGATTCTAGTGAAATTCGCCGTGTCCTTTGAATTTTTTGTATAACCAACTACGTTTGCCGGTCATGCCATATCCTAAGATGAGAGCAAACCAGATCCAACAGAAACGACACATTAGGTTTATATGAGCCTCTAAATTTTGTGCAATTTTATCACTCTTGTCACACAAAAAACATATTAATACATCCTCACTGTCAAAAAGAAAAAAATACACATTGCAGGTAACAAATATAGCACAGCAAGATACAAAACAAGAGCTATTTGTCCCTGAAAAACTAGCATCAACAACTTTTGCTCTTGGGATGAACAAAACCATCCCCAAAAAAAGAATTAGAAGCACATAATTACACGTTTACACTTCCTGCATGCCTGCAGCCACTATGTACAGTTTAAACAACTTCTGGACTAAGCACACAGAACGAACGCAGGCACATTGCTTGCGATCTATGCCCCTCTGTCCCTGGTCTGCCCCGGCGAGCCGCCACTCTCGCTTCCCGCTACAGAGCTCGCGTACCGGTGCCCGCCGGCCCTCTGCACGGCCATTTTCTTCACGCCCGTCGTCGACTCATCGCCACGATTTTTCTCCTTGCCAACCTCATTCTTGTCAGTGACCACCACCGACGGCGCCACGTAGACGAATGTCCCGGAGGGCATGTCGCTGCGCATGCTCAGCAGCGGCTCCAGGGCGTCGACGACCTCGCGCATGGTGGGGCGGGACCTGGGCACGCTCTGCAGGCACTTGTAGGCCACCATGGCGGCCTTCTCCGCCGCCTCGTCCGAGTAGCTTCCCTCGAGCCTCGGGTCCATCACGCGGTGCAGCCTGTCCGGGCGCCGGAGGTAGGGCTTCGCCCAGTCCACGAGGTTCTTCTCCCGCCCGCGCCGCTGCTGGTCGATGCTCCGCCGGCCCGTGAGCAGCTCGAGGAGGACGACGCCGTAGCTGTACACGTCGCTCTTGGCCGTGAGGTGGCCCGTGAGGATGTACTCCGGCGCCGCGTAGCCGTGGGTGCCCATGAGGGCGGTCGCCGAGACGTGCGAGTCTGGACCCATCGGGCCCTGCTTGGCCAGCCCGAAGTCCGACAGCTTCGCCGTGTAGTCCTGCGGGTAGTCAACATGCAGACATTAATTACAGCTAAAATCACATCCCCTTGTACTGGTAAATTAGCTGCCCGTGGTTATATATATATCTATCATGATGTGATGTGCACGCACAATTCTTTTCTTCTGATATTGGAAACTATTTTCTGTTTTTGACATTCGGGGGTTGTTAACTAGGGTGTCAAGCAAAGAGGTCACTGGTTAATTAGCCAGCTGCCTAGGAAACTTGAAAGCAACAACCAATTTTGTATCCTCAAGTCTACGTTCCCTGATCTGCTTACAATGACAGTAAGGATTAAACGTGCTTGCCTGTAGGGTAGGATACGGAAACGGTCTCCATATCTTGGGACATCGATCGAACTGGTCGTGCGTGCGTATACATGTGAGAAAATATGAGCAGAAGGGGCCGGAGTTGGTAGGGAGTAGATCGAGTAGGTACTGACCGATTGGAGCAGGATGTTGGACGCCTTCAAGTCTCTGTAGATCACCGGCGTCTCCGCCTCGTGCAGGAACGACAGCCCCTCCGCCGCCCCCACGGCGATCTTCAGCCTCGTCGCCCACGGCAAGGTCGACAGCAAATCTGGACGCACAGACACAACAAAAATCATGTTATATTACCATAGATAGATCGATGTCAACAGTAATATATGCCGATCAAGCAATGAACAAGAAGTGAACTCGATCCATCGATGGAAGAGAGCTAGCTCAGAGAATGAATGGCTAGGTTCTTACTCTTGGTGAAGAGGTGTTCCTCGAGGCTGCCGCGGGCGACGAACTCGTAGACGAGCATGCGGTGGTGGTCCTGGCAGCAGTAGCCGATGAGCTTGACGAGGTGCGGGTGGGTGAGCTGCATGCCGAGGTAGACCACCTCCGCCAGCCACTCCCGGTGGCCCTGGTCGCCCTCGCCGTCGAGGCGCTTGACCGCCACGTGCTGCGGCTCGATCCCGGGCACGATCCTGCCGTCGAGGAAGCCCTTGTAGACGGGGCCGAACCCGCCGGAGCCGATCTTGTGGCTCATGGAGAAGTTGCGGGTGGCGAGCTTGAGCTGGGCCAGCGTGAAGGCGTGCATGTCGGAGGTGGCCAGCGTGCGGGAGAGGTCGTCCAGGGACAGGGTGCGCAGGTGCGCCGTCGAGCTCTGCACCCGCCGCATCGACTTCTTCTTCTTCGTCGACGGCGTCGCGGTGATGGTCGTGGCCTCGTCGTGGTCTCCCTGCGCCGCCGGGTCGGTGTCGCGCGGGGCGAAGCACCCCAACAGAAACGCCTTCATCGCGGTGGCGGTAGCGTGCTCGATCGCGGCGAGTGCAACTAGCGGTGATTTCTGTGGGACGTTTGTTGGCAGGTGGATTGAGCTGCTTGGATCGATCGGAATGGCTGATGGTGGGTCTACACTCTACACAACGGAGGTGCGGATTGGGGAGGGTATATAAACGCAGCGTGATTGGTCGGCACGGATTGTGGAGAGGGCCGGATGAGGTTTTTTCTTGCGAAACACGGAGAAGGTAAACGCTGCGTATACGCTCGTCCTTATAAATGCACATACACACACCCTATTCATATGTGCATCTCCCAAGAGTTGTCCTAATCTTTAAGGTGAAGTTTAGCTATAAGTTAGGACCCACATGTCCTATCATATTGTTCAGGCAAGAGAGAGCTAATAGTAAAACATTTTTTAATTCCTTATGGACACGCCACAAGCTTATGGTGCGCCTTAAAAATTCACTTAAGTTAAACCTCCACAATGTATGTTGCCTACCTTAAGGTGCACTTTTTTGTATGATGTCGTTTTGTAGCACATTACGGATGCCCTCTTGATGAGGGTTAAATTTGATGTGCTTTTGTCTACCACCTCAAGGTTGACGCGAGACATTCTTGCTATTAATATGTCGACTTTCCATGTAAAAACAATTGGTAGGGAGATTGTTGTGTTAAAATTCCACTTAAGGTCAAAGCAAGATGGTTTTGGGTTGATCTTGGTCACGGTATATGCTGCTCAGGAAGCACAAAAGTCAGAGTTTTTTATTTGTCTAAAATTGTTCAGGTATGTGGTTAAGAAATCATCTCGGTGTTGGAGAGGGCGATTTTAATGTCATACGCGACAGCAGATAAAAAAAATCTTTTATTGCTCAATGACTCTTCATTTTTAATATGATTATTGAAAACATTGACCCGATGGTAATAATTCTCCAAGAAAAAAAAATCGAGTTGGTTAATCTGTGTGAGAATTCCAGCTTATCAAAAACCAGACTGTGTTCTACCTTGAGTGAGCGGGAGCAGCAATTTCCTCTTGTAATGGTGTGTGCTTAATTATCGGAGTCAGATCATCGTACTATATTGATTCCGGTGACCACACATTGATAATAAATCCATTTCTCGTTTGAGTTATATCCTTGATGCACCAAGAGGTAATTCTACGAAATGACGCATGCATTTCGTGGTAGTGAGCTACGCCGCTTTATCTTACCAAAAAAAAATGTTTCACAGCCCGAATGGCACGTCGTACGCGGTGCTCGATCTAGATTAAATCCAGACTGGAGATCACCAACCAGTCGCGTGTTCACAGAGCCGCGAACGAAAGACCGTTGCTGCTGAAGGGCCAGGCCAGGCGGAAACTTGCTTGTCTCGATCGATCGATCAGTTTGCGTGTCACACTCTCGGAGAGACAACCGTCACTTGCTTAATTCACGCACGTTTACGTTGGACTCTTTCGTTCTCGGGCTAACAAATATATACTCTAGCATGATGATACGTACGCGGGTGTGACCTACGACGACGTGGTTGATCCCGGTGAGAAAATACCCAAGATCTGAACTGCTCATCTCGATCACATCATTCATACATGATTACTTATTAGCGTGCTAAACTAAATAACGCTCATGCTGCTTTATCCGGACGGACCCTGTCAGCGTTTGAATGTGTTCAGTCTTTCTAATATTTAGCTGCGGGCCGGGAACGATTTGTTTGGTCTTTTCTGCGAGTGAGAATCTAGAAAGCTCTCTTGTGTTGACGGCTTAAGGTTGGCGTACGTACGTGCCCTGTTCTAGTAGGCACGGTGGAAAGTTTGGCGCCGATGAGAATTGATGAGATGGAGGATCTAACTTTTCAGCTGGTCCTTCAACTTTTCTTCACCCAAGATGCATGCATGGGAAAGTTCAAAGCTTAAAAGTGGCAACTAACCTGGAGTAAGAAAGCTTCGATTTCACGCTTTGCAAAGAAACGTTAGCGTCGCAGATTGACGAAAACAGTATGGAGTACTGCTACCATGTACTGTACTTGTTTCGGGGAACCAAAGTCATTAGGACACTCCACATGTAGCATGTAAGTATAATTAGGAAGAAAAGCGACTCCTCATTTATTCACCCACGTTTCCTCATGACTATACTAGCTTAGCCGAGCTGCCGATCGAGGTCAACACGACGTACGACTGTTCATTCTCACAACAGTCAAATTATACTACAGTACGTACTCCGGTACTCCCTGGTCAAAACTTAACACGGCCGGGTCTCCCATGTGTGTAAACGGAAGCAAATTACGCCGGCGACGATCATCATGCATATGCACGGCAACCGGGAGCTAGCTAACCTTACGTGCGCGTGCACGTCGTGCTGACGTCGTGTGTGGTTGGGCCTTGCCTTGTGCGCGTGTCCCAGCAGAAATCGCCGTTGCCAGCGGGGATACTATGTTTACAAACGGTCGCAAAGTTTAAGTCGAGGACTACCCTGACTTTCCTTCCCTTTCTCCTCTTGCTACAGTACTCACAGAGGTGAAAAAAGGGCGATTTCTTTTCCGCCGGCGATTCCGCCGCTCCCCTCTCTTCGGTCGGCCACGGTGCCGCCGGAGGGGGAGGAGGGTTGAATCGCCGGTCGGAGCTCTGTGTACAGTTAGTCTTTGAGTAGTTAGGCTGTAGATTTTGCGGGGCGGTGCTTGGTCAAGGCCGGTGTCGTCTCCGCGTTGTTACTCCATCGGTTGCTGCTCCGGCGTCGCTCTTGGGTGATGTTCGGAGCCCGTGGAGCCGCTCTATCTAGGCGAGTTCGCCGGGGCGTCGGGGGCGAGCTCGTTATGGACTTTTGGATCTCCTCTTCGGCCGCGTCACGTCAGCGTCGTCTCCAACGCCGTCGAGAAGAGGAGGTAAGATATGCTGGAGTTATGGTCGCTGGCCTGTGGCTGGCGGCGGGCCAGTGGTCGCCGCGGCCCGTGCGCGGTTTGCGGAGTGTGGATGGCGGATCCGGTGCCTGTCCTCGACGACGTCGATGGGGAGCGGCGGATCTGGAGGTGGAGGACGAGCTTGGGGATGACCCCCGACCCGCGATCTACAGCGACATGTGGGCACTTCGTGTGCTCCTCTTATCGAGGTTCAAAAAGCCGCTTGCCAGCGATGGAGCTGCCTCTTCCTCGGCTCAGGTGGATTCCGTCTTCTCCTCTTTTGGTGCGCGGCGCGCCGGCGTCGGAGAGGGACGGCGGATTGCTTCGGATGGTGCAGAGTTCCCCAGGGTCCTTGTTGCTTTTTCTTTAGTTCTGAGGGACTTTTCTGCAAATTGTATGGGCCTACGTGTCCTTCTAGGTCTTTCTGTACCGTGTGTACGTGTACTGTACTCCAGTATGTGTACGACATAATATACACGTATTACTATCAAAAAAAAAGTTTAAGTCGTCGGAGAGAAAGATCGACCATAGCGTCGCAGCCACCCTCGCAACCACAATGTCTCGGTCGAACCGCCGTCCACAGTTGGTGCGCTGTCACGACGCCTCGTCGCATCACTATATGATTTAGAGTCTAACGAATGAGAATTTCAATTACTGTCAGCACTTTTCTTTAGCATTCTACTTCCTGTATATTTTTTTTTTTTAGCCCATTTAGATGCACATTTAGATGGTTGCATTACATAGCAAGCCTAAGGTCATCTTCTATGCTTCCGTTGTGTTGTCAGTGGATATTACTATGACCTAAACATGAGTTGTATGGTATTTAGTGCATGATTGTCTTGGTTTTTACTTGGTCACCGTACATGAGATAAAAGAAAGATTATATGTTTTGTGTCTACACATGAAATTAATATGATTTAGAGGATACATTGCGGTGTTTACATTAATTTCGCTGTGGTTATAAAAAAATGCACATATATTTATTTCCTACCTGCTTAGATTGAACACGGTGGAGTACTTGATGGTTTTTTCTTTATTCATTTGTTATAATTACACAAATTGGGGCCTCACTGTACAAACAGATTCGTATTTTACGGTTAGTCTTTTAGTACTACCAGCTAACTGGCAACCTGTAGATTTCATGCAGTTGTATTTAACCACTGATAAATTTAAAAACTTATCTGTTTAAACTTAAATGACACTTAGTTTGGATTTGTGATAACGAGCCTTGACAAATGTTGCCTGCTATAAAGTGGTCTCATATTCCTATAAAGTTGTGATGAGTTACGTGTGCAAGAGCTTACTTATTTGCCTGTTTGTAGGTTAGCATGTTGACAAGTAATATAATTACACTTATTATCTTCGGAAATTGCACCAGGCCAGTTCATGAAGATGACGGGTCTAACTGAAGGGAATATGCCCTAGAGGCACTTAATAAACATTGTTTATTGGCAATATCCTAATTGTTCATTATATGTTTTATACCATGCTATAATTGTATTAAGCGGAAACATTAATACAGGTGTGGTAGATAAACAACCAGGTCCCTAGTAGCCTCTACTAAAACTAGTTTCGTTGCGCGATTGATGATCGAGGCTTTCCGATCATAGGGCATGGCGCCGGTCGGCAATGGAAGTCGTATCGTTAGGTGTAACGATGTGATGGACATACCCAGTATTTATAGGACATAGTCATTGCGCCTTAAGACCGTGAGACCAACTCTTATTGTAATCCCTGAAAGATACTTTGATCGCACCAAACGTCATATCTTATATAGTGTGACAATGATAGGTGATACTTTTGGGTATCGGAAGGGGGTAGTTGAGACGAGGGGTCAACATCGAGATTTGTCAGTCCGCATAGCCGGTTAGATACTCTAGGGCCCACTCGGTGAGATTATGTCAAATGAGTTTGCAAACATGTGACTAGGTCACCAGCTGACATAATATTATGGACGAGTAGAAGATAGTGTTGTCGGTAACGAGATCATGCTAGGTATGGAGATATCTGAGAATGATGCTCGGACACACTAAGTATCGTCATGACAAAGGGTTTAAGACTATACGTCCAGGTTTGATAGATGAAAGTCATTCGTTATATCACAGGGATTAATTCATGGGGTCCAGGCCTACGAGTTAGTCGTCGATCATAGAGGAGTCTTGATCGTACCTGTTATTATATCGAACCGCTAGGGTAACACACATAAGTGGTTTTGACAAGACAACCGGAAAGGAAAGAGATCACCGGAACGTCCCGGGAATGGTCCGATGGAGATCGGGCGGCGACGAAAGAGTTTTCGGAGCTAGAATAAATTCTATAAAATATGTTTGATATTAATTAGTGTAATTAATGATTAAATATGATTTTATATTTATTTTCGAATTTTTAAAGGCTGATTTCGCTAAATGGGCCTTCAAGTGGAAAGAAGGCCCATGAGGGGGGAGAGTCCCCCCCCCCAGAGCTTCGGATTGAGGGAGGCCGGCCTAGGTGGGCCAAATGGGGCCCACCTAGGGCCGGCGCACCCCCTTTGGCCGCACCAGGCAATGGGGATAGTCCCACATTGCCTGGCTGGTAAGGTTGGTTCCCCCTGGGAGCCTATATAAGAAGGGGCACCCCTGGCCTTTTAATTCACCAATTAATTCCCGAATTCTCTCTCGATCTCGTGATTCTCTTTGTCGGAGTCGCGCCGAGTAGAGAAGGGGGATCTCTTCCACCATAGCCCGCTGCCGCGCTGCTGGTGTTCCGGTCCAAGTCTTCCGCTGCTCGTCCTGGACTGGAGCTTCGGAGGCCGTCGTCTCCACCGTATGTGTGTGACGTCCTGCGAGGTGCTGCGCTAGCGGTACTCGGAGGACTACTTCCTCCACGCGACCTCGGGGTCATCTTCGTCGCGCCGAGTTCTCCGCGACCTAGAGGTCGGCTACGTCGTCTTCGTCGTCAACGCTTGTGCGGGAGCGTAATCCCCGCTGTTCGGTCTACGAGGGTATGTATTCCGATCTCCGCCGTACTACTATATCTGCATAGTGTAGATCTTGACTAGTTTAAGGATATCGTTGCTAGAATTTTTTTTGTTTTCTGCACACGATCCTCTTCTCTAACAACTTCATGTAGGCGATTAGTTAATTGTAGGTAATTATATATATAGTCCAGCTGAGCAAAAATGTAGGATAGGATGCCAATGAACTTAAGTTTCATTTTATTTTTCTGTATTAGGCCTGAGGGCATTTCTAATATATTTTTTATTTTCCGTTATATAGTGATTGGTTTTTCCTATTGAAATAAAGGATTGAATATTAATGGACAAGAAACCGTGACCTATTTTACTTGGAATGGTGCAACCGGCTGAGAAATATGAGTACAATTTAGTATGAGTTTTACACCAATATCGTTCTGCATTTTCTATGCAATCACATATGAGTAAATTTTGTTTTGCCTTTCCAACCTTCCTCTAACGACATAAATAAATGATACTTCCTCCATTCCATAATGTAAGAGCTATAGTTTTTTGGAAAAAATTCCAAAATATATGGTTTACAACGATTTTTGGATGAATTTACCGATAAAAAAGTGAGTTTCATTCTCGAACAGAGTGATTTTATGAATTTTTTTCATTTGTTGTCTATTAGGGAGTCCTCTCTTCTGAATTTTGTCTAAAACAAATGAGTCCATAGTATGTCAAATACTCATGTCTTAATATCCGTGCAGAAAACTATAGCTCGGAACAGAGGGAGTATCATTTAGACACACATATACAGAAAAAATAATAATATTAGCATGCTCAATTTGGTTTGTTATTTCAAATGCATGGAGTAGTCGGCAAGAAGGGTATGTCCGGTCGAGCGATTAATTCGTTTTCTTTGTTATTCTATTATGTCTGGTTCGGCATGATACATTTCTCAAGTTGTAAGCATTAGGGTGTGTTCGTTTTTAGAACGGGGTGGAATGGAATGGAACCATTCCATTCAACCAGAATGGAACCATCCCATTTCTCTGTTCGGTTTGATTTGGAAAACATGGAATGGAACCAAATCAAATAATCTAAGCATTTAATTAATTAGAGCCTAATTTAGTCTAAACATTCAACTAGACTCGACTTAATCGAATAACGAGAGAGGAGGAAGAAGACAGGGCCGAGGCCGCCCGTGGCCGCCGCCACCGTCGGCCTACTCCACGGGAGAGAGAGGGGACAGAGAGATGGACTCTGGTTAGGTGAGGGATCTACGGGAGAGAGGGGACAAAGAGAGATTAGGTGAGGGAGAAAGGGATTAGCGCGAGAGAGAGGCCTGTTCCACTCGGTCCGGCCGATTTGGGAATATTCCATTCCAAGAAACCACTCAATTCCGTTCCACCTAAAAACTGAACACAGGGATGGGCTCTGGGTGCAGAACGGTTCCATTCCGTTCCACCGCATCCCAAAAACGAACACACCCTTAATTGTCAGAACCTTAATTCTTGTCATCGATATCCTCCGAAATTTTAAAATAATTTTTCCAAATTCTCCATGCTCGAGCAATTCACAATGCCACGACTATTAACTTTGTATTTCAGTATGTCTTCTAATCTAGAGTTATATATTTGATTTTTATTTGAAGTGTCTTACTCTCCAAAAGAGCTTATGTTGACACAATAAATATTGGTCCGACAGCACTGCATCTTGCTGCCCGTTATGGGCTGGATGATATTATAAAGGTTTAGCTGTATCACCATCCAAACATAAGGGTCACTCCTACCATTTCTTTTTCTGAACCAGCAAACTCTTTGTAGTTCAGGGGATATCATATCATTACTAGAAGGGGAATGCGCGCTTTGCTGCGCCCGTGGTAATATTGTGGTCATCTGAGTAAATATTAGTGTCTCATACATGACCAGCTAGAAATTCATACCTCTTTAGAAAAATATTGTATGTACCGTTTCTAGCAACTTATAAACTATATATAATATAAAATTAACAACTTTAAATTTGTCAATCTTTTACCGAGACAATCCCGACAACTGGCTTATAGAGGCGGAGGAGTCATGCTAGGAAGGGCTGGTCGAGGTGCAACCGAAGGCAGCGTTATAGTTTGTCGATCGTGCTCGTGCTTGCAGGCAAGAATGAGGCACAATGAAAAAGGTGAGGATAGGAGGGCTGCTCGGGTGACTCGTTAGCCAGAGTCACAAAAGAGAGTCACTGGTTGCCGTGCACGGGAGGAGAGCTGGGACATCACTCATGTTGAATCCCTTCCTTCCGATTGATGGTGCCCTTTAGCAGTGGTGGTGAATTTGCGGTCGAGTCAGCATAGTTGTGCCGGAGTTGCCGGATTTGAGGCCAAATCGATGGGAGAAGAGCCAACTGTGGTCACCGGGACGAGAGACGTGAGGGCAAAATGAAAATTCTGATTGGCAATTGTCATACGCACGTTGGCCTTTCTGTTTTATAAAAGAACCCAAGTGTTTACTTTTACAACACTTGCTATTTTTTGGTTTGACAAAAGAATTGGGATAATTTACTTCAACGACAACTACTGGAACAAGATTTTTGGTCCCAGATGACCTAATCTGGACGAGAATCGATGGTTGCCACGTGTGGGGGGGCGGGGGAGCAACGGCTGGCGTCCCTCGAGGTTGAAACCCTCCTGATGTGTACTGTTTGTACAGTGGTGGTGGATTCGCCAAATAGGTTTGAGTTGTGGCGGCACTGCAAGAATCGAGGCAAAATCCATGTGAGAATAGGCACGGTTGTAGGAGGTGTGAGGGCGACATAAAACTTCTGGTTGGTAGTTAGTGTTGTGCGTGTTCGTCTTTCTATTATTTAGCATCAGTCTAAATATTTTATATTTACAATACTCCGTGTTTTTTATTATAAATGATAACAAAATTTATAAAGGTAGCTGCTAGAGCAAGATTTCGACACCAAATTATCTAAAAAGAGTTATGCCATAAAATAGGGAAGCTATTGAAAATGCTCTAAAAGAGGGGCAACACCGTAGTTTTGTATGTAGTAGATAGAAAAATAAGTTTTGTATTAACTTCAGTGGACAAATCTTATTATTTTTATTTTGGTCTAAACTATTAGAAGGTTGAGCCGTGGATGAGATCTATTTTTAAGATACTTTTTATATTAATATGAATGGACAACTAATTATATTTTAACCATGGTTTAAACCAATAGAATGTTGACACGTGGATGAACAAGGGAGATCTATTTCTAGGGAGCTTAGTTCTTTAAAGGATACTGTGGTTAATGGTTGTTTCATGTCATATTTTCTACAGATTGGTCATGTGACCTATGAGTTTCAGTTGCCAAAGCAATGACCACTTATTTTTACTGCCAGTAAGGAATGAAAACTACTATGGCCTGCTAAAAATTATAAAGTGCTCCTCTTAGATTTCTGAATTAATTCGTTCGTGCATACTTCATTCTGATGCTATATTGTACAAACTATGAACGCTAATTGTTGTCTGTTTTTTCCTTTAACCATTGATCATATAAGAAGGCATTTTTATTCTTATGTTTTCTATCTATTCCACTCTCAGGTGACCATAGACCTAGCAGAAGAGATGAGCAAACGAGAATTGAGATGCTGGAGGTAGAGTTAGTTATGACGGTCAGCCTTCCTAATAACCCTTATAATAAATTTTTATATGAACCAGCTTCAGCTGAATTTATTGTGGGAACTACACAAATCAAGCTTATTACATCAAGGCGACTATTTCTTGGAGGCATCAACACTGAGCTTCAAGCCAACTGGGCTTCTTCTTACTTAAATCCAAAAGTTAAAATGTTGACATTACACATCTAATTATGCTTATGTCTAATTATTGTTTGTCCTATTTTTTTTAATAGCTGAATGTTCATTACAATTTACAAGCACTATATAATTATTGTTTGTTCTTCTGTTTCCAGATGAGCTGTTCTGAATTTCCTAGTAAGGCTGAAAACAAACTCAATAGCTTGTCTCGGGGTGGTCTAATCTGACGATCTAATAAGAAGACCTACTGTGAAAGGGGGATCACGAAATGCGGCCGGCAGCCGACCCGCAGCTCCTTGCATCTGCGGTCGAGGCCGCGATCGCGTCGCGCTCCCCGCGCCTCGGCCGCGCCGCCCACGCGCGCGCCGTCAGGCTGCTGTCGCCGGAGCTTCCGCCCTTCATCTGCGCGCACTTTGTCAACCTCTACTCCAAGCTCGATCTCCCCGCGGCCGCCGCCTCCGCGCTCGCCTCCGACCCCAGCCCCACCGTCGTTTCCTTCACCGCTTTCATCTCCGGAGCCGCGCAGCACGCGCGCCCGCTCCCCGCACTTTCCGCCTTCGCCGCCATGCTCCGCCTCGGCCTCCGCCCCAACGACTTCACCTTCCCTTCCGCCTTCAAGGCCGCTGCCTCCGCGCCTCCTCACTCCGACGTCGGTCCGCAGATACACGCGCTCGCCATTAGGTTCGGCTACCTCCCCGCCGACGCCTTTGTCTCATGTGCCGCGCTGGACATGTACTTCAAGACCGGCCGCCTCAGCCTGGCTCGACGCCTGTTCGACGAAATGCCTAACAGAAACGTGGTGGCGTGGAATGCGGTGATGACCAACGCTGTGCTCGACGGACGGCCATTTGAGACGGTCCAGGCTTACTTTGGGCTCCGGGAGGCTGGTGCGATGCCGAATGTCGTCTCGGTATGTGCCTTCTTCAACGCATGTGCCGGGGCGATGCTCCTGTTGCTTGGGGACCAATTCCATGGGTTCGTGCTCAAGTGCGGGTTTGGCATGGATGTCTCAGTGTCGAACGCGGTGGTTGATTTCTATGGGAAGTGCCGATGCACAAAGAAGGCGAGGATGGTGTTTGATGCAATGAGAGTCAGGAATAGCGTGTCGTGGTGTTCCATGGTTGTTGCGTACGCACATAACGGGGCAGAGGAAGATGCTTTTGCAGTTTACCTGGGTGCGAGAAGTGCTGGGGAAGAGCCGACTGACTTCATGGTCTCCAGCGTGCTCACTACATGCGCTGGCCTGCTAGGCCTTGACCTTGGGCGTGCTCTGCATGGAGTTGCTGTACGCTCTTGCATCGATGCAAACATTTTTGTTGCGAGTGCATTGGTTGACATGTACGGGAAGTGCGGGGGTGTTGAAGACGCGGAACGTGTTTTTTTGGATATGCCAAAGCGGAATCTTGTCACATGGAATGCGATGATTGGAGGGTATGCTCACATCGGTGATGCTACGAATGCACTTGCGGTGTTCAGTGATATGATTTCGAGTGGAGAAACTGCACCTAATTACATCACACTTGTAAATGTGATCACAGCCTGCAGTAGAGGAGGTTTCACCAAGGAAGGCTATGATATGTTTGAGACGATGGGGGTGAGGTTTGGGATAGAACCACGGACTGAGCACTATGCCTGTGTGGTTGACTTGCTTGGGCGTGCAGGAATGGTAGAGCAAGCTTATGAGATTATACAGAGGATGCCAATGAGGCCTTCCATTTCTCTCTGGGGAGCACTACTTGGGGCATGCAAGATGCATGGGAAGACAGAGCTGGGAAGGATTGCAGCTGAGAATTTGTTTGAACTTGACCCCCAGGACTCTGGCAATCACGTGCTGCTTTCGAACATGCTCGCGTCAGCTGGCAGGTAAAAATAACTACCTTACTCAGAATTTTGTGTTCACTTCAGGGTGATATGGGTGCTGTGACAAATAATACCATATATAAACATGTAAAATAATTCATCTGAAAATAACAACCCCCCATATATATGTGGTAACTCGTCAGTAAATCCTGTACTCTTCACGGCATTAACTCTGGAACATATTAAACCATCACAGTTTTAACCAACTCAATCCACACGCCCACAAAATCTTTCATTTAATACATTTCCTGAAAGTGAGCTTAAGCTCATTGCCCTCACATACATCCGCAACTTTCACGTGTTAACCGAAGCACTATGTGCAGAAATAAGAAAACAATATGTGTATATCCTTTTAGAGATCTGCCAGATCTAGATTATGTGAACTTAATTTAGCCCTACAACCTGAATCAATGTACTAGCACACAATCTATGCTATTGATATAATTTATCTTCTGAATTTGTCCAGGTGGGCAGAAGCAACTTATGTAAGAAAGGAGATGAGAGATGTCGGAATCAAGAAAGACCCAGGGTGTAGCTGGATCAATTGGAAAAATGTTGTGCATGTTTTCCATGCCAAGGACACTAAACATGAGATGAATAATGAGATCCAGGTATTACTAGCCAAGCTCAAAAAACAAATGCAAGCTTCTGGGTACATGCCAGACACACAGTATTCACTTTATGATCTTGAAGAAGAAGAGAAAGAATCAGAGGTGTTTCAACATAGTGAGAAGCTTGCTCTGGCCTTCGGACTCATTCACATACCGCCTGGTGTACCTATAAGGATCACAAAGAACTTGAGAATATGTGTGGATTGTCACCGAGCTTTCAAGTTTATATCTGGTATTGTCAGTAGGGAGATAATCGTGAGAGACAATAACAGGTTTCATCACTTCAAACAATATGAGTGTTCATGCAAGGATTATTGGTGAAAGTTCTGTTTGTGTGATACAGATATTCTTTTGCCATCCCTATGCGCCTTTCCAAACAGATAATTTGTTTCCCGACCGAATTACTGGTAAGAAAAGTGGAAAGACATCCTTATGCGCCTTTCCAAACAGATAATTTGTTTGGCATGATCTCGACCTGACATTTCTTTTGCCATGGAGGTTTTCTTATGGTGATTAACATCACCTTACAGTGAACGAACTAGATGAGGGGGCATTGCACTGGTTGTAACTTGTAACTGAGATGATTTCACGTGGGCAATTAATTATAGGACCATTTTCTTATCTTCATATAGAGGATTGCTGCTGGAGCATATTAAACTCTAGCACTTTATTTTCAGTCTGAACAGATGCAAACAGTACATTTTTATTCAGTTTCTTATCTTCATAGGATGTAAGCTTGCATGGTCTTGTTTTTATCAGGACGCAGGGACTTCCAACTGCAATCCGACAAAGACCACCAAATTATTGTCCAAATGTGATCGGATGGACGGCTGGGAATCGCCCTCGCACCTGCCTGCAGTTTCAAATCTGGCAGAACCTGACCAGGTACAAATTATGGATTTTTTTAACGCTACTCCTGGAGTCCTGGTTTTCTAAGTATAAAATCAAAATCACGGATACGTAGCTCGAAGATATAGTGATAAGGGATCATTTCCAAAAAAAATCTTAACCAATAACATGTCTTATGTATTTCAGATGCTAATTATGTAGCGTTCATCTGAACTCATCTTACAGGTTGCAGGATTCACAAGAAACCTGTTCTAGCATGGCGACGAACGAGCTATGGATGAAGCTCCTGATCAACACCAAGACAGGGAAACTCTGCTTAGCCGAGGCTGGCCACAACGTCGTCGAGTTCCTCACGGGCCTCCTCTCCCTGCTGCTGGGCACCGTCACCAGCCTGCTCGCTAAAGAGAGCATGGCCGGGAGCGTGAGGACCCTGCTAGGCAGCGCGGAGAAGCTGGGCGCAAACTACAATATCAAGGAGCAACGCCTGAGCCCCGCGGTCGCCCCCGCCACGCTCTCCTGCCTGCAGCGGCTGCTAGGCATACAGAACAAAGTAGAATTCTACAGATATGCAGGCAGCCACGGTGATATGATCATCGATAGGTTCATCGCTGTCAGAACAAAGCCCATAGCCCCGACGACGCTACCAATGCCCACGTACACCATCAAGGACGACCTGTCCATGACAGCGGCGTCCATGTCAGTGATCACCCTTCTCACGGTCGTCATGATTGGCAGGGAAGAGGTGAGTTTTGACTATTAGGAACTAGCTGGTGTGGCTGGTAATTGGTTTCTTTATTTGTGTGCGTGTTGGAATGTAGGCGCTCGGCATACTCGGTGCTGCCTTCAAGTCCAGCACCGTCCTGACGGATGTCTTCCTGCCGAAGGAGAATGCTGGCGGCAAGAGGGAAGCTCCAGTGGAGGTCGAGCCGAAGAAGAATACTCGTTGCAAGACAGATGAAGTCATTCAGATATGACTTGGCTGCTCGTGGTCCAGAATTTCAGATACAACCTTATTTGTGATGGTGTAATGAGAGGAAAGAGATATTTGTTACATATATACTATGAAATGGTACTAGAAATTATTTGTGATAAATTAATCAGAGTCATCTTTGCTTCGGACGCAGACTTGCTTGTTGCTTCTTTTGTGATTAAGTGAGTCATACGGCCCTCAGCCTAAATCCCATAAGGAAATTGTAGTGTGTCACAAGAAAAACCCAGCTCGTCGAATAACAATCTTTGCAACTGGATATGTAAAGCAAAAGCGTAGACATAAATATGACACAATCCGTTTTAGCTGAAACCACTTTTAACCGGAAGGGATCGATGTATCAAAATGTCATTAAGCCTTTAGTATTTCGATTTGATATGAAATTTATTTATTATTTACGCTATGCTTAGTCCTAAGCATTGAGGTCAATTTGTTTAGTTAGAGTTTAGATCTTGTTTTAAGAGAATATAAACTTGATTCCATCATAGATAAATTAAATATTTAGTGTGGGTGCCATGTGTAAAAGAAATATTTTACTTTTGTAAATTTCAGTATTTGGAATTTCAGTTCAAGTTCGGACTGTCTATCATGCACGTGGGATGCACATACTATCTAGCAGGCGCCTGCTAGCTGGCGCATCACCATGTGTGTGTTTTGCATGCATGCACTAAACTCTGATGGCTGACATCAACACACAATAATGTAAAATTTAAAATTTAAAATGTTTTGTATTTTTATCGGATTTATGATCCGTTTTGGATTGTTCGTAGTTTTGGTTAAATTTAAGTCAAAAAGCTAAATATGCAAAGAAATTATGATGTCTTACCATCAATTTCTGGGGCATGAGTAGTGTTGGATGCGGGCCATGCGGCACACGAGAATGGGACTACGAGCTCATGTCGGCCGCGTTGACACCATGCCGCTGTTGCTGTGCACGTGCACGCTGGTCCTCTAGGATTTGCGTGTCCTGGTTATGCATGGGCGTGCTCGAGGAGCGGCGCAACCCAAGCTTGGAGCTAAATACCCGTTTAAGATGACATTTCATGTGACGGATTGGTCAGACACAACATGTGCTCACTACCAACGAAAGTTGACTTTGGCTGTGATAATTATTTTACTCTATACATAAAATGGAATGTATGGAACATAATTGATGATAATTTTTTTATGTAGTGAGAAACACATACATATTCTGACTTTTTCTTGAACAATTAATGATATAGGCGATATAGATATAGATGTTAGTGACGATTTCATAACAAGGCATGGTTATTTATCATAACTGCCTGGCTGTGAAAAGTTAATCACCAAATTGTTTTATCAGGCCATGTAATAAGTATAATTAAAAAGAAAGGCGTCTGGTAAGTCATAAACCTCATTTATTCACCCACGTTTTTCATGACTACACTAGCTTAGCCGAGCTGCTGAGGTCAACACGACGTACGTACGACTGTTCATTCTCGAGAAAACTGCAAATAACCACCACAATTGTGTCTAGCGTTTTAAAAAACCACCATGTCTTCGTTTTTTTTAGCAAAAACCACTCTTTTTAGATCTGATTGTGACCGGTGGACCCCATTGTCAGGCTGACGTGGCAGGTTTATTGTGCCAAAAAATTCTTCACCCATTTATTAAATTTATTAGGGTCTTTTTCGAAAAATGGTTGTTCTTCTTCCTTATCCAAAGCCGAAGGGGAATCCCGGCGGCGCTCCTGCCATTCCCGGCGGCGCTCCTCCTACCAGCATGGGCAGCAGCCGGTGCCGCCTCGTCCTCCCCAACGTCGCCTGCCGCGCCCGCTCGGGCGAGTTCCTCGCCATCGTCGGCCCCAGCGGCGCAGGCAAGTCCACGCTCCTCGAGGTCCTGTCCGGCCGCCTCCACCCCTCCAGCAGCGGCCACCTCCGCGTCAACGGCAACCCCGTCGACGCTGCGGCCCTACGCCGCCTCTGCGGCTACGTCAGAGATCTCGCTACGTCACCCAGCGCGACGTCCTCTTCATGCTCCTCACCGTCCGCGAGACGCTCCACTTCAGCGCACGCCTCCGCCTCGGCCCTGCCGCCTATGACCCGGACGTCGTGGACGCGCTCGTCACCGACCTCGCGCTGTCCCGCGTGGCGGATGCCAGGGTCAGGGACCTCTCCGGCGGCGAGCGCCGGCGCGTGTCCATCGGCGTGGAGGCCGTGCACGACCCCACCGTGCTCATCCTCGACGAGCCCACCTCCGGGCTCGACAGCGCATCGGCACTCCAGATCGGGGCCGACTCGCCTCGGGGCCGAACCGTGGTGCTCAGCATCCACCAGCCCAGCGCGCGCATCGTCAAGATGTTCGACGCTGTCCTCCTCCTCGCCGCAGGCTCCATCCTCCACCACGGCAGCGTCGACGCCCTCGGCTCCCTCCTCGCCGATGCCGGGCTCTGCCTGCCGCCGCACGTGGACACCGTCGAGTTCGCCATCAACTCCGTAGACGATCTCCGCCTCCACCTCCACCGGCACCAGCGCCGCGACAGGTGCACGCTGCAACAGCTCTTCCACCAGCACAAGCTAATCCAGGCGGACCGTCGCCAGCTGCCCGCCCGCCGCTCGCCGCTCCGTGCTGCCCACCCCCGCTGCTTGCTGCCCGCCGCCGCTGCTCGCTCCTGCACGCCGACGACGGACTCCTCCGCGGTGCGGCTGCTCCACGGCGGCGCCGGCGTCTTCGTCGGTGGCGGCCAATGCATTTGGGGTGCAGAGGAATTCGGCGAATTTGCAAATAAACCCAGAGTCTCTATTTACTGGTTTTGTCCTGTCACATAAGTCATGATTCCTGCCACGTCAGCCTAACAATGGGGTCCACCGGTCAGATTCGTCGTTACAACGCGCTTAAAGAAATATTAGTGCTATTTACGACAAGAGTGGTTTTTGCTAAAAAAACGAAAACATGGTGGTTTTTAGGCACAACTGTGATGGTTATTTGCAATTTTCTCGTTCATTCTCTCACAATGGTCAAATTATACAACTGATCCCTGGTCAAAACTTGTTCATTCTCTCACAACGGTCAAATTATACAACTGATCCCTGGTCAAAACTTAACACTGGTCGTGTCTCTCCGTGTGTGTAAACGGAAGCAAATTACGCCGGCGACGATCATCGTGCATATGCACGGCAACGGCCGGCAGCACGCGGAAACGAAGGATCTAGCTAACCTTACGTGCGCGTGCACGTCGTGCTGACGTCGTGAGCCACCTGCGCGTTGCCTTGTGCGCGTGTCCCAGCAGAAATCGCCGTTTGTGCAATGGAACTTAACACAACATACTTTGACATCGAGAATTTGCCTGTGGCAAGATGATTAGGAGGATGGTTGTATCTCCAGCCCACCAGAATTCAAACATCAGGTTTAATGTTGGTGTTTCTCATTTAGGCGGAATATTCTTTCAGTGGGAGGCGACGTTCCTGTCGACAGCGAGGCGCATGTGGTGACTTCATCAATGTCAAGACCCGTCGGCTCAGTCTCTCGGAGATGCTCATAGGGGTAGGGTGTGCGTGTGTGCGTTCATAGGGGTGAGTGTGTGCGCGTGTATATAAGCGGTTTCGTTATGCTGTGTTTCTAAAAAAAACATACTTTGACATCAATGTTACATGGAGAGTAGGCATATCAATCTAATTTAATAAGAATGCATGGGGTCCTCCCTTGAGGTGAAAGACAAAACCACAACCCTCATCAAAGATGTTAGGGAAAAGAAACCACAAAATTGGAGAGACTTTTTTAATAATACAATTTTAAAAATAAATTCGAATCATAGCACGCCAAAAAAAAAGACATACACTTACCCTATAGGTTTTGTTTTTGTTTTTGTTTCATCTAATATATTATTAAAATAAAATTTGTTTAACTGTGTTTTGATTCGAGATAATATATATATGAAATATCAGTTTAGAGTTTGGTCGCCTCTTACTTTTTAATATGAATCACAATTCATATATTTATTTAACGAATTTTATCAAATTCATCGCATTTGGTTGACCGTTTAAAATTTTCTTTCACGAGTAGATGTACACAACTTTTACGTTATAACTTTTTTGTTTCGATGGACGTATTTTATGTTTTCGGTAGAATCTGTAGATAAAAAAATATGTATTTGAGACACATAAATACATTTGTGGAAACAAATAAGTTAATCTCCCGATTTTCGAACAGGTGATTTTCTCGATTCGTTCTCAAATCTGAAATCCCGTCGACTCCGAGATTTGTGTCGACCGAATCGGGCTGAGGAAGGAGTCCGGAACGTCAGATATAAGGGAGACGGAACCCGCCCCCGGCCGAGTCAGCTCAGAGATAACCTAGGCGTCTACATCTCGCCGACGGCTCGATTGAACTTCCGTTTGGTTCTGAGGTATGAGCTTGCTTGTTTTCATCCAGCGGTTAATTAGTTCATTGTGGTACCGATGAACTAGACCCCACACTCTCAATTGCTGGGTAGATCCGCCGCCCCTGCCGATCTGTGGACGAACGGGATTTGGGGATGAAATTAGAAATTAGGTCTTTCAGAGACCGTCCTCGTTGCTGTTGAGATTAGTTGTACGCATCTAAGCAGGATCAAAAGCAGTGTTGCTTAGGGTCTTCACACAGTCACAGTACTAGTGTAGCATGCTGTTGCTTGTCCTGGTCTGGAGTATATGCTTCACTAATTTTTATTTACTTTCCTATGTGTTCACTATATGCTTCATTACAGCTCCACATGCTTCCGCCGCATGATCTTTATCAAGTGTTTGACCTGATGAGTCCGTCTCTTTGTTGACACCATCTCTTGGGTAGTTCTGAAGTTATGTAGTTATGTGTTTTTTTCTCTTTCAAAGTTGACTTGTATGAAGATGAAGATTCAATTGCCCTATGATTCGATATATGCCTGTTGCCGAAACAAATGTGTATGCAGCAACTACTTTTTTCTTTTTACAAACATGAAAACCTTACTACTATGTTGTCCACTGAATATTTTCTTCGCTGTTAGTAACTCGTCTGTTTTGTCTGTTGTTTCTGAGTATCTACATTTTCTCAAACCTAAGTGCAAGTATACCAATATTAATGCTTCTTCTCAACCATTTTTTTCAGGTGCTTTATTCTTCTTGGATCCACGATGCCTCAGGTTGGAGACGCAAATGCATCATGTATCTTGAGAGTCACATATGAATTCGGATACCTTGCCTCCATCATTGCGGGATGTTGGATTGACTACAACCTAAATACATACCAGCACAGTTATCTATCAACCTTCACATATTGGAGCTGCCGGGTCCTAGCTGTAGGACGGACTTTGATGAAAGCTAACTTGGTGGTGTTGGTTCTTGACAAAATCGCCCCACGATATGCACGGCCTTTTAGCATTTTTTAGAACCACGTTCAAAAACTGAGGGAGTACGATGGTCAATCAAACCCATGTTCTACACAGCGCGCGTTCTCTAGAAGACACAACTCGTAAGAAGAACATGTTAGTTGCCCCAGTAAGTCACTCAACCAGCCGTTCTTGCACAAATCATAGTAGTAGTAGTAGTAGTAACTGTAAGGTTTGGGTAGGCAGTGGGCTGGGCAGAACACATCACACATCTCTGAGCAAAGATGATCATGAATCTACAACAGAAGGAATACACCTGATAATTAAATCGACTGATGCATCCTCTGCTCCGGAGGCTCTCCACAGCGTCCCTGATGATCTTCTCCATAGGACTGAACTGCAGACCCAGGGCCATCAGCTTCTTCGGCGCCACCTGCGCTCTCACAAGCCCAGGCTGCGTAACTTCAGGAAATCTGCCGGCAAAACGGTGCCGGAGGGCGATGCGTGGTGACTGTTTTTTGCCTACGATCTTCTCTGTGCTGTCTGAACCGAAACATGAATAGCTCATGTAAAGTATGGAGCAGAAATGGGTTCTGATGAAACGTGCAGTTTTACTCTCTGAATCTCTAATAGTACTTGCCACTACAGAATATGCAGTGCAACATAATGCTTCATTTTAGTCACTTCTCCTGAAGTACCAGTGGATGGATTCTCAGCCAATTGCAAATTTCTACTGTTATTACCAATTCAAATTTTCAAGGCCTCATCAGAGGTAAAATGCATTCAGTTTGTACGAGTGCATGATCTGCCCCTGCTTCAGTTTGCCACTCGTGACTCACTCGTATATGTTTGGAAACAATATTGGTAACCTAACAGCCAACTTTATGGAGCCTGGAGGGATTACGAAATGATCAAAGAATGCTCCATGAACCTTTATCTGCCAAACTACTGTATCAAACACTTCTTAAACTATGTTTAGAGCTTTTGTCGCGTCACAACTATGTTTAGAGTCTGCAATTCATGTACCTTCAAGCAAGCGAAGAAACATGGCCATGCTAGCATTGATCCTTGGTGCAATCATCTCGCCCAAAACAGTCCCCGGATTAACCGCCACCACATTGACCATTCTCCTCTGCAGCAGCCTTCTCTGCCGGTGCCTTTGAAGCAGGGTACAAACCTTTTATTTTTTTTGAAAGATAGAACCTGAATAACTGCAAGTTTGCAGCAGAAAAATGGCCACATAAGTCTTGCTTAGACCTTCGTCTTGATTCTGGAAGACTCTAGACAATAAGAATGAACCTTACATCATCAGTTATCGTGGTAAGCATCAAAAGAAACTTTCAGTAGGCGTGTCGCCATCTTGCCGTCACCACGAGACGACGATCGATGCAAATCCAGGGTTAATTAACAAGGAATACCTTAGCTTGGCTGACCAGGTGCTTCCTTGCAAAAGGCGGGAAGAGTTCCCACACGCTGATCGACAACGACGCGGACACACACGTATGGTTCTTTCCAATCATATTTCTCCATCCAAACCGATAGAAAGTGGCGAAAGTGATGCCGTTACTAGAAGCACATTCATTCACCTTTCACGAAAACAGTCACATTCACCTTTCACGAAAACAACACACACAAACAACTCCCTGAAACAGCTAAACCGAGATGAAAACAAACGCAAAAAGGCTCACGTACGCCATCAACGTCGCCGCGCAAACCACACGGATGGATCCATTGATTTTTACCGCCGTGCTGCTCGATCGGCTCATGCATGGTGAGTCAGAATGTCAAACCATGCCGCAGCCTCATCCTCCTCCGTTTCACACACGATTGCCAAGTATCCCAAGTTCCCAACACACGCGTACGGATATCTACCGGCTGCTATGTCAACTATACTTTTCTCATCGGGTCATTTTTAACTCTGTATATTAGGTTTATCTGAAGTCAAAAAATTGGTGTGCGATCAATTTTATAGATTTTTTTTTAAAATCCAAATCGATAAGAAAATATTCGATGTTGTTGCCTCTAAAAATAATTATGTTGGATCGGATGATATTGATTTCTTGATGCGAATGGTGGTCTTTTTTTCTTATAAACTTTCTTAAATTTGGCCTAATATGCCGAGTAAAAAGCACTTTCTTTTTTGCGAAAACGGCAGCCAATGTTTTGATCACCAATAACAGTTCCAAAAAAAATTAAAGGTAATAAAAATTGCAAATAGGTCTTTGGACCACCTAGTGACGACTACAAACACTGACGAAGGCGCGTCGATGTCCTCACCCCTCCCTCATCGAAGTCGGGTAAAGCTTGTCGTAGTAGATAACTGGGAAATTGTCATGCTAAGGCCCCGATGGATGTAAAGGCCCTCCTTATTATAAGGTAGCGATCTCCTGTGTATAGTGCTAGTCCCTGTATCGACTTGCTAGCACACACAGTTTAAGATGAAATACCATAACATTGTGTCAATATTCATTACACGATGATCCAGAAATAAAAGGGGTTCGATACAAGGTGCATAGCCCATGGCTAGCTCAAACCAAAATAAACACACAGCGGAAAGCAAATGGATAAATGAGCTCCATCTTCATCATGTGCCACAAGCAAGGCATGTTGGTTGGAGACTCGCGACCCTAACAATCCCTACTCCTCGTCTGAGTGTCCTGCAATGGTGAGTTGCAGCCCAAACTATATTGGGTCAGCACAATTGAATTGTGATGGCAAGATGACACTTTGTAACTAAAATTACTAAGACTATATCTACATGCATATTTGGCTCGGTGGAGTTTCAGGCTGATTTGCATAAAGCCAGTTTTATCCTATCATTTATAAAACAACTTTTCATCTTAGACAAAGAGTACCACTGATAGAAAACAGTGAACACCTTTGACAACAAAGAGTACCACCGATAGAAAACGGTGAACAACTTTGAAAACTACTCACAACGAGCACCACCGATAGAAAGCGGTGAGCTCTCCCAAACCCTTATTCACCCATCAAATTTTATTATAGAAATTGGGATGAGGAGATCTTCAACATCTGCCCTGTCTAGTTGCTCAAATGTCCATAACCGGGGACACGGCTAAGTATACTTAGTTTTTAACTCTCGAGAGGGTGTGCACTTTCACCACAAGACCCAATCATTCCCTCGTCCATGTCACCCAATTATGAAATGGAAAAGAGAAGACCGAGACGAGACCTTTCCGAAGCAATTCCCCGAATCACAACGCGTGACCCGAACCAACCTATCATCCCCCTACATCTGCTGGTCACGACGGATCGGGGTCTCACAACATGTATGGTCAAGACAGAGCCCATTTGAAAAGTGGTTGCACTAGAAGCTACTAAACAAGGTGCATCTACAATCTCTTTAAGCCTGGGTGACTTTCCACATTTGTGCGCTTCCACCAAGGGTAATTACCATAGACATGAACCATAGACATGGACCCCCTGAGTAGCCACCCACCATGGTTCTCCAACCAGCACCCAGGTAGTTCATTATTTAACTTCATTAATTTTTCACTATCCAGCTAGTCAAAACATTTTTTATTGCTTGGCTAAGCATCCTACTAAGTGTTCTTGCTTCTATGCTCAGGGTGGGGATAGCTAAACACTACATAGGAGCATAGCATAATAAAGTAACCACACACAACTCCTAACATGCATACTACAGAAAAACACTAATATGCATATAGTGAAAATAATAGGTGGTTTATGAGCGTCACTTGCCTTGGCCAACTGAAGAGTTGAAGTTACACTCTTCACGACACTCCGCACAATCTAGCAAACAACAAACATTCAACGATTCAATACATATGCACAATACGAAAACAATGCTATGCATTTATGAATGCATGCTCCGAAATTAAATTGTTTAATAGTTCTCTGGTTACAAAATACATGTATGATGGCATGAATCGAATTTTCATTTAATTGCATTTTAAAAATCATTTGATTTAAATAATTTTACGCAAAATAACTACACTTGCGTAATTAATTATTCATAAAATTTATATTTTAGTCCCTCTGGACAGAGGGTACAATAAGGCAACATTTAACATAGGTTTCACTTTTTAAAAATATCCTTGGGAATTTAGTTATGGACTATATGGCCGAAATGGTTCTCTGTGAAAATTTCCATTTTAACAGATGCAAAATAGAAAAGTAATGATGCCAAATTAATCTACATGAGGAGAGCTTTCCAGGGACATAAAATTTACTAAATTTGGAGTTGTAGTTTGAAAGTTATGAATTTTGAAAGTTTAAATTAGTTTCTGTCTTTTTAGTAAATTTTTGAAAGCGTGATTAATCTCAGCCGTCCGATCTCACTTACGCGGACGCTCCGGATAATTAGATACCGATTCGAAAATATGCTAAACCGGAGCCGTTAGATCGCGATCCAACGGTCCTGGCTACCGTGACCTAAATCGGGCGGTGCTTTTCGCCGGCGACGGCTCCGGTCGCGGTGGCGCCATGGCCGGCGAGTACGGACGCTGCGGGGAAGGAGGGCCGGGGTGTAGGGAGCTCACCGAAGGACGGGGGTGCTCGGTGGTGAGGTCGTTGGCGCGGTAGGGGTGGAGGGGAGATGCTCCGGGTCGGCGGGGTCTTTCGCCGGAGTTGAATGGCGGGCGGCGGCGGCGGTCGCGGATGCTTTGTTCGCTCTAGTGCACGGTAAAGGACGGGACCATGTCAGGGGCGTGCACAAAGATGAGGGGATGCGAATGGGAGGAACGAGAGGGAGAGAGGTCTAGCGGGCTCACCGGAAACGGAGATGGACGGCGACGGCCGGGGCGGTTCGTCGAGCTCGTGTGGCCGCAGCCTGGTGGCGCGTTTGGGGGGGGGGGGGTGGGGTGGGATGGGGAAAACGGAGCGGGGCGTGGGAATTTAAGGAGGCGGGGTCAGCGCGCCGTTGCGGACTCGGGGGCGTGCGGGTCGTGGCGTCGTGGGCGTCGGCGTCGGCGTCGTGGGCGCGCCTGGAGCGGCAGCGGTTGGAGAAGAGAGAGCTGACGTGCGGGGCCCGCCTGGCAGAGGGAGAGAGAGAGTTGCTGCGCGCGGGCCGTAGCTGGGCCGGCCGGGCCGGCCTGGCTTTTTTTTTTTTATTCTTTCTGTTTTAATATTCTGAATTCAATAAATAAAAAAAATATCAAAACTCTTCAGAAAAATATAAAAAAATATATTTTGAAAAGCTTATCAAAAATAAAATCCTATAGAAATACTTAGGGATAAAAATGGTTTAGTGAAAATTAAAAATATTTTCTATGACACAAAATGTGCTTTTCTTTTTTAAACTTAATTCTATTTGTTATTTGATGAAAGAAGACAAGTGTCAATCAGAGATTTTAAGTGCAATGATGATATAGTGGATGTATGCATGCTTTTGAATTTGAAAACTGGGATGTTACAATGGACCAATCGCAACAAAGCAGTAACAGTCGTCAATGATAAGAACCGTAGATAAAAGGAGTCGGACCTGAAACCACGCAGACAAACATGATAGCGATCTAGATCCCAAAGAAACCGCCGGACACACGCCTCCACGCGTGCTCCGTTGGCGCTTGGCGCTAGACACACCACCGGACCGAGGATAGGACGGGAAGGATCTCACTCTAACTTCAAGAGAGTAAAAATCACTTGAGGCAGTACATGTCTTTCACCATTAAGTCATGCTTGAAGATCCGTATCGCGTACTATGTAACTTGGGCAAGATATATTACTGTATTGTTCCGAGATGGATGTCATACAAAGACTTCTGGCAATTTCGCTTGGGTAAGCATATGGGAACCGGTAAACAAAGCGACTCCCTCCGCGACGACCCGATCGAATTGGGTTGCATCACACATACACAGTGACACTAGCTAGTGGTACTAAAATACACCCGCCCCAGCACTGATCATATCTACGTACATTAACCAAATTTGAATCAGCTATAGTACGTACACAAGAAGATCAATTCTTTTGCCTAGTCCAAGAATTCTTTTCGCTTCGTGACGAACTCAGGTATCGTACTATCTATCGTATATACATGCACCTGTCGCTGTACTACGTACTGTACGTGAAATTGTTCGTGAGATGCCTTCCTCAGCCAGCTGCACCTTCTTCCAATTCCTTCTTCATTTGTTTGCTTTGAGTTTTGACTTTTGAGCTTTGAGGGAGTATACGTACGTCGCATTCGCTTATAACCAACGGAGAAGCTCTCGTCACAGGGCGAAAACCGCACACGGATCGATTGTTAACTCACGCACGGCCGCGTCGCCCGGCTCCGGCCGGCCGGCCGGGTCAAATCATCAGATCCTCCGCTTCCACACGCTCCCATGTCGTGAGTTGTTCCGAGTCCGACCAACCCCGGCGCGGCGTGCCTTGTTATATATATGTATATGTATATGTATATATATACCCACCCACCACGCCTCCGTCGTGGAAACCCATCATCCTCCTCCATTCCGATCTGTCTCACCACCAGCACGGCAGCACGGCAGCTAGCTGATCTTGCCCGGCCAGACGTTCCAAGAAACAAAACTCCATCCACCACGAACACGAGTTGACGATGAAGGCGTTCCTGCTGGGGTGCTTCGCCCCGCGCGGCGGCGCCGACCCGGCGGCGGTGGGAGACCACGACGAGACCTTGGCCGCGACCCCTTCCAGGACGCCGCCGACCGGCAAGCCGTCGTCGTCCAAGAAGAAGCCCAAGAAGTCGATGGCGCGGGCGCAGAGCTCGACGGCGCGCCTGCGGGCGCTCTCGCTGGACGACCTCTCCCGCACGCTGGCCACCTCCGACATGCACGCCTTCACCATCTCCGAGCTGCAGCAGGCCACCCGCAACTTCTCCATGAGCCACAAGATCGGGTCCGGCGGGTTCGGCCCCGTCTACAAGGGCTTCCTGGACGGCAAGATCGTGCCCGGGATGGAGCCGCAGCGGGTGGCCGTCAAGTACCTGGACGCCGACGGGCCGCAGGGGCACCGGGAGTGGCTGGCGGAGGTGGTGTACCTCGGCATGCAGCTCACCCACCCGCACCTCGTCAAGCTCCTCGGCTACTGCTGCCAGGACCACCACCGCATGCTCGTCTACGAGTTCGTCGCCAGGGGAAGCCTCGAGCACCACCTCTTCAAGAGTAAGCATGCAAGACTCTGTCCATTCGTTCATTCATTTCGTTCGACGAGCTCTTCCATGGATGAAATCCTTGTTCCTTATTGGTTTCAATTTTACAGATATGCTGTCGACGTTGGCGTGGGCGACGAGGCTGAAGATCGCGGTGGGGGCGGCCAAGGGGCTGTCGTTCCTGCACGAGGCCGAGACGCCGGTCATCTACAGGGACTTCAAGGCCTCCAACATCCTGCTCGAATCGGTCAGTACTCACCTACCCTCTCTACTTAATCCCCATTCCGTTCATACTCTCTCTCTCTATAGAACATGTATACGCACGCACGACCAGATCCATATATGGCGACCATTTCAGTACCCTACGTACATACAGGTAAGCACGTTTTAAACTAGCGGCTAGTTGGCCAACAATCGATCACATCACCAGACTTGATCAAGCAAGCAAGCACCAGACCAAATCTTCGGTTACGTGGTATTATGGTGGCCAACAAACCAGGTGACATATTAAAAACGGCAGAATCAGCATCAGTTGCTTGCCATTATCTGTTTGTTTATGCCTCCTAACGATTCAGTCAAAGATGTCCCTATCATGGTAAGCGGATAGAGATAGGGAAACGAACACTTGAGGATACAAAATTGGTGATTCTCTCCTCTCCAACTCTCCTAGACCAGGCTATATTAGCGTCAGCCTGAATAAACTACAACTGTGCAGGACATAGTCGCACATGTCTGAATCAGTTGTGTACTAAACTACTAATCAACCAGCTTACCTAACCAGTACCCACTTACAATCTTGCCTGACACTCTAGTTAACAACGCGCGCGCGAATGTCAAAACAGATCAGTACGTTCGGTACACTTCCCAAATCGACCAAAAAAAGATCTTGCATGCACCAGCAAATTAATACGTACGTACGTGCATGTGATCTAACTGTAATGTCTGCATGTGTACTGCAGGACTACACGGCGAAGCTCTCCGACTTCGGGCTGGCGAAGCAGGGCCCGGTGGGCGAGGAGACGCACATCTCCGCGACGGCGGTGATGGGCACCCACGGCTACGCGGCGCCGGAGTATATCATGACGGGCCACCTCACGGCCAAGAGCGACGTGTACAGCTACGGCGTCGTGCTCCTCGAGCTGCTCACGGGCCGGCGGAGCATCGACCAGCGGCGGGGCCGGCGGGAGCAGAACCTCGTGGACTGGGCGCGGCCCTACCTCCGGCGCCCCGACAGGCTGCACCGCGTGATGGACCCGAGCCTGGAGGGGAGCTACTCCGACGAGGCCGCCGAGAAGGCCGCCTTGGTGGCCTACAACTGCCTGCAGAGCCTGCCCCGGTCCCGCCCCACCATGCGCGAGGTCGTCGACGCCCTCGAGCCGCTGCTCAGCGCGCGCGGCCACGTGCCCGCCGGGACCTTCGTCTACACGGCGCCGCCGGAGGTCGTCGTCGCGGACAGGGCTGAGGTTGTTGTTGACAGGGAGAACAAGGAACGTGGCGGCGAGGCGGCGGCGACGACCGGCATGAGGAGAATGGCCGTGCAGAGGGCCGTCAGGCAACGGTACGAGAGCGGAGGCTCGCCGGGGCAGATAGGCGGTGGCAGGCACCGGTACGCGAGCTCGCTGGCGGGCAGCGAGGGCGGCGGCTCACCGGGGCTGGGAAGGGCTGGCAGGCACCGGTACGCGAGTTCGGCGGCGGGCAGCGAGAGCGGCGACTCGCCGGGGCAGACCAGGGACGGAGGGGCGTAGATAGCAGTTGCCCAAGTTCGTTTGAGCGGCAGTGTGCTAAGTTTTGTCCAGAAGTTGTTTGATCTGTACATAGTGGCAGAGCAGGAAGTGTAAATGTGTATTGTGTCCGTCTAATTCTTTTCTTGGTGATGGTATTGTTCATCCCAAGAGCAAAAGGTGTTGTTAGCTTTTCAGTGGCAAATAGCTGTTTGTTTTTGTATCTAGCCGTGGTGATAGCCCATGATTTGTTATCTGCGGTGTCTTTTTAACGAAGCATCACCAGCAGCAACTTATTGTCTTACAGAGCAGTGAGGAAACTCACTGAAATTATCACTCATAGAGAACACTAAAGAGTTCGGCTCTGTGGGCTCCAAAGGAGGGATCCTTATTGCTTGCTCTTCTGATTTTGCTATTGAGCACATTACGCTCGCCGACGGCCCTTGTTCAATCTCTGGCAAGGTCACTGACCGTTGTTCTGGCGATTGCTGGTCCGTGACAGGGGTGTATGGGCCGCAAGATGTTGCGGACGAAGTTTCGTTCCTTCAACAGCTCAAAGATGTGAAGCCTTTAATGCTTCCGGAGTGGATGATTTTGGGGGACTTCAACCTAATCACCAAGGTTTCGGAGAAGAGCAATGGAAACGTGAATCTTCAGATGATGGGCCGTTTTAACAGTGCTATCCAACAGCTTGAGTTGATTGATTATCCTCTTGTGGGGAGACAATTCACCTGGTCCAATGAGCGTGAAGCTGCAACGCTCACCAGGATTGACCGCATCCTTGTAACCCAAGATTGGGATGCCAAATTCCCGAAATACCAGATGACTCCGGCCTCTTCTTCGTCCTCTGACCACTGCCCGCTGCTTCTCAAGCCAATGGATATTAAACACTACAAAGGTTTCAGATTTGAAGCTTTCTGGTTACTAAAGGAGGGGTTTCTTGAGGTGGTCAAAAAGGCCTGGAGCAAGCCAATCTCGGCCAGAGATTGTGTGCTGGCTCTCCACATCAAGCTCGCCAGGACTGCTAAGACTTTGCGCTCCTGGCATCGTACTGTTAACCCCTAATTCACAGACGAGAGATCGGGGAAGGGGAACAGGAAGATCATCGCGGAATTGCTGCGGTATATTAGTTAGGGTTCGCTTCCGCGTATCATTCACGGCATAAGCCGATCGGTTACAAGCCAGGTTTCACAGGAGGAGGAACACTCCTGTTTATACACGCCTCAATCCTTCAGGCGAGCAGGTAGCTGACGATGCCTGGTACTTCTCCTTGGTGGGCTTGGGTCGTCTCTTGGGCTTGTGCGTGGGCCGTCGTCTTCGTTAGTAGTTGGGTCGCTGACAATCCCCCCTTCCTGAGAAACAGCTTGTCCCCAAGCTGGTGCTGCTGGAAACTGTTGCCGAAGAGCTTCATAATCTTCCCAGGTGGCGAGCTCTACTGGAAGACCCGACCATTTGACTAGCACTTGCGTGACGCTGGATGATCCTTTGCGACGAATGCGACGCTGCAGCACTTGAGTTGGAATCTGTAATAGGGGGTCAGCATCCGGAAGTTCTGAATGTACCTGAGTACCATCGCCAACGACTTTCTTCAGTTGGGACACATGGATAACTGGATGTATACGGCTTGCTGTGGGGAGTTCCAGGCGATAAGCCACACGACCAACACGGGCCAGCACACGATAAGGGCCATAATACTTGAACGCCAACTTCTGATTTGATCGAATCACCACAGAATTCTGAATGTAAGGTTGGAGCTTGAGGAAAACCATATCCCCCACAGCAAATTCCCGAAAAATCCTCTTCTTGTCCGCTGTATCCTTCATCTTCTGTTGCACTCGGAGAAGGTGTTGGCGTAAGAGTGCCAGGATTGTTGTTCGTTCATCCATCCACACCTTCAAGTCAGGTACAACACAAGCATCATTTGATGTGATACCAAAATGCCGCGGTTGATGATTGTACAAGACTTCAAAAGGTGATTTATCCAGCGCTGAATGCCAGTTGGTGTTATACCAATACTCTGCAAATGGGAGCCATTGTGCCCAGCGACGCGGACATGCCTGAGCGAAACACCGCAAGTATGCTTCCAGGGACTGGTTGACACGCTCTGTTTGCCCGTCAGTCTGAGGGTGGTAAGAAGAGCTCATTCTCAGTTGTGTACCAAGCAGACGAAACAACTCCTTCCAGAAGGCACTCGTGAAGATGCGATCACGATCAGAAATGATTGACAATGGCATGCTATGGAGTTTGAAAATGTTGTCGACAAACAGTGTGGCAATCGATGCTGCTGTGTAAGGATGAGATATAGGTATGAAATGAGCATACCTTGAGAACTTATCCACGACCACAAAGACTCCATCGTACCTGCCAGACTTGGGGAAACCTTCCACAAAGTCCATAGATACGATCTCCCAGGCATGATTAGGCACTGGTAATGGTTGAAGAAGGCCGGGGTATCGTACACGCTCTGGTTTAGCACGCTGGCATATGTCACACTCCTGTACCACACGGCGCACGAACTGCTTCATCAACGGCCAAGCAAAGAGGCTTTTGATACGCCTGTAAGTTACAGGAAACCCAGAGTGGCCACTAGTAGCACTCGCATGCAGAGCCGCAGTAACCTTGGCACACAATTGTGGATTAAATCCCAGCCAAATGCGGCCTTTCTTGCGAATCACACCATCACGCAAGGTAAAGCCATTAGCATCAGTATCATTGATAACAAGTTGGGCTAACAATTTCAGTGTTGCTGGGTCTTGTTGGTATCCCGCGACTATGTCATCAATCCAGGCTGGTTTTACTGAAGATATTGCCAGAACTTGTCCAGCAGCAGGTGGGCGACGCGACAGCGCATCGGCTGCTGTATTTTCGACACCCTTGCGGTACACAATAGTGTAGTGCAGACCCAACATCTTAGTCAAAGCCTTGTGCTGCCACGGGGTGTGTAGATGTTGATCATTTAAATGAGCTAAACTGCGCTGATCTGTAACAATGCGAAACTCAGCGTGCTGGAGGTATGAACGCCATTGGTCAATAGCTAAGAGTATAGCTAGGTATTCTTTCTCATAGGTGGACAACCCACGCGTACGTGGGCCCAATGCTTTACTGACAAATGCCAGTGGGTGGCCATCTTGCAGTAACACGGCTCCAATCCCCACATCTGAAGCATCAGTTTCGATGGTGAACAACTTGGTGAAGTCAGGCAATGCTAACACTGGCGCACTGATCAGGGCTTGCTTCAAGGTTTGAAAAGCAAGTTCAGTTTCTGCTGTCCAAACATATGGTACTCCCTTCCGCAGCATATTCGTCAAGGGTTTTGCAATAACTCCATAATGACTGATGAATTTTCGATAGTAACCTGTCATCCCTAGCAGGCTTCTCAATTCCTTAAGATTGCTAGGTGTTGGCCAATCTCGCACAGCAGAGATCTTGGACTGGTCCGTAGCTACACCAGCCGATGAAATCACATGACCGAGGTAGGCAATGCTTTGCTGAGCAAATTCACACTTGGACATCTTGACCTGCCAATGATGCTCTTGCAGTTTCTGTAACACCAAGGTCAAGTGTTGGATATGTTCTTCATAACTGCTGCTGTAAATTAAGATGTCGTCGAAGAAGACCAACACAAATTTGCGCAAGAATTCAGACAAAGTTGCATTCATGGCACTCAAAAAGGTTGCAGGTGCACCTGTGAGTCCAAAGGCCATAACTGTGAACTCAAACTGACCATTGTGTGTCTGAAATGCAGTCTTGAACTCTTCTCCCGGAGCCAGCCTAATCTGATGATACCCAGCTCGTAAATCCAATTTGGAGAACCATTTAGCACCTGCCAACTCATCCAGTAATTCATCAATTATTGGAACTGGATACTTGCTTTTGATGGTAAGTGCATTCAAGTGCCGATAATCAACCACTATGCGCCATGTGTTGTCCTTCTTGCGCACCAATATGATAGGTGATGAGAAGGCACTGTTGCTAAGACGAATTACTCCGCTGGCTAGCATTTCCTTGATCTGTTTTTCTATTTCTGTTTTCATTTGAGGAGTATATCGATATGGTTTCTTGTTGATTGGTTGTGCCCCAGTAATCAAGGGAATGGAATGATCACAGAGTCGACGTGGAGGAAGGCCTACTGGTTCTGAGAAAACTTGACTGTATTGGTCCAACAGTTGCTGCACTGCAGGTGGAGGTGGCACTGTCGGCGTAGCTTCAGATTTGAGTAGGGTTACTTCCACCACTGTACACGAAAAATGTTCAGTTAAATGGCTCTGAAGTGTGATTGTCTGCCCTTTGTGCTGAAATGACATCCACTGCTCTTCCCAATCAACATGCATTGGACTATGAGATGCTAACCAATCCAAACCAAGAATACCATCATAGGTTCCTAATGCCAGGAACTTGAAATTTGTTTGAAATTGGTGTCCTTCACAACTCCAGTCACAATTAGCTAAACCTGTGTCACACTGCAGCATTGCACCATTTGCTATCTTAACCCCCATTTTAGCAGCCAAAGGTACTACATTGCTCATTTGGTCACTGAATTTGCAATTGAGAAATGAATGAGTGCTGCCCGAATCTATAAGGAACTGGACTGTTCGCCCTTGAATAATCCCTGTTAACTGAAATGTAAGAGTACTGGGGTCCTTGATCACTGAATCTAACGCCAATAAGTGTATTTCAGCTTCAGCAACTGGGCTGGCTTGTTCTGAATCACTGCCTTCAGCATTCTGGAACAATTCTAACACTTCCTGCAGCACATGCATCTGTACAGTACCTTTGCACTGATGATCACGCCCCCATCGTTCACCACAAGTGAAACAAAGTCCTCGGGCTTGCCTGTAGGCTCGCAGGGCAGCCCATTTATCATCAGTGGAATGCACGCGATTGTTATCTGCAGCTGGCCTGTTCTCCAGTAACAGAGGCGCTCTTGGTGCAGGCAGGGGAGCTGCTGTAGGTGGTGCTGGAAGTGGCAGAGCTCGACGAGGGAGGGGTGGTAACTGTAGCATGGGTGCCGGCCTCGAATTATATGACACCGGAATCGCCATCACCTCTTCCTGCAACAATGCGAGAGAATACGCAGTATCGAGGTTGTCTGGGCACTGAATAGCAATAACTGAACGAATTGCAGGTTTCAATCCATCTAAGAAACGGGTAGTGTAGTGCATTGGTTCTAGGTTCGGCTCATAAGCAGCGAGGTGATCAATCAACTCCGCAAAACGATCTACATAGTCAACTACCGTAGTAGTTTGGTGTATATGGTAGAGTTGTCGGAGTAAAGCTTGGTGTTGATTTCTACCAAAGCGAACCAGTAGCCAGCCACAAAATTCCTCCCACGTAGCAGTGGTAATTTTGCGCTGAACTGACTGAAGCCAACGCGCTGCAGAGCCTTCGAACTGCATCGTGGCTACCGAAATCCAGACGGATTGGGGTGTACCATAGAGAGTGAAATAATCCTCACAACGTTGCTGCCATAATTTGGGACAAGTGCCATCGAATCGTGGGAAATTGATTTTTGGGAGAGATTTGTGGAATTGGCTAGAATCATCAACAGTACGAGTAGCAGGAGGGGATCGGCCGGGTTGCGCACCTCTTGCCGGAGGAGGCACGTAGAGAGGCGTAGCCTCGTGTGCTTTCCCCCGGCGTGATCGTTCGTCGCCGTGCCCATTTGGGCCGATCTCGCCGTCCTTCGGCGTCGGTGGTGAGGACGCCGCCGTGGGAGACGTGGTGAAGACGCTCCCGTGCGGGACGACGCGATCAAGTCGGAGATGTAGATCGCCCAGATCCGCTCGGATCTCATCGAGCATCTCCATGGTATGGCGCTGATGCGCCGCCATGGCCTCAGAATTCGCGGCCTTCTGGTCATCGACGAGCTTGTTGATGGCGTCGAGTAGCTCCTTGTTGGAGAGTTCTGCCGCCGCCATGGCTAAGCCCGATGTGTACTGGCGGGTTCGGTGGTGGGTGGGTGGGGGAAAAATTCGCTCCAGGTTTGTGGCTCTGATACCAGATTGTTAACCCCTAATTCACAGACGAGAGATCGGGGAAGGGGAACAGGAAGATCATCGCGGAATTGCTGCGGTATATTAGTTAGGGTTCGCTTCCGCGTATCATTCACGGCATAAGCCGATCGGTTACAAGCCAGGTTTCACAGGAGGAGGAACACTCCTGTTTATACACGCCTCAATCCTTCAGGCGAGCAGGTAGCTGACGATGCCTGGTACTTCTCCTTGGTGGGCTTGGGTCGTCTCTTGGGCTTGTGCGTGGGCCGTCGTCTTCGTTAGTAGTTGGGTCGCTGACACGTACCGAGTCTAAAAAGCGTTCTGCTATGTCTGCCCTTGCAAACAAAATCATCTTCCGGTTTCATCTGGCTCAAGAAGAGCGAGGGCTGACCTCTAATGAGATTAACTTGCGCAAATTATTGAAGGCGAAGCTGTTGGGATTCGCCGCTATTGAGAGGGCCCAGTGGAGGCAAAGATCCCGCCTGACTTGGATCAAATCTGGGGACGCCAGCACTAAAACTTTTCTCCTTCGCGCCACGGGTAGAAGGCGGAAAAATCACATTGCCTCCCTCTCCGGCTCGGTCGGAAATGTCTCTAAGCATGAAGAAAAGGAGGAGGTACTTTATGATCACTTTGCTGGGCTTTTGGGCGCTAAGGAAGATCGCAACTTTGCCATGAATTGGGAGTTCCTCGGGTTGCCTACTAGGAACCTCTCGCACCTTGACGCGATGTTCTCTATGGAGGAACTAAAACTGGCTGTTTTCGACTCTCCTTCGGAGAAGGCGCCCGGGCCTGTTGGTTTCATTGGCGGCTTCTTCAAAAAAAGGTTGATTGATAATCAAAGATGACCTTCTCACAGCTTTCAACAGCTTCCACAGCTTGGACGGCAGACATTGGAACCTCCTTAATGTTGCTCACATTGCTTTGATCCCCAAAAAAGGAAATGTCACTTCGGCGGCAGATTTCAGACCGCCACGCCAGCCCGGCCCAGCACGCCAGCCCGGCCCATCTCCCTCCTTCCCTTTCCTTAGTACGGACGCGCAGAGGAGACCTCCCTTTCCACGTCGTTGGCCTTGGCTGAGTCCCTGCAGCTCGCCCCCACGCCGAGCCCCCACTGCCACCTCCTCCCTCTCTCTCTTTAAATCGACCGGAACCCTAACCCTAACCCTAACCCTAACTTTCTCCTCCCCCGCCGCCGCACGCTCTCCTTCGCAAACGCCGACGCCATGACAGAGAAGAGGTGGAGCTCGGGTCCCCGCTAGAACTCGCCGTCCCCTCCGTCTCTCTCACGCCAGGAGCAGCAGCAACTCCTCCTCCTCCTTCGTCGTCCAGGAGCAAGGACCAGGACGTCCCCAAAGCACCGCTCCGTCCACGACGACGCCGCGGACCCGCAACTCCTTCCCCGACACAGACGAGCCGCTCCCGACCTCCCCGCGCCTCCGCATCTCGCCACCGACCTCCCTCGGTGAGCCGCCGTCGGAAACCCCTCCTTCCCCCTCCGTTTTCTCCTCCCGGTCGTCGCTTTTCACCGGCGCCGGACGAAGTTCTCGCACGCCCCGCACGGGCGTCTCCGGTCGAGCACGAACCCGAGCGGGAGGCGCCGTTTCCTTTCGTTTTGAGCACGGGAACGAGTCGTCAGGAGTTACCGCACGCACCGCACACCCCCAGCGAATGCGCAACGCCGCCGGAAAGAGGTCGTCGTCGATCTGCCGCCGCCGCTGCGCACGGTCGTCGTTTCCGTCAGTTTCGTCAGAGAAACGAGAACAGAGCCCCCTTCTTCTTAAAACTTGTTAAAACAAAACCTACGCTAATCCTAACAAGATCACCTATCTAACCTACTGGCTACCCGAGCGATCCGTGCGTACTGCGAGCGCGCGCGTTCGATTCCTGACAGTGGAGAAAAAGGCCACCCCTTTTGCTTCTTTTCGCCGCGCTGACAGGGCGGGCCCACCGGTCAGTGACCGTGGCGCCCGCAGCGCTCAGTCCGCGCGTGGTCAGCGCCACGCTGTCGCCAGGGCCCGCGAGCCAGCCCCTCTGGCTAGCCACGCGCTCGGTGAGAAAAGTCCGGAGCGAGGGGATTTTGCACCGAAGCCCCTGCTTTCCTGGTTTTGCACAGTAGTCCTCCCCTGCTTAGTTTCTCTCACGGTTAAGTCCCTGGTTATTTCAGAAACAACCCTACACTTATAAAATGCATAACTTTTAAGTTGTAACTCCAAATTAAATAAACTTTATATGTTTTTATATCAGAAAAATGTAATAAACATTAATATCATATTCTTATGTCATTTTGCATTATTTATTTTAAATGCTTAGTTTAAATTAACAAATGCAATTAATTAATTAAATATGGAGTATGAGGGGTAATAATTATATAATGCCCTAATTCCATTTAATATGCTCATCCCTTTTATACCATATCTTGCCATGCTAATAAATATTTAATTTGAGTTAAAAATAGATCAATTGCAATTAATTCCTAAATGCGGAATGTGTTGGGCAATTAAGTAATTAATGTCTTTTCCATTTTAAAATTAATTGAATCACCACTTCTGCTATATTAAGTAACATTTAAATTAATGGCTACACAAATAACTTGCACCCTAATCTTTTGCCGGGATTTCATCCCCGCTTTAATATGACCTAATCAGCTCATACCATGTCGCATCATCATTTGTTTGCGCATTTCTCTGTATTGATTATTGTTTCCTATTGTCTGTGTTTGGCTCTCTTTGGGTAGACGACGACGTGTCTACTGCGAGTACCTACGACACTGAGGTTCCAGCTATCGTGCCAGGCTACGAGCTGCCAGGCAAGCTTTTGCTAACCGGTTACACGATTGTCGGGTTTTCATTCCTGCCTTTTGATCTATGCTATCCTAGTTATCGATTCTTGAATTGCGATCCCATCACATGTTTATCCTGCAGCCTATACAGCTATATCCCCACAACCCATAACCCCTTGCATGTTTATCTGTTGGCCTTTGCGAGTCGTAGTGCATGCTTAGGATTGGTTGAGCGAGTCGTTCCTTTGTCTTTATCTCATATGCTTAGTATGATATATTGTTCTACTATAATAAACTGCTGTATTATTTTGGGGTTCTATAATTAAAAGATAAGGCACCAGGCGGAAGGCCTTGCGAGGTGCTTTGTTCTGCTCAGTGTCGACCTAGGAACTGAGATTTTGTCCTCGGATCCAATTTTGAGCGCACTAACCACTTGTGGGTGGCCCAATGGAGCCCCCCTCGACTTTGAACGGATCCGCAGCTCGTCCATGTGCCGCAAGTAGTTCGGGTTTTCCATTCGCTCATATGCATGTGCATGATGATGATGATGATGAGAGGGTATGTGATACGGGGGGTCATATAGGGGTGGTGCGTACGTAGCGGACAGTTCCTACTGTGGTTTGAGCCGTATGGTGCGTAGGAACAAACTAACGAGTCCGCAATTGAGATTCGGCCGGACTCTTGAGGCGGGTAACAACTCATATGGGTGGCACTTGGACTTGCTGTAGTGAAGGAATGAGTCGTGTTGAGAGGCCCTCACGGGTTTATCATGCGAGTATGGGTACTGTAGTGCACCCCTGCAGGGTATAATCTTATCGATGAGCCGTGTACACGGTTATGGACGACTTTGGTGATGATGCTGGCTAATAAGATCTAGACAACTTCGACCTAATCACTGTTAATTAATTGACTAGTAACTATAGAATTACTTACACCCTAAATGGTAACTAATATTGTTAACGTGTGAGTATTCCCGGATTGCTTCCTCATACTTGGTTGAGGGGGTTAATTCGAGAATGGGTTATGACTGGTGTCAGTTGTAGGTGGATACTTAAACGCTCTCTTATCCCTCTCTAATTAGACGGAAGTTTTAGCGTGTCTCTTTAGTCTGCTAGTGCTGCTGCCGCTAAGTACACTTACCCCCATATTTTTGGGAATCTTACAGTTTTGTAACCTGTTAGCTTAAGTTTGTTCGATACGCTTCGGTGTATTGACCCGTTGGCGGGCTGTGGTTTTTCTGCAATTGAGGATCCTTCGCTCGACCAGTTGGGTGGATACTACGTGGAGTTCGACGACGAGAGCTACGACGAGTAGTTAGAGTTCCCCTGGGCTACTTCCTGGTGGACTGCGGGGATGGGCCTTCTTTTTCGTTTCGCCCTTGAGCCCTTTGCTTCTTGTCTGTACTCAGACCGGTTTGTTTCCGCTGCATGATGTAATGTTGGGACATGTGTCCTCTGATTGGTGCCATTTGATATATTTTTGCTCAGTGAGAGCTTTTGGATATTATTTCCTTTCTTTGTGTCTTAGGTTTATTCTGTGGTTTCAACTTGTTAAAAATCCGACTCGTATACCATGTGTGTATGGTTGAAGTATACGAGTTGGAAGACTTTTGGTTCTTGCGTGCACAATCTGGAAACGTATGTGACGTTGGGATCGCCAAGAACTATCGGCCGATGATCCATTCCGAGCATGGCCTGATGGTTTTCCTGGGAGTGGTAGCCCCAGTATGTTCTTGGTTGTGTGGCCCAACCGATACGTTTCGTTTGTGTAGCTTGAATTCAGTGTCTGACAGTTGGTATCAGAGCTTAAACGCCCTCAGGTTCCCTTCTACTGGTCGTTGTTTGAGTCTAGAAAAATATTTTTGTAGTTATCAGTAATTCTTAAACGTGAGAGTAGGAATTCTGTTCTTTTACTTCTTTCCCCACCCACCCTCCCTGTTCTTCTGGTAAGGAAGTGTTACGATAATTCCCTTCTCACCTTAATTTTAAAATTTAGGACATCACGTGTTCTGGGTTTCCGTAGTACCATAGTTGCAGGTGGTTTTGTCGTTTTGGTGGTTATCAACTTCTTTGGCTATGTTCAGTTTCAATCTCGAATCAATCAGTTGTTGTTCTACCTTTCTCTGGTTTTCATCTCATTGTCATTGTACAATTCGTTCTGTGCAATCAATCCTTTTTGTTTCCGGAGGCTAACTTCTACTTCAAACTGCTATGTAGATGGCACACTATCAGGTGGTGCGTAAGACCCACTGTGAGCAGACTACCGGTTACCCGAAGCTTCTCAGAAGCATGGTTGACTATGTCGGGTTCAGCTACCTCCCGGAGTACCAGGTGTCCGAGATCCCCAGGGATTACGGACAGACCTTCTACAGAGCTACTGTTTGGATCAGCGGAGATGATGGTGATACTGTGCACAAGCACGTTGCTGAGGCTTCCACTGTGGACATGGCAGTACACTTGGCAGCTTACGATGCAGCTCTGGCTCTGCGCAGGGATTACTACTGCTTCAACAACCATCCGTTCAGCTACGTTCCATACTACCCCTACACGGACTCTCAGTACGAGCTCGAGGTTCTGGACATGACCGCTCAGTTTGGTCAGTCTTCAGACTCAGTTGCTGGGACTCTACGCTTGGAGCTAGCAGCAGTCCGTCAGCAGCTGCACCGGGCACTCTCTCACCTGGGGCAGTATGACAGGAGGAACGTCACACCAGAAGCTTTCCCGAGGTTCCAGCTCGCTTTTCCGAGTCGTCTGTCTGTTGTGGGTGGATACACTCCCGAGCGTGGTCCTCTGATCACTACTGATCCAGACCACGTTGGACTACTACTGTACGGGACACAGACGCCAGATGCCTACTCCGTTCAGTTGTGACGCATTGTGCGAGAGTACCGCGTGTACTGCGATCGTCGCTACACCCATCGCAACAGCCTAGTTTCGTCTTCTGAGGGAAGCGAGAGCTAGTCTTCGAGTTGTATCTTTTCCTTTGTTGTAGTAGCTATCCTTTGTACCGAAACCGTGTTGGTTGTACGGATGGTTAACTTTGTACTAGTAGCTGTCCTTGTAGTACTGAAACCTTGGTGATTGTACTGATGGCTAACTAAGTGTATGGTTATGAACCTTTGTTATGAGAAGCTTATCCTTGTTATCCTACAGTTTGCAACTGTTTTTCTGAGCAAGAATTCGACTTTCCAAGTTTTCCCTGGCTTTGTGTATCTTGTCGCTGTTCTAATATCCAATGTCTCCAGGATGACGAACACCAGGAACAACCGCAATGCGAAAGGCGCACCACCACCGCCTCCAATCACTGAGTTGCTTGGTCAGATGACCCAAGTTCTGGCTCAAATGGCCGAGAACCAAGTCTACCAGAACAACCACAGGCATCGCAATGAAGGCAATGCACGTGAGACCATCAAGGACTTCCTCGGTCTGGGCCCAAGGAACTTCGCTTCCCCCACTGAGCCGCTGGAAGCTGATGATTGGCTTCGCGAGATGGAAAGGACCCTTGCTATCGCCCACGTGGCTGAGCACGACAAGGTGCCTTACGTGTCCTACCTGCTTAGGGGCAAGTCTGCCTCATGGTGGGAAAACTTCCAGGCTATGAGAGCTCCCGGGGTGGTTACCACTTGGGGGGATTTCAGGGCAGCCTTCCTGCGCCACCACATCCTAGAAGGTCTCATGGATAGGATGCGCGAGCAGTTTAACTCGCTGACGCAAGGCAAGATGGACGTGATGGAGTACAATGGCGAGTTCAATCGCCTTGCTCGTTACGCTGGAGATGAGGTGAACACTGAGGCCAAGAAGATGGCCAAGTTCCGCAAGGGTTTCAACCCCGCGCTCAAGTACAAGCTGAACCTCGTCAAGGCCGACAACTTCGAGGACCTCGTCAACATCGCGCTCAATGAGGAGCATGGGCGCAAGGTCTTCGAGGAGTCGCGCAAGCACTCTCGTGAGACCAACTCTACTTCATCGTCAATCGCCGCCACTCCTGCTCAGAAGCGTCGGCTCTGGGTGCCTAACAGCGCCTTCGCACGAGCTACCTACGTGCCAGGACCTCCAGGACTCGCGCCTCGCCCACCGAACCCGGCTCTTGCTATGAGGGGTTTCTGAGGACCGCCAAGGCCAACGAGCGCTCGACCCAACGTGACCTGCTACCAGTGCGGGAAACCGGGCCACTACTCCAACAACTGCCCGGAGACCCGTACACTTCCTCCACCACCTCGCCCTTCTCCAACTCAGGCGATGGTCCGCGCACCTGCCCCGGCTAGGCCTTTCGTCCCCAACACCAGGCCTCCGGCACGTGCTGCGCGGGTGAACCACATCAGGGCTGAGGAAGCAGAAGAAGCTCCAGAAGTTGTTCTTGGTACACTTCCTGTCAACTCTATCTCTTCTAGAGTGTTGTTTGATACAGGAGCATCTCATTCTTTCGTATCAGTTAGCTTTGCGGATTTACATGGGCTAATTCTCGATCCTCTACCCAAAAACATCGCGGTTACTTCTCCCGGTATGGAAATGACTTCTTCCAAGATAAGCCACGACAATGAAATCCAAATTGGAGGCCATATCTTCTTGGCATCTCTAATAATTCTCGGCAATTCTGATATTGATGTCATTCTGGGCATGGATTGGTTGAAGGCCAATCAAGCTAAGATAGATTGTTCCACAAAGACTGTAACTCTTTCTCATCCTTCTGGACAGATAGTCTATTCTCCAAACCAAACCTCTTCAGCTCAGCTTTTCGCTCTCAATGTTGATCCTCTTCCTTCCATAGAAGCTATTCCGGTGGTCCGAGACTTTCCTGACGTCTTTACTGAAGAATTACCAGGTATGCCACCTGACAGAGCTGTCGAGTTCGTTATTGAACTAGAACCGGGCACTGCTCCTATCTCCAAACGTCCTTACAAGATGGGCCCCAAAGAACTGGCTGAGCTTAAGAGACAGCTAGAGGAGTTGGAAAGGAAAGGTCATATTCAACCTAGTACTTCTCCTTGGGGTTGTCCTACTCTGTTTGTCAAAAAGAGGGACACGACTGAGCGACTGGTTGTTGACTACCGTCCTCTGAACAAGAAAACCATCAAGAACAAGTATCCTCTTCCTCGCATCAACGATCTGTTCGATCAACTGGCTGGTGCTAAGGTTTTCTCCAAGTTGGACTTGAGGTCAGGTTATCACTAGATCAAGATCCGCAAAGAAGACATTCCAAAGACAGCTTTCACCACTCGTCATGGTCTCTATGAATACACTGTCATGTCTTTCGGTCTCACAAATGCTCCGGCGACTTTCTCACGTCTCATGAACTTCGTTTTCATGGAATACCTCGATAAGTTCGTGGTAGTCTATCTCGATGACATTCTTATCTATTCCAAAACCGAGGAAGAACACGGAGAACATCTACGTCTTATCTTGTTGAAACTCAGAGAACACCGTCTCTACGCCAAGTTCTCCAAGTGTGAATTCTGGCTTCCTAAAGTATCCTACCTTGGTCATGTCATCTCTTCTGAAGGCATTTCTGTGGATCCAGAAAAAGTGAAGGCCATTGTTGAATGGTTGCCTCCTACATCGGTGAAACAAGTCAGGAGTTTCCTTGGCATGGCTAGCTATTGCCGTCGATTTGTTGAGAACTTCTCCAAAATCGCTAAGCCTCTCACCGATCTTACAAGGAAGGATAGAAAGTTTCTTTGGACTCCAAAGTGTGATGAGAGTTTCAATCTCTTGAAAGCTAAACTCACTTCTACTCCTGTTCTAGTTGGCCCAGACACTTCCAAACCTTTCCAAATTTTCTGTGATGCATCTCTTCAAGGACTAGGCGCAGTCCTCATGCAAGAACGCAAAGTTGTGTCTTATGCATCTCGCCAGTTGCAGCCTCATGAGCTCAACTATCCTACACATGATCTTGAACTTGCAGCAATCATGTATGCCCTCAAGGCTTGGAGACCTTATTTGTTGGGGCACAGCTGTGAGATCTTCACTGATCACAAGAGTCTCAAATATCTCTTCACTCAACCGGACTTGAACCTCAGGCAAACAAGGTGGCTTGAGAAACTCTCAGATTACGATCTTACCATCTCTTACACTCCAGGCAAAGCTAATGTAATGGCTGATGCTCTCAGTCGCAAGTCCTATTGCAACAACCTCATGGTTGAGGACATCCAACCTCCTATCCATGAAGAATTCAAGAAACTCAATATTCAAGTGGTTCCCTCTGGTTATCTTGCAAACTTGATTGCCACTCCTACACTTGAGGATAAGATCCGTGCCGCACAGTTGCGTGATTCTGGTGTCAAGAATATCAAAGACAACATTGGCAAGGATAAGTACAAGAGTTTCTCTCTCGATGACAAGGGTACCTTGCTGTTTGAAGAACGCATTGTAGTGCCCAAACTTGACAGCTTAAGAGAACTCATTCTCAAGGAGGCTCATGATACTCCGCTTTCTATTCACCCTGGCAGCACAAAGATGTACCAGGATCTCAAGTCAATCTATTGGTGGACCAGGATGAAGCGTGAAATTGCTCGCTATGTGTCTCATTGTGATGTTTGCTGTCGTGTCAAGGCAGTTCATCAGAGACCACCTGGACTTCTTCAACCACTACAAATTCCTGAATGGAAATGGGACAAGATCGAGATGGACTTCGTTACTGGGTTTCCAAAGTCAAAGAAAGGCAACGATGCAATCTTTGTTGTCATTGATCGTCTCTCTAAAGTGGCTCACTTCTTTCCAGTCAAAGAGACAGTATCAGCTAGTCAGTTGGCAGAACTCTATATGACAAGACTGGTTCCTTTACATGGTGTTCCTTTGGCAATAAGCTCAGATCGTGGAAGTATCTTCACTTCTCGATTTTGGGATAGCTTTCAGAAAGCCTTGGGTACTAAACTTCTGTTCAGCACAGCTTACCATCCGCAGACAAGTGGACAGGTTGAAAGAGTGAACCAAATTCTGGAGGATATGCTCAGAGCTTGTGTTATCTCCTTTGGCATGAAATGGGAGGATTGCCTTCCGTATGCTGAGTTCTCCTACAACAACATCTTCCAAGCAAGCCTAGGCATGGCTCCATTTGAAGCTCTCTATGGCCGCAAATGTAGAACTCCTCTCAATTGGTCTCAAGCTGGTGAACGTCCATTCTTTGGGCCGGATATTATCTAGGAGGCTGAAGAAAAGGTTCGCATCATTCGTGACAATCTGAAGATTGCCCAGTCTCGGCAGAAAAGCTATTATGATAGCAAGCACAGGGACATGGTCTATGCACCTGGTGATCAAGCTTACCTTCGTGTCACTCCTCTGAGAGGCACGCAACGCTTTGGCATCAAAGGCAAACTCGCCCCGCGTTATGTTGGGCCTTTCAACGTTCTTTCAAGGCGTGGTGAATTGGCTTACCGTCTGGAACTTCCTCCAAACCTCTCCAAAGTGCACGATGTCTTCCACGTGTCACAACTCAAGAAGTGCTTCCAAGATCCAGGTCGTGCAGTTGATCATGGATCAATTGAACTTCGAGAAGATCTCTCTTATGTGGAACAACCGATTCGCATTCTTGACGAAGCTGAACGTCGCACCCGTAACAACACTGTCAAGTTCTACAAGGTTCATTGGTCTCATCATTCTGACAAGGAAGCTACATGGGAACGTGAAGACCATCTCCGTGCCGAGTACCCCAACCTCTTTGTTGCTCCATGAATAATCTCGGGGCGTGATTCCTTTGAGGGGGGGAGTGTTGTAGCAGCCCAACTGTAACTTTCCTTTTGGTGTGCAATAAAAATGTTATATCATGTCATCATTCCATAAGTGCTTGCATTTATTTAATTTTGTGCATCAAATTCAAATTACAAATTTAAATCCTTATTTTAAATTAAAATGCTTTTCAACTAATTCAAATAAAGTTTCAAATTACTTATAAATAATTAAACCAATAATTAATATGTCTAATTTGAAACTATCAAAAATTGCTCAAAAGTTTTTATGAGGTTCCTTTCTGTTTTGTTTTAAAAATACAAAAACAGAAAAGTTTAAAAAAGGAAAACAAAACCAGAAAAAAATAGTGGAGAGGGAGCTCCTGGCCGAACTGGGCCACTCCCTGGCCCAGCACGCCAGCCCGGCCCATCTCCTCCTTCCCTTTCCTCAGTACGGAGGCGCAGAGGAGACCTCCCTTTCCACGTCGTTGGCCATGGCTGAGTCCCTGCAGCTCGCCCCCACGCCGAGCCCCCACTGCCACCTCCTCCCTCTCTCTCTTTAAATCGACCGGAACCCTAACCCTAACCCTAACTTTCTCCTCCCCCGCCGCCGCACGCTCTCCTTCGCAAACGCCAACGCCATGACAGAGAAGAGGTGGAGCTCGGGTCCCCGCTAGAACTCGCCGTCCCCTCCGTCTCTCTCACGCCAGGAGCAGCAGCAACTCCTCCTCCTCCTTCGTCGTCCAGGAGCAAGGACCAGACGTCCCCAAAGCACCGCTCCGTCCACGACGACGCCGCGGACCCGCAACTCCTTCCCCGACACAGACGAGCCGCTCCCGACCTCCCCGCGCCTCCGCATCTCGCCACCGACCTCCCTCGGTGAGCCGCCGTCGGAAACCCCTCCTTCCCCCTCCGTTTTCTCCTCTCGGTCGTCGCTTTTCACCGGCGCCGGACGAAGTTCTCGCGCGCCCCGCACGGGCGTCTCCGGTCGAGCACGAACCCAAGCGGGAGGCGCCGTTTCCTTTCGTTTTGAGCACGGGAACGAGTCGTCAGGAGTTACCGCACGCACCGCACACCCCCAGCGAACGCGCAGCGCCGCCGGAAAGAGGTCGCTGTCGATCTGCCGCCGCCGCTGCGCACGGTCGTCGTTTCCGTCAGTTTCGTCAGAGAAACGAGAACAGAGCCCCCTTCTTCTTAAAACTTGTTAAAACAAAACCTACGCTAATCCTAACAAGATCACCTATCTAACCTACTGGCTACCCGAGCGATCCGTGCGTACTGCGAGCGCGCGCGTTCGATTCCTGGCAGTGGAGAAAAAGGCCACCCCTTTTGCTTCTTTTCGCCGCGCTGACAGGGCGGGCCCAGCGGTCAGTGACCGTGGCGCCCGCAGCGCTCAGTCCGCGCGTGGTCAGCGCCACGCTGTCTCCAGGGCCCGCGAACCAGCCCCTCTGGCTAGCCACGCGCTCGGTGAGAAAAGTCCGGAGCGAGGGGATTTTGCACCGAAGCCCCTGCTTTCCTGGTTTTGCACAGTAGTCCTCCCCTGCTTAGTTTCTCTCACGGTTAAGTCCCTGGTTATTTCAGAAACAACCCTAGACTTATAAAATGCATAACTTTTAAGTTGTAACTCCAAATTAAATAAACTTTATATGTTTTTATATCAGAAAAATGTAATAAACATTAATATCATATTCTTATGTCATTTTGCATTATTTATTTTAAATGCTTAGTTTAAATTAACAAATGCAATTAATTAATTAAATATGGAGTATGAGGGGTAATAATTATATAATGCCCTAATTCCATTTAATATGCTCATCCCTTTTATACCATATCTTGCCATGCTAATAAATATTTAATTTGAGTTAAAAATAGATCAATTGCAATTAATTCCTAAATGCGGAATGTGTTGGGCAATTAAGTAATTAATGTCTTTTCCATTTTAAAATTAATTGAATCACCACTTCTGCTATATTAAGTAACATTTAAATTAATGGCTACACAAATAACTTGCACCCTAATCTTTTGCCGGGATTTCATCCCCGCTTTAATATGACCTAATCACCTCATACCATGTCGCATCATCATTTGTTTGCGCATTTCTCTGTATTGATTATTGTTTCCTATTGTCTGTGTTTGGCTCTCTTTGGGTAGACGACGACGTGTCTGCTCCGAGTACCTACGACACTGAGGTTCCAGCTATCGTGCCAGGCTACGAGCTGCCAGGCAAGATTTTGCTAACCGGTTACACGATTGTCGGGTTTTCATTCCTGCCTTTTGATCTATGCTATCCTAGTTATCGATTCTTGAATTGCGATCCCATCACATGTTTATCCTGCAGCCTATACAGCTATATCCCCACAACCCATAACCCCTTGCATGTTTATCTGTTGGCCTTTGCGAGTCGTAGTGCATGCTTAGGATTGGTTGAGCGAGTCGTTCCTTTGTCTTTATCTCATATGCTTAGTATGATATATTGTTCTACTATAATAAACTGCTGTATTATTTTGGGGTTCTATAATTAAAAGATAAGGCACCAGGCGGAAGGCCTTGCGAGGTGCTTTGTTCTGCTCAGTGTCGACCTAGGAACTGAGATTTCGTCCTCGGATCCAATTTTGAGCGCACTAACCACTTGTGGGTGGCCCAATGGAGCCCCCCTCGACTTTGAACGGATCCGCAGCTCGTCCATGTGCCGCAAGTAGTTCGGGTTTTCCATTCGCTCATATGCATGTGCATGATGATGATGATGATGAGAGGGTATGTGATACGGGGGGTCATATAGGGGTGGTGCGTACGTAGCGGACAGTTCCTACTGTGGTTTGAGCCGCATGGTGCGTAGGCATAAACTAATGAGTCCGCAATTGAGATTCGGCCGGACTCTTGACGCGGGTAACAACTCATATGGGTGGCACTTGGACTTGCTGTAGTGAAGGAATGAGTCGTGTTGAGAGGCCCTCGCGGGTTGATCATGCGAGTATGGGTACTGTAGTGCACCCCTGCAGGGTATAATCTTATCGATGAGCCGTGTCCACGGTTATGGACGACTTTGGTGATGATGCTGGCTAACAAGATCTAGACAACTTCCACCTAATCACTGTTAATTAATTGACTAGTAACTATAGAATTACTTACACCCTAAATGGTAACTAAAATTGTTAACGTGTGAGTATTCCCGGATTGCTTCCTCATACTTGGTTGAGGGGGTTAATTCGAGAATGGGTTATGACTGGTGTCAGTTGTAGGTGGATACTTAAACGCTCTCTTATCCCTCTCTAATTAGACGGAAGTTTTAGCGTGTCTCTTTAGTCTGCTAGTGCTGCTGCCGCTAAGTACACTTACCCCCATATTTTTGGGAATCTTACAGTTTTGTAACCTGTTAGCTTAATCTTGTTCGATACGCTTCGGTGTATTGACCCGTTCGCGGGCTGTGGTTTTTCTGTAGTTGAGGATCCTTCGCTCGACCAGTTGGGTGGATACTACGTGGAGTTCGACGACGAGAGCTACGACGAGTAGTTAGAGTTCCCCTGGGCTACTTCCTGGTGGAGTGCGGGGATGGGCCTTCTTTTTCGTTTCGGCCTTGAGCCCTTTGCTTCTTGTCTGTACTCAGACCGTTTTGTTTCCGCTGCATGATGTAATGTTGGGACATGTGTCCTCTGATTGGTGCCATTTGATATATTTTTGCTCAGTGAGAGCTTTTGGATATTATTTCCTTTCTTTGTGTCTTAGGTTTATTCTATGGTTTCAACTTGTTAAAAATCCGACTCGTATACCATGTGTGTATGGTTGAAGTATACGAGTTGGAAGACTTTTTGGGTTCTTGCGTGCACAATCTGGAAACGTATGTGACGTTGGGATCGCCAAGAACTGTCGGCCGATGATCCATTCCGAGCATGGCCTGATGGTTTTCCTGGGAGTGGTAACCCCAGTATGTTCTTGGTTGTGTGGCCCAACCGATACGTTTCGTTTGTGTAGATTGAATTCAGGGTCTGACACTTGATATTGCTAAGGCATTTGACTCGGTGGACTAGGCCTACCTTCTGGACATTCTTGAGGCCTTCGGCTTCGGCCCAAGATGGCACGACTTGATCTCCCTGCTGCTGGCTTCTTCCTCCTCTTGTGTGATGCTGAATGGGCTTTCGGGGCGGCCTTTTAGGCATCAGCGTGGGCTTAGGCAAGGAGACCCGATATCGCCTTTCCTCTTCCTGCTAGCTATTGAGCCGCTGCAGAGGATCCTGCAATTTGCTACTGAGGATGGACTGCTTTCCCCTTTGCCGCTCAGAAATGCCAGGCTCCGCGCAAGCCTATATGCGGATGATGCTGCCCTTTTCATCAACCCCATCAAGGAAGAGGTGGACGTTATTCAAGCAATCCTTGTGAGATTTGGGCAGATTACAGGGCTGAGGGCAAATTTGTAGAAGTGTACGGCATTTATTATTGGGAATGAGAACGGTACTCACACGGACATTCTGACCAACTTTGGTGGAGACATGGGAGAGCTGCCATGCAAATATCTAGGCCTTCCCTTTGGTGTCAGGAAGCCCAGAAAGATTGAAGTGCGGGCCCTACTCGACAGGGCCGCTGCTAGGGTGCCACCATGGAAGGGGAAATTGTTCAACCGTGCAGGCCGCCTTGCGCTGGTTAACTCGATTCTTACGGCTATCCTCACTTATTTTCTTACTTGCTTCACCTTAGATAAGTGGGCAATCAAGAAGTTCAACAATATTCGGAGAAGTTTCCTGTGGGCTGGCGAGGAAGAAGTGCATGGAGGTAAATGCTTAGTGAACTGGCAGCAGGTTACGGCCCCAAAGATGATGGGTGGGCTGGGCATCAAGGATGTCACTTCTTTTGGTAGCGCTGCGCCTTAGATGGCTTTGATATGAATGGGACACCCAGGCGATCGGTGATCCCTTGTGACAACACTGACAGAAGTCTATTTGCGTCTTGCACCGATGTCACGGTCAATGATGGTGCTTTGGCAAGCTTTTGGCACTCCAGATGGCTCAACGGCGAGGCCCCCAAAGACTTGGCGCCTCAAATATTTCCCCTTGCACGGCGAAAGAATATCTCTGTCAAGGAGGCCATCACAGGGGCGCGCTGGATGGCCGGGCTGCAGCGCATCTCAACGGCTAACAGTTCGGGAACCTGTGGAATTGTATTCAGTCTTTGGTGCTCACTACAGGGAGAGATGAAATCAGATGGACTTTGAACAGCGATGGAATCTATTCGGCTAAGAGCGCTTATGAGGCTCAATTCATTGCCAGGTTCCCTCGCCCTGCCCTAGATACATGCTGGAGCATCAAGGCTGAGCACAAAGTGAAGTTCTATTTGTGGCTCTTGCTTCAAAACAGAAATTGGACGTCAGACAGATTGGCGGCGAGGGGTTGGCCACACTCCGCGGCTTGTTGCTTCTGCGATCAAGTCTTGGAAACAGCCCCTCATCTTCTACTCCAATGCACCTTTGCTAAGGAGTTCTGGTTCTTGCTTTCTGGAGTTTTTCCTCGGCTTGCTGCGGCTACTCTTTTGACAGCCTCTATCAGCACTTGGTGGAAGATCTCAAGGGCGGGAAACTCAAAGAAGGCCAGGGCAAAAGACGCTGGCATTGCTGCGTACGCCGCTTGGCACCTCTGGAACGAGAGGAATAGAAGGACGTTCAAAAATAAGTCTCTTCCGCCCTCTGGAGTTCTTCAACTTTTTAGAGACGACCTCGCCCTCTTTGGAGCGGCCTGTTGGGAGTAGTTGTTATTCTTCGGATGATGTTTGCACAGTTTTTTAAATCCCTGTAACAGTTTCACAATACCTGTTTTGTTCCCCCTTCTTTATTGAAATGGCAGAGCTCCTGCCGGTTATACGTCAAAAAAAAAACAATCACAAGTTCCCAACACCCATGACTCCATGACCTCCAGCAGTTCATACCTTTCCGCAATGAGTGTGAAACATGTTCGGCACCAAGCTGATATTTTGCCAGAGATCAAATCAATTTTGGGCAACTGCTTCACACTTTTTACAGTATTCTTTGTACAACATAGGACAGAGATCAGATCCACGACGTTTCAGCACGTAGCAACAATTGTTGCTTCAGAACTGCATGTCCTATCACTAACTCTCCTGCCCTTCAACCCTAAACCAATTCTGCTCTACAAACCTAACAAGACAACAAATACAACCCTACCGAAGGGGTGTTTAACCCCATAAATATCTGGGGATCAACGAATCTTCATGCCAACCCAAACCACATCTCTCCATCAGACAGGCTGTTGATCATGACCGCCCGAACAGGAACTGCGCTGATGGGTACTGATCAAGACATTCCGGAGGCTCCACGTCTGTGTAATCTGTTGCTGGGATGGCCATCGATAAATCCTCGGTAGAAAAAGGTATACTGCACCAACCAACCATCGCATACAAGTGAAAAATTGACAATCAGTACCCAAAAAAAGCGAAAATAATATGTAACATTCAAATACTTCATCTACTCTCTACTAAACAGTAACTAACAAGAAAGTACAGTCTAGAGCTACCTTAAATCATCATCCAATAAAAAGGAATTTGACGCGAGGCTCTGACTATCTTTTGTGACCATATCCCGCATTGTATTAACAACCTGTAAAATAGTACCATTCTAAGAACAAGGTACACGAAAAGAAATCCACAAGATGAAAGCTCCAAGCTAACAGCGCATACCTCCTCCGAAATTCCTTGAGTGTTGTATTTGTCGTCCCAGTACATTGAGCATATCCTGTAGATTTGCCTAATACTCAAGGACTGCAAGCAAAAGGGGGCTAGTTATATATTCTGCAATAAAATGGTGACTAACTGCAAAATAGAACTTATACACGTAGCCTGACCGGGCAGAGATCTTGGTTGATCTCCTCAAGCGTCTTCTTCCTTTTTTGGTGTATAACCTACATTATAGTTAGTGAGAAAATACCCCAAGGCATAGAGGATGAAACATAAACGAGAAGGAGAAACAGCGGCCTTCACGAGCAATTACCAAAAATCCAACAGCTTGTCTTATATAATTAAGCTCATGCCAAGATGTTCCTGCAAACTGAAAGTAAAATGGATAATAAATTTGTGAAGAACAGAACAGAACTAGCACACAGAAAATGATGATGTGCAAGTTTTTTTCCTAAGATGCGATGTACAACTGGAAACATGGAAGAAACATTTGGGCATGAAACGAGCTGAACTACATTATTAGGGTTTCTTCATTGTACATTCCTGAATTGTATACCAACCTGACAAGCAAAATGCGGAATTGGCACTTACCTCATCCGTAACATCAGTTATCCATTTCTCCAGCAATGACAGGCCAGCTTTAACATACTCTCCATTGGAGAATGTACAACATTCACGCCGAAGAAGAAGACTAAAGAAACAAAAAAAAGTTAGTATCACTGTGAAAGTAACTAGTATCTCATCTCTGGTTGTTCTTCCTTGTTTAGCTGTACCATGCTAAAAAAAGTATTTTCTGAAGTACCAGTGTCCCGTCAACTACAAGTTTTAACCTGGAGAATCCGATTTCTTCAGTGACAAACAGACCCTTTTCTCAACCCAGAATTACAGCTAAATGGTCTATTTGCAAATAAACAAAACATCATTTTATCATTCATTGAAGAGTTATATTGTTTGTTACATTATATGAAGATATTTCCAGTTCTTTGTTCCAACACATGGAACTGGCTATAATGTGTGTATCGTTTGCATGTTATTAGGACATAGATAACAGGTATTCAATTTGTTAAAACAAGAAACTACCTGTTGAAAAGTTGTATATTGATGAAAGAGAATAACTGAGTGATAAGTTTACGTATAAAGAAGGAGGGCACCTGCAGAGCAGACACAGATAAGGTTAGTTAGAATCCCTTGGACAAACTATCAACTTGTCTATAATGAAGCTGGCAAAAGATGTAGCTGTTCAAAAATAAGGTGAGTTAAATGGAAAGCTTACATAATTTTCACGTAAGGTATCCATCAGCAAGTTCAGAAAATTGACAATGTTGTCCCAGTGGGAGTTTGGTGGCTGTTGAGCACCAACCCCTGGTGATTTGGTAGCTTTTCCAGGTTGTGCACGTGCCGATTTTGGAGCCTGGCATGCAATTTACCAGAGGTTACAAAAATGATCCAGTTGTGCAATGTAGTTGACCGTAACAAAAATTCAAAGAAGCTGAAGGTATACCTGAATGCAGACACTAAGAAGAGGTGATATTTCTTTTTTTAGATTATCCCTGAGCTGCCCAAAGATCTTTTCAACACATGCAGTCAGCTGCTGTTTGAAGAGTATGGCCGGATACCTAGCATCTACTTGTGCCAAAGTATCACCACGTCCTACAAGCTATGAAGGCAATGACAGTTCAGAGAGAGTTAGATCATATTTGTCCCATTTTACAGAGATTTGCAAAAAAACTACAAGGCATGACTAGTTTCTTTGTACCAACATTTACAATGCTTATGACTTTGTTGTTACACAGCACTTGCTATCCATGTTTACACGTGTACTTTTAAGACAACCATAATTTAGCAAATTACATGTATATAAAAAAAGGACAGACCCAGTGCATAAAGGCTCCCACACAAGGTAGGGTCTGGGGAGGGATTATAGGAACCTAGTCTTGCCCCTGCAAAGTTCAGTGTAGGGAGGCTGGTTGTAACCCAGGACCTCTTGGCACAAGCGGGGACACATTTTTGCAGAAGCTCATACAGTGTAGCGAATGAATATTATTTCAGAAAGTGTATGATGTTTACTTTTCACTTCTTTGTGAACTTTCCCTTCGTAGAAATGGAACAACTCTCCGCGTATGCAATGGATATGATAGGTCAAAATATACCTAATAACATCCAGTTCTAGAAGGGTTCTTCAGAAATATACTAAATATCATTCATTACTGACAGGAAAATAACTGGCAAGCTCAGTTCCTTACTTGGCCTATCTTCCCACCTAGCCCCAAAGATCCAGCAGAGCGGCGAGATGGTGTGCCCAAAAATCCATTTGACCGTAGATTCTTTTGCAGAAGGCATAGCAGTGCAGAAGTATTGGACAGCCAATAAGGTAGTCTACCATCTGCTTCCTTTGCCTGGAATAGGACGAAAATGAGAAAAACAAACTTATTGACTTCCACGAATGAAATATCTGGGAAGAACAGAAAGACAATTGGGCTTTAAAATTTTTTACCTTGAGAACATCATTTATGGCTTCAATTACATGATCAAAAATAGCAGTCCTCTCTGACTCAAAAGAACGCCACTGTAAAAGGCATCTATAGATCATACATGCAGCAACTGGTTTGCCATCCTTGAACCCTAAATTTTCTTTTATGCATCTTAATAAGATTTCATGGTTTCCCTGCATGAAACAATAGTGCGATACCATCATTAAGGTACCTCAGAGATAAATTCTTGACAGAATACCAAAGAATCTCAAACAATCTATTAGAAATCTTATTTCTGAAGGCATCTACTGAACTCCATACGGAAAAATAATAATGTCAGGTTAAGAACAGTGGATTCACCTCATGCTTTTCAACAGGCAACCTTGTTCTCCTCGACCCAGTACTCTGTGGAATAAGAGCCATATGTTTTGTTGGTGTTGGAGTTTCCTACATTTTTAGTTTTGACATATTTAAGCAGTTAGATAAGAATATAAAGCAGTCCACTATCCAACTTGAACCAAAAGAGCTTACAAATATACGCTTCTGCTCGCTGTTCGGAGGACCGATCAAAGCAGAAAACTTCTGTATTCAGGTAGACAAGTCAGTTAACTAAACAAAACATACACTGCGGCTAGGTTAGTACTCAAACTTACAGTTAGAAATATCACTTAGCAAAATGGTTAGTGTTGGGACCAAAATAGTAGAGTGAAAAAATAAGTTAAAATTTGAGTGTGTAGAAGAGAAGAACCTCAGACGCTGGTTTTGGAGAAATGTTAAATGCCTTATTCCTTAGAACATGGTTTTCACTTTCCAAGTTCGTCAGTTTCTCCTGCAATCTGGATGCAGGAATGCCAACTGTTAGATGCTAACGCTTAGAAAAAGAAAGAGCGGTCAATAACCGCCCATGGATCATTTCAGCATCCTGCAGTTATTTGTACGAGTAAGGGAAACATACTTGTCCAAATTTTGCTGGAGGTGGGTGCATTTTCCCTCGACATCTTTCAGTTTCTCCATCGTATCATCACTACTCTTACGAGCTGTGCTAAGTTCATTTTCCAATAATGAATTCTTCTCCGATAATGCTTTAACTACGTTCTGTCAAAGCAACAAACTAGCATCGGTAAATACGTCCCAAAAGGTCATAATAACTCATATTGAAAAGAGGCTATGACACAACAGAGAAGAACCAACGAGAAATTAAAACAGCAAAGCATAAAAAACATAATAGTTCCACGAAAAAAGCCTTATAAGGAACCATGGTATGAAAAGAAATGAGTTGACATAATGCAGAGATCTGCATTTCTCACAACAGTGGAGAGAAAAGAACACCTACAAGACTACATTTATCACAACCAAGCAAGAAGTACACCACTTAGTAAAACAAATCTGACATTATAAAAAAACTATGTTTTCCAGGGAAGAAAAGAACACAAAGAAGAAAACTATGAATGGGGGCGAACCACCATATCTATAGTAAACTAGCAAAAAGAGAAGAGAAGCCTTCAAACCTTTAGATTGGAGTTCTGTTTTTCTTCTTCTGCTTTCAGAATTTTGTTACTGCGCAACATAGTTATCTCTCTCAAAGAATCATCCAATTGCCTCTGGAGAAGCAGATTCTTGTCATGTTCACTTCGGGCAGATGATTTAGCTGTAGCACACTCTGCACTTAATGTTTCTATTACTTTATCCCGCTTTGATATTTCCAGCAACTTTGTTTCCTCACCAGCAGTCTACATTTGACAATACACATCAGAAACATGATAAGGGGAAAATATGATGAACTCGTTCTGAATGCTGCAAAACCTGATGATTTTGTTATATTTATAGTGTTTAATGCATGATAACAATATTATAAATATTCAGAAAAATAACCAATTGCAAGGTACTATAAATATTTTCCTTAAAATGGCAGGAACAGGAACTGTCTTGAATAGACGACATGCAGAGTAGCACCTTCCAAATTAATGAATCACAATACAGCACAAAAGCCAGTAAAGATAGAGAAAAAAACATACCCGCATTCTTCTTTCAAGAGTAAGTCTTAAAGTAAGATCATCCAACTTTTTCTCAAGCTTATTCTTCGCCTCCCGGAGTGCACCAGCTTCATTTGCAGTCTAAAGAAGCAATCATAGCATAAGAACACTCCCGATGCACACAAATCAAACAAAGACGGCTCACAAGCTTAAGATGCATGAACAGTAATATTGGCCTAAGAAACTAAAGATGACACACAAGCTCAAGAAGCAATCATAGCATATTATGATGTTTTTGTTTTAAGTAGATATATACGACCTCTGTTCCTCAAAGTAAGGCCTATAAATTTCCTGCAAGTCAATCTATGTAATGCTTGACCAAGTTTCTAGAAATCATTGGTAACATCAAACAACCAAATTAATACCATTATATACATCATGAAATATATTTTCATATGACATCAATATTGTATTATAGTTGCTCATTTTCTCTAAAAAGTTTGTCAAATTTTACGTTGTTTGACTTTTGTAAATACTTATTCAGGAACAGAGGGGGTAGTTGTTAGGACCAGCTCTAAATGCTAAGGACACCAAGCACATCATTCATCACTAAGCAATGAGTTGATCACAACAGGTGCTAGCCTCTCCCTCCTTTCTTTCCCACCCAACCTTGTTGACGTAGCCAGCCAACGCACACTCCTCATAGCCATTCCCATGTCTTCAGATGACCGGTTTAGACATGAAAGTTCACCATGTACTACCTTATGGGCATGTGGAGGAAGAAAAAATTGTTTCGACGACCATTGCTTCTTGGCTGCCAAGATCTTAGAAAAAAACTGCTCAGCTGCTGCTTGTCACAGTGCTGATAGGTGGCTCCCCAACAAGAGTTGACATCAAGAAAGGAAGTTGCGGCAATCCTTTTTAAGGAAAGCGGTGTTTTAAGAAAAGAAAATAATTTCAAAATGCCTAAATTGTGCATGAACAAATCATTGTCAGTTCAGCACTGCTAGAAAATGAAAATCAGTTTTAGTATGCATAAATAAATTACAGAGCTGCAACAGAAAAATACCATTCTGAGTTTCCTTAGCTCCTTTCTTGCAAGTTTTTGTCTCCAAGCACACTGAATTGTTATAGTAGCTTGCTTGTAACGCTGGAAAAGCATGACAACCTTCCGTTTTCTCCAGAAGGACTGCAATGTGACAAAAACAACTGATGTTAAAAAAATTCAAGAATATATAGTCTTCAAGTAGTGTAACAAACTAACAACTACTATGAAACCTCTGATACCTTTGTAATACTGAAATTTTCCAGAGCTACGCGACCAAAAAAGGTAGCATGTTTATGCCATGCACGGGATCTTACAAGTTAATATTTCAACTAATTGCTTGCTACCATGGAGAAAAATCCCAGATAATCAAGTTTCAACCTAACTTATCAACCACTGAAATGGTAGGCTTGATTTGAGTTTGTTTCATTTCTTGATGCATGGGTGGGGGTGGGGGGACGGGGGGAAGGAGAGGGGGTGAACCTGTATCACTAAAGCAGCCTTCTGCTCTCTGATGGCTGAGAAATAGCGGCGGGCAATAAACCCTCGAATACAGGACTGAATAAGCAGAGCTGCTGAACATGCTTCCTGGTAATTTCGCTGTAATATCAACATTCTTACATACTTCTGAAGAATTATGGCAGCCGCTGTTTCTCTTCTGATTGTATACATCTTCCTTGCAAAACAACCTGCAGGGTCATTCAAAATGAGCAATCAGGATGAGCCAGCAATTCCAAAAGATAATACAGTTCATAAAGAATGCTAACACAGCTACTGGATAAGATTATTTTAATTAGCAGCCCATGAACATACCGGGCACAAGGGTACGGAGCATAACTATCATGTACAAGCAAATAATTACTACTCAACTTGTCACAAACTGTGGCAAGCATGCAATCGAAGTATGATATTTCGGGACATCGATTCTTGCGTTTTAGGTTCATGGCATGAAATTGTAGACATTTACCTGAACTCGGACTGCAGATTGATTGTGTACAAGATAATAAATAGAGCAACATGATTAAAGACGCAAGTTTACCTCTACAATATGCTTGTATTGAAACAGAAGCCTCCTTTGTTTTCACGAACTCTTTGCGGGCCATGAATGTTCTGAAACGACCTTGAATGCACCGTGCAGCATTGTCCAAAACCTCAGCACGACGCACATCTAGTATCGCGATTTGACCCGCTCTAAGGAACACCTTATTTCTACCAAGCTATCAGGTAAACAAAGGTGTTAAATTATCAAATGATACTTCAAAGGGGAACAGAATGATAGTATATCTGTTGAAATATTGCGAATGAACTTCTTCAACCATTACATAATCAATCAGAGAAGCACAAATGAAGACTAGTCAAGGGAATGGGTGTTTATTTCATGAAAAAGGAAATGTCAACAATGACAAGAAGCTTACTTGAAAATTGTCGAGCTTCATTTTTTCAAGGACTGCCTTTGTTAATACCTTTTCATCGTAACTGCATAATTTATTAATAACTAGTAAGACACCCATGCTACACTACGGAACCACAAAAACAAGGAGGAACACATTTACTCAAGTTATATGCTGAACTCATTCACTCTGGTAAGCATGTAGCTACTATTACGTGCAAGGAGAAATGCTCCAAGGTCTATAGACGGGACGAACCTTGGTAGGCTAGGATATCAAAGTTCCCCCTCAAAATTTACTGAATTTTGGCACAAATGAGGTAGCCATTGTCGGATTTGAATTTTGAACCAGGTAGGTAGAGACAGGAGATCGTGAGGAGTAGAAATGGATGACGCAAGGTGGCAGGAGAAGACGATTGGGATGGGGTGGTGCAGGAAGTACAAGTCAGGAAAGGGTCACTCGCTTCTAAAATCATGGTTGGAAAAGAAGTGGACGGACAACCACAAGCTCAAATCTTTTCAAGTACTATGAAAGATATCCAATAATCAACTCTTGTGTTTCGCAAATAGCCCAGATAAACTCACAGCTGTTTTCACAGGGCTTTGAATAAATTACTAAAATACGTGTGCACTATCACATTGGTAACTATTTGAAAGAGCAAGGAGTGTTAAGTTACTCCAGACCTATGGACATGCCGATTCATATATATATTCCCTCCCTCCGTTCCTAAATGTGTTCACTATCACATTGGCAACTATTCCAACTATTTTTTTTGGCTGTATCTTGCACTAAAACATGTCTAGATGGATATGGGCCAAAATAGGCTAAAACAATTTACATTTACGAACAGAGTATATTATATAAATGCAGTACTGTACTATTCCATAAACAGAAAAGAACTTTAATAGAAATACTATTAAAATGCAAGAACTGGTATTCAGTTCGGCCCCAAATTGGCATATTTTATTAAGGTGGCACCATCAAATGTCGCACAAGCCAGTTGTCAGTGGCTCAGTGCAAATCAGTAAATTAAACAAATTATAGATTTAAACTAAAAAGAGAAAAAAATCTCATACAGACATCTACAGAGTCACAGATGCTGTTTATCAAATTCAACACAGGCGCCTAGAGTATGTTCAAACTGAACAGTTCAACAAGCATCGCTTACAAAATATTCCCAAAATGAACTGGGTGGTTTGTAGTTCTGATCAAGATCACCAATCCGATTAGCACATCACAGAAATTCTATTGTTTATAAAACGACGCAGCCAACATTGCATGTAAAGCAAACAACTTGAACCAAACCAGTTGTATAGTGCATAGATGATAGATTAGGTACCTTCCCAGAATCAACTCAGGAACCAGGACACCAAACCGATCAACAAATTCAGCATATGTCCTTCTGGTAGGATAGCCAGCAAGACTAATGCGAACAGCCTCTAAAACACCCTGCACCACAACCAAATTACAATCATAAGGAATATATCAACAGTAATTATGCATGTATAAACATATGCAAGCAGAAGGTCATCATCAAAGCAAGTGTGTGATCCACAGCTTGAAAAGGCATTATAAAGCATAAGCTTTGAAGTAATCTTATGGATGTGCTTCGAGTTAACTTATGCAACACTAACTTCTTTGAGACTGTAGGCCTCCTGAAGTCACATGCAGGTATGATGTAAAAGACCAGTATGCTTCACCAGACCAACAAATGGATTGGCAAAAGTTGGCGTAGAACTAACAAAGAATTTAGCACGATCTTGATTCAATATTGCAAAAGATATGATTTAAAGCACAGCATTAAGTCAAGTTGCGTACAGCAATGACATTCTTATATGGGAAGATGAGCTGAACTGCTGATGACAAAAAAAACAATGAGAAAGAAATACACTATTTTATCTTGAGGTGGAAGTTCTTACTCCACAACGTAGTTGATGCAAGACACTTTGATTTTCAAACAGCTGAGGTCGATTAACAGAGTTAGGCTTCACACAGCGTACATAGTGAGGTTCTGTTGAGCTCAGCGTTTCCATGAGGGCTTGAAGTTGTTGCTATAAAACAATGGAAATAAAATACAGGTCAGAGGAGTCAAAATATTGTAGTCTCGTAGCTTTTGGCACACATAAATTGACAAGGCATGGCAACCAGATGAGAAAAATGCTTGTCATTTTCAAAGAGCAGAAGTAACCAGAGTCAACTGAACATTGTATTGATACCTTAAAACGGGAAGCAACTGATGAGAATTTGTATGACGATCTTAATGACTCTTCCGGCAAAGAAGTAAAAAGTCCAGAAACAAGTGGACATCTTGAAGATGATAAAAGATTGCAGTGCTCTGCAACAATATAATCCCGGTTCTTCTCCAGAAACGAATCTGTTTGATATGTCACCTACAAAAGGTGGATCCTATCATAGTCAACACATGAAAAATAATTAAACAACCTCGCTGCTAGCTTACCTTCCCAGCATAGTGAGAGATGGTAAAATCTGTTTCTGAGAACTTGGTCTTCTCAAGCCTAGGATGGGAAGATAAGTTTTTGAACATCTTCGTCGCAAAGGATACATGAGTAGATTTTGGAAACATGCTGCAAAATTAACAAAGGTAACTCAGAATAGGAATTTGCTTGTATAAGTATAGTACTGTCATTTTCTAGGAAAATTAAACCAAGTAATTACCAAGCCTCATCCAGCAGTGCGATAATTCCAATAGGTTTCTGGTTGGAGAATATATATATATATATCAGAATTAGTCTCAGATGAGCAGCAACACAACATGTTATCAAGAGCAAACAATGGGCAGAATGACAGCAAAACAGTATTTTAATCCATCCCAAAATATCAATTATTGAAGCCCAGATAGTATAACAAAGCAACATCTAGCGTAGAATGCACAGCTCCAGACCAAAACGCACATACTGTTTATATGTTACACATTAAGAAACTTTGTATTTACTCCATGCATCGGACAGTAATAATGTTGCAAATATTAACAGCTTGAGGAATAAGCATATTTGACCATCTTTTAGAAAACAACGGCATGCCAGTAACACACACATAAGTCACCTTAGTATCGTCATCCATACAGGGCACTGACCACACTACTATTATTCCATTTCCATGAGTAAGACTTAAGTTACGATAGTTGTGTATCTTAAATGTAACATAAGCAAGTGACTGGCCAGACCAAAAATAAACACACTGAAATATTGGGAGTATGGAACGCATGTTGTGCACTGATTTCAAGGCATAAGAGCACTACCAGATCCTAGCATTGGTGTCACAAATGGCAAACCTAACACCGTCTCAATACTTGCCTTAATAACTTGTAAAGGGGTCCCTCTATCCAAGTGCAGACAGCTAAACGCAAGGTAATGATCTAACCTACTGCACTTAATCAAAATATAAAGTGTAGAAGTAACACGGCGAAACAACCTTCTCGATCAAATCCAGCATATCTTGATTGTCAATAAATTCGATGTAGCTCCAATCAATTTTCTCACTTTTGTACTCCTCCTGCTCCATCTTGAATACGTGCTGCGGAAACACATTTGTAGTATTTAATGTCAACAAAAACAAGTGAATTAAGCATGCAACAGAAAAGGTATGTTGTCAACTTGTCATTCATTAAAGAGACATGTCACTCTACATCTGACAGTACAAAATACCTCATTGAAGTGTTGCTGAAGCTTTTCATTGGCAAAATTAATGCAAAACTGCTCAAAGCTGCAGACATAAATAGAAAAGAACCATGAAGAAATGACAGCAGGACAAAATAAATATTTTTATGCTGTAGCTGGTGGCTAATTATTGCACACTTTTACCAACATCTTACACAATAGGTAGTTATAGTATGTGAAATGCACAGAATAGCTAAGTACAGCGAGCAAGGGGGAGAGATTCTAAACCAAAGTAATAGTTCAAGGAAAAGATCAGCAATCAGATGAGAATGGACAATAAATACCATCTTAAATACAAAAGAAAATGGTAAACTGTTAATAAATGATAAAATACACAGTCGATAGTGCCCTTAACTGCATATAACAAAATATAGCAAAAGAATTAAAATGTACTCACTCTGTTTCTAAATATAATGTGTTTTAACTTTTCTCAGTTTTCTCAGATTCGTATGCATCTAGACGTTTTTAGTGTGTATATTCACTCATTTTAGAACATATGTAGTCAATACTGCAATATGTAAAACATCTTATAATTAGGAATGGAGGGAGTACTTTGTTATTGAACATTTAAAAATTACTAGTCCCTCCGTTCCAGGAAGTAATGTGATTTAAAGTCCATATGAGCTTAGAGAGATACCTGTTTTGTTTGAAGCTTTCGAAGCCGTAGATATCCAAAACACCTATTTGTGCTTTCGAATCGACATCTTGACCAATTGACTTGTTAATATTCTCAACAAGCCTGAAAGTAGTAAGAAGGCATTATCATATGCAAGCATTATGCAAGAATACGGAATTTATAGAAAAACAAGGAAAGAGGAATACCAGTCAAATAATCTTGCATATACAGTCTTTGCTAGGGTATCACGATTAGCCGCTGCTGCAGCACAATCTAATGCTTTTATAATTATTCCTTCATTGGTGTGTATAGACCGGCTACATAACGCTGAGACCAATAGATCTGGATCGCACCTAATTCAAATAGCAACAGTGATTTTAATTCAGAAAGTTACTTCTTTCGGTTCCACTTCCAGAATGACAAAAATATTGGTGTACACTATAAAGCATAAAATTATGGTAGCCCATAATATGACGCAAGAAACAGAACACTACATGGAAGAGAATATGAGAAATATTTGTGCATGCATGAAGATTCATGGCAACCAATAATATTATATGCATGTAACACAACACTCATTCAACCTTCTATAGAACTGGTGAGAGTTAAAACAACAAGTGCAGCTATATGTTATGCAAAAAACACATATAATGAATTTCAATTAAATATACATACAGCCTGCATGGTGACCATATAAATAAGAATTTTATTTAAAATTGTAGCTTCTTCCAGTCACATATTTGGACATTCGCCAACATAAGGCAGAAAATGTATCCTATGCTCGTCTGCAAATAAACTAAGGGGCAATTCCTCTACATACATAACCTCAATGGACAGATCATTTAAATTAAACAGTTAAAGCACTTAGGACTCGATGCAGTTATGATTAGTAGACAGATGAGGACAGGTATATACATAAAAGAAATTCATACATCAGTAGTGTAGCTGTCATTTGGAGGTGAAAATTTGATGTTGAATCTTTAATTTCTGACGAATCAGTTTCCTTTCCGGGAGAAAACTCAATATTGCCAAGATGGAGAATGGCTGCCAATGTCCGAAATATTGCATCCTGTATAAAGTACAGCGTACACGTTCATTTTTTACATCAAGAAATGCAAAACTACACAAATACTGTTTAGAAAGCTTTGTGTTAGTATGTTATTTCCAGATAGCATCTGTGTATGTACACATCATGTTAGAAACCTGATCGCTTCTGCTGATACCGACAATATCCATTGCCCTTTTCGTCTTCCAGTACTCATCTTCATTATTTGTCCCTTCCAATTCATATGTCTTGCTTTGATTCAAGTAATGGAAAGTGCTTGCATGCTCAAGCTTGTATAACTCTGCATCCTTCAGAAACAACGCAAAATCAAAATTAACCTTTACTGCTTCACGGCAGCAACACGCACAATGATTGACCACACCACAATATTTAAGATACATGAACTCTAGAATGCTGTCTTCCATCCTTATATAGGACTCTGTCCTGGAATGCCCACAATGAAACTTGTTGAAAATTAACCACCAATATACTAGGAAAGAATGTCATGAGCCACAGGAAAGTGTCATTAGCCAGTATGTCAATGGTCATATCTATCAGCATTAAGTGCCACAATTCTACATCGAGGCCATGTCAAAGTATAATGTGACACTTGTACTGGAAATATGACTACTAGAATATCATTTTCGCATAAATCTAGAGCGGATCCTTCTCTTCAGCAAAGGAACTAGTTTTCAAACTAATTGATAAAATTCATTATACAGCACAGATATAACTTGAATACTTCTGAATCCACCAAACATCCACAACCTTTGGTCGCTACAATTTATCTAGTTTGCGCATATATCGGCAACGTTGTACTCCAATAAAATACCAAATGGTTGCAAGTTCACCAACTTTGTAATAGAAGTGCATGGCAGCGTAAGTAAATACTAATAAGTCAATAAATAGCGAAACGAAGAATTGTAGAGATAAATTTGCAACGGAGTATGACTATAGGAGTCCATGTCCTTAAGTAATTACTGTGGGCTTGACCTTTCAGTCAAAAATGTGGGGTTCACTAACTCCATGGAAATTTTCAAAAAACAGGCTACAGAGCAGTGAGACTCATATAATGTACATGAAGCCAAGAAGGTAACAAATAGCAATAGTTGGTACTGGGTACATACCTTCCCTGATGCACATAACTGATAAAAACAGTGAAAGTTCCTTTCAGGGTCAGTAATTTGCACAACGCGAGATCTTTCCAGGAGATAGGTCCTAATTGCAGCTCCCGATATTCTACCAGTTTTATCAAATTGGATCTCAACAAATTTTCCAAACCGGCTGAAACCAAGAAAGAATCATAAGTTGAAATTGCATAAAGATTAAAGAAGCATCGAAAAGATTGAGTTCTAAGAAGTAAAGACATGAGATGTTCTAGAATTTATTGCGATTTGCTCACTATCAGATATTTTCTGAGTGAAGAACATATCTGAATCATTTGCACACACAACTGACCGAATGTTAAGCACTGTAGGAGTGGAACCTCACCTCGAGTTGTCATTTCTAACTGTTTTTGCATTCCCAAATGCCTCCAGAAGAGGGTTGGACTGGAGAGAAACAAATGAAAACATTATAAAATGACTCCTTCAACATTAACATTCAGATACCAACTATTTCACAACAACTAAAAATGGAAAGACCGTAAGTTTCCTTAAATTGGAAAACATGTGTGATAACTGGTAAGACTTACTTCGAGAACCTGTTGCTCAACTGATCGATCATCAAGAACAGCTCTTCCACCAACATAAGTAAGATACCGCATGATAAGCTTTGTTGTTTCAGTCTTGCCAGCACCGCTTTCACCACTAACTAAGATGGATTGGCTCCGGGAATCATTCACCATAGCCCTGGATTACATCAATAAATGTCAACAAGAACAAACAAATCGCGTATAGATTAACAGAGTGTAACAACTGAATCAGAATGTAGCACCCACCTGTATGATGCATCGGCAACCGCAAAAACATGTGGGCTCAGTTCCCCTAATCTGACACCCTTATATTGCTCCATCATGTACTCACTGTACAGGTGAGGCAGCCTCATGAAAGGATTAACAGCAATCAAGATGCTTCCAGTGTATGTCTATCTCGATAAAGTCAAGTGAAAAATATGTCATACAAAGGCTCCCATAAGTGAAGAAAAATAGCAGAAGTGCACATATTTGCTAAGCCATGCTAAGAAATGAAAAGGTGCTGATAGTTAATGATTAAACTCCACAAATCAGAGACAGGAGTTCGCCCCAAGCTATTCATCGTAATCTAAACATGATACAGGTTGCCACATTAAAATTACTAAAATAAATGAATTTATTTGCACCTAACACATCATTAAGATGACCAATGAAATATTTTCTATAGGTTATATTTTTAATATTCTGCATATATTTCAAGTTCAATGAATTAGCAGGTGCTACACTGCCAGGTTCACGTGACAAGTCTCTCCATCAAACAAAGACATTGTTGGTGTCTGCTTACATATATCTCATTCAATGCATATCTCCGCTTCAGATTGTACAAAACCCCTGGTTCATTAAGATAGGTCAGTTTGGTCATGTCGTCGACATGCCCCCCGCCGAGGTCTTCATCAGTGTCCCTGGGCAGCAATTTCTCTGGCAGAACTGAAATCTGAGAAGAAGAAGAAAAGGAAGGATAAATAAACATAAATTTTAACAGATTACAACAAGCTTAAATTGGAAAACAAGAGGACAATCTCCATCAACTTTTTGAATTCCAATTCAGCGAGAAATCCTGGTAGACAAAACTCAGATTCTAACCAAATGCAGGTCTCAAACAGCTCCAAGGGTATGAACAGATGAGAGGTTCAAAAGTTTATCAGCTAAACAAATTTCTGCCCGTTATATGTTCTCAATAAATATTTAAGAAAGCATAAATTCAAACAAGCAAGCAGCACAACTCAAATGCAGCTCAGACAATTAAACTGGAGTGGTTGCAGAAGGGTTTGTAAATTTGGCAGGACTGTCGGGATATTTTCTAAGTTCGTGAATTAAATTGAACAGTGCAAGCCATCCAGGACTGTCGGGATATTCAAAAGCACTCTTACTTAAAGCCTGGAGCTATTTCTACCACGGTAAAAGCCAGGCAAGTAACAAGTCAACGAAATCAAATCTAAGCAGTTGGGAATTTGAAATCTTACACAGCGAATACAATGAACTGTGAATGCCATAACCCGCGATCAAAATTTCCCCCTCGAATTAACCGCTGCACCTTCAGCACCCAGTACAATGTCGTACCGTACCCAAAAAAAACTAAGGATTCAAATTAAATAACCACTGGGTCTGGGGCTACTTCCGCCAATTTAAGTTGACTTCTCCTCACAGCCGCAAATTACAAAATAAAAAACTCGAAACAATTTCAAATTTCAAAAAAGTAGGTTACAAATTTGAACGACCTGAACACAATAAGCACAAAAATCTGATCGAACAAACTCAAATCTAACAAACAGGAGCAAACCAACCCAGATGTCCCGTGCTCACACCATCCGACCGTATTCACACACACGCATCCACGAAAAAATCAAAACGGCACAGCGCATACTTCGGTGTGCACGGAATGGGGGCGACAGCGACAGGGGGGGATGAGATGAGGAGGGATTCACGGCAGGCACCTTCTTCCGGTGGCTGGTGAGCACGACGACGGCGCGGTCCCTGGCGTCCACCACCTCCGCCTCCAGCCACCCCTCCCCCTTCTCCTCCACCCAGACCTTGGACCCCTTCCGATAGCTCATACCGCCGAAACCCTAGGGGGCCTCCGCCCTCCTGCCGCCCCTCCCCTCCCCTCCGCGGAAGCCGGCGGCGGCGGCGGCGAGCACGAGGCGCGCGCCGGTGGTTCGGGCGGGGGCGGTGCGCGTGCGTACGCCTTATCGGAGCCCCGACTAGAGCGCCGCTCGGTGGACTCGTGGGCGAAATTTTTGGCTCTGGCTTGGCGCTTCTTCGGTTCTTCCTCTACTAGCGGCCGGAGAGGTTACGCAAGTTGAATTCCTGAGATCCGCGAGGTTGCCGCTGCAAATACGCCGAGCCAACGTGGCACCGGAATTTGAACTGGGCAGGGGCGGAGGCGTCATTTCCGCGTGCGTGGCAGGGCTGGGCCCGCAGCGTTCAAGGCGGTGGGGCCCGCGTGCAGAGATGGTCGTAGTACGCGATGGGAGGAGGAAATGTCGCGGGCCCACCGGGAGGGACGCCTGGTCTGTTCGAACGGCGAACTGGCCGATCTGGACTATTTAAAACTTAACATTTTGAATGAGTGAGCGGGCGGCTTTTCTAGATCTGTCCCTGATGTATTGTGTATTTGCTAACGTGTAGAGAGCAGATGCGTAAACGACTAGATTAAGGGAAGATTAGGGTATGTGCCGTGTAAAGTTCAAGTAGGCGCTACTAATCACAAATTCAGTTTGATTATAGTAGGATCCAAACAAAGTCCATAGAAAAGTTGCTTATGTAGAACATATCTCAACTAAAACCATTTGCGGTGTCCTAATAAATATTGAACTTTCGTTAAAAATATTAATTAATCATGCACACGCTCTGAGAGGAGCGCTCATGCCGGCACGTCGTCAACACGGTCTGGAGGTTGAAGACAAAGGGCATCTCAAGGATCTCAAATTTATTTGCTTTTCATCTGTTTTTGTGAAACATTGAGGAGCGGTCACAGCGGCACGTCGTCGACACGGTCTGGAGGTTGAAAACAAAGGACATCTCAAGGATCTATTTTTTTTGCTTTTTCATCCGTTTTTGTGCAGCATTTTCATGCGTTTGTTCACCACATATTATTGGCTACTCTTGCCACACTATGTGTCTATCTCCTTCTCTTGAACATGACTCAACCAGTCACATAATGGATGTACAGCCTCGCCCCGCGCTCTGTTCCTAAGTATAAGGTGTAAGTTAAAAAAAATTAAAACATAAGGTGTGTTGTGATTTATGAACAAATTTACCCATCATAAAATGAGTCACAATCTGGAATGGACGGATTTGACGTATTATTTTAGTTCGTGACTCTTATGGAATCCTTTCTCTATGTTTTTCAGGAGAAAGTGTGTCCACCGCTTGCGAACTACAGATGTCTTAACATTCGTGCTAAAACCTTAAACACCTTATATCAAGAAACGGAGGGAGCATCTCATAAACGTTCAAAACTGTAGTTAAAAATATTTTGTATTTTCAGCCATACGAAAATGATAAGTGTGTGGATATGAGTACACACTTTCAAATATCTAAAATACAGTGCTACATTGTGTGTTTGGCTACGTTTGAAAAAATTATTCATTTTTTAAAAAACTTGTAAATATACCTTTTAAGAAATAAATGTAGCCGTCAAGAACCAAAGTGTCTTTCCACGGTATAAATTCACAATGCACCTTGTGGCTGAAGGCACACTATTGCGAGTTGATTGAGAGGCCTGAACAGGAGAGTGTTAATCAAAACCAGACCCACCAAACCTGCCACGATTCGCTCTAGACGACCATTTGCTTTTACGAGGGCTTTCGTCCATTTCTCTATTCACGTTCGCGAAATTACGGCTCTGCCCTTGCGAGCAGGATGGACGGTGCTGGAGCTCACCAGGCCGCGTCTTGTCGTATCGTTTGGCTACACCCGGTGCACAGCGACGTAGCGACTAGCGAGGTCCGCGTGCCCAGCGGCGTGTCGCTCGGTCCACGGCATTGCGTGCGGTGGACAAGTTCGCCGCCGACGGCGTGCAACGCATAACGGTGGATGGAAGTTTGCGGCAAGCTGTGCACGCCAAGCAAAGGGGAAACCATTTTTGTTTCCGTGCGATCCTTTCATTTTCTTTACGTGCGTGCTGGTAGTCTTTTGTTGTTTTTGTTTGCTAAGGAGAATTTCTTTAGATCGACTTTACCACTTGTGAGCCGTTTCTTCACATTGTCTATTGTACTTTTTTCTCTCATGAAAGACTTCCTCTTTTTGTTTGGGGTTCGAACAATGACTAGGATGGGGAGGTGATTTGAGGTGAGGTGAGACGATGCGTAACATCGTCCATGAAGGACCGATAAGACAGCTCGTGCGGTTAGACAAGTTGTCAAATAAAAACAAGGAAAAAACCCAAGGTATTTGGCTTAGGAGCCACCACAACTCAGGTGGATTCAACGGTTGTAGTCGATGGAGGTGGAAGAGGAGAGCACAACTGGTGCCACCATTTTTAGAAGAAGAACAAACTTGGTGAAGCTTGTAACAAATGATAGGCGAGGGTTGATGGATGCCGGCAAACGACATGATGCACTTGTTGGGTTTAGCGAAAATAGATGATCCCAAATACTCCTACTACTCCATTTTAGAGTATATACGGTTTAGCTTTTTTCTGACAGATTAGTCTATAAATGTTTACTTATTTCGGCTTCTATTTAGTCCATGTTAGAATATGTAAAACGTCTTATTATTTAGAACAGTGAGAGTAGTTTCTACCAAGATGAATGACACAATATTATATTTTTTATTTACATAAAGTATCTATGGCGGAATCATAAGTCTGAACTTGACAAAGACATATTCTATAAAACTTTATCCAATCCCCTTTGCTAGTGGTTGAGTCATGATCAGAAATATTGCGAAGAAGAGCCTCCATGTAAAACCCGAAAAAGGGTTCACAAAATTAATGTGCTTCCTACACCGAGAATTTTGTGTATACAGAATAGGACATAGTAAACCAACACAAAACAAGTCAAAAGATAAATATAAACCAACACAGAAGAATATGAACAAAAAAACTTACGAAATTGGAGGAGAACGGGCCATTAATTTCCGGTTTTGCTAGCGCCGAATTCATTTTTCACTTTGTCGATGCATTGTTGTCTCAGACTTTGCATGTGTCCTCGTATTTTTCTGGATTCTTTCAGGATGTACCGGCGCTATGCTTTCAGTGGTAAGTGACATGCTCGTCAACCGCGAGACGCCCATGGTGACTTCGTCAAGCTCAAGATTTATCGGACCAGTCTTTCGGAGATGCTCGTAGGGGTAGGGTTGTGTGTGTGCTTTCATTAAGGTGTTTGTACGTGCGTGTGTGAGCGTCTGCGTATCTGCCGTGTTTCTAAAAAAATAAAAATAAGAAATATCTGTATTTAGTTTTTTAAAAAAGAAATATCTGTATTTTCTTGCCAAACCGCTTTCAGTACAAGTCTGAAGACTCTGAACTTCAGGACACACTCGTTCGGTTCCTGGCGACCCCCGCCACCGACCTGATTCGCCGGCCGGACTCAGGCGGGAGCTCCATGGCGTGGATCTGGATGGTCCCAGTGGCCGGGGCCGTGCTCCTGTGGGCTGTTTCCCTCGGGCGGATCCTCTCCTCCCCTGAGCCGTACAGCTTGCCTCCGAGCCCTCACTTCCTGTCCCCTCTCCGCGGCGACAGGAGGAGCAGGAACGTGCTCCTCGTGCTCGCCCACCCCGACGACGAGTCCATGTACGTCGCGCTTCCCGCTTTCTCTCCTCTCCTCTCCTTCGTCCATGCTCTGCACTCAAGGTGCTCGACGAATTCTTGTTGCCGATGCAGGTTTTTTACTCCAACTATACTTTTTCTCAAGTCGAAAGGTCACAGCATTCACATTTTGTGCATGTCCCTGGGTAAGATTGCTACCCTGTTATCATGTCTCTGTTCTCTGTGCATCATTCTGCATGCACAGCACAGGAGGAATCATTTTTGTTCATCCATTCGTTCAACCAAAATACAGCACCCACCCAAGAACTAGTTTTTATGGAAATTATACTTTGAGCAGTACTAGTCTTGACTCTCGACCGTTAGGACACACCACCCATTTATTTAATCCAAGAGTGATAGGGCATTGTTATCCCCTCTCTGTAGTATGCATGAGCACTAAGAGAATGATATTTCTAATGTACTCTTGATATGTCCGTTTGAATAACAGAAAGAGTCATTCTCTGCCAAGCTTACTCAAACAATACACAATACGCTGCACACTTTGCCACTAGAGATCGGTTCATCTAACTTGTAATGCAAATACAGAAGTACTTATGTGCATACTAGAGCACCTTACCCTCTTCATTTGGCTTAGAAACATGTGCCAAGTTAATCTTTCTTAGTGGTTGCTACCGTTTTACAGGTAATGGGGATGGTCTTGGAAATATTCGTAAAGAAGAACTGTACATAGCCTGCGCTACTCTTAAGGTACTCAAGTCCTACACTGCTCCGTAGTTCCCCTTGGAGAGCATGTTATTGGTCAACTTCTGATGCCGTTCATAATTAAAGATTCCAGCTGAGCAAGTTGAAGTCTTGGACCATCAAAATCTACAGGTTATTTATTTGGCACTCATTTCTCATAGTTCATATATTGTTCCAAACACATAGTAATAGTTGAGCATACCCAATGTATATCGTAGGATGGATTTCAAGAGAAATGGGATCATGGACTATTAGCAGAACTTACCATGGAGCAGGCGCAACTATGGGATATCGACACAGTAATGATTTCTTCTCAGTCCTCACATGAATTCTAAACCATAATGTTATGTTTTCCTTGATTTTGCACCATATTTTTTATTATCAAATTTGCAGGAATAAATATGCAAATGTGTTGATCTGTATTATATGTAATATACGAAAGTTTGAGGAGTATGTACCGTGTACCACGAAACCGATATTACTTTTATGTACTTCCCAGTCAATCGAGGGTTATACTTCAGCGGACATGCTTGTTCAAACAAACTCTTCTTGCTAGTCCTGCTTGTTCCTGAGCAAAGACATGTTATCTCATACTCTATATTAGTTATCACTCATCTCCAAATGTCAACACAATTTCACTGCGAACAGTTACTGGTGTATCGGATCGTGTAATTCAAATGCTCTCATATCCATTTTTTGGACCTCTGAAATGTGATTATTTGCATTTTATTTTCCTTACAGTGTCCTACTTACTGCTGCACTTTTTCATGATTTCTTAGATTGTGACCTTTGATTCCTCTGGAGTATCGGGTCATCCGAATCACCGTGATGTTCATCATGGCATAAGGTTAGTCAACTTGTTAAACACCGTATGATTAGTCACCATATCAGAAATATGTTTTCAAATTTCATTCTGGGATTGTATACTTTGTCACAAGCTGCACCAGCACCAATCTCTTATTAATTCACCCATGTTGCAAATGTTTTATTTTTCCTTGAATAGCTTATTGTGCTGACATTGTATTATCCAAATTTCTACGTAATTGTAAATCCTAATTCTAGTAATACTAATGTAACAACTGCTAGTCTCTTCCTTTTCCCATCGCCACACCCCATACTCCTTAATTAAGTGGCCTTTTGCTGCGCGACTCCATCCCTTACATGCATATATGAGTTAATTTTAATAAGCTTGCAATACAATAATCAAACTAATTCTTCTGTTGCATAACGACTACAACTTGATGTGGACAATAGCACACACTTCACACCTGGCTATGGTGTATGGGTGGTGTTTGCTCTTGTTTGAGCATGCACAAAACTCTTCTTTTCTATCAATGCATCGAAACACAAAGCTTTTGCGTTTTCACGAAGAAACAAATCTTGTTTTGCCAACTTGCCATTAATTTGGTGTATAGCATTCTCACATACTTTTCATGGTGTTACAATGTGGATGAACATCAGAATTCAGATCTGTGATTTGTCGCTGCTGTTAACTAGTTGCTCATTTTTGTTAGTTATGGTTGTTACTTGTTTGGGTTACATCCATAATGACTTGTTTGGGTTACATCCATTTTCCTATTATATTTCTATGTTATATTTTTAGTCTATTGTTCTAGAGTCTGAACAGCATAACTTTTCATATAAACAGCAAGCTTCTTCATGAACAGCAAGGAAACATTGAAGCATGGGAACTTGTAAGGTTTTTTCCCAGGAGCGCTGATTACCGTCCTTTTCATTCAACAGTCTGAAAGAGCATGTGAATACTTGTCGATTTTCTGTATTATGTGCTTAAAGAGTTTATCTTATCATAAATATTATTGGGAGTTAAACTGAATGACACTGACATGGCAAACAATAAATTCTATGCACGCGTTCTCAGGAAGATGTATCGACCATCTCAGTTATAAATATTATTGGCAGTTAAGCTAGTTAAACTGAATGACATCTGACATGGGGAACAATAAATTAGTTTTGTTCTTATGTACAGTTTGAACAATAGCAGTCATTTTGATATGTGAAAGATTTAGGCCGACTCTGTATTTCATAAACTACTAAAGCCTCTATTCTATTATCGGAGTCGTGTCAATACCATGGTCCATATTCTTTTTTTCTTGAAGAAACTTGATTCTGGTTTCTTTTGGAAATGTAGGTAAGCCTGAACGTGCTTCGCAAGTACAGTGGTCCAGTTGATATCTGGATATCTTCTTTGATCTCAAGCATGAAACAACAGATGTGCTGTGTAGTTAACTGTAGCCCATCTCGAACTATTGAGGCAATGGCTGCACATAGAAGTCAGTGGGTTTGGTAAGTAGAATAAATTTTCCCTACATTAACAATGCATCTCTGTTGTATTGCTTAGAAACTCTCAGCTCAACAGAATGATAAGGTTAACTTATAACCTTTATGAAGTGTGAGAAGCTTTTAAGCACACCGTAGATATGTCTAGTCCCCCCTTAAGAAATGATGGCATTGCCAAACATTAACTAAATTGTTTCACTACATTCTTATGGTTAGACTTGTTCCCTTTTTAGGGCACATTGTTTGACTTGGCATATTACGTCGAGCTAACTGCAACATTGAGTTTGTTTAATTTAAGTAATGTTACATCTAACAACTAAGGAAGCTACAATTATCTGTCTCCAAATTATCAATTATGTTGGTTTCTGTATGTTGTGCATTATGTATTTAGGAAAATCCACATATTCGTCGTGTTGTGTTGTAGGTTCAGGAGATTGTTTGTCAGATTCTCGAGTTACACATATATAAATATGCTTCAGAAAATTTAGCATTGAGGCCATGGCAAAGAAAGAAGTGCTTCTGTATCAAGAACCTTCTTCAGATGAACAAACGACCATGTGGCGTGCTTCCGGTGGATCAAATGAAATCAAGGATACGCATATGTTCAGACACATAGTTGATGGCTTGGGATACTGAAACTCTTGATCCTCTAGTGAGATAGTGGCACTGATACTAGTCCTACTCCAAGTGTTAGTTCTTGCAACAAACTCTAGTCTTGTGCTGGAGGCAATATGTATTTTCTTTTTATTGTTTACTTCAGTGTCAACGGTGCATCCAGCTTGTATTTGCAAATTCAAACTTATGATGGCAAACATGGGGACAAATTTACAAATACACTCAATATTAAGAATGCATATACATGGTTCAACGACCTGAGCTGGAGATATTCTGCCCCAAGTTTCTAATTCGGTTCTTTTCAAACTTAGAAAATGTTTCTATCGAAGATGACAATTATGCATTTGGCAGATAGTAGAAAAAAGGCCTTTTGGATGCAGTTTCAAGCTACTCCATGGAAATCAAGGGGCCTAGTACACAGAAGATGTCTCATTTGAAATGCTCAGGAAACCGGTCCACTACAACCAAGATCACATCTTTTCTAACTCAAAGGTAAACCTTCAATAAAATCCATACTTATGTGGGACCAAGCCATATCTGGTTTTTTCAATTGTTGCAATAAGGCAGGGTATTGACAGTGTTCACCCTTAGCTCTTTGGCAAACAAGACATTCAGGAACAAACTTTTCAATGTCCTTCATCTTTATTATTAAATGAGAGTTAGTACTTCGTACCTCCTCTCCAGGAAACTTTTTCAGCCGAGCGTGGTCTGCCGTTCCGTGGTATCGTATGGGCCGGCCCACAAAATAGCAATCACGGCTGGCATCCCAATTCCCCTGCATCGCAACCCGTGGCCTCTCAGAAAACTGATGGGCGCCATCGCCGCCGCCACCTAGGGTTCGGTAGCTCGGGTGCTGCCATACACGTTCGCCGCCGCCTCTCCTTCCCCGACTCAGCATACATCCTTCCTCCCACCACGACTTCCCCGCTGCCTGTGCGTGGAGCTCGACCAACTACGGTGATGTGTAGCCGTGAGTCTCAATCCCATCGGCGTCCGGGTGAGGAGAGGTGCAGGGGCGGAAGGTCCCGCGGAACGAACACAGTAGAGGGGGGATGTTGATGCCGCGGAGGAGAGGGGTGCTCGCGGCCGTCCTCGCGCTGATGCTGCATCTCGCCGCAGTGATCTAAGGGCAATCTCGTCGACTCCCGCGTGATGTCTTCGAGATCCTGTTATTTTTCTCTCTCAATCCGGCGTTGATCGTCTCGATCCCACCACTACTATCGAATTTAAGATCTGCGTGTTGCCGTCCTACTCGATTGGCATTTTCATTCAACTGATAGTGTGTGCTCTTTCTTGTTGGTCTGGATCACCAAGAGCTTCTAAGACGTGATGCAAGTTCCCAAGGGCGCCTCGAAGGATCAGATCAAGATGTCCTACCGCAAGCTCGCGCTCAAGTACAATACTGACAACAACCCAGATAACCATGAGGCCAGCAAGAAATAATAGGATCTCGAATACATCGCGTGGATTTAAAGGAGTACTAGCATGTTTGTATTTAAAGGAGCTGGATTTCACCAGGTAAGCTGAGTAATTCGAGCTCCAGTAAGGTGTTGGTGTGTGATGTGTTGCTATCGTGCATTGTACCACATGAGGTCTTCACGGATGCGGAGAAGAGGAAATCTATGACCCCTACGGCGAGGAGGGGCTGAAGTAGTTCCAAGGTCAAGGTGGGATGACCATGCAAGACATTTTCAGCAGGTGGGTGAGATGTTGCCTTTGTTTCAGACTTTTAGTAGAGTAGTTTGCCGTACTGGAATACCTAAAATATCTTATATTTAGGTATGGAGGGAGTATGTAATATAGTAGTTTGCTATTTATGCAGCTTAGGGTGATTACAAAATACAAGGAAAAAATGTTAACTTAGAAGTTAGTATGCACCATGCTTGCTGGAATGCTGGTGAAATATCACCAAACATGTTAATGATCTATCTATGTTCGCTAATGATCTATTTGTGTTCGTTGTATTTGTACCACATTAATGTTTCAGTTTTAGTGACCACTTTGGTGTTCTTTTCACAGACAGTGGGCGTGCATCTGTCTCATCTTGAAATTGGCTTTTCCCCCATGCCCTATGTCTACATTTCCTAATGTGGTATGTTTTCTGCTATGACCCGGGACATAATTTCGTGAGCAACTGCAGTGTCTGGATTTTAGTATATAGTATACTATTTGATGCATATGGTTGGCAACATGATATTTATACTACTCAGAAAAAAAAATCCTTGCTCTTCATTTCTCTGTATGCAATTTGTATTATGATAACAGATGTGAGCCCTTGCCTTATTTGGTAGATTAGCCGTAGTGTACCAGAAGGTTATTGTACTGAGGTTACTCGCTACTACGTTCGAGATAGATAGGTTGTAAAGATTTACTTACCGATTAGATTTATTTTATCATAAGACATGATTCAAAAGATCATTGCGTATACTATCACATCGATGAGGAACCTTCAATTAGTAACTGTAGTTTGTCGGAGGGTACTGTGCTCTGCAAAGAAACAGATGTTGAGAGTTAAGTATTTTTAACTGAACTGATGTAAACCTTAACTGGAAATATTAGGACCATGAAGAATTCTTGACTCTGCTGATTGAGGGCTTTAGGAAAGGTGACACTTCATTTGAGAAGCTAATTTGTGTTATCTACCATTAAAAAATGCATTTCAAAATGCATTACAACAGTTTGTTTCACCGAAAGGTGAAGTGCCATCAAGCGTAAAGGGCTCTTTGAAGCTCTTAACTTCAGGTATCAATACTATTGCTCAGAAAAAATGTATTTTGTTCTCAGTGAACCGTGTATTTAAAAGATCTGTGCTCCTTAAATTGATACTACCTCCGATCCATAATAAGTGTCAAAGGAAATAACTAGCCTGTATAGAATGTAAACCTATACTTCCGACAGTTTTTGTGGGTAGGAGGTAGTATTAGATTTAGTTTTGCTATGCAAATTTGACTGTGAGAACTAGGGAATTAGCCATGCTGCACCGTGTAGGCTATCATAAACTCATTGATTTAAGCTTGACACCATATCTGTTAGCACTCATTAGTAAACGTATTTATGTGGAAGGCAACTCGCAATACTATGTCATGCCAAGTTCATCTTAACTTCATTGTTTCCCAATCAACTTTCAGCCTACTCAACAAATGGCGCATGCCGGTCGATTTCCTACGCATTTGCAGACAACGATGGTACTTATATGTGCATCCAAATCAATGAACTCGCTGTAATTTTTACTTTTAATGTAGTCCCGGCCTCATGCACAATTGTATTCTTTTCTGTTGAGATATTGAGTTTTGTGTCTTTGTCATGGGCAATTATGATCAGTCAATTGTTGTCCAAGCAAAGTCGTTGAAGTACACCATATGCTACCCTTTTCAGTGTTTGTGTGCTATATGTTTTGGCCCCAATCAATGTAAGTATTCCTCTTGGTATATGCCATGCCACTTTCTTTTCTTTCTTTAAAAACTGCAGATTGAAACAATTTTGATTTTTTTTCAAACGAAGGTGTTACTGTTTTGATGTTACCTCAGTGAAAACTTTGAGTGCCTAATTGACTGAAGTTGCAGCCTTTTTATGGTGTTAATGGCTCAATCAATTTGGTGTATTTTAATGGAGATGGTTACATATTAATTCATATCTCAAGATGCAATCATCTACCAAGGGCGAAGTTCTTTTTGGGAGAAAATACAATCAGTTCATCTTGTGGTTCATATCTTCTATATTTAGCAAATTATCCATGCATTAGTTGTTTTTTATGAAAACTTAACAATGTGAATTATATGAAAGCATACATACAATTGTTTACCGAATCAGATTTGAAGCACAATATAAGTGTATTATTTATATTTCTGCCTTTTCTTTTACACGTGAATTTCAAATGCATAATGTTTATATGAGAATACTTAGTCCCGTAGCAACGCACGGGCATTCAACTAGTACCTTGCCAATAGAGCACTCGTTGTAGTGTTTGATAGGAAGCAACCATGCCATAATGGCCTCTAATGGGCGAGACATGCAATGATTCCATGATTTGTTCCTTGAGTGCTTTGCTGTTGCCAATGGAAATCTTTCATGTATACCATTATCGAAGCGGCGATGCTACACGTCCGACGTTTTTTGTCCGATTTCCATCCGACACACCTTATCAGACCGTCAGCATGATTAGCTGAAGCAAATGAATCTGTTGGATCAAGGATCGGACAAACGTCGGACGCAGAAACGTAGGATGCACAGCAGTTTTTGCCAACATGCAGAGTAGTTAACATCAGTTTCTGAAGAAGTTTCAAGCAGTGTTTGTGTCAGCATAACTGTTTTCCACTGAATTCCACCCAAGCAAGAGTAATGACTGTAGTGGCCATTATTTCTGAATCTCTTCTGCTAAGGGCATCTACTGCTCTTTCCCTTTTGTGTAGTCAATTTTATAGTTGAACTCGAGAAGCTTCAAAACAAGTTTGTGTTGGATGCCGGCACTAACAGAATATAACAAAATACACTAACAGAAGTACCCAGCTAGACACATAACAGAATTATAACAAAATACACTACCGGCACAAAGCCCACATGCATGATACACACTAGTGATTAGCCTCGTTGCCACTCTCTTTTTTGTCTGGACCAAATATACAGACAGCGAAGGCAGTGGGAACTAAGAAACACGCTAGTACCCTTTGCCGGTTTTCCCGTTTCTCATTACTGCAGGTAAACAAGAACACAGATTAAATTTTGTAAACATTATTAAAAACGCATATGTAAATGACAAAAAAAACTCGACTGCAAATTAAAAAGAGCACAAAAAATTAAGTAAAATAGGGACTGCTTGCTTACAGTTTTTCCTGTTCTACGAAGCTGCGAGTTTCTTCCTGTAACTTGCGAAAGTTTTCCTCAAACTCTTCAAATGCCATGTCAAGGCTGGTCTTCGGGGATACGCCCTGTTTTGAGAAAGAATGGTGTAGGAAACTGAAAGAATTAAACTTTCATATAGTATACTGTTATATAATCATATCATTAATGTGTTACATCCTTTGTAAAGACTAGATTGTTAGCAGATAGAGATATATTAAGAAACAACTTTACCATCTAAAATAAAGCATCTAATCTAGTATTCATAAGAAGACCATCTCCACCGGCGCCGGTCACCAAAGACCAAAGCCCCACGGTAGGTAGAGTTTTCGTGGTATAGACACACACTTGTCCAACCACGATTAATGGCAGCGCACACGAGGTCGGTTCCACGAGTAATGAAGGTCGCTTCGCCGGATAATTTCCTAAGCGACTTGATGTGGCGGTCGTGTTACTACAAGTGTTACGCCTTCCCTACGCATTGCGCATTAATGACGACGCCAATCCACGCCCCAACCCACATAAGAGCATCTCCAACAAGGCCACAATTTTGAGTGAGAATTAAGTTAGTTCTTACTAAGATGACGTCATCCAGTTGCATATACACAACTCATGTGTAATTCATGTGCAACTGAGAAATTTTAGTTCCAACTTATGTGTAATCCTAGTTGCAGCTTATAGAGAACCACGTGCAACTTATATCATACACGAATCACGATCTAACAAAACTATAGTTGAGTGATTTCTAACTTGATTTTCACTCGAGCGTGAGAAATAGCAAAACCGTAAGGTGAGAGCTCCCCTCCATCCCTCCTCAGTGTCGCCGGCCACGCATACACACGGACACACCACCACCCGCCATGTCGAACAATTTCGCGGCCAGCAGTTTCAATAGGATGAGAGAAGACGCAGGAGAGGTTAGGAGCGAGGGAAGAGGGGATTACGTACCTTGGATTCGATCCTCCCAACACCATCGGAGGAGAACCGCACCGGGTTTCGAGGGAAGATGGATCGCCGAAGAACGCGGCCAGCGGCGGACGTGAGGGACAACGAAGCCATCCTTTCGATCAGCGGGATCGGGAGCCCCTCCTGGTGTAATAAATAAGCAGTTTCCTGGAAGGCCGGATGGTGCATATCTGAGAATCCAGAGCCCAACTCGACCACCAGAGTCCTCCTACCCTACAAACACAGAGTCCGAACTTGTCTAGAAAAAAAACTTCCCTCAACCAGAAGCAAAAAGGACGAGGTTTTTATCTCCGCCGTCACCGCGGGTGACCCTCTCTCTTTGGAGGAAAAAGGATGGCACCGTCGCCGCTGCTCCGATCCGCCGGCCGGCCGATCACGCGTCCGCCGGAACCCGCGCGTCTTCCTCTCCGATCTTGCTGGAAACTACTACGAACGCTGCAAGGTAACCTGCCCTGCCCTGCCTGCCCCCCGATCCTCCGGTCTTCTAGGTCCGATTGGTATGCGTCAGCTTCCTTCATCTCCTGCAAAGGGTAAAACGTTTGCTTATTGCTTCAAAGACCTAATACTACACTCCCTCCGGTTTTTAATACTCCTACTAAGATGTTTTACGTATCACACATATTTGTCTAGATGCATACAAAAATGAATAAATATGCACACTAAAACATACTCCCTTCTCTCCATTCAAAATTAATTGATTCAGATTTACTGTAAGTTGTACTAAATCTGAGTCAATTAATTCAGAACGGAGGGAGTATTTATGTACAAGTTTACACATGTAAAAGTGGAAACAAGCTAAAACGTCTTATATTAAAAAAAAGGTAGTAGTTGACAAGGCCAGATCAAATTGATTCGGCTAGGATGTTCAAGGGTTCATTACAATGTGCCATCGTCTTTTATCTCCACTAGCTAAATGCATGTGCGTTGCAACGGCACGGATTTTCTGAATTTTTCTCGACTTTGAGCCATTGATTTGTGGAGCCCACCGGATGACTATTCTAAGTTGTGTTGGCAACAACATAAAAACATAACTAACTATGGGACATAGCGTTGCAACGGGAGTAAAAAATCAATATGATATTGCAATGGGAACAAATTTTTAATATGACGTTACAACAAAAATGAAAAGGAAAAAAGGCTTGATTTTACATTGTCCGTATTTTTTATTTTTTATCGTCATGGCAAACTCATCAAGAATTGTGCGACAATCTTGTCTGAAAATATTTAGTATATCGACATGCAAGAAACACTGAGGTTGATTCCTGCATTCAACACAAGAGTAAAAATATTTGTAATGTGTTCTGATGCACCTTTTCATCCATACTATACATACAGGGATCTACTGAAATCAGTTGGCCAAAGTACAAATTGCTATTATGAAAGTGCAGGAAAATGTCGGACAAAACAAGAATGATAGTGGCATGAACTGGGATATAGACATCCCTGGAGGTGTGTACAGATTGCAGAGAAAAGCATAAACACTATCATCAGAACTTTTACCTCCAACGGCACTACTTTCATCGGGGCAGCCTTTTTCTCTTAACATAACAGAATGCCCCTAGCGCATTTCTGCCTGCCAGCAGCACTAGATGATTTATATCCATTTAGTTTCCAACAAAACATAGAGTGCCCTTTCTGTTTCAGCTTAGTTCTTATCATCCCAAGTTCCAACCCAACAATACTTGTAAAAGGGAAGCCGGAAAGAAAAAAAAAAGCTAGTGAGAGCAAAACAAGCTTCATATTTACAGTCATCTCCAAACACAGTGTCCCTGCTATTTCGAGGAAACCGGACACCACTACCGGAAACGCTATGCTACATCCTGCATTCTGGAACCATCAGAAGGTCAGTAGTCCTACTCGGTGTTATGTGATATCGCCTCACCGAACTTCAGGAAGAGCTCCGCGTCGGACGCGCTCGACGAGTTGGCGCATGAGAGCGCGCTGCCGCCTCTTAGGCTGACATACTCGTTGATGTAGCTCGGAGCTGCGGACGGCTGAGGCGACCCCGGCGGCTGCGCGGGCTTCGGGGCTGGCTCTGGGCGGACCAGGCAGTTGAGGACGTGCACGATGTCGTGCATCGTTGGTCGATCGGATGGCTGCCTCTTGCTGCAGAGGAGCGCCAGCTGGAACACCCGCTTCACCTCGCCGAGATCTTTGCACGTGTCGGTGATGTCAGGGTCAACCGTCTCCATCACCGTGTTGTCTGCAGCTTTGGATAGGATCTGAAAGGGAACAACCAGTGAGCAGACAAACATTCCGGTGCAAGCCAGGAAGTTTAACAGTCAGATCAACCACCTATGCACAGCTGCGTAGTTACCTCTGCTGAGACATCTTAAAAGAGCAATTCTAACTCAAAGCAGATATTTTCTTTTAAAAAAGGAACAGTTTAAGTTTGACAGAGGTGGCAAAGTAAAATACTCAGGTTAAATTACCCGACATACTTATCAGTGATCAAAGTAGGAAGTACTAGTTACTGATTGCCTCTACAGTATACTGACAGCAGTGTGTGTGTTGTCAACCACATGGTTGGAGGCGGGGGACAAATATCGCAGGCTTTGCAGGACACTGACAATTCGCCAGTTATAATAGGGCTTTCACCAGCCATGCAATTAAACCGTACCACAACAGTGAAGATAGATCTAACACCCGTCACATCATGATAAGCTTTCATGTTGCTGGTCCCCTTAAAGGAGCACAGACCTAATGCCCATGACCCTCAATTTATTGAGCCTCAAAACCCCAAGGGAGTCATGGGAAGACAATTTTTTTCAATAAAACAGCTGCAAGCAAGTGAAAATTAGTTACCAGATGATGAAGGTTGCACTCGTTATCAACCGGCTTTTTCCCAGTCAGCAACTCGAGCAAGACAATGCCATAGCTGTATACATCAGATTTCTCATTGAGGCGGGACGTGCGTGCGTACTCGGGGTCAATGTAGCCAATTGTTCCCATCACATAGGTTGATGTGTGGGTCTTCGAGACACACAAGCTCTTGGCAATACCAAAGTCAGCAAGGTGCACCACATAGTCCTTGTCTAGTAGGATATTCTTCGATTTAACATCCCTGTGAATTATTCGCGGGCTGCAATCGTGGTGGAGATAAGCCAGCCCTTGGGCAGCTCCAAGAGCAATCTGGAGTCTAGCCTCCCAGTCAAGTTTTGCCTTCTTGGACGAACCTGCTAAAATAAACAAAGATTTGCAAATTAGAATGTGTCTGTAAAAAAGTTCATGAACTATCTGTATGACATGTATACATCCTATGACAATCAATACATCTTAATAAGAAAGTGGCTAGCACATGTTTGCTGACAGATGAACAGGTGAAATTTAGTGAAAATGTTTGAGCACTCCCCCCAATATGCATTTTGCCTGATATGTCCACTTACCATGTAAAACATCCCAGAGACTGCCATTTTCCATATAATCGTAGAAGAGAAGATTCCCGGCAGGTGATAGCGAGTAAGCCTGGAGGCTTACAAGATTCCGGTGTTTGATACTTCCAATAGTCTCAAGTTCAGTCTCGAATTCCTTGACACTCTGTGGGTACTGAGCATATAGCTTTTTGATTGCCACTGGCTTGCAGTTCTTCAGAACACATTTATAAACTGTACTCGATGCCCCGTACCCAATAATGTACTTCTCGCTCAAATTTTCTGTCATCCTCATAATATCGTGGTAAACATGGAGGGCCATGTTCATGTGAAGGATTACAAGCTTGGGAGGAACATTGCTAGATAACACGGCATGTATTTCTGTAACAGAAAATTGTCAACATTATCCAACTGAAACCAAATTGACGCGTTAAAGCAACATATAGGGATTTAATCAAATGTATCACCTTGTTTGCTTAGAGAGAAATCTCTGGAAACTGCTTGACCGCGCGGCCAACAAGCAGCTGCTAGGACCAACAACAGGATAACAAGCCCACCAACAGCAATACCAATAATGACAGCCCTTGAGACTGAGACTGCGGAGAAAATGAATGGAAGAGTATTGGAAGGTTTCTTAGTGGTCTGGTGAGGTTATATTCCGGAGGAACTTCATACAGATAACAATGTTACTTACATCTCTTCGCGTGACTGGGGGAATAGCATGAAGAACCACGCCAGTAGCCACATAGTCCAGGATTACCTAAGAAGCTATAGGAAAGTTCAGATTAGGCCAGAAAAAATATTGTTGAATGGTTAGCTTGACGAGAGGATATTACCTGTCAGGTGAAAATCGTGAAAAGTTGTTGTCTGTAGGTACAACACCAGCTAGGTTGTTGTATGATATGTTTCTGCAGCAACACTCGAGAACAAAGAAGCTATGAGTGAAATCCAAACATGTGCAAACAGTTCAAATAGCTTTCCAGGTCTTAACTTACAAGACACTGAGACTGAAGCAGTTAGTAAGTGAAGAAACATCCCCAGTTATGTTGTTACTTTCTAGTTTTCTGTAACAAAGGAAACAATTACACAAATCAATCTCCAATGACTGGGAAGAGAAATATATGGTCCACTGGAGACATACTTTTAAGCCAGTTCCAATTTACAAATATTATTGAAAGCGACGCAAAAAAACATAGACTGCATGTACTTACAACAACATCAGATTTTGCAACATCCCAACCTCTTGAGGAATCAAACCATGAAGGTGGTTATTGGACAAATCACTGAAACAAATTCAAATGTGTCCATATTACTGTCAATAAATATTTGAGCACCTACAGGTAAGAAGGTGCTTACATCTCCATGATGCTCCTCAAGTTCCCAAACTCAAGAGGAATGTATCCCACCAGATTGTTCTTGCTCAAGTTACTGCATGAATAAGATAAAGTTGTCATAAAAAGATATAGGCTTTTCAGCAAAACAAATATGGGTTATAGGATTTACAGTCTCAAAAGATGCTCTAAGCTGCCAACTGTTGAAGGGATCGAACCAGTAATCTTGTTACAGGATAAATCCCTACAAGATATATTCATGTAACACATTATAGCATTAATAAAATTGAAGGATAAGTAACCAAATGCTGGAACTTACAATGTGTCTAAGTTTTTCATTCTTGCTAGCTCAATGGGAATGGCTCCACTAAGGTAATTTGATGACAGATTCCTGAGAATTGTGGATCAACAGAAATCATTAGGAATAATTTTTAGAAATGTAACTATGGCAGTCTGGAACAAAAACAGCCTACTATAAACAAAACAGAAACCACTTACAAAGTGGTCATGCTCTGAAGCTTGTGCAAAGAACGTGGGAGGGTTCCATTCAATTTATTGCCATAAGCATTGCTGTTTCAAGAGCAAACAAGTTAAAGTATCCAGCTACCATATACACGCTAAATAACTTCAGGAAGAAAGTGAAACTTACAAGCTATTGAGATTTATGCATGAACTTATATCATCAGGTATCGGTCCATCAAGTTTATTGTTTGCAAGGTTCCTGTGGTAAGCAAATGAAACGGACCACCAACTAAATTAGCACTAATGATAAGAATCATAAAGTATTAATGAATGGAATTATACTTACAAGTCAAACAAGCCTGTGAGTTTTCCAAGCTCTCGTGGAATGAGCCCAGTCAGGTTATTGTCATTCAGGTCCCTGAAATGAGATATATCATATCAAACGGGTAGACTGCAAATTAATTAACTATGAAAAATAAAGGCAAGATATTGTAAATGCTTACAAGTAATTAAGCGCCGACATGTTACCAAGCTCTGGTGGAACTGACCCAGTTAGCATATTGCCTTGCAGGTACCTAGTTGTACAAGATACTGTGATGTCAGCAACTACTTCTGATTTTAAAAAGCGTAGAAATTTTACAAGGACTAGAATATCGGTTTGTGAAAATTAAAAGCATTAATCAACTATTAACTAAACAGATACAAAAGGTGGCAATCTTACAATTTTTCAGTGTATGTCAAGTTGCCAAGTATAGATGGTATCGGGCCAGACAATTGGTTAAGACTCAGATCCCTGGATCAATGCCAAATATAAGAACATTCAGAACAAATACATTATTTCGCATTTAAGGGCTGAGGTAATTCCTCAGTGGCCATAAATCAAGAGAAGAAGTCAGTTATTATACAGCACTGCAAGAGCCTGCATAAGGCCAATCACTGGTGGAATGGGCCCAGAGAACTTGTTCCTTTGCAAAGACCTGGCACGAGTAGTAAATAATATTTCAAGTGGTGACTTGTTTAGTAAGAGAACTTAAGCGGCTAATTCTACTGGTGAAAGGAATACCACATACAATGTAGCCACTTGCAGGAAACCAATGTTGAAAGGGATTTCTCCAGTAAGCTGGTTGTATGACAGATCCCTAAAATAGTGAAAGATCATTAGTGTAATGGCCAGGAAATGAGCAACATTAATCGAAGGGAGTAGAAAGAAAGAATGTACATACAAGACCTGAAAGCTCGTACAGTTCCCAATGGTATCTGGTATTGTGCCCATCAAGCTATTGTTCTTCACATCACTGAACCAAACAAAAGACTATTAACAAAATAAAGGCACAAACGGCTACACTGGTGAAAAACGAAGGGATGCAATGAACTCACAAGTACCACAAGCCAGTCAATTGGCACATATCTGGAGAAAGGCTTCCTTCTAAATGATTGCTTCGCAGTCCCCTTGATTATATTACAAACTTAGATGCAAAGAAAAGCATGTACAAATAAACAGTACTTTGCTAGCCCTACAATACTTGTAGATAATTGTTGTATTGAACATAAACGTTTGATACAAACCCTATATGTTACATAAGTTGAGTTCTGTTAGCAGTTGCTAGGCCCTTGAATATAGTAGACAGTTCTAGTACTAAACAAAAAAAAAGTCCAGACTGGGCAACAAAGTTAATGACTACTTACAAGTATTGAAGAACCTCACTCCAGTATATTAACCTTGGAATTTCGCCATTGAGATTGTTCTGAGCCAAGTCCCTAGGACACATATCACATTAGAACTAACCCAGTTAAATCCAATAGAGCAGTTTAGCAGCAGTAACTTACAATATCTTCAAATTTGGAAGCTGAGAGAGAGTTGATGGAATGACCCCCACCAGCTGATTATTCTTCAATATCCTACAAATACAAGTAACAGCAAGGCACACAGTGAGTGAACAGCGTACTTTTACCAAGTACTGGCCACAAGAATAAGACTTACAAGTTCTCAAGGTGCTTCAGTTTGGATATGGAAAAAGGTATGTCTCCTTCAAGATTGTTAGAGGACAGGTTCCTTGATAAAAAAGAACAGGCATTACTTCTACAGGTTAAAACAATAACTAAAACTTATACTCCCTCCGTTTTTTAATATAAGATGTTTTAGGTGTTATACATGTTGTCTAGATATACACTAAAATGAGTGAACATACACACCAAAACATGTCTCGATACATTTATATGCATGTGAATGTGGACAAAGACCAAAAAATATTATATTTAAAAATGGAGGGAGTAGTACTGAAGCCAACTTACAGCACTTTAAGCGACGAGCAATCACCAATCTCATCAGGGATCTGCCCAGAAAGCTCGTTTGACTTCAAATCACTACAAGAAAGAGTTACACAAACTAACTTTTATCACGCGTCCGAAAGCATTTCATTTCAGGAAACAATGTACCATCATACATTGACACGACGCTTTTGAGATCCCCAAACGCCGGGGAGATCTCGCCTCCGAGATTGAACCCTGAGAGGTTGCTGTCATCGCACACACAAACAAAGCACGTGTCTGTCAGTAACAACGCACTGTAGCCAGGCAAGGCAACAGAGCATAATGTTTCGCCGCAGAGAGAGAGCTTCTTACAGCGCCGCGACGGCGAAGGTGGCGTCGTCGCAGAGCACGCCGCGCCACGAGCAGTAGCCCGGCGACGCCACGTCGCCGGACCAGTCGTGCAGCACGTCTTCGGCATTGCGGAAGGACTTCTTGATCTCCAGCAGCGTTCGCCCTGAAACCGTGCGTGAACACGCACATTTGGTTAGCACAAGCAACAGCCAAAGCGGAAGAAGAATCGACACCATGAGGAACCTAGCCAACACAACAGGGGCACTTCGCTTCCAGTTCCAGATGCGTGAAAGAACTCATTTTTCTGACAACACACAGTTTTCAATATGTATGCGAAGCAAACAGACCCCCAAAAAAAAACAAGTTTCCTTTTACTGCCTTATCCTGCCACTGAGGAACAGGATAGGTACTGGTGCAGACGGAGCTTCTGCGCCAAAAAGAATGGCAGCAGCCGACTGTCCCCTGCGAATCAGAGGAAGAAGAAGAAGAGCCGCACCGCAGAGAAGATGCTATGCTATGAGCAGGAAGCGGGGGATTAATTTAGGATTAGTCCGTGCTTAAGGGGCCGCCAACCCGCCGAGGGAACAAAATCAGCGAGCCATAAAAAAAGACCATACCACGCTTTGCCCCTATCACTAGAAAAGCGCGCAGGAATAAAATACTGCACCACGGAGCAAGCAAGCCGAATCCGAGCTAGCACCGCCACTAAGACGGAGCTACCAGAAGCCCGTACGAGGAGAGGCGGGAGGAGGAGGGAGTGCTCACCGTCGTCGAGGTCGGCGACGGCGACGGCCGCTAGGAGGAGGAAGGCGGCGGTCACGGCGGCGGCAGAGCGGCGGAGAGGTTGAGGAGGCATTGGCGCAGGGGCATTCGCCAGCGGTGAGAGGTAAATGCTGCTGCCCTGCGGTTCAGTCGAAGGAACGGGGTTTGGGTTTTGCTCCGCGTCTCCTCGGTTTGCGAGCTGAGCTGTGTGAAGGAAGGAAGGAAGGAAGGAAGAGGGGAGAGTGAGGATCTCGTGTGAGCACGACGGGTGGTCCACGTCCACAGTCCATGTGGATCACTGCTGCTTTCGCTCATCAGTATTCAGTAGCACTAGCGTGCTGCCCCCACCTATTATCTCCGGGCTCCAGCTAGCCCCCTAGGCCGTTTCAATTTCAAGATGTGTGATTTTATACCCAAGCAACTTTGTAATTTGGTTTTATTTCATTTTTTTTGAAATTTAGAGTGTCTCCACCCGTAACAAAATGAAGCTTGGTTGAGCATTGTCACGAACACCTTGTAGAAGGGAAGGTCCTCGGAGGCGGCGGCGGTGTTGTAGCGGCCAAAAATTGAGACCGGAATGTGACGAGACGACAGAGAGAGCGCGGATATTCACGTCGAGCTTAAGGCGGATGTAGGGGCGTCGACAAGGGGGGGGGGGGGGGTGGCGGCGTTGGTGAGTCAATAGGCAAGGGAGGAGTTCAGGTCACACATGACAGCGGGGAAGAAAATAAATGTGTTGTGTCTTATGGTGCCCGTCTGTTAGGATCCGAATTAGAACGTGCCGGCACGCCCGCTTACGTCCCTAGAAACAGAGCACGAAGCGGGATTGTCAGTCACTCTATTGGAGCGCGTCGTCAACTTTCGCGCTATTGGGCTCGCCGTTGGACGTTGTTTTGGTAACCTTGCCATCCTTCTCAACCCACAATTGGAGGCGCGCCCAGTATGACTATTGAGAGCACCAATGGTGTTGCTCTTAGCCATAGTGAAAAGGGATCTTGTATATTTATCGGCTTTGTCACCCTCCTCCGCCCTTGCTCCGCGTTCGTGCCCCTCTCATGTCCAAGTCATCAACACCCGCTCTATTCTCTTCCCTCTGTGAAGGAGGAAGTCTGTTTCGACGACTAATTTCACCAACATATTGCACCACGCTCATGACTAAGCCCGACACTCATCTGCGGGACGAGGATGCGTCCCTAAATATGGTAGCAGCGAATGTCGGACATCTCTAGCGTATGGCATGTCTGTTCAACCTGAATGGGTAGGTTTTTTTTCTTTTTCCGTGCGCTTTATAGGATTGTGTCAATGTTAATTTATATTGTAGATGATCATATTTTGTTCCATGTAATTTTCATGCTCTCTAAAGTTTGACTTTGACAAAGAAAACATCCGACGGCATCGATACGTATTCTGTGAAAGGAGGGAAGTGTATAACATTAGCATTGCATCTTGTACTTTGCCGATCATTAACGGAATTAGTTATTTGTTTGGAGCAGGCCGGTTCTAAGACTAGTTGGCAGGTACGGTGCAGAGGGGGGGCCGATTTTTTTTTATTTCTTCATAATTTGATTACTACACATCTTTAAAAAAAATGCCCTCCTTCATGCACTCAATTGCTCCTCTCTCACAACTAAAGGTGTTACAATGCCTAAACAATTGTCCGGTGCTGCCAAAATAAAACAAAAAAAACTAAATGATCAATTTATTGGAAGATGAATATGTGGTTAGATGTTAACTTTTAATATTTTACATCATATACGTAGATTATAGTAAATATAGGGGTCATTTTTTCAACCTTGCACTAGGACACCAAATTATATAGAGCCGACCCTGGTTTGGAGTTGCAATGCCTGTGGTGTGCGGAGTTGTGTGACATTGTTGTACGTGACGGGTTACGTGAAAACACTGCATTGAAGTGAAAATAGGCCGGTGCGATGAGAAAATGCTTTAGGTGACTGACTTTTTCCTTGGTAGAGAGCCGGATCAGCAGATAATGATAATCCCGGGACCAGATGCAGGATGCTTGTCTTGAAGGTTAGGATGCGTCGAGTACTCGAGTTTACCACTAGTACGTACGTAGAAAGCAAGGCATGCAGCAGTGGGCAGTGCTTCCGAAAGTTACCGTGTTAGCCACGCACGCGGAAGGCAGTAATAACGGATCCCATCGGAGCCGTACGTACGTTATCTACCGCGCGCAGTGACTCGGTGAGGCAGGAAGCACGTGAGTGCGCAGATCCACTATCCATCCAAGTGCAAAGGACAATGGCGGCAGTGTCGATCCGCTGAATTCTCATTCAGGAAATTGTTCACGGCCAGCCAGGAAGGCCCTGTCTGTTCTTCAGACGAGCGCACGGTCGAGCAGGCAGGCGACGGTGCACCGGTTGACGGTGGAGCAGGTGACGGTGCACCGGTTGCCTGTTCGAGATAAACTCGTAACAGTGGCGCTGTCAAGCGCAGGCGAGATGGGTAGAGCATTGCACAATGGCACAACGAGATGCTTCCAAGTGGTGACGCGGTAACAGTGGCGACGAGGCATGGGCCGCCGGTATGGAGCGAGCGAGCTAGCAGAGGTCGCCGGCCGGCCGGCCTAGATTTGTGTCTGCACTGCACGTCCATGAAACCATGCACGATACTCCGCCTGCTCGTGCGCTCCACCTACACGCTTAACTTTGCCATAGACATGGCAAGTTGGCAACCGGTGGACATGGCTGGCTGGCCACGCAAGTCCATCTCTACCTCTTGTTTGTTTTTTTTGGCAAGATGAAACTTTTATTTCACAACCCAGAATATCGTTTGTACTGTATTATCCATGTCAGCGTTCCGGGACCAGCTCCACACACTCACGTCATGTTCAGACGTTTCCTGTCCCACAGCCGCGCACACAGCCCAACTATAAGAAGAAAACCCACTTCATCCTAAAAGGCCGGACTGAAAGGTGGAGGGGACTCTCCCTTATAAGCTGGGTGTGGCCTCCTTCCACTAGCGAGGTGAGAATAAAGTCACCAACAACACTTGGTACCTAACAATCCAGGATAGTACCAGTACACAATATGAAGGCTCACCGTTATTCTAGGCTAACCCTTCGAACCACTACTTGTAGTGTTCAGGATCGGGCCAATGTCCTGTGTTTTACTGTCATCACACTCTCAAGTGTTTTACACCACTTAGGCTGATGATGCTTGTCAAATGTTCTTAATGCATATCAGTAAAGTCATCAAGTTTGAAAACAAAAAAAAAAGGAAACGGAAGGCTGAAAGTACATCCCATGGCAATGGACTGCCTGTGGTCTAGCAAACCGAAGCCCACCTAAAGCCATCCGGCGCAACACGTGGTGGAGTGGGCTGAGCTGAAGAGGGCTTTGAGCAGTGTGCAGCAGTGGACCTTGCTGCACAAACTGGGTTGGCACAGGTAGACCTTTGAACCTCGGCCCAGGCCACGAGAGAACGCAAGTTCATATGCTTCTGCTGCACCACTAAAATGATCGGAAGAAAAATTATTTTAAAATGAAGGGAGTAGTAAACGTCTTTAAAAATTCTGAACAGAAATTGACAACGAACATATACAAGTGTTTCATATATGTCCTAAGTTCCGTGCTGAAATGATAGTGGGCAAAATGAGTCCTTTTCAGTGCTCAATCAAGTTATATTTTAACCGAATGTTCTCGCGAGCAGCATCTACCCAGTCACCCGCCGCTGACTATCAAAGGATCATCAACCGCAACAAGTTAACAACCGCTCATCTTTAGGGTCTCCCTCAGCAGCGGCTTGACGTTGAATTCGGGCTCAATCGACAAGGGAACAACATAAGGACGAATTGGTCTCATATAGACGGAAAAGCTTTCAGCATTTCAAAGAATCGCCATGACTGAGCGTTGAAACGGCTACTGTATTTTAAAAGAATACACAAACTACCATACTGCATAATCAGCGTTGAAACTTCTGCCATGCCTTGCTGAGCTGGATCAACAGGTGTTGCTGCTGGATGGCGAGGAGATGGGGCACGAAGACGGCCTTGAAAACGTCGGTGACTTGAGCTTTGAGCTGGATGGCATTGACGTGCTATGCGACGGGAGATTTGCTACTGACGATGACGAGGATGAGGTTGTTGACGGGAAGATGACGCAGCTTTTGCCAGGTTTCATCGAGCCGGTTCAGCTCGAGTTGCTGCTGGACGGTGAGGAGGTGGCGCACAAACACAACCTTGACGACGATGACGACTTGGCGAGGAGGGAGCTCCAGCTCATCGCAGACAGCTTGGACGTCGACGTGGAGGCTGATGACGCTCCCTCATCCGGCATCGCGATACGCTGCGTCGCGGATCTGTTCAGTAGGCCGGTTGTGCCGCTGCTGCCAACGCCAACTCCGACACTGTTACGTGCTCATGTGGCCCCGCCCGACCCCGAGCGTCGTAGCAGCAGGCTCGCGGCGAAGCCTCAACTTCCAGCGGTCGGCAAAGCGCAACGTGTCCTCCACAAGAAACTCGGGCTCGACTTTGGACACATGCCCCTGGTGGAGGCTATGAAAGAATTCACAAAATCCTGCAAGGAGACTCCGTTCTCAGTTTTGCAAGTCAACGGGTTGAGGTCCCTCCTCAAGGTGAACCTGCCGTCCACAACGGCATCGGATGAAGCTTTGATTGGCCTTGCTGGTACAGGGGGATGCGATTTTTCGCCACCGACGACGCTGGACGTGGCCTGACCCGCTTCCGCTCCTCTGAGAGCCGTGCTGTAGAGTTTGAAGATATGACGATATATCTCTCAGAGAGATTATATGGTGTAGGATGAGATCCTTCGCCTAGTATTGTACTCCCTCCGCTTCATAATATAAGATGTTTTAGCAATTTTCCACATTCATATGTGTACACATGTATCTAGACATGATCTAGTATACATGTGCACTCATTTTAGAGTGTATCGAGACAATATTTGTTATAGCTAAAATATCTTATATTGTGGAACGGAGGGAGTATGTCTTTTTTCTTTTTGGCCTCGGCCGTGTCATATTTGCTTCTCCTATATCAATATAAATATAAAAGGCAAAGCTTTTACCTCATTTCAAAAAAAAATCTAAATTATTAAATTAGCAGGTCGGTAAAGCATCAGTGTCCGATCGATGTCACTGTTCTGGGCAACACCAGCATGTAATTAACCTGCCAGGCTGCCAGCGCTAATTTGGGTGTTCTGGTAAGCAACAAGTCAATTAGCAGAGACTGTTTCGGATCCATCTGGTCTGGGTCAGAGACACAAGGCTAGCTGGTGCCATCATGCATATGCATGTGTAAGTGTATCCTAATTCCTAACCATATTTTTATCGGAAACATGATTCCGTGAGGGTGAGGCCATGTAGAAAATAGAAATCAGAAAATAACTTGAACACACAAACTGTATACTGTAAGTATGTTTAGTGTACCAAAGCGTGCATGTTAAATTGATAATTAGCAGCTACAGCCTACAGGAGTGTATGACCACATATACAGAAGTAGAAACTTCGTCGTGTTCATGCTGCTTCGATCCAGCTGGCATGCATGGGCTAGCTCATCATATCGTCGAATGGAGGACGGCACGCTATTACTCCCTCGGTTTTAAATTAGATGACTTCTATTTGGATAAAGTGGATGTATCTATATATGTTGTAAGTCTAGGTACATCCATTTTTTGACAAAGTTAAGTCATCTAATTTGGAACGGAGGGAGTACCATCTATATACACGCATGCAAAATCCAGATAAAATACTCGCCAGTGTGCCATCGCTTGATATAGATACCATGGAAGATTGGCAGGCGGATTCGTCCTCAATAATGTATCGTGATGCTAGCCTTTCTGAATAAATAAACAAAAGAATAGGTCCTTTTCATGAGTAAAGGTCTTAATTATTTCTCTCTCCGTTTGGATAACAATCGTAATGCTGAGACGATGAGCTCAATCCAGTTGATTGATGAATACTATGATATTATACTTTTCTTCTCGCAAAATTAATCAAGTCCCGCTTACTAGTACTACTTGTGTGATGTGCTGAAAGTAGTACAACTTTTATATCGACACGCTGTTTTTGTTAAGGATCAGATCAGAGATCGTTCCCCGATCCCATTTCATTGAAACGAAACCACAGTGCCCGTACATTTTTGTGGATCAAAGAGTCCTCCCTCCTGGTGGCCTGATTCCATTGAATAGAGCAAGCTTCGCATGCACGTCGTTTCTGAATGCATGCTCCCCACCATGGAGGCATGGGCCGTTGCGCTGATAGATTGCCTGGTAACCGTCCAGTCTGCCCATCACGCGTGACCATCACGAATTTACGATCGGCAACTGCGTGTCATCATCGTTCATCAAATGGTTGCGTGTCAACCTTAGCTATGGCGCCATGTACAGAACTCAGGAAAAAGATGAGAGCCCGAGCCCAAGGCATTGCTCACAGAGCATGTAATGAGCTTCTCTCTTCAGCCCTTGGACCGTCGATTCGGGAACAAGTCCTTGCTACGTGCGCAACCTTCTTGAAGGTGTCGTCTCGGCTAGGACCCTACCCTCCTCCCTGAGCATCCTGATGTCGTCCCCTCGTGAGAGGCGTTGTTGTGTTTGCTCGAGTGATCACCTATTGCTGCTGGCTGAGTTGGTTTTGCGTCTTCCACGGCGTGTGCATGCGGGGCGCAATGTTCATCGACACCGACGCCTCCTTGGCAACGTCTTCTCTAGGTTAGCTCGAAACCCGTCGTCCGCTAGCTGACTCCTTCCAGACGCATACGTGGTAGGTGCGTTGCTCCGAGCCATTTGGATTAGAGGTTGTTCTTTGGAGGCTTGTGGCATTTGTGAGACGAGACCTTTTTGCTCTAGGTGTTGTGTGTTTGTCGTTGATGGGGTGTGGGCTTTGCTCGATTTCCCTTCAATTAAACGAGTCATGTATGGTTTCCGGATCCGGTTCCCTGATAATTTGAAACATCCTTCTATCTAATCATTGAATTTAGCAGTTTTCCTGATAATATTAAAAACAAGCAGCGGCAGCCGTGTAATACTACTTTCGAGCTAAAACCTGACAGAGCGGCTAATAATATGTGCAAGTGGGCAGGGGACAAGTAATTGCGACTAGAGGGTGTCGCACTGTATCGTGACAGGGGAAAAAAGAAAAAAAGCTGACAAGACGAATAGGCGGCGCCGTGCGTGCCTGCGTGTTTGGTTAGGCTCGTAGTGGCCCTGGCGGACCACCGCTGGGCCAGGTCGTTACTCGTTACGGTCCAGATAATATTATGACGAAAGATGTCGATGATGGCGGCGGAAAGGGAGAGCCGCGTCCTACTCGGCGGTCGGCACCTTGCAGTCGCCGTCGTCCACGCCGCCCGCCTGCTCGTTCGGTGTACACGTCCAACACGAGGTACGGCTAAAATAATGCGTATCGTGCCTCTCACAAGACCCGCAGCTTTCGTACGTACCCGCCGGCGCCGGCCGTACGACGTGTTGCTTCCCTTTCGTGCAAAGCGCCGCCGTAGGGTTCACGGATCATCCGATTCAAGGCGCAGCCCCATATCGATTGACTCGCCGGAGAAATGAATAACGCCGAGGGCACGGAACGCAGCAGTCAAAGCACTTACTGACTTGCTGGTACGGTTAGCAGTTCGTTCGTGGTGGTTTTTCTCGTCTCTTGATGACTTGATCGGCTTAAATTCACCAGAAGCTGAGAAGCGGTCCAAGTGACTTGACCGTGTCTTCTTCTTCTTCTTCTTCTTCTTCTTCTTCTTCTTCACTCGAGCTATCACTGTCGTTCTAAAATCATCTTCACTCGGTCTAGCTAGCTTCATGGACCTGTATACATGCTGCTCGTGAACCTTGTCAGCATGCCACCCAGACTCGCACGCCGTTTTCCGCGGAAGTAGAAAGAAAGAGAGAATGTCACAAGTAGTATTTTCTATAAAGAAGAAGATAGAGAGTATCTGTACACGATTTTCGGATAACAAGAAGCGGATTGATCAACGGTGCACCCCGGACGATATCCACGACGTAGCTATCGAGGATCAGAGACACGCACAGGGGCCCTGATGGATGCTTGGTAGTAGTAGTACAGCTAGGAAGGAGACAGATAACGACTCGCATGGCATCAGCAGCACTATCAGTTTATATATCATAGAAAAAAGTCTCTCTCTCTGTCGACAGGAAAGGAAAAAAAGAAAAGTCGATTACTATCCTAAGACATTTGGAGTTTGGACACCTCCTAACCAAGAGAAAATTTTATATGCACCAAACTAAGAGGAGCTGGAAACCAATCACCGCACGTATTATATTGGGAAATAGCACTACAAAGTTTGTTGGCGAAAAGAAAAGAAAAAGAAGGAGCCCTTCTGGGCTTCTGCGGCGCTGGCTCCGCCCCGAGCTGTCCACCGCAGCCCAGACGAGATGACGTGGCATTGGAGCACACGTATGCACGCAGGGCCCAAGTCAACCAACCCGACACGCCGCCACCCTGCTGGGGCCCACGGGCAGCGAGAGGAGGTGGTGGCTCCCACCCGCTTTCCGGGCCCACGCTCCAGTTCTTTTCCTCCTCGCACACAGCAGGCCAGCAGAGGGGAGAGGCCGAGTCGCGCACGACATTCAACTCTTTTTGAAAAGAAAGGGAATCTGGCCGAAAAGAAAAGAAAAGCGGAAGAGATCAGGGCACTTAAACACGCCCCATAATACCAACGAAATCGAATCGCCTCCACGGCTTAATCGAACGGATCCCACGCATTCATTCACCCACACGCAGCCAGGCCAGGCGAGGAGGGAGAGGGGAGACCAGTCCGTCCAGCCCAGGCAGGCAGCCATCCGGGGAGGGAGGGTCCATTCTGGCGGCGCCGCACCGCACACAGAGGAGCAGACGAGCCGAGGAGGAAGAAGACTGAAGGCGGATCAGCGAGCACAAGGTGAGCCGCCTCGATTGGTTCCCCCCCGCTTCCTTATTTTCTCCGCGGATCCTTTTATTTTTCGCCCCAGCGTTTCGTCGCCGGGGGGGGGGGAGGGGGCTGCGCTTCTGCTGTGGGTTTCTGGAAGCGCGACCGTCCGGTGTGGTGGTCTCGGCTTCCGAGCGTCCAATCGCCGCTAAACGTCTATGCTGCCGCGATTGATTTTGTTTTTATTGGCCTGCGCCGGCGGGAGGGGTTTGGAGTAGTAGTAGTCAAACGCTCTCAATTTCGGCCGGGCGCCTGGGCGAGCAAGCACCAGGTCAAACCGTACCCAGAGATCGAGCGGTTGGTCCTGCGCAAATTTGGTCCGGAACACTTTGGATACTCGTTGTTTTCTCAATATAAGTCGTACTACAAACAGAGATCGATAGCTACTAGTCCTCGAAAAGAATAACCGAGGAATCAGCAGTACTAAGTAGAATCGGATCGTGTGGTATCGTTTGGATTCGATACTCGCTTTTCTGATTACGCCATATGCTCTTGGTGACTGATTGACACTGCCGGAAAAGTGCTTTCATAGCTTAGTGGAGCGCCTTTTAGTACTTAGTTATGAGGAAGTACAGACAGTTAGTTATTAGGTGGCTTTCCGGCTGGATATTAGAGTGAGATGCAAGCTGATTCATTGCCCCGTACCAGGTAGGTGTCACCAATTTAGGATTGAAAAGCTCTAGTGCGCGTGGGAGATGGTTTCAGTCCCGTTGAAATTAGGCGTTTCAAAGCTCAGAACATGGTTTAATTGTTGGGTAGATGTTACAACTGGATCATGCTCATCCTTGAATGCTCAGTTCTTGCTAGCCAGTGCTAGGCATGCGGTTGATGTACTGTGCTTATTTGTCACGATGCCGTGAAAAGATGTTAGTTTGTTACTAAAAAAAAATATAGATAACCTGATAGCCAAACATCCAGTTGTCTGAAAGATGCGAAACCCAATGTGATTATGACTGCTTCCTTGACATAATTCATACTTACCGCTGCACTATGGCTGGATGCGTGTTCTTGATCACACTAATGAAATGATTGTCTCCTTACTTGCATGAGTAAACAGACAATTAGGATGGTGAACAACGGCGACGAGTCTGAAGGGCTCAACTTCAGCCCGTCGCACCTGATGCAAACAACGGAAGAGGTCGCGAAAGCATTTATTGCCGCCGCTTCAGCCGCCACTGTGCAGTCCACACGGCCATCTGTGGTCTACTCGTCTGGAGAAGAGAGTGGCAGCCCGATGCGGAAGTTGCAGCAGCAGTTTTCGAAAATCCTGAAAGGGTTTTCAGATACACCTGAAGTGGCTACAACGTACAATCCAGAAATTCTCACTACACATAAGCGGCAGTGGTCGAGGTTCCAGCTCAAGTCATTGGTATGTCTGTCTATCCAGCAACTACAGTCATGTACTCTCTCCGTTCACTAATGTAAGGCATTTTAGCTTTTCCTTGATTCAAATGTATCTAGACTTGCACTGTACATATATTCACTCATTTTAATATGTATGTAGTCAAAATTGAAATGATGGGTCCAATGCCTTACATTAGTGAACGCAGGGAGTAATATAACCTATGAGTGTACAATATCAGAACAAGTTATATGTTTTTAATGTGGCACTTTAGTTTCCTCAGGAGTCTATCAGGTAGTGATTTATGTCATTTATCAATTATTGCTAAATTACTTTAAACTGATTATGCATAACTCGTTTTTCTTGGGTCGGAGGTCTTACACCAGTTGACTTATGAGTCGTGAGAGCTTTTCTGCTGTTGGTATATTATATTCCTGTTAGTCATCTTCTGAAGTAATCTTTTTTTTTATTAAGGAGAATTACCGATTTTCTACACAAGAGTAAAAGTATCTTTTTAAGCTCCCACACAATTTTGTTAGTTCAGGATTCTTCCTAATTTTCTGATCTAAGTGCAATTGATAGGTATATACTGTAGGTGCTTTCTAATATTTGGCCGACTGCTCCTTTTGATATGGCCTAGCATTTTGAAGCTGGTAGGGCTGGTAACTCGTGGCAAATATTGAGAGCATAGTACACCTTTTTTTGGAACAGGGCAATCGGTGCATCAAAGAACCATCTCATATTTTTGAGAGCATAGTGGTTGTTGGGCTTCCTCCTCAGGCAGATATCCAGGAGTTAGAAAACATTGCTCTAGGGAGAAATGATGACGATGTAAAGAAATCAAGAAATATATTTAGCAACAACCACCACCAAGTTCATGCCGTATCAAGTTTGGAACCTCAGGTTATCACTCACCTCATCTGTTATTTAATGTTCTTTACTCTGATGAGAAACACCCCTGACATATGTTTTTTTACATTAAAAAAGGAGGTCATATTGCTGCCTTCATGCTTCTGAACTCCCATTTATTCTCAGCTTGTCTTTTTCCAGAATAAACCTTTAAGATTTATTTTCTTATCTTTAGGTTCTTTTTACCTACCCTCCTGAGAGACCTCTTCCACTCAAGTACAAGGATATCGTCTCATTCTGCCTTCCTGGCGGTGCACAGGTCTGCCGCATTCTAAGTTCTAACTTCATAACATAACACTGTTACTTAGGCTCTGTTTGGCAGTGTTTTTTTTTCCTAAACCAAAGTATTCCTTAAATACCATGGTATACAAAACTGCAGTTTTTGCTAAAGCCAAACAACTCAAAAGTATTTTAAACCATGGTATTTTAAAAAACTACAGTATTCATAAAATACTCTTAAAAACTCTGTTCCCAAATGCAACCTTAGCCTCTCTGTGTAGTAATAGTTTGCCACCATTAAACATTTAACTTAGTTTCTTATAATTTTTGTGGTGCTTCCTTTATAGTTTATACTTTGTTCTACTGTGCTGAAATACTGTTATGCTGGTTTGTTCGGACCATAATTCTGTAAATTGCCAGCCGGGTTGCCAATTCTGAGGCAAGGAAAAAGTATACATCATTGCATGTGAAGGAAACCGAGGGGGATGAGTGGAAAAGAAGGCAAATGAAACATAGTTAGCACTAACATGTCGCCCTCTGTTGAGTCACCAGCCTAGTTTTCTTTACACCCACGACATACAACTGTCCCCAAAATCTCCTCTGCGGGTCCATTAGACGGTTTGAAGGTCCAAAGGGTTGAGTAGAACCCCCCCTCTCCAACCCCCCTCTGGGGTATGATCCAGGCGGCCATTTAGACTATTTCTGAAATGCTATGATATGTCAGGAGTGGTAAATAGCTATGCAATCAGAACAAGCAGTAGCATGAAATTAGAATTACCCATTAAGGCATAACATGAGTCTGGTGGTTATCAATATCATATGTTATGCCTTTCAATTTTCAGTATGGCCATACCCTCACCTGCCCACACAACCCCCACCCTTTTCCTGTAGGCTTCAGTCATGTATTGCAATGTTGTCTATATCGAATCTTACGTCTTACGTGCTCTCATATTTTTTTTTTGAAAATCATAATGGCATATAATTTAGTTTCTGTCAAGGGGTAAATCTGTAAAGGGGCGTACCCAGTGCTGAGAGCTCCCGCGCTGTGCGGGGTCTGGGGAAGGGTATTAGTGGCAAGCCTTACCCTCGCGTTGTGCAATGCGAGGAGACCGCGACTCGAACCCGGGACCTTCCGGTCACAGGCGGTAGTACTCTACCGCTGAACCAAGGGGTAAATCTGTAACTTCAAAAATTTGTGGGCTGAGCATGGTCCATATCCTGATTCCATGCCTTAAATTAAGATCACGCTGTCAATGTTTCTTCAGTGTGCGCTAAGATTTTTGAGAAGAGCATATAAACACTTCGCACCGAATAATTTATCTATATATACATTTGTATTAGGTTAATGCTGTCGAGCGGACTCCTTCATTCAGTGAGTTGAACGAAATTCTCCTAGGGCAGGTGATTTTTTTCTCAACTCAGTTCGTGCTATATTCTTCCTTACTTTATAGTTGTTTACTCTACAAATCTCACGATTACTCCTGAACCACATGGCGAACTATGCACAAGATTTACACCTTGTCATAGTGTACATGTTTATTTTATTAATTCTACTTTTAACTAAGCTTAATCTAGTATTCAAGTTTTGTTTTTGTGAATCTTAGATTTTTTATGTTGCGTATTTCAGGAACAGCTCAAAGAAAGCAATCAATCTTTCGTGTTCCGTTTACAGGTATATTTATATCTCTTTCCTTTATACCTATCCACTGTATGAGGGCGCTGAGCATTGAGAGATTGCAGGTTGCCGAGGACCCTACATTATATGGATGCTGTGTATTGGTTGAAGAGATTGTACAGAGACCTTCAAAGCTAGTTTCGATGCTAACTAATGAAAAGCCTGTATTTCCACGCCGGAGTCGTTATGTAGTAACCACACCCCGGTGTTATTGCATTCTGTCCAGACTGCCATTCTTTGAGCTGCATTTTGGGGTGCTGCAGAGGTAGCGTATAGTACTCAGTTGCTCACCATCGTCTATCTTATTTGTTCCTTAATATCTGAAATTCTCTTTTCAGTTCAAGTCTTTTGCTTTATCAAATTTTGTGGTATAGTAGAATTGGAAACCTACATAAACTTAGTATTACTGCTTTTATTAAAAATAAACCATGCAAGTTATTCGTTTCCCGTGCTTTGTGTTTAGTCCTTATATCCGAGAGCTTTCTGTTCCATTGATGATCTTTACACTTCATTTTCTTCTGTCGGTTTTATCAGTATAGTTTCGTCCCTGCAACTATTTCGGATGTTACACGGTACTCTATTCTTCTAGTTACAGTATACAAATTTTGCATTTGTCGATGTGCTTTGCACTTATATGTATTGTCTGTGTAGTTACTTTCCATGTGATTTTCAATTCAAAGTTCTTCAAGGTCTTACTTTTGGCAGGCACTCATGTGAAGTTCTGTTTTAGTGTCGTAAGAGTATTATGGCTACATCTAGAAGCTGAATGATTGGTTTGATTTGTCTTAGGCTCTTAGGCTTGGTCAAACATGACTGTGTGTGTATCGTTGATGCTATCACACTCAATATTAATGGTCTACCATTTTCATGTGCCTCCCATAAGTGTCTGTTGTGTTTCTTATGCAGCATTCTTATGGAAGAACGACTTGAATGGCTAACAGATGGTGTTAGCATGCTAAATTCGTTGTCACCTGAGGAAACTTGTGAAGATGATAATAATCCTGAAGCCACTGAAATTGTAGGACAGAAGCTGTATTTTGATGATACAGGAGTAGAAAAATCATCAGAACTAAATATGGATGTTTCTCCAAAGCTGCTATCTGACACGGGCAGCAGTTCTGGGTGTAGGGAGAACCAACTGGACTTCATCTCCCAAGAAGGCCAACGAGAAAGTGGTTCTCCTGTCAAAGAAGAACAAAATGATCTTGCAACAGGAACGGCTACTCAGTGTGATATTGCAGAAGAGTCTGACAATTGTGTTTCAGATGATACAACGACCGATATAACTGGAGTCAAGACCGATGGACTGGATTCTACACCAGTTGTTCTGAATGAATATGATGCCGAGAAAAATTGGGATTTTTCACCTGAAAATTTGTATGATGGAGATCTCGATATCTTTGTCAATGATACTATTTTGCCGCTTATACGGTCTCGACTTAGTGAAGGTTCTGAATCACCTCCAAGGTATGGTTATGGTACTTATCTTCTAGCACTTTTTCTTATCACATTTGGAAAAACCTAAATTTTGCTAGGTAGATTCTGTTAGTTTGTTCCCTTCTCATTAATGTAATAATCAGCCTAGTCTCCCTGAATATTGCTGCTAACACTTGACATATGTCCCAATACAAGTATACGATCAACTTGTGTGCTGTTCTCAATTCGGATACACTTGCCTCAGATCCTGCTGTTATGTCTGTTATTAACTGTTACACATTGTGACTGTGAAGCATGATTCCAAACTTCATTTTACATGAGCATCAGCCCCTGATTAGATTTGTAAGAGGTTCTCAATTCCAATAACCTTGTCTCATATCCTCTTGTTATGCCTGTTGTTAACTTTCGGCACATTGTGACTGTGAAGCACGATTTAAACTTATTTTCGAACTTCATTTGCGTGAGCATGAGCCCCTGACTTGATTCATAAGAGTTTACCGCCATTGTCTGCAGTTCTCAAGGTTCTCCTTCGGAGGGCATAAATTTGAGAAATGATACGCATGACATGGATTTGGAGGAGCCATCTTCTATCGGCCATGGAGACGTAGTTGGGCACAACAGTATATTGCAATGGGCTAAGGTTCTGGATGCATGAAATTTAACCTTATTTTGCTCAGCTTCTCTTTTTGTGGATTTGTTGGGTGACCTGATGTTTCCTCCAGGCAAAAAAATATGGATCTCTGCAAGTTGTCTGTCAGTACTACCAGTTGCAGTGTCCGGCGAGGGGTTCATCACTTAATTTTCATCCCTTGGAACACTTGCATTCTCTGAAGTTTCAACGACCAGGTGAAACTGCTCTTCATCTTGCTGGGTCGACTATTGATCTTCGATCGCGTGATACAAGCTTAGAGGTGGCTGAGGTAATTTATCCGATACGTTGCGACAATGTGTTTGGCGTTGACCTACTTGGTGTGATGACTGATGTGCTACGTCTGTTATATATATAGCATGATGAAATCTTAGAATACTAATATGCATGTGGCATATCTATTCCTGTTTCAGATGCGTAATGCACTCTTCGCTGAAGAAGAATCGACTGCTTTATCCACTTGGGCTGTTGCATCCATGTGTGGATGCCTCAGGTTGGAACATGTAAGTATCCCTGACTTGGGACGTGTTTTGTTTTGGCTAAGTGTGCCTTGCCAAAATTTTGGTTCAGATTTTGCTTGCCCGTAAGTTACCCGATATTGGCAAGAAATATGAACTAAAGTGCGCAAAGCAGCATTGGCATGCTTAAATACCGTCGATTATCCAAAAAAGAACCAAAATGGCTATGACCAAAATGTTAGTACGGTAGCTTTTGTCCACAATCCAAACATATCCTGAGATGATATATTTCATTTGCGAAAAACCTGATTAATTTTTCTATCACTCTAGTTGCTTGAAGAATACAGAAGGGCCCCTGTCAAAAATTTAATTCCTAATCTTTCCATTCCTAGGAGGATTGTAACAAACTCTTTCTATCCAATATAAAAACTCTCTCCATTCCAAAATATAAGGCATATAACTTGTAGAAATATAAGGCATATAACTTGTAGAAATATAAGGCATATAACTTGTAGAAATATAAGGCATATAACTTGTAGAAATATAAGGCATAATAAAAAATATATAAATTTAGTAAAACAATAGTAATAACTTATTTTCCTTAAATTGCTTGTGACCTACACTTACCACTTACCTGTAGTTACAAACTTTGAATTGATTTTCTTGGCAGGTAATGACACTTTTCGCTGCTGCGCTCCTGGAGAAACAGATTGTCATTGTCTGTTCTAATTTGGTATTGATACAAACCTCACAATGTTCTGGTCTTTTATATTTTGTATTGTATTTATATTAGACACCGATTAATCTTTATCTATGACTTAGCTATACATTTTCTGTTACAACAGTAGATTGATTATGCATGAGTTATTATTTAATAAAGAACATAAAATATACTGCGGTATGGTCTGCTTAATTGTGTGCACATTAGCTATAGCAAACATGTAACTTGAAAGTAACTTCCGTATTCACTGTTTGACTGCAAGTAACATTCAGTAGAGTATATTTTGCTGTTGGCTGATCTCAACACTGATGAACGTTGTAATAAATCTCTGACAATTTTCTGATGATCAGGGAATGCTTTCGGCGTCAGTTTTGTCCATGATACCTCTAATACGACCATACCAGTGGCAGAGTCTACTCATACCGGTACTTCTGTTTTCCTCCTTTATAGTGCTCAGATCTGAACTCATGGCTACACAGTATATTCAAGCTTACTTCTTGTGGTTGCTGTCACTGAATCCAGGTTTTGCCAAATGACATGCTGGATTTTCTAGATGCGCCTGTTCCATACATTGTGAGTTCCCAAGCTTATTGACGTTCTTTAGTTTTTTATGAGAGTAGAGAAAACATTGGAGAAATGGCATGTCACCCTCGATTTTAGTTGAGCTAATTTGATTTCATTTGAGTTAATATAAACTATTTGATCTACAACTAACAACCATTGTCATGTTTAGGTTGGTGTACAGAACAAAACTTCTGATCTGCAATCCAGGCTAGCAAATGCCGTCATTATTGATGCCAACAAGAATCAGGTGCCTGCAAAGCGGCTTACCTTTATTTACCTATGGTGTTCTTGAAGTATCATTTGTAAAAACATCAAGTGCATTAGTATCATTGGTTCATAAATGATTTAACTAATGGAACAAGCTAATACTGATGAACGAATTCATGGTGGATGTAGATTAAATCTGCTTCAGTCCCGCAACTTCCGCAGCAGAGAGAGTTGCTTTCTGCCTTGCGCCCGTATCATTCAAGACTTGTGGGCGAGAGTTATCTGGCAAGAAAACGTCCCGTCTATGAATGCACAGATGCTCAGGTTTGTTATAACTATCCTGCATCATATTCTGAATGTTTATTGAATTAACTCCTCTCTGTTATTGCATAGGAACTACTTTACTTTTCCTAGTATTACTATTACAAGTATAACATATCCCCACCCTTCCATGCACAAAAAAATAATCCCGACCATTTTTCGTTAAGGACTAGCCTTGTTTTCATAATAGTTCTGTTCATTGGGATCCCTTATTTTCTGTGTCCTGTGAACTTTCAGTTTAGTTCAAAGCCTAAACATGATTCTAAAATTCTGAGCATACAGGTCGAAGCGGCCAAAGGTTTCTTGGCAGTGCTTAGAGCCTACCTTGATTCTCTGTGCTCCAACCTAAGATCTCACACGATCACCAATGTGCAATCCAACAATGACAAGGTACATTGTTATTAAATGCATGGTCTGGATATTCTTGTGTGCTGTTTATTTCTTGGACAAAACATCCTGTGGTCCAATGTTTCTATAAGTAGTACTTATCAGCAGCTTTGTGCAACTGTAGCATACTTATTGCTTCTTTGAAATGAAATAATTTCTAGGTTCTAACTTTAAATATATGTAGAGTATTGGTTCCTAACTTGAGACTAAAGCTTTGAACCTCCTAATTACTGACTGTTTTTTTGCTGTGTCTACACAGGTTTCATTAATTTTAAGAGAAAGCTTCATCGGTTCTTTCCCGACCCGGGATAGGCCCTTTATGAAGGTATAAAATTGCGACCTTCCGTTTTTCATCATCATCTTTGTAGTGCCATAATCGACAACACATAGAGATCTTGATTCTCAATTTAAAGAATCTTTTTGTGGCTGAGTTGGTACATCTTGTTCAGGAATCCATTTTGGGCACATTACATATGATATACATAGGCATATTCTAGTGAGACAAATACTCACAGTGCATTGTTTTTGTTGACAGCTGTTTGTAGACACACAACTGTTCTCGGTACATACAGACCTAGTTCTCTCCTTTTATCAGAAGGACTGAGTCTCTTAACGACTTGACTGTGTTATCAGCGACATGATTTTTCCAAGGTGCAAAACTTACCTTTGCTCTTTGTATTATGTATTGGTTGTGTATCACTCCTTTGTCTGCTCGCAAAAAAAGAGTAGTTTTTACTTTAGTTGCATGCGTTTTCATCTCCAATCGTTGTTTTACTGCTTAAAAGTTACCAAGCACTTTGTCCTTAGCCCTTACGTACAGGACCATAACTTTATTAGGTTTGTAGCTTTCGTTGTGACTTTTGATCCACCCCAAAAACATAAATCCTACGCTGTCAATCAGGTGACAGAAAATCTCCTGTGGTAACATTGCCTATCAGCTTTTTCTGAGTATGTACTTAACAGTCTTTTACCAGCTTTAAAGGTGAAAGTTTACTGCATGGATGTTTTCGTCAAATTATGTCATATCAGTACCTTGAAAAAAGATCTGATGAATCCGTTTACATTGCAGCCTTTTCGTCTTTGAGCTCAACTGTACATACCGTTGTAGAAAAAACACGAGTTGCCTTCGATCACTTTGGCAGCTCATAGTGGGTTAGAACTTAGAAGCTGCAAGGGACAACCCATATACTGTTGGAGAAGCTGTAGATTATTGAGATCCAGGTAATATTAAACCAGAAGCTGCTGCCTCAGGCTGTTGTAAATTAGTTCTGCTTGGCGGTGCTACCCCATCTAAGATTATGTAGGGGGCAGTAGCAGCTGCCACAAGGAACCTCTGGTTTATTCACCCTACAATGCATGCTGCGAAAGTCTCCGGTCGTGGGATCTCACTGTTGCAATATACTGTAACTTAAGGATATCTTTAGAGCTAAAACTGATGACAATGTCGAAGGACTATCTGTATCTCAATTTTGCCGTGTGACCATTCTGTGTACAAACCGTTGGAAGTGTGATAAATACAGAGAGCTTTCAGAAACCACGACTGTTTTGCTGCGATTCCTGTTAGTAGGAACTTATGTATGTGAAGCTGAATATCAGTCTCTAACACTTGGTCAGCGTGCTTGAAGGCGGAAAGACGGTCCACGCCTGCCATGCAGCCTGAACTAACACGATGACATTCGTCTGCAGCCTCTGCATATTTGACTACCGCTGTGGCCATCATTACCTGATTGGAGTTATAGCTGTAGGCCATGTTTGTTTACTGGGATGACCGAGCCTGGAGAGCGTCATTGACTCTTACCAGGCAGAGAGAGCCGTTTATACTGTTCCAGTCAAAGTGAGAAGCCTTGGAAAGAAGTGTTTTTTCGAGTCAGATAGCTAGCTAGAACTACATGGTGGCTGTCCTGTCTAAACGCTAAACCCAAGTGTACCGTCCTGCCTTTGCTTCACGTCGGCATGCCGATTTGAGCCCTATAGCCAGGCGGAGAAAATGAGCACCTTTCCAAGCTGGGCTTCTTTTGACGCAAACCTTGCATCCAGACACCCGATTTGAACCCTAAAGCTAGACTAGACTGGTTCGCTAGCCAGGTGTTTTTCTTTACCAAAAATGACCCCTATAGCCTAAACTAGTCACACATCTCGCCGTCCTTCAAAACTATTTTTATATCTGGTCTCTGAGTTCGGTTCAATAGATGTACATCATGGTGCCAAACAAAATTTTGTGGTAGATCAGTCCAAGCATTTGTCACTGTACTCGCCTTATGTGGTGACATACAACTTCAGCACCGAACCCTTTGGCGCCGAGTTTGAGTTTGGAGGCCAAATATGAAAGCAGTACGACTGTTTGAGTGATTAGGGCATATGCACGATACCCCCTCCCCCACCCCCACCCCCTAAAAGCACCCAAAGGCGGAATAGAGGAAAATGGTGGAGTCTCGTGCGCATCATCGCTTCCCACCTTGCTTTTCCGTGCACGGTTGGCTGGAAGATGAACATTGTTTTCTGACGGGAGGGGAAAACCCTCCACCGTCTGACATGGAGGAGGACAACCAAGAGAATGTAGAGGATGCGTCGGAGCTAGAGCTGCAGCTAGAACCACGGTTTGGCCAAAGCAGGTCGTCGCAATCCATCACGGCCGTGTCTCGTCGACGAGATATACCGCTCTAGGCACTCGCCATGCTTGCCTACACAGGCGCCACTGCATAGCCCCTCACATTGCAGCGGTTTTAGTCTGCGGTAAACGCGAAGTATGCTCACTCCTTCATCGCCGCCGAAAGGGCGACAACATCAGACGAGTGCCACGCATGATCCGTCAGCCTTGCCGCTTCAATGTGACGGAAGCGCACTCCTGCGCACCGTCGAAGCACATGCATGCACTGTAGAGTGCGCACCACGAGAACAAGGCACTCGAGATGTTGGAGTTGTTAATTAGTTAGGTTTACTGCTTGCAAAATAAAGAGCTGTAGTTTAAGTTTTGGTATAAAATTTCACTGGTAATGCATCTGATTTTTAGTAAAATAGTCTTTTATTTGTATTTTGTAAACGTCGGGCCATTTTTTTTTGCCAAAAATACTCTCGTGTGCTGTACGTGTGTAGGCAGAGGAGCAGCGCGTGTACGTGTGACTGTGCAGGGAAAGCAGTTTGTCCGTGGGGCGGTAGCAGTGAATGTGCGTGCCACCACAGGTAGAAGTAGTCACCCCCACGTAGCGCTTTCAAAAACCGGTGGTCGTCTCCTCTGCAGCGTCACATCGCCGCTGCATGTGCTGCTCTGCTCGCCAGTGGCGGAGGTGCCATGGCGCCCGCTCACGTACCATCAGCAGCAGGCAGTGCTGCCTCCTGATGCCACTACCGCCCGCACCGCAGCGGCTGCCCTCCCAGCGGCCAGCGGCCAGCGTTACGCATGCATGTGTGCTGCCAGGACGACGAAAGGTTTGTTGCATGCGTCGTGTCGGCCCTCGAGCTGGAAGGCAGAAGATGAACTACTACTACTGTACTACGTGCCTATCTTCACGTGTGCGAAGCAGCACACACGTCCACCGATCCTGACCTTCCAGCCCTAGATCCATGGCCCCAGCACCTAATAAGTATATACAGTAGTCGGAGTGGCACGATGGCGTGATCCCTGCTCCTCTGCCGGCCGGTTGGATCCGACGGGAAGGCAGGTATCGAGCCTTGACCGCCGGCCTCCGGCCAGGCCGACCTGAGCCTGAGCGGAGCAATTATTGTGAACGGCTCCACTGTTGCTCCCCTGCTGCAGTCTGGACTAGTACGCTGGTCCGGCTGCGGCCCCTCGTGCTGCTTCACTCTGAGTGAGTGAGTGCCTGTACATACATGCCGTGCGTGTCCTGCCGCACTAAACCCCGCCGCCCCACCACCACCCCGTCGTCCTCGCCGCTCGTTTCGCTGCTTGATGCTGACGAACCGGGGCGTCGCGGAAGCCATTGATCCGGTGTGTCTCTTTCGTTCAACGCAGTGTCGTTGCGGAAGCCATTGACGCTGGTAGAGCAGTCCATTGAGAGAGCGAAGCTTGCCGTGCTCCAAGACACGCAGCGCCACCTACCGCGGCGTCTCCCATTTACTACTCCGGCTGCAGGGCACGCCAGGCTCGGCTGCCGCCCGTCCGGCCGGCAATACCCATGACAAGCAGCACACACTGACCGGGGCATGCATGCATGCCACCCGTGCACAGCAGCACAGAGATGAGGAGGAGGAGGAGGCACTGTCCTGCTACTCGTGCGTGGCATCTGTGACTCTGAACCTGACTGACGGCAACCCATACACTGCACTTGTGCAGCTGCAAGGTCAGGAGGACGCCTGATCTGTTCTGACCCCGTGTTTGACTCACCGTGCATGCGGAGAAGACGACGGGGAAGCCGCCTTCGCCGTCCTGAGTCCTGACTGACAGGCAGAGACACCACATGTGGTGCCACTGCTATCAGTGCGCGCTGCAATCAGCCTAGCCGCTGGACTGATATTACAGTGAGGACAGGTAGATAATGCTCTTTTGGGCTTGGCTGAAATTAATACCAGCCGGGAGGCACCAGGGATTGGAGGAGCAAAATGTAGGGCGGGAGGCAGGCAACTGCTCAGAGGTAGGAGTAGATTTGATGGCGAGTTTGTGGTTCTCTGTCAGGGTAACATGAGTTTTGCGGGAGAGAGCAAAGAGTAGTGGCTGCTTTTGGCCAGATGACACTACACCCAGGCATGCTCCATAGAATCATGCGCTGTGCTCCAGAAAAAAAGGCGGTGAAATACTTAGCTGGTCTACACAAGTATTGTTACATGGTTTGCTCCTCATTTGATTAATAAAAATACTGTCACGATCTAACTCCACTAAATTTAGCCAGCTCGCGAGAGATCGTTTCTCGTAAAAATAGATCACGTCCAATTCGTTATATTATATTAATAGTATTGTCTCATATATATGCTAACTAATATGGTATTAATAGCAAATATAGATGATTACTATGTTTAATTAATCTTTCGCCGCAAGTTTTGTATAGATCCTGTACGTGTACTGGTAATACGGGGATTTGATTTGGATTTTTCGGGCCCAATGAATACAAACTTACTAGGTAAATTTCACCGGGACGAATCACTCAAGCAATTCCCAACATGCAAGTCTTGAGGCTAAAATGTGCCTAGGAATGAAACTAGGTAGTATTAGTAAACACATTTCTATGTCCAATATAAGTATTACGGTTTTGTTCTCCCCGACTGTATGGGGGCATGACACATAGACACATGGTCAAAGGAGCAGAGAAGAGTGGGACAGTGAGAAACCTTGTACTTACGACTACAGACCTACTCCTAGGCTGGATCCTTGGCCTTTGCGGTGTCTGAAAGCGTGGTTTGCAAGTCTGAGTCCATGCAACATATCCCTGACTCGCACTGCCCAAAGACACGGCTCATCAGTCTCACCTCACCTCTTTTCCCTGCACTTCACAGCCTCCTCTCTTTCCTGCAGAAAAGAGACAAGAGAGGTCAGGAGCACTGGAGACCCAAAAACAAAACAAGAACGGAAAAGACTTGGTTTTGACATGATCCTGGGTGAGTTCCCAACGCAGAGACATACACGTATATATTCCTCTAAAACCAAGCTATTGTTTTCTCTTGGTCAAGCAACGTAATCATCATCATGGTCGTTCACTTATTCACTAACCAAAGGAAAAAAGGGCCTACGCTATGCAAAAGAAAGAAGCCCAACTAAATAACAGAAAAGCCTATAACGCTTCATCGTCTTCCTGAACGATACAAGAAAAGCTCCCAACCCTCTCTAATGGCGTTGCCGTCAGCAGATGCGTTCCTCGCGACCTCGCCCCTGCTATAGAGAGTTGGGACTTGGAGCCCTTAGGTTCAGGGCTCGGGGCGACCGACCCTCTATCCCTGACCGGGCCTGCTGCTGCCGATGCACTGAGAGATGCATGCATATACATACTTCATCTCTTGGTAAAAATCAAGGTAGGGCGGCAGCCCTACCTTGCCCTAAGGGGTCCTCCGCCACTGACAGCAACGGACACCGCGTTGTACAGCAACAAAAACCGGGTTATTCATCAACACACATACCGGGTTGTACAGCAACATACACCGGGTTGTACAACAACACAGGACATGTTGTACGTAGAAATACATTCGGGTTATACAAACAACTACACGTAGCAAGTTGTACGTACAACTACAAAATTCAGTTTGTACGTACGACTACACTTAGGGTGTACAAAACATACACAATCCGAAGTACAAAAAAAAGTTTGTCGAAACATATCAATATGGGATCTAGTTTTAAAGATCTCGACGCGAGGAGTATAAAAGTAAAAACGGTTCGTAAATTGGTTAAACGGTTCTCAAGATATTTCGTTTTTAAAAAACGAATCTCAAAATAAATGTATGTACAACCCTCTGCCCACCACCAGGGAGCTGCCACTTGTCACCGCGTGGAGAAAAGGTGGGTGCACAAACGAATGAAATTGCGACACTTGTCAGCACCGGAACGCACGCGCGTGAACCTTTGCGAAGGAAAACTTTTTCTAAGAATTTCCTCGTAGAGACTCAGTCACCCACCAGTCAGAATGCCATTGATCGCTGGGCCACTAGTGGGTTGGCTTATCTGGGCCGGCCCACATGGCAGCACCTGGGACCCGTTCTCTGGTGTCAGTGGGCACGCCACGCCCTCTCTTTCCCTCGACCACTTTGACCCATCAAGTACCGTCCTCCTCCCTGCAGGGTTTGCTGGCTAATCTAGTCATCATCGCGCTTAACCCCTGAAGCCATGGAACTGGCCTTCCAGGTAGGATAGATACCTTTTGGCGCCTCATAATCGTGCTTAAGATTGCCCATCTTTTTGTTTACAGCGACATTATTTTTTTGCTCCGCCGGACGTGCAGGGAGGTGTGGCCCACGTAGGCCGTGGATGGGCGCAAAGACGACCGGTCCACGCTTTGTACAGTCGTGTACAGTAGCGCCTTTTGGCTTTGTATGAGGAAAGGAAAAGTACAAAAAATGCTAGGCCCGGGCCGGGCGTGTCTGTCGCGTCAGAGTTTCGGAAGAACGGTTCGCGTATGTTTGTCCGTTTATTTTTTTTGGTTTAGCATAAAACCGAATGGTCATGGATTTGAAGACGATGATCAATAGTCCTTGCGAGCATGTATAATCATGAAAATACAAGATCGGAAACGAAAACGGGCTGCAGATTTGTTAGCTAACGGTACAAGTACTACTCCTCCAGTAATCTTTCCCTGAAGAACCAAGAAATTCGTGGCGAAAGGAGGAGGATGAATGAAGAGACCGAGCAGGCGAGGTGGGTGGGGGGAACACATGGAGCGGGAATGGCAGGCGGCCGGCATGCAGGAACAGTACCGAAAAGCCTGCGGCTTGTGGAGCGAGCGTACGATACAAGCTGCGTCTTTACGTCTCCTCCTCCCGCTTACACTTCTGCTGTGTCACTTGACCGTCAGTGGCAGCCAGGCGCACGCATACACACACATGCTCGTAGGAATATCATCTCTTCTGGCTGGCTGGCTGGCTGGCCGGCCGGACGGCCGGCCGTCTTCTTTTACCAGTTGCTTTTCTTTTCTTTTGCTCAGGCTTTGGATTTGAATCGTCGAAATTGAACGGACACACATGTGTGCAGTCACAACTCACAAAGATGACCGAATCAGAGAAACATATAGGAGTACATATATAGAGAGAGGCCTTTGTTTGTGAGTTTCGCAAGAAAAGATGAGAGAGAGAGACTGCAGCAACAAAAGGCAGACGAGGAGCACCGCAGCCATGCTGCAGACTTGGCAGATGGATGGGCGCTCTGCCTGTCCCCCACCCTACTCTGAGCCTAGCCCCAGCTACACCTACTCCCCTCTACTCAGACCAAAGCTAGCTCACCTGATACACGTACGTACTACATTATATATGCATGTATGAATATATATATATGTTTATACATACTTATATATATGCAGCACTTGGCATTACACGACGGGCGCCTATATCTCATGGATCTCAATGAGACTGGTGAGCAACAGTACGTACGTACACGCCTCTGCTGGCCCGAACCGACGAGCTAGCGAGTGGAGTGTACGTGTACTCCTGCGATATTTTCAGTGAGTGTGGAGGTGGGGTCGGTGGCTGCAGGCTATCTGCGTGGCCTGTCAGAATCTGCCTGTCTCTCCACCCCTCACTCTCTACGGTACCACCTCCACCTGCAGACTGCACCGTTTGCAGTCAGTAGTAACATTAACAACTGGTGGTGTTACTGTTCAGTGGTGGTAGGGTCACTTCGTCTCTGGTAGGCGCCGTACGTGGCAGCGTCCACCCGCTGACACCACCAAACATTGCCACATTTAAACTTTGAACCTAGCACGAACCATACTTCAACGACAGGCTCGGATCCACGGACACATCCAACGGCCCGCTCTGGTAGGCGAGCGGATGGACCGTCTTGAACCAGGATACTTTGGCCTGATGTGAATTACACCGCTTAAAAATATTTAGCAAAATATATGTAAAAGTGTATATTCAAACTCACTACAATGCACGTCAATGATTGTCCATTAACCGACAGCCAAGGACACTAAGCTGGAAAGATGCATGATTCCTACGCTTTTATAACCATTGTGTATTTCATATTTTCAAATTTAAACGAAATGTTTGATTGATTTCAGCTCTTCTCGCTCCTAACCGAAAATCGTTAATTCTATGAAATTTCGACGAAATTAGTTTCGCTAGATTTAACGCCTCACTGTAAACGGATTGACGAGGGCAAATAAGTAGGTTTCGTCTTGGACCAGGTTTCATATGAAACAGATAACATCCTCTTACGTCGTCTGTCCTCCCTTTTCTGTCATAAGTTTAACCGTGAGCCGCACTAACTCCCCAATTCTCACCTCATACCCAACACGATAGAAATCCTCGTACTCGTTCGTACCACCGCCTGGTCCATCGGTAGACGAGTCTCAACCTGCCGTGGTCGTCAAGACTCGACCTCCACGACGACGGCCCGGATATGTTTACCGACCTGCTACACTCTACATAAGGTACTCCCTTCATACATAACTATGCGGACCTTGTATTCTAGGTTTGTACTAACCATCGAAGACATATTAGTAACTATCATGCCACAAAGGCGTATAATATGAATATTTATTTTATGATAGTTCCAGTATTACTTATTTTATTTTATGATGTTGATATTTTCATATATATACTTGGTCCACCTCTGGTTCGACAATAATTACAGAAAAATGGCATTGGGAAACTCATGGAAATATAATGTGAATGCCATACTCTCTATGAAGGCCCTAACTATACAAGACAAAACATAATATGTTCTTTGTGATTCATAAGACTTAGAGAACGCATGAATAAAGAACAAAGAAGGGTTAGAATGACATGCCATATGAATTTTGCATGAGCTGTAACTACAAAAATTTCTAGTATAAGTTGTTCCGTCTATGACGAGGGACAAAAAATCGAGAAGGTTTTCACAAGATCGGGCATAGGGAGCGAGGCCGGCAAGTGGAAGCTGTGGTGGATAGCAACGATATAGAGGCAAGAAATTTGAACGACAATTAGGCGCTCAAGAGGGAGGTGGGGCTGGACGCACGTTGGCTTGGCCTTGCCTCTTGCCCAAGCTTTAGCCTTGGAGACTTACGATATAGTATTGCGATATGGAAATATCATATTCACTTCGGTCAGTAGTAAAAGATATTTTACCATATTTCTATATGTAGAAATATTTATTGTGTAGATTCACTCATTTTGATGAGTTTCTAGTCCAGGTGAAATTACTAAAAAAATCTTTTAGTGATCAGATGGAGTACTATTAGTAAATAAATTTATATCGATGTAAAAAATGAAAAATATTATTTGAGGGCCGAATATATAATCTCATTTTTAGTTAGTGTCAATAGGGAATTTTAAAGTTTACGGGTGTGACTTGAGTTTTTATTTTTATTTTTTTGGGAAGGGGTGTGACTTGAGCTTAGAAACGGCAAGGTAGACGGCTTCTCCTGGCCGAAAGCTCCATGGACAGAACGGGCAATACCCCTGGACCGGAACACCCTAGCTCGTCAGCTATGGTCGACGGAGAGCGTGAAGCCTCTGTTCTGACAGATGCCACGTTACCCCGACCCACGCACTTATTCCTGCTCGGCACGTAGGGTTTGAACCCGCGCGTCAGCACCTCCCGTCCTCCCGCTACAAAACCCCCCGGCCTCCCGACCTCACAGAGTGCTCCACCTCCACCCACCACCACCCCGGCCTCCACAACCACCGCTCCGATCGGCATATCGCCGACGCCGTGTTAGCTTTTGCTAGATACGTTCGCACCACCGGCGTAGCTAGGAGGTAGCTGTACTGTGTTCTTGCGGGTCGCCGGAGAGATGATGATGCTGGGCGGTCGCGCGGGTGGCGGCGTTGGTCCAGGCGGCGGCGGCGGCATGGGGGGCGGCGGGAGGTGTCCGTTCACGGCGTCGCAGTGGCAGGAGCTGGAGCACCAAGCGCTCATCTACAAGTACATGGCCTCCGGCGTGCCCATCCCCTCCGACCTCCTCCTCCCGCTCCGCCGCAGCTTCCTCCTCGACTCCGCGCTCGCCACCTCCCCCTCCCTCGGTTTCCCTCCCCAGGCCGCACGTAAGCACTTGTCTTCCCTCCCCATGCCATTGCTATTCAATCTAACTACGTACGTGTTATTGATGCTTGATATATACTGACGTGCTAGCTTACTCATGTCCGGCGTTGCATGCAGTTGGGTGGGGCTGCTTCGGCATGGGGTTCGGCCGGAAGGCGGAGGACCCGGAGCCGGGGCGGTGCCGGCGGACGGACGGCAAGAAGTGGCGCTGCTCCAAGGAGGCGTACCCGGACTCCAAGTACTGCGAGAAGCACATGCACCGCGGCAAGAACCGTTCAAGAAAGCCTGTGGAAATGTCCCTCGCCACGCCCCCGCCGCCGCCGTCCTCCTCCGCATCCTCCTCCTCCTCCAACGTCCACTCCGCCGTCACCGTCGCCGCCACCACCTCCTCCCCGGCCCCATCCTACCACCGCGCCGTCACGCACGACGCGTCTCCCTACCACGCGCTCTACGGCGGGCCCTACGCCTCCGCCGGCCGCCAGCAGCATCAGCAGCAGCACGCGGGCGCGTACCACCACGCCTCGGCGGCGCAGGTCAGCCCGTTCCACCTGCACCTGGAGACCACCCACACGCACCCGCCGCCGTCCTACTACACCACCATGGACCACAGCAAGGAAACCTACGCCGCCTACGGTCACAGCGTCAAGGAGGTGCACGGCGGCGGCGGGGAGCACGCCTTCTTCACCGACGCCACCGACAGGGACGTCCCACACCACCAGCAGCACCACGGCAGCGCCGGGCAGTGGCAGTTCAAGCAGCTGGGCGGCATGGAGCCCAAGCAGCAGCATAACCCCACCTCTCTCTTCAACAACGGCTACGGCAACAACAACAACAACAACAACGCCGCGTACGCCATCGGCCTGTCCGGCGCCAAGGATCGGGACGACGAGGAGAAGGAGCGGCGGCAGCAGCAGCAGCACTGCTTCCTCCTGGGCACCGACCTGAGGCTCGACAAGCCTTCAGCGTGCGACGACGGCGGTGCCGCGGCGCAGAAGCCTCTGCGGCCCTTCTTCGACGAGTGGCCGCACGAGAAGGCCGGGAGCAAGGGGTCGTGGATGGGGCTGGAGGGCGAGACGCAGCTCTCCATCTCCATCCCCATGTCTGCCACCGACCTGCCCATCACCACCACCTCCCGCTACCACCACGGTACGTACGCACGGAAGAGCTCGATCCAAGCTGGTATTGCCATTTCGTTTTCCGTGGCTTGATGGTTTCAGCTCTTACGATCTGCAGGTGAATGAACGAATGAATGATCCCAACATGCTGTAGACAAATTCCATCGAACGGGGCGAATCGATCGGTTCTTGGCGTGCTAGCTGCTGCGTGCCACCGACACATCGATCGGCCATGATCTCGAACGGCTGAAACTCCCGGAGGCCACGCGTCACTGCCACTTCCATTTACATTTCCTCTCTTCACCATTTCTGTAATATGTGCTGCTGAAAACTCGAGGCTGTTTGCGGGTTGCGTCAATCGCCTAGGTCGATGCATGAGGCTATCTGAATCTTTTTTTTAGGCGCCTAGATTTCCTTTCCCTGCTGTACCTGTCATCAGATGCTGCTGGCTTGGCTTGTGATGAGCGGAGCGTGTTGGCTTTTGTTCATGTCATTTCTTTTTCAATTTCTGCGATACCCGTAGCGGAGCCTGCGATGGTTTGTCACATCTGGGGGATTCTGCGCAAAGCGAGGCTCGGTCGCCCACTCCCTGCTCGGCTTACTTTATGCTCCCCTGAGACGTTCGTACAGCGGTACCTACTTATTTAGGAGGAGGATACAGTGCTCAGACTTTTGTTCTACGAGACACTGCAGCAGGAGGACCGTGTTTTATTTTTCTGAACAAGGATAGCAGTACTCCCAACTTGGTCACGTACAAAAGCACCGTGCCTCTGAACGTTGCTCACAGGGCGGTCTTGGTCTGATCATCCTTGTGATTTTAGCAGCGGCACTCAAACGCTACGGTTCAGAGCTAGTGGTTCTTCGAGCCGTTTGCCACGACCCAACCCGGAGCCAGAGTTCTGCAGGCCTGGAAAGCAGGGAGGGCAGGAGACTGAGGACTGACAAGGACTCCTGGCCGGCCGCCCTCTGGGTGAAATGAATTGAATGGGCGACCGCAGTGCATTTGCTGCCGTCCGTCCGTCCGTCCAGCAAGCCAGCCAGACCCCGACACGGTGTCAGTGCTTCAGTGCTTGTGTCAGAAGTCCCATGCGAGAGAGCGAGGGGGAGAGATGGAGGATTGACTGATCTAGGCTCAGATTCGCCGCTGCATGCTGACCGGCGCTGCATATGCTTGGCCGCTTCCCCCCCTACTGCATGCATGCACGCGACGCGTCCCAGAGTAGGTCGCTGTCTGCCGGCAGACGGAGAACGAGACGCTGTGCTGTGCCGTGTGTGCTCCCACCGCCGTGACAGTGTCGCTGGACCGTGGGCCAAGCGAGATGGCAAAGCCCTGTTGAGTCTACCTAGCGAGATGACAGTCATTACGCCGTTCTCTTCGAGAAAGTATGTACTGTACGTAGGCCTCGAAGTACAAGTAGCACAAGTTAAATTGATTTCAGTGCTTAAGCCTGAACCACTTTGCTTGTTCCTTCTCTGACCAAGTGGTCGGTACGTACTTTGGCGGGGACAGTGAGTAATCAAATGGGTGGCGGCGGATTAAAGAAAACTAAACCGCACGGCTGATGACGCGCCGCTCCTCCGATCCTCGTCAGATCACACGCGTGCTCGCGGCGGTCAGTCAGGCAGCCTGCCCGTTCAACACCCTTGCAGCGCACAGAATCTACTGCATGCCTGGCGCCTGGCGGCTAGTTGTAGAGTGGTTCACGCACGTGAGAAGATCGATCGTGTTGCGGTAGCTCGCTCGCTGATGCGGGTGTTATTACCAGGACTGTGTTTAGGTTAGAAATTACAGTATGGTTAGGAGAGGTAAAGGGGGCTGCATTACTGTACTCGCTACTGACACTGTCCCTCTCTCGGCCCTGTCTCGTACTGACAGCTACTATTTCCGTGTAAGCTTTGCTTGTGGTGGCTAGTAATCGATCCAGTAGTAGTATACTTCACGGTGACCACCGGTGAAGTGATAACAGTTGTGAGCATGGGAGGTTCAATGGTGTCATGGTCCGCGGAGCTTCACCATAAAACCTGGGCGGGCCGGGCTGTAAAATAACAGCCTTTTCCTATAAAAACTAGTGTTTTAAATGACCGTCCCAGCAAAAATATTAAGGATTATATAAATTTAGTGCGGGCCATGGCTCAGCTTAGCCTTCAACGAGCTCCGCCACCGGTAATGGTATGGGCAGGCACGGGTACATGCTCTTTGCCGCCGGAGCTTCATGTTAGTTTCGTCGACGAGGGGGCTGAATATGTCTTTGCATAATTGTCTTCCCGCGCTTTGCTTGCGACGCCCTAGTCCTTGAAAGCGTTGGCATCACTAAGGTTGTGGGTTTCGTTGTATAGATCGTGCCTAAACTATAGTAGTCTTGTGGAGAATCGTCTATGGTGGATGTCACGTTCTTTATAGTGTTCCTGATGTTTATTTTGGCAAAGAGGTTTGCAACTTGCTTGTCTATTTGGAAGCGGCTTGCCCTGGATCATGAAGGTGAAAAAGTCACTCAGGAAGTTGAGAAAGAACTTTCCTGTCAGCATGGAAAACTTCCGGTTTTTTTTTAATCCTTTGGACGAGTGTGTTACTTGTTATGATAGGTTGAGCGAGTTTTTTAACGTTGAATATTCGTTTGCTTGTAAATATTGATTGCTTTAGGTGTTGTGTGGGTTCCTCCTCATATTTACCTGTTTTTTCATGTAAATAAAATGGACACCTTCTTGTTAATTAATCAATAGGAAAAAAGTTTTATCTTCTATTCAAAAAACAATTGGAACCATCATCCACGGAGCTACTGTCTCCCCAATGCCCTAGTTAAGATTTAATTAGGAATGTGGCTATACCGGCGGTTCAAGTTAAGTTTTAAGAGTGATGGATCGACAAGCAGCCAGCTAACCGACCAGCGGCAGTTTGAACTAAAAAAAAGAAGCCCAAAGCGTCTGTCATGGTTGATGGGCAACCTAAAAGCGTGAGATCGTGTCAGGGTGACACGGAGTAAACTAATGGTCATGCGCAGGCGACATACACTGATGACTGATTAACTACCCGATTTACTTACAGTACTCTGACTGACAGCCTCCTCCTCGGGATAGCAAGCCCCGCAACGTGCTGCTCTAGGTTCGTTCGTCGCAGGCGCCGGCGCGCGCGTGCAGAGGAGCTCTCTCACATCTGATCATCTCACGGTCAGTCGCGCAACTGCTTCCTCATTTGAATAGTTTTTGAGCATTCTACTGCTTCCTCATTTGAATAGTAATAACAAGCTCAGAACTGTAGATCCGTGTCAGGTGTTTGGGTTCAGTTTATTTCGAACCCGTTGTTGATTTCCTGGGTCGTCAGTCCAGGGGATCCGATGCTGCCACGTACGGGATGCATATACCCTGGGTTATCTGTGCTTAAACTAAAAACGCCGCATTGGCAAGCATCATATGCAGGTGGTAGATCGATCGGTTCGGTGGTCAGTGGCTCGGCCGCCGCCGCTGGATCAGGCAATATGTTCTGTCAGACGCGTACTTACGTATCTGCAAATTGTCAGCGAAATCAGCGATGATGCAGTGCAAGTTGAGGAGGTACAGCTCCAGTGGCATTGTGGCAACGGACCAGAAACCTTCGACGATCCAAGGTTAGGGCGTGGCTTCGCTTGCTGGTTAGTTTATGTCTAAATGTTTACACTGTTTTTTCCTGCTCCTGGAAGCATGTTCAGTTCGACAGAGAATACGGGCGGCAAAGAGACGGGCCTATTAGCAAGGCGTATCGGCTTTGTGGCCTTATTAGGCCTAGGAGGGCCGATCTAGATTTAGGCGTCGGCCCATGGCCCAGAGTACCGATTCCATCTGTTTTTTCTTAATATATAAACAAAATTTTGTTTTCTGAGATAAAGATAACCACTACTCAATTAGATAAACTAGATGCAATTGGGTTTATATATCCAAATTAAAATTAGGACCGTTCGTGCGGTGGGGATTGAGTTCCACGACAAGCAGCAGAAGTCCAAAGGCGTTGTCATCATCGACACTGACTGGATCGTGCAGGGCTTTTGCCCGGAGTTCGCCACTACCTCAAAGCTCAGAGCAGCGCCTCCGACCACCGAGCTCCAACACATGCTACAGCCGCCATAACACCTCACAATGTCATAGTTGCCATGCCAGTCCCGCCCAAGCCACTGCCATCGCTTCGGAGCTGCGTACCGGCCTCTTCGTTGCTGGTGCCATCCCTTTCAGCCGCACCGACACCCCTATCTCCCCACACACATCTCTGCGGGCGAGTCTCATGATCACCATGCACTACACCTCCGCAGCGCACAAACTCTGCTCCTCCGCAGCACCGAAACCAGATGCGAGATGCAACACACATGCGTCGACGCTCGCACCATTCACGTCCAGAGCTAAGCCCTGCATCCCAAATCGCGCCCGCCAAGGCCCCCCTCCGCGCACCCCTCCCATCTAGGGATCCATTCCACTCACCGTCTAGGGCACCGGTCCGCTCCGCCTCTCCGGTTGCCTTAGGGCCTTGGAGGAGTGGCATATCGCAGCCTCTAGCGGGAGGGTTCTCACCCTGTTTTAAGGGTTTTCAGTGTCGTTTCGAGATAGTGAGGTGGCGGCTACATCTTGAAGTGAGAATAAGGTCCTCCATCATATCTCCGCTCCGGTGGTTCTTCTAGCGTCAACGAAGGAGAAGCCTGAGCCCTGACATCAGGGTGAAGGGAAACCGTGACAACCACGATATGTCTCGTCCCCGACATATAACACTATTTCGGTTTAAATAACAGCATATAACACCCATAAATATGAAGTTGTTCATAGAATTGCGGAAGATTCTGTTGATCACAATTTTCAAAAGGCTAAATTTAGTGGATGTTTTTTTTGGTGATAAGGACAATTGGAGTAGATGATGACGTTGAATGCACATAAAATATTGCCTCTTATGAATGTTGGTGAGTTGATCGAGACATTTGGTTGGTTAAGAGAATGGATGATGAGTATGGATTGTATATTGATATATAAAAATAATTGTGGGGATCTATTTATAAAAATCATTGTTCAAATAAAGGGATATAAAACTGTTGAAATGTATCTATTTATGAAGAAATGCAACATATCACAATTATGGAAATACTCTACTAAAGTTAGTTGACATTTTTTTTTGTATTTTGATGATTAAAACTAGGTGAAGTGGATACCTGTATTGGATGAAAAGTAGATGGCGTGGACATGTTGGGTTCAAAACATATTGCCATTAAATAATGTTTGTGAGATAACACTGACAATTGGTTGACTGAAATAGTGGGTAACGTGGATGATAATTACAAAAGGTGACTTGAAGAATTGTATGATGAAAATTCGATGGGGTGGATGGGTTTCATGTAAGAAATATTTTCTTCAAGGAATGTTAGTGGAATGACATGGACAATTAGTTAGCTAAAGTAGTGTGTGAAATAACAGGTATAGATTTTGCAAAATGGGTAGAATTGTGGTGGGCTCATGGTGTGCTTCTAAGCGGGTATCATGAGCCCACTACAATTTATTTCCTGGCCCTGACACTTGTTATGTTGACAAAACCGGCCTTCCAAATGAGGCCCAGGTGGTAGTAGTAGTTTGGCAATTCCCAGATCCCGTTTCATTTCCCCCCAGCGATCGCCGCTTTCCCGTTCAAATCAAGCTCGCGAGATTTCTCAGAGACCCCAAATCCGGCGATCCCCTCCGCCTTGAGCCGACGAGGTGATGCCGCCGCGGAGGACGCGGAAGGCTGTCCCCGCCGCCAAGCAGCCGCAGCCGCCCGGGCCCGACGCACCGGTGGAGGAGCGGCTGCGGTGGCTCGCCGATCAAGAGAGTAAGCGCCTCCGGGAGCCCCCTCAACGAACTTCCTCCCGCTCCTCCCCACCAGCCCCTCGGGCAATTTCTGAAATTCATGTTAGTTTTGTTGGTACGAAGCTGGCTACGCTGATCAGAGCAGTGAGACTATACAACTTCCTACAGTCGCCAGCAGGATCGAATCCCGGGGTGTCTCCCCAAGCACGACTATGGATGCATCGCAGTGGCAGACCTGTTTAACTGCTGTAGCACTGTCTTGTTCTTCTCTGCATAAGTCGTGTAGATTAGTCTGTCGGTAGCCATGGCTCATATTTACACCAGTTTCACGCTTGCTATGCTTTCTTTTGGTTCTAAGTTCAAACCTGCCTCGAAGGATTTAGCACCCACAATTTGTCGAAAGATGCAGTGACATCATTATAGTTGTCCTCACAATTAGTAGGATACAGTCCGGAATGTAAGTTAAAATTTTAAGTCTAATGTGCACGCAAAAGGTTTGGAAGATTGTGCAAATAATAATATGGGACCAAAGCGAATACCGATATGTTATTCTCTTGGCAGTCGGCCTCATTATGCCTTATCAAAACTCTCGCTGTGGTTCTTTTTTACGACATCTCCTTCTGCTATTTAATGACACTGAATTCTGTTGCATGTCATAGAGGAACTGAACACCTTCATGTGACGATTAGGATTCTCTCTTGCTAATCTAATGTCTCAATTGAACAGTTGAACGTCGGAAAGCTGCCATCAGAGCTATTCAAGCGGCAGAGCATGAGAGCGTGCTTTCCCGGCTGCATTTGGTGCGATCCTACATTTCCAAGGAGCAACAGGAAACAGGGGCCTCGCAATTTTTCCAGGAGAATTTGCCCAACTTGTCAGTTGTAAGGAACGAACAGCAGGGTGTGCTTGAGTTGAAATGGAAAGAGTGGGATGATTACATAACCGGAGACCAGAGGGATGACAAGATTTCGCGATCTTCCATCACATCTTTGGCAACTGCTTCTGGCTTTCATTTCTCAGGAGATTCAGGTTCAATTGTATCTACTTGTTATTCATGTACTTTTGTAGGCAACAAGGAAGTTGGCTTGAGTGATCTTCTCACCTTTTATGATGTCTGCAGTGCAGAAGAACTTCATTGAGAGCAGTTTTGATCTTAACAACTTTGTAAGTATTTCTTTGTATCGTGTTGTCAGATAACTTTGCTGCTGTATACGTCACAACTCTTTATCATGCTTTGTTGACTTTAAGACTTGGAGTGAGCTACCTGAAGGCCTAATGGCAGGAGCAGCGGATTCTCTACAGACACCCGGGGTTTGTGTTTACCCTTCTAGACACAAAATGTTATCATTATAACTCTGGAAGATCAATTATCAATAGTTTGATCTTCAATTGCCTTTTAAGGTCACGTATTCCGTTATAACCTAATCCTGAACAGGCTACAAGTAGTCGACTGTCTTTTGGCATGACACCCAAAACTGTGAGATTACCCAAGAATGGCGAGGTGCTCTTGTCTGTGCATGGGTCACCTCTTGGAATGTACAAAGAAGAAAATCTGGCAGCTATTACTGGTATATATTTACTAATATTTGCTCGCTCCTGGCATCACAACCATGCATCTCTTACTGGACATTTTTACTTTTGAAAAACATGTTGCAGAATCTGGAAATGGAAGTGAAGACCCTGCCTTATGATGTCAATGTCCATCTATAGTAGAAGTAAGAATGATGTGAGTTTGAGACCCTGCCTTTTCTTTTTGCATGTAGTTGGCATAGTTAATTAATCTTGTATGTCCATTGCAGGAGCCTAACCATCCCTTGACATAAGGTTAGGGAGTTTGATGCTGCATCCCTGTTGTTGACTGAGGCTGGGATACTGATCAGAGCTCCAACCACTAATTCAGTGCATTCATAGCATATCAAGCTTCAGGCTTCTCAAAAAAAGCTTCAGGCTTCCGACAAGCTGCAGTGAGTTTAGGCAATTCTTGTGTGTAGCTTGATGAAGCATGTGTTGTATGACGCCGGTTTTAGTCAGCGTAAACCGTTTCGTCAGCTGCTTTAGGTGTGTTGTTTGTTGTTGTCAACTCTGACGCCAGGAATCAGATGAGGGCAGCTGAATCTCTTGTGCTGCCATCGTCATTTACTCAGAATTATCAAGACGTACTTCTGTTAATGAGTTGGCATGAGATGAGAGTTGTAGGGTCGCCATATAAGAAGCTGTGGTCTGTTAAAGCGTTTTTAAGAATTAAAGTGTTCATGTGGCTTGCTTATAGAAATAGTGTTTCTGAGAAAGGATGTACCGTTTGCATAGGGGCTAGAGTGGAAGCCACACGCGTATGTATTGTTCGCATGATGGATGTAATAGATCAATTCATCTGTCAAGAGACCTGATAGCATGGTTTATTTGGCGAATATTTGGGTGCACGTTTAACTAGTTAACCGTCAAAGATTGCCGGAAAAGATGGATGGTTTTATAGGCTTGATAAATATTTTGTTCTGGTAGAATTACAGAAGTTTAATTTCTCAACTGGGCTGGCTGCTCTCCTTCCTCGTATGGTCTTCAGAAACCAGGGGCTTAATTAGACGTACGTACAAAACAGCAACATCATCGACACGGGCTAATCAGCACATGAGTTATAAGTATATGTACGTAGCTGCTCTAGTAGACACTAGAAATTTTATAAGGATGATGAGACGGCTATTCGTTTACATGTTGATCATGGAAGCAACGTATAACCTGATGGATGGATTCTTGCAATGGGCGATCAGATTGGATGAGGCTGTCTACCATCCTCTGCCCTTCCGGATTGCCGTGGCACCACTCTTGATGGAGGAGGACGAGAATGGATAGAAACCACCACCCAAGGACGGCGGCCAGGAGCCCCAGCAGGAACACGGGCCGTTGGTCGTCGTCGTATGGGATTTCTGCATCTCCGGATCGGACGTGACCGCGAAGACGAAGATGAGCGCGAAGCCGACGCAGCCCAGCAGGCACATGAGCACGCACCTGCTGCACTCGGCTGGCTCCGCCTCCGCCACCGTTGCGCCGCCGCCATCTTGATTCTCCACGTCGGCCATGGACGTATTACCCTGTGCGTCGTCCGTCGCCCACACGTACGTTCGTAGGATACGACCTGGAGATCTAGAAAATCGATTGAGGAGCTAGCAGCGCACGTATATACGTCCGTGTTGCCTGTGTCGTCGTCAACGCACAGTCCGTTCCGTCCGCGATTCTGGTCTCCCACACACGAGAACGACAGCAACCGAATCGGAAAACGAAAAGAAATCCTCTGACCAGTTTCATGATTTTGTTTCATATATTTCCTCCAGCGCAGCAAGGCCGTGCCCAACTTGGACTTCATCGGCTACCGGTGCACAACAACATTATGAGCTTGGTCGGCCCTACAGCGTGTGGAGCGTCGAGATTTATTTCTGGAGGTGGTGTTTTGTTTGGAGGCAGCGGTCAGAGTTATTCTCCCAACATGGATGCCAACATAGACTCCGGATCGACCTATCTTCACCTTAGACGGCGTTTCATCTACTATTCCAGACTTGTTCTTCGTCGTGTTTTATTTTCAGTTGTGACTACTCGTGTGCTCCTGAACTTGTGGATGTGTTCATCTTGGTTATGCGGAGGCCGGGTGTAATGCTTAAAACTCTTAAGTAATAAAGATCACTTTATCTAAAAAAAGATCTCCAAAAGTATAAGGCATACTTTGTTCACAGGTAAAAAATGCAAAGTTTGCTCAACTTTTTGAAAACTCGCAACTCTAAGGATGGCAATTTTATCCACGGGTACGGGTATCCTACCCGCATGGGTAGGGTATGGTTTATACCCATGGGTAGTAACCGTCATCCTGCCCATTAATTCACGGGTAGGGCACGGGTATTATCTCGTACCCATGGATATACCCGTACCCTACCCATTTACACATCTTACTCGTAGAGGTCTAATATTTATACTTGTGAGCCTGGAACATATGGTAAAATTTCCACCAATTGTTTGTTTGAGCTGAAATAAGTATCATGTACTATGTAATGAGTTGAGATAAATGTTTTTGTTTTATCAATGTGTTGTTGATGAATGCAAAATTACTTAGCATGTGTATTATTTAATCTACCGTTGGGTACTCAACGGGTATGGGTACCCGCCGGGTATGGATACGGGTAAAGTTTCATACCCATGGTACGGGTATGGGTAGAGTTTTATACCCATTACCTACACGGGTATGGGTATGGTATTGCTCTACCCGTCCCATACCCTACCCATTGCCATCCTTACTTGGGGTCATGGTATGTCGTGGTTATTTTGCAAAAAGACCCCTGGATAATACGGAAATCGACCCGCAGTCCACACTTACCGGTTCTAACAGAACAACGAAAAAAGGCGAAACGGACCATCGTCTCCAACCTCTCATCCCCGACAACATCTCATGGCAAGGAGAGCGGAGTTATTAGCTAAACTTGTAGTCGAGACCTAGCGCTCTGGCGATCAGCCGAGAGACTAGGGTTTCCGCCTCCGTTCCCGGATCCTTTCCGGAGCGGAGTTCTACAGCGATTAGGAGACAAGACCTCTTTTTGGAGAGGGTTCATAACGAGATCGTGATCTGTGAGAATACTGCTCTCGCCAAACCTAGGGTTTTGGATCGGCGAATCGTGATGGCGGCGAGATCGGAAAACTCTGGCAACGGGCCAGGGGGATCTGCACCAAAACAACCAGAGGCAATTGATGATCTCCTGCAGCGTCTTGGGATTGAGGAGGAGGAGTTTGACGATATAGTGTTTGAGGAGGTTGAGGGGGCACCGACGGAAGGGATCAAGTGGCTTGCTTTGGCTCGTGTTCATACGACAAACTACTTCAGCTCGTCAACCTTCGAACAACACATGAAAGTAGCATGGAGCCCTGCAAGGGATATCACGTTCCAGCATATTGAAGGTAATTTGTTCTCGATCCAATGCTTCTGCCCGGGAGACTGGCTTAAGGTGGAGGAGGGAGGACCGTGGCTGTTTCGACAATCAATTGTCTGCATAGAAAAGTATGATGGATTAGTTGATGCCAGTACAGTTGATCTGAACCACTTTTCAACATGGATACAGATTCACAAGGTTCCTATAGGTTACCGCAACATTGCTCTATTAACAAACCTTGTGGAGAAGAAGATGGGAAAGGTTATAGAGATTCAAACTGACGTTCATGGCGCTGGTAATTTTGTACGTGTGAAAGTAAAACTGGATGTCAGGAAGGTGCTTGAGCGTTGGGTTTCGATGATAAGAACCGGCAAGAGGGAGGTCTTCTTAGTGAAATATGAGAAGATGTCGAGATTCTGTGCTGCTTGTGGAGCCATTGGACACTCTCACCTTGAGTGTGGTTCAGGCGAACATGACGAAGAAAAGCTGAAGTGGGGGGACTGGCTTAAGGCAGAATGGGAGACTTGGCATAATAGAGGTTTTGTTGGCAGCCGTGGGAGAGGTCGTAGTGCTCGTGGTGGAAGGTTTCATGAGAATTCGGCTCGAGGAGGGGGAAGGGAGACATCTGGTCGTGGAGATCCTAACTTCACAAGCTGGCGGCATAATGCTTTGGCTTATGTTGATGGACGTGTGGTCACGGAGGAGATGGAAGATACTGCTACTAGTCTGTTAAAGAACCCAGATATTCTGATGGAAGATAAGGATACTTCTAGTTCGGGGTCAAAGAGGAATCTGCAGGGGAAATTCGATTATGAGGCTGAAAAGGCAAATAAAGAATTAGAACTGGTTGGTCTTTCTCCGATGGCTACGGAGACAACTGGAACAACTCTGGAAGAAACACATAAAATGACAGTGCAAATTGAAAGGAACAAGAGAACCAAGACTGGAGCTGACTCCTCTTCACTAGGATCGGCGGGCTCTCGAGAGGGGTCCGTCCGGTCGCAATGAGGATCCTAGTCTGGAATTGCCGCGGTCTGGGTAACGCCGCGGCAATTCGGGCGCTGATGGATGTCCTGAGGCGCCATAAACCTGATGTTGTTTTCCTTTCGGAAACACATCTTGATCGTTATCCTGCCGAGTGTCTTCGTCGGCAAATGGGAATGGATTTCATTATTGTTCAAGCAAGTGATGGTAGGAAAGGTGGGGTTTTGATGGTTTGGAAAAAAGAAATTAAGGTTTATCAGATTTTTGCTTGTCCGAATTATGTTGATGTACGTATTGTTGAGGAGGCTAACAAGGAGTGGAGGTTCACAGGCATGTATGGAGAATTTAAATGGGAGGAGAAATATAAAACTTGGGAGAGGATTCGTTCAATTCATCAGAACAATTCGCTTCCATGGTTGATTATGGGAGATCTGAATGAAATAATGTTTGAATCTGAAAAGGATGGTGGAAGAATTCGGCCTGAGAGATACATGAAGGCGTTCCGGGACACCTTAGATGACTGTCAGTTGGTTGATGTCGGATTTGTGGGGGATAAGTTTACTTGGCATAGAGGTGTGATGAGAGAAAGATTGGATAGAGGGCTGGCTAATTCGGCTTGGAGTCAAATGCATACGAGTGTTGCGGTTCTTCATCTTGAATATAACCATTCAGATCATCGCCCCCCTGTTATTAGACACTGAATACTTTCTTCCACCCCCACATGTTCCGGGGCGGAACTAACGCAAGTTTGAAGCGAAGTGGTTTAAAGAGGATGGGTTTAAGGATATTGTCGAAGAGAAGTGGAGTACGCCAATGTCGGATAATACTCATGTGCTTGATCGGCTAAAAGCCATGCACGAAGGATTGCACTCATGGGATAAAACAATTCTCCAAGGTCCCAGGAAACGGCTAAGACAGGCTCAGCATGAACTGGAAATTCTCATGCGAGGCCCCATAAATCCCAATGAAGATCATAAGAAGTTTGAACTGGCTCAGTAAATTGAAAATTTGCTAGAGCAGATAAAATGGTGTCAGCGCTCACGCGCAAACTGGATTCAGAATGGGGACAAAAATACAAGCTTCTTCCATAGTTATGCATCGGCTAGAAGGAAGAGAAATATGATCAAAAAATTAAAGAGTCCTTCGGGGGCTGTTGTGGAAGGTACGGATCAAATTAAACCGCTTATTTTTTATTATTTCACTAACCTCTTCAGTTCGGACAACATGGTTGTTGATCCGGTTTTCTTAGAAAAAGTGATTCCAAGAGTTACCACAGATATGAATGATAGGCTGCTAGCTCCTTATACTGCTGAAGATGTTAAGAGGGCAGTTCACAGCATTGGTGATCTGAAGGCACCAGGACCCGATGGCCTTCATGCCTTGTTCTATAAAAGGTTCTGGCATCTAGTTGGTACTGAGATCACAGGTGCGGTTCTACAAGCAATAAATGATAAGAAAATTCCTGAAGGTTGGAACGAGACTGTGGTTGTTCTAATCCCTAAAGTTGATTCCCCGGAGGAGGTAACCCAATTTAGACCAATCTCTCTCTGTAATGTGGTGTATAAGATTATATCCAAAATGCTGGCAGCGAGACTGAAGACCTTGCTACCTGACATCATTGCTCCTACTCAAAGTGCCTTTGTACCGGGAAGGCTCATTACTGATAATGTGTTGGTGGCTTATGAGTGTATCCATAAGATTAAAAACAAGAGAAAGGGAAAATCTGGACTCTGTGCAGTGAAGCTAGATATGCACAAGGCGTATGACAGAGTTGAATGGAATTTCTTAAAACAGATGATGTGAAATTGGGTTTTGATAGTCAGTGGGTTGATCTAATTATGGAGTGTGTTTCTTCGGTGTCTTATTCTATTAGAGTCAATTCGGAATTAACAGAGGAGTTTAAACCTACCAGAGGTATTAGACAGGGGACCCGCTATCACCTTACCTGTTTCTTTTATGTGCAGAAGGTTTATCTAGTAGCTTGTTACACGCGGAGGAGATTGGTGGCATTGAAGGGATCAAAGTGTGCAGAAATGCGCCATCAGTATCACACCTACTATTTGCTGATGATTCTTTGATTCTGAAAGCAGATTTGAATAATGCAATCTCGTTGAAACAAGTTCTTGATGCCTATTGTGCTAACTCGGGACAGTTGGTGAGTGTGGCAAAATCTAGCATTTTCTTTACTCCTAATACCAATGTTGACGTCAAAGTGGATATTTGCAATGCCCTAGATATTAATACCGAAGCGCTTTCGGATAAATACTTGGGACTCCCGGCATTGGTAGGAGCTGACCGAAGTGATTGTTTTTTGCACTTTGTGGAAAGGGTAATTCAAAGGATAAAAGGATGGATGGAGAAGCTTTTATCAATTGGTGGAAAGGAAATACTTCTGAAAGCGGTGGCTCAAGCCATCCCGGTGTATGCAATGTCAGTATTTCTTCTCCCAAAAAACATTTGTAAAAAGATTACAGATGTCATCGCTCAGTATTGGTGGGGTGACAATGCTCAAGGGAAAAAGATGCATTGGTATGCATGGTGAAAGCTTTGCTTCCCAAAATCTGATGGAGGGATGGGCTTTAGAGATTTGCATTCCTTTAATCTTGAAATGCTTGCAAAGCAAGTCTGGAGGCTGATTGATAATCCTAATTCTTTATGTGCTCAAATTCTCCGTGCTAAATATTACCCGGATGGTGATATTCTAAAAGCTGGACCGAAAGCGGGGTCCTCTTTTACTTGGCAAAGTCTGGTTGCAGGAATCCAAACTTTTAAGCGAGGGCACATCTGGCGTGTTGGGGATGGTGAGGGAATTGAAATCTGGAAAGACCCTTGGATACCATCCAGTCCTGATCGTCGGATAATGACGCCTCGAGGTAATTGTATCTTAAGAAAGGTTTCTGAGTTAATTGACCCATCTACAGGCTTGTGGGACTCTGAGTTAGTTACTTCGATTTTCCATCCTATTGATGTACAACGCATTTTACAAATACCTCTTAGTCAGAATGTGTTTAATGATTTTGTGTCCTGGCACCATACAAACACGAGAGTTTTTTCAGTTCGGTCAGCATACCATGTGGAGTGGAAGCATCAGTACAATGGGATCACCTGCCGCTCTCTGATATCAGGTACATCTATTAATAATCCAATCTGGAAAATCTTATGGAAGCTTAACACGCCGGCCAAAGTGAAAATATTTCTCTGGAAACTGATGCATGGTATTCTACCTCTAAAAGAGATTTTTTTCAAGCGGCATGTGGGCACGGATAATATTTGCCCAATCTGTAACAATGATCCAGAGGATATTAGACATATGGTTTTTTCCTGTCCCCGGGGTGCTGGGATTTGGAAGGGTCTCGGTCTGGAAGACTTGGTGCAATCACATGCGATCATGGACAGAACAGGACCCCAAATGGTAGAGCTTATACTCAAATTGCCGAAGACTGCTCTTCCTGGATATGATAGCATAAGTATTACGGATGTTGTGGCTGTGGCGGATTGGTACATTTGGTGGATGAGGCGGAGACAAACGCACGGAGAGCAAGTTCGGTCGGAATTCCAGTGTATTAACTCCATTAAAGCTATTGCGGCAAACTCTACTATAGGTAAAACGGCTCTGCCTGGTAAAAACCATTATCTAATGCTGTGAAACTAAATGTCGATGCGGCTTTTGACACTGAGTCTAAGAGTGGTGCAACAGGAGCTGTAATTAGAGACAAGCAGGGTGGGTTCATAGCGGGAGCTTCCAAATTCTTTCTGCATGTCCCATCTGCTTGTTTTACGGAGGCACTAGCATTGCAACAAGGGCTTTTATTAGCTGAGGAGCTCGGATATTCAGAAGTAGAGGCTGAGTCAGATGCTTTGGAAGTAATCAATCTTTGCTCTGGGTCGGATCGTATTTGGAGTGAAGCAACAGCGATATATGCGGATATTCTGACTACGGCTGGACAGATTGGGAGAGTCAAGTTTCTTCATTGCCGTCGAGAAGCAAATGAAGTGGCACATGTGATAGCTAGAACCTGTTTTACTTCTTCTCATTCGTGTAATTGGGTCGATGAACCCCCTAGCTTTATCTTCAAACTCTCCTAGACGATGTAACGATTTAATTTTTTCAAAGGCCGCAAGTTCCAGACGCGCTCTTTTCCTTCCAGGGTACCTTAGGGGACTAGAAGGTTTTTAATGAGGCGGCTTGCGGACCTAATATATGGTGTGGTTAAATTACAAAAAAAAAACCTCTCATCCCCGACCTACTGAAAGAGCATTTTCCCTCATGTGTGGTTTTGGTAATTGAATGACAATCTCTATGGACTAATGTTTGCTTTTGAGATATCATTATAGATCATGTCCATGGAGTTGTGGAGTTCATGTGTTGAACTCTTGAAGTTTATGTGTTGAGTGGAGCACATTGCAAGTATGTCTTGAAGGATTCAAGACATCATATTAGTGAAGAAATGTTGGAAGATACAAGGTTGATCAAGATGTTGATCAACACACAAAGCTACAAGATGTACCAAGAGCGATCATGTATCTCTTGGGATGGTAAACACTTGTCCGCATAGCTTTGTGAACTAACCCATGATATATGTGTGTGTGTTATCTTTATATGAGGTTAGGTATCTTTCCATGGGCTTGCATCAAATGAAGATTGCATATAGCTCATGGAGGATGACGTCATGTGGTGATCGTCATCATGGTGAGATGTGCAAGACCAAGACCAAGAGAAGCTTCTTGAAGAGATCCTATGCTTGGTGCTTGGAATGGATACATGAAGATGGAGCTAAGCGAGACTCTCCCATTGTGAGCATGGGGGAGTATTTGGAGAAGTCTTCATCAAGCAAGTGTTTGGACGCGCAATCAAGAAAGATGATCTACTTGAAGAGATCAAGATAGTCATCACCCAACTCAAGTGGAATGCTCATGGCAAAGGTATGATCTTGATAGGGCTATAGGATAGATATGCGTACTATCAAGAGGGGCTCTCAAGTTAGTAACTTGATCGCATTCTTGTGGAGAGCTCAAACCTTTGCATACTTGGCATATCATGTTTCTTGGTTCTTATTTGGATTTTATGTTGGTGAGGAATTAGAGCTTGGTTCATCTCCATGCCAAGCTCTAGTTCATCGAAATCGGTTTTACTTTGGACAACTTGTTGCGTTTTCGGTGGCGGAAATATTGCCGGTTCTACCTTGAGGAAAGTCCCACACCTTGCCATGTGTGGATATTTTACTCTATTTATGGGATGCAATATTTCCAACAAAATTGTTGGGTAGTCATCGTCGCTATCTTTCCAACAAAATTGGTCTCACCTCATTTGGAGTTCATTTGCAAAAGTTATAGCAGTTTTCTTTTCGGTGTTTTTGCTGATTCGGATTATTGGGGTCGGATATTCCGATCTACCGGAATTTCCGGTTCCCCAACTCATCCAAGAAAACGACTAAGGAAAGAAGAAAAAGGGTTCTGACTCCAGTCGGAAACGTCTACCGGAATTTCCGAGTGCACCCAGAAAGCCCTCCAGTTTTGGCTAAGGAAAGAAGGATTTTTGGTTCTGACTCGAACCGGAAATTGTGCTCGGAAATTTCCATATACCGGAATTTCCGAGTGCACCCAGTATAGCCTTCCAGAAACGGCTAAGGAAAAGTTTGGTTTTGGTTCTGACTCCAGCCGGAATTTCAGCTCGGAAATTTCATGGACTCAGAATTTCCGGGTGACCACCGGAAATTCCGAGTCTCTCTTAGACCGGAATTTCCGGGTAACCGGAATTTACGAGTCTCACTTATACCGGAATTTCCGAGTGTCGAAACAGCCAACGGCTATATTTCTTGGAGAGGTATAAATACCCCTCCCCTTCTTCTTCCCCAGCTAATCCAAGTCAGCACGACTTTCCCCTCTCTCCTACTCCATTGTTGACCTTGGAAAGCTCACTCCCCTCTCAATCCCTCCATAGAATCTTGCATATTCTTTAGGGCAAGTTGAGAGGAGATCTAGATCTACAATCCTACCAATCCATCTCTCCTCTAAGTGAGGGGAACTTAGTGGATCTAGTTCTTGGAGTTCCTTTGTGGTTCTTCTTCTTTGTTCTTCCTCTCTTCTCCCCCCATAAGCATTAGTTGCTTTTGGTGGGATTTAGGAGTGAAGGATTTGACTCCTTTGTGGTTTCCTTTGTTCTTCCTCTCTTATTCCCCCATAAACATTTGTTGTTGTGTTGGAATTTGAGAGTGAAGGACTTGAGCACTTCGTGTGCTCTTGCCATTGCATTTGCATCGGTTTGAGCCCTCCACGAGGATTCCTGGTGGTATTACTTGTGAGCTTGTTGAAGGGGATCGTGTGCAGAAAACAAAAAAATTCCTACCAACGATATCCTTAAACTAGCCAAGATCTACACTATGCAGATATAGAAATACGCCGGAGATCGGAATACATACCCTCGTAGACCGAATAGCGGGGATTACGCTCCCGCACAAGCGTTGACGATGAAGACGCCGTAGCCAACCTCTAGGTCGCGGAGAACTCGGCGCGACGAAGACGACGAAGATGACCCCGAGGTCGGGTGGAGGAAGTAGGCCTCCGAGTACCGCTAGCGCAACACCTCGCAGCGAGTCGCACACATACGGTGGAGACGACGGCCTCCGAAGCTCCAGTCCAGGACGAGCAGCGGAAGACTTGGACCGGAACACCAGCAGCGCGACAGCGGGCTATGGTGGAAGAGATCCCCCTCCTCTACTCGGCGCGGCTCCGACAAGGGAACCACGAGATCGAGAGAGAAATTGGGAATTAATTGGTGAATTAAAAGGCCAGGGGTGCCCCTTCTTATATAGGCTCCCAGGGGGAGCCAATCTTGACAGCCAGGCAATGTGGGACTATCCCCCATTGCCTGGTTCGGCCAAACCAGGTGCGCCGGCCCTAGGTGGGCCCCATTTGGCCCACCTAGGCCGGCCAAGCCTCCCCCACAAAATTCCCTTGAGTGTTTTCCCCCCCATGGGCCTTCTTTCGACCAGAAGGCCCATTTAGGGAAATCAGCCTAAATAAATCCGAAAATAAATATATAAAATCATATTTGCATATTAATTACACTAATTAATATAAAACATAATATATATAATTTTTCCTAACTCCGAAAACTCTTTCGGCGCTGCCCGATCTCCATCGGACCCCTCCCGGGACGTTCCCGGTGATCTCTTTCCTTTCCGGTTGTCTTGTCGAAACCCCTTAAGTGTGTTACCCTAGCGGTTCGATATAATATCAGGTATGATCAAGACTCCTCAATGATCAACGACTAACTCGTAGGCCTGGACCCCATGAATTAACCCCTGAGATATAACGAATGACTTTCATCTATCAAACCTGGACGTATAGTCTTAAACCCTTTGTCATGGCGATACTTAGCGTGTCCGAGCATCATTCTCAGATATCTCCATACCTAGCATGATCTCGTTACCGACATCGCTATCTTCTACTCGTCTATGATATTATGTCAGCTGTTGACCTAGTCACATGTTTGCAAACTCATTTGACATAATCTCACCGAGTGGGCCCTAGAGTATCTATCCGGCTATGCGGACTGACAAATCACGCTGTTGACCCCTCGTCTCAACTACTCCTTTCCGATACCCAAAAGTATCACCGTTATTGTCATACTAAATAAGATACGACGTTTGGTGCGATCAAAGTATCTTCCAGGAATACCAATAGGAGTTGATCTCACGGTCTTAAGGCGTAATGACTATGTCCTATAAATACTGGGTACGTCCATCACATCGTTACTCCTAACGATATGACTTCCGTTGCCGACCGGCGCCATGCCCTATGATCGGAAAACCTCGATCATCAATCGCGCAATGAAACTAGTCTTAGTAGAGGCTACTAGGGACCTGGTTGTTTATCTACCACACCTGTATTAATGTTTCCGCTCAATACAGTTATAGCATGGTATAAAACATATAATGAATGATTGGGATATTGCCAATAAACTATGTTTATTAAGTGCCTCTAGGGCATATTCCCTTCAGTCTCCCACTTGCACTAGAGTAACACTTAATCTAGTTTACAACCTGGTAAAAGCTCAACACCCATAGCATCTTGGTGCCTGCTCGCCTCGTGGAAGAGGAATACAGTCAATAGACCTCACACATTGAGACCTATATGTGCTTTGCAACACTTCTATGTCACCTAGTTTGACATCAACCCGTATCTTACGATGACGGTGAAATATATCCCAGTGGATGGAGTGAGACTCGAGCATTCGCGTAGCATGCGCCTTAAAAGTCTGAACGATCTATTAAGGGACCACCTACGCTCGGAAAACTGCTCAGTCCAATCACACTTGCTACTTCTAAAGTCGCGATATATTTCTATACCTATGTAGATTATGCGACAGTGCATTCATATGCGACTTCGCAAACTAACCATGTCTATCTTCAAAACAAAGGACATCTCCTATACGAGATTTCTAGTCGTATGGGTCAGTGTAATAACTTGCATCATCGTAACCGCTTTACGGCAAGTTGCCATTCCACTCTTACCCGTTACTAGAAAACCTATCTTCAGTTCTCATAGACACTAAAGAATAAACTTAACGTTTGTTCATTGATCCACACAAGGATCACTCTAGAACCTGTTCTTCAACCAAGAACTCGGGTCACACTAAGTCGAGCTTTCAGCCTGATAGACTCTATGTGTGATACATAGAGAATGTCGAACATCATTTTCTATCACTGAAAAAGTCAAGATTAACTTAATCTTTTACCTAGTCATACAAGTAAGAACCTCTTTCTTCGTTTGTCCTTTTCTGAAACACTTCAGAATCCTGACGTAGGAAATACTCCGACTTAATGTTATTAAGCCCCTCTGATCTATACAATTATAAATCGGATGCCTAATACTCCTAACTTCATTTCATAGAAAATTTAATCACTTAAATAATCCTTTACACTATACTAGAGGATCTGTGTCATTCAATCTGTCGTTACATACAGAATCACAAATGACACCTAGCTCCCACTCAAATATGCCTTCCGCATATAAGATCAAGGAAAAGCTACTTAGCTCCCACTCAAATATGCCTTCCGCATATAAGATCAAGGAAAGCTACTTTGCTCCCACTCACTTCTTTGCAAATGTAGGTTTCTTCAACTATTTTGGACAACTCCAAAATCCTTTGATCACATTATCAAAGTGAAGATTCCAGCTCCGATATGCTTGCTTCAGCCCATGAATGGACCACCGAAGTTTGCACACATGTTTAGCATCCTCAGGATTACAAACCATTCTTAATTACACTATTAAGAACCATGGTTTTCTCATCCATCTATCAATTTCTCATTCGAAATTATAGTAATTGCTAAACGACCCAGAATAGATTTAGGCTTCACCACTTGAGACAAACTCTCATGTGGTCTGTCGGAACTGTTTCACGACAAATCGAATCTGCTTAATATCTACTCTCTCATAAAACTCCATATACTATCAACATCCTAGATGCCATCAAGAAGATCTCCCAAGTCATTACCTGGTAATCGTATATGGATTTTATTTCGGATCATAAATGACTCATAGCCATTTCTCGGACTTAGGTCCACCATCTCTTCTTCGTAGTTCGTAGGTCTATCATATTCCATTAATATGACCTCCATAACAAGATTGTCGTAACACACAGTGTGGAACACAACCTCGTATGCCTACGCTCTTAGTATGAGCTCAGAACATCATGATTTTGAATCATCAGTTTTTTCAAGCTGTGGAGCCTGACACCGAAAACACTTTCGATTGCGCCACTCTGATGTTTGGAGAGGAAGTTCACCAACTTCGTCTTGCTCTACTTTCTTTCTCACTTATACCCTCGGACAAGAAACTATTTCTTTCGCAAGGTATATCCCGGCAAAGATTTTGCCTATGTCGTGAGACATGTACCCAACTAACTCTTTAGGTAGGGTATACTACAAAGATTAATCCATTTTAGGTTCGATTACATCGAAACACTAAATTGCTGAAACGACAATCCAGGCTAAAAGCCACACCATTACTCATATGGCATTGTCTCCATGGATTCAAATGGTTTACCTATTTGCTAACGTGAGTGTTTACGTTTCTACCATATGACTCTAATGATCACAATAATTCGGTAAGAGATTCATTTACCACACACTATTCGATAGGGTGCAATTACGACGCCCTAACACACCATAACACTATGGTGTTCCATGCGACGTAATTTGTGGAACTCTTCTCACAAGTCTTCCAATGATGTGCCAACATTATAACTCAAATCTTCATTCCTCGATTTGCATCGCGGGAATTTGATTTTCTTGTTAAGTTTATTTCCTACTTCATTCTGAACTGCGTTTGATCGAATCAAAAATTCAGACTAACATTCCCCGGAGTGGATATCCATATATCTACTCGGAATATTCGTGAAGTCTATGAAATAAAGACTTCCACTACACATTAAAGTACTTCATTGGTTCACATACACCCATATGCATGATTCTCAACAAGCTATACTCAAAACGTTCAGTGAAGTTCACGAAATAAAGGTCTCCACTACCCGTCAATTACTTCATTGAACCACATACATCTCCATGTATGACTATCAATAAGTTATATGCCCGTTTTCCAAAAACGGTGTCACAGTTATTTTGCAAGTGTCAAAAGATCAAATCTTAGGACTTGTAGGTCCATCCAGTGTGGAGCTAATGCATATAACATTGACATGACTAAACGGTAGTGCCACACATATGTGGTGTCTTTATTAAGTTTGTATCCTTTGGCATTAATATTATGAATGTGGGAGCTTCTACCATCTAAATTCAAATCGGCATATGATCATTACTTCATAAATATAGGACACCAATTTGTCACTATCATGTATGAACAAGTGTCTCGCTAGAGGAGACACACTTGTAACGATCATACCAACACCCAGAATTTATTCAAATGGTAGATCTAGAGGGAGAGTGTCTATGGCCGTCACAACAACTTGACTGCCGTTATCAACACGCAATGTCGCCTCATCCTTTCAAGCTACTCAAGCAGTAAACCTGGTTTTTCACAAAACATGACTAGTTCAAGACTTAGTCACTACTGCGAGCACTTGCTTAGCTAAAACATTCATAACATGTATATCATATATACACCATCATCATTGATGACTTCCGGCGATCTGTTTCATCTTCTTGATACTTCCACCGTAATCAAGAACCATGAAGGTGAACGATTCCCCTTCCATGACATAGTCTATGACAGAGGATTTGCACTTGGCAACGATGTCTGTCATCCAGTAATTGAGCTGAGCGAGGCGTCTCAATGTTCATTAATCATGAACATATGTCATTAATTATGACCGCCACGTGCTCCCTCAATGTGTGTATTCTCTTCCATCTTGGTTGGGAAGACAATCAGTCAACGTACTGATAAACTTCATCAACCCAACTTTAGGGGTACCCCGAGTTTTAGCGACCATATCATATGTCCGCGATCCAATAACTCGTACCCACCGTTGGTTCTCTATGGCAGAGATCATAGCATACACTGGACTATGATGATATCATCCGCTTAAAATCCGATAATCCAAATTATCTTTTGCTAGCGGAATCTCCGGGTTTATCTCCTAGCGGGAATTGTAACACAAAGAGCTAACGGTTTAAACAAGGAGTATCCTCAAGCTAAAGCATAAAACTATGAAGTTTGGACCCAACCTTTTAAGTTTCTCAATCGCAGGAATGCGCCTAATTTGAAAAGATGCTATCACAATGGTTAATATCTACAAAGGTTTGCAAAACAGACTCTGTTCATTATATTCTGAGTTCTAGTATTTTAGAAAATAACTATCCGAACTCCCACTCAAACGAACATCCCTCCTGGTCGTTTAAGCGATTACATGACCCCCATCCATTGCACCACCCCTCATCATCAGAGCCGGCGGCACAACTTCAAGAGTAGACAAAAGTCCGCTACACCAATTTTGTGACTCGTGCTCGACCTTTCGGTCTCCCTGTTCCGAGGCCATATTTCTGAATATGCTAGGCTCGCCACCATAACCTCCACGCTGACGCTTGTGCAACATGGCTTACACCCACCGTATGCGAACGAAGATATGTCTGACACCCGATCATCACGGCCTGCCTCATAACGTAGAACTTTCTTGGTGGTGCGCGTTGGAGGGAGAACACTGGTGGTATTTTGAAGGGATCATCTTATATAACTACCGCCGTGTAACTAATGTATACTATACACACAATCACACAATATAAGATGCACACAAAACATCAAATGTAATGCAATGTGATATAGTCCATTGCGCCATGGTCTTCTTGGCGCCCGCAGTTTATAAACAATTTAATAAACCTACCTTGACCATATCACATAGCCCCTGCAAAATAAAGTTAGACGCTTCTACTTTATCTTTTGCATATTTTACGTGGCTTGGGGCTGTCGTAAATAGAACCGCTTCATACCTACGAACCTTATGACCACAACAACGATCCAATAATTGCATGTTTAAGCATCCCTTTCGGGCCCTCCATTGAAAATGCAAAGACCAACTAAAGAGAGAGAAACTGACACCCGCCAGCCACATATACGGTACAAGCCGTATGTCAGTAGTTGTAACATCCCAGAACTTAGGGTCCAGAAATAGAGTGGACACAGGAGTGTGCATTGCATTCATGCATCAGAAAATCTGGATAATTTTCGCGCATTTAATTTTCGAAACACTAAGTGATTGAAGTTTCACTTGAGTTGGTGGAATTGAAGCAGATCATCAACTTGAACGTTATAAACTTCGAGATGATCTTGGCTTAAACCTTATTTTGGGGTAAAGAGATACACGATGAGAGGTTACACTAAAGAAAACAAAACTTGATACATGAAAACAATATTTAGGAGTTAATGACCAAAACCACTATTCTTAGTTATTCTCTGATCATCTATTCTTATCAATTGTGCTAGACATATTTCTAGTACATGGAAACCATGACATTCCTGGAGACCAATTGAATTACCTAAAGCTTAACCTAGATTTTCCACTTTTATCTTGACATCATATTTCCTTATCTCTCAATCTTCTCGAAGGCATCAACAAGAGAAGATATCGAGAAGGGAAGAAATACGACAAGAAGACATAGAGAAGCATTCATTTGATGGACATAGGAGTGTTATGCCAATCTATCATGAAGAATTGGAAACTCTTTTATCTTCAACCATCTTTATTAATTTCTCAGGAAATGGTATGACATTACAATGTTAGTGTGATATAGAAATAGGTTGATGACAAGCTTTGCAACCTTGTTGACAACTCATTTTGGTATGCACATACAATGGAGTGCCATATACACATGTATAGAAGGATAGATCATCCAGTACATCAAGTTCTTTGATGTCATAAAATACACATACATTCACATACCACCAACCAAGAAAGTTGGTTTGGTTAAATTGAATTCTCCTCACCACAAGGGTGAGACAAGTGATGTTGGAAAATTCAATACAGGATAAGAAGAACTTGTCTTGAATATCTACTTCTTGTTCAAAAGGATCAATGCCAAAGTAAAGTCACATATGGATTTATGGTGTTTCTCCAAGGGGACCATAACCAAAGAGAAAGTAATGCCAAATCCTAAGAGTATATAATCAATATACATATATCAGAGTCACATGTATCATCTCTCATGACCATGTGAATGAAGAATCATATAAGAGAGGAGCCACAAGATCACTAATGGGTAATCATCCATTGGTTGAACCAAGAGTTCATTCTCAATAAAAGATAACCTTGGACATATGGCAAATTAATCATCGGGAAGCATTAGTTGATATATGTTCAAGGATACCCATTTCACAAACTCAAATATATCTATTATTAGATATATTTCTAATACATTAACTCTATCAAGAAAGAATGTATCCTTCTTACTCCATCTTAACTGGAGGATGGAATGAGAAGAAGTCTAAACTCATCATCTTATCACCATTAGACCTAACCTTAGGCAGGAATTCCTATCGTGTGCTTTCATAAACAACTGATCATGTTCTCACATGATTAATTTGTTAAGGATCACAAATAAAAGCCATTTGGCAATCTTTCATGCTTAGCATGGATTTGACATAAAGCATTGTGTATACTCTTCTTAGGAATCACAATGACCCATTTTGTTATCTCCATCAAACCATAATTTGGTGTGGTATGAAATACTTAAGTCACCATACCACCAATTGGTGTACTCCAATATTTCGATATTTTAAAAAATCCAGAACCTAGGTCATTTTATAAGTTGACGGAAACAAATTAGAAATAAATAAATAAGACCATAGAAATAATTTCACATGGTTAAAATGCACCATAAAAACAAATAAGTGAAAACCATGAATAGAAACAAATTGGATAATTATTTTATCCAAAGTCTTTTAACCAAAATCTCAAATCAACTTAATTGGAACTATAACAAAGAAAATATTTCCATGTGCGTAATATGAACTACCAAAATTATTTAAGTAAGAGACATTAATGAAAGAAAATAGCAAATGGTCCAAATTCACTTTATGAGATAAAAGAATTCAAAACACACCAAATATTCAAAATATATCAAATATAAAAATGTCTTAATGTAAATAAACATTTTATTTCAAATATAAACTTCTCTGTACTTGTTTGCAAGTTTCAGAATCTAAAACAGATCCAAAAAACATAAACCAGGGGCCTGTTTGCACTGGTTTTGTAATTTCCTGGAAACCCAGGGGGTTATCTGTAAAATTTCCTTTTCCTTTCCCTTTCTTCTTCCTCTCGCCAGAAAGCAGAGCGCTGTGTCGCCGCCTCCGAGCTGCCGTGCTCCATTCCTTCTCCTCCCGCGCGGATAAGGAACGAGACACCGTCCCTATCCTCCTCACTCTCACTCGCGCCTCTCTCCCTTCATCCTCTCTCCCCATTCCTCTCTCTCGGTCCCTCTCCAAATCCTTAACCCTAGCTCTCTCGGCCGCCGCCGTGTGCCGGCGTTTCCCGATGATTCCGGCCACCCCTTCCCGTGCCGTGCATCTAGGAAGATCCGCCGTCAAGTCCTCTACCTCCTCAGCGAGCTGCGCATCCAGGAGAGCTCGGGAGGTGGAGAAATCCGCCGTCTTCTCCAACTCCGGCCGCCGACGCCGCGGAAGCTCTCGTCGCCGTCCGACCTCCATTCGCTTCACCGAGCCTCGCATCGCGCTCAGGGTGAGCTTGTGCTCCTTCCTACACCCTCCGTTCCTCCCAAATCGTACTGAGTTTGTGGCCCGACGGAAGCCGAGCGCCGCCGCCGCAAACCTCGCCGCCGGCGATGTTCGCCTCAACGCCCTCTAGCTCAATCCGTAACCCGTTCTTCCCAATTTACATTAAAATGACGAATTTGTGTCCGATTGGAGATGAACTCCGGTATGACGTCAGCTGACGTCAGCACACGAATTTAAATCATTTTCTTTTTCCTTTTTCATTTATTAAATCCAGAAATTCCAGAGAACTTTGAAAATGCATAAGTAATTCATATCATATCAGAAAAATACGATTTTTATATCAATATAATCAGAAAAATAAAACCCAAATAACCATATCATTATAATTGGAATTTGAATATAGTTTAAAAATAATAAAATTTAGAAAACAAATTATTTAATCTTTTAAATAAGAAGTTATTTGAAATGCTATTTTGGATGCATTTCAAACTTCATTTAAATGTCTCACTTGCATAAACTAAAATTCTAAAAACCATGTTTCCATTATAATATGTGATATTCTTATCTCAATTATACCTATTTGAAACAATACTTTATTTTAAAATATACTAAAAGAATTATATTCTTAGCTATAAAAAAATTAAGTTACAAAATTATTAAACTTGTTCTACTATTGATTACCACTCATTTAATATAAATGAAACAAACATTATGAATGACTTCCATTTGATTACATGAGTTTCCTTTAAAAAAATAATAATAATAAAAAGAGAGAGATATTTCCATTTTCAACAACTATTTTGAAAATGATATTTTATTTAAGAAAATATTTACCAAACATTATTTTCCTAAATTCTGAAAGATAAAGTATAAGCTTATGAAAGCTATTCAACTACTAATTGGTACTCATTTAAAATAAATAAAAATCCAGTAACATCTGAAAACTACTTAGATCCACTTTGTATGAATGTTCCACTTATTTCATGTATTACTTACTTCTTGTTTGCTCTTAACTTGGTGAAGTGAGAATCATTAACAAACACCTAATGAATTGATAACACTATGGTAGTTTGTAACTTGTTATATTCCAAACATAAATCATTCATCCACAAGAAACAATTCTAAGTTTAGAAGTAAGTGCTTAACTGAAATAAAATCTTATTGCAATGCCTTGGGTAAAACAAACAAAGAAGAATAATCATATAACTTCCCTTAAACACTTCATATAACACTCACAGTTGTTTACATTCCCATGTTCTTCAAAAGTTATTCTTTTTGCCATCATAAAAGATAATACTACCCCATCTCTAGATTAATTAAAGTTCATACATGTCTTCCACCAACATTAGATGAACACAACTTCAAGCAACCATTGAATGTTTATATGTGATTTTACTTTACTCTTATGCTTAACAGGATACATGAACATTAATGTTAAACAACTAATCTTGCTTGTGGAGTAAACTTGAATACAAAATAACTCTAAATGAAATCACCCAACACAAACAACACATAATCATCTAGAATGAGATACGGGGTACTTTGCGATGCATCTCATACTTATGCATTAATCATGCTGCTTCTTTAAACATTAGTCCTTACCGGACCAATGATGTTGTTTCCAGATTTCTCGGAGTTTATATTATATCGAAGACCCTGGCTGCATAATCTTGCAGTCAGAAAGGCAAGTTCATCCCTTTTATTCATGTCCTCTCGATGTATTTGTTAAGAAACTATTTTCAAAATGTTAGTATTGCATATCACACAAAAAGGGCAAAACTTATTTTATAATAATATGACTACGGTTATCCACCAGTGAGGTGGTAATCTCATATGGCTGGCAGATGGGACCATGGTAAGAATGTTGTGGTGGAGGTTCCATTTGCACGGGAAATTATCATCTAGGATTTAATAACAAATGTCGCCAGTGATTCTTGCGCCAAATATTACGCGCAACCATAAGATTCAGAATGGGACGGAGAAGTCAGCTGTACCCTTTCCCTCTCGTACACCAACGGGTGACTAGATCAAAGCCGGGCGGTGAGTAAATCCGCTGAGCTTGAGGTGGCCAGGATAATAACCTCACCTTCGGGTTGTGGCTTCTAGCATCTATTGAAGGTTGGCTTCAGGACTAGGTTGGGACGGTGCCCACGAGTCAGCAAGTTGTAGGTTGGGATGGTTCCCACTAGCTTGCAACTGAAGTAATGGGGGGTGTGCGGGGACGGTGGAAAGGCGCAGTGATTGGCTTGGATTATTGACTGGGCCCCACACCAAGGAAGTGTGGACGGGAAAGTACGCCCGGTTGAGCAACAAGGTCTTGATCTCTTATGGGTAAAGCAGCGCACCTCTGCAGAGTGTATGAATGTGACATGTTACTCCACGTTCCAGGACGGAACGACGAACGCAGCAGGAAAGGAGGCTCCTCAAAGCCCTAGCCCTGTGACTCCTGACGAGCATAGTCTTCAGAATAAAAGCAACCTTTTAAAGAAATGTTTTCAAAAACTTGTATTAGCCTACGACAATCCATTGTATGTGGCTGTATTTATGCATCAAACTTCCCACCTTGCATAATGAACTTGCTGGGTAACGCTGTTACTCACCCTTGCCTCCTAAACCCCTGCTAGACATGAAGAACCACAAGAAGGCAGCACTTTAGGCTATGAAGACTCTGAAGACGGATAAACTCAAGATACCAAAGAAGGCAACTACATCGAGTTGAAGCAATTGAAGGAAGACGGAGGACGAATGAAGGCGTACTGTAAAATAGGATAGATTCCTAGTCATAGAACCTATCTCTGTAGGCGTTGCTATAGCGCAATTGCAAGCCTAGCCGTATTAGCAGTAGGCTTAGTATAGGTTAGTTCCTCCGAGATTCTCCATTTGATGTTCTTTTGTTAGGGCCTTGCCTCATTGTTTCGAGGAGGTTCTATAGATCTGTTGTTTTGGATCTTCTGTTTGTAATCTATAGTCATGCCTTGGACCTGCGATGTTTCTGTTGTACCACTCTGATGACGTAACACTGGTGGACGGTGATCCATTGGTGCTATGTCAACGACTATAGCATACTACACCATGCAGTGGTATGCTGGGTCTCCATAGTAGTGGAACCAGTCTCGCGTAAGCGTACGCGTAAAGTCGGTCCGGGCCGCTTCATCAACTCAATGCCGCTGGAAAACACAAGTGCACGCTAGAGGGTAGCAAATAACAGGAACGGTGCCCCCGTGCAGAACACGGGTTCTAACAGCGTACAACTATATCTACGATAGATCGGCTCTGATACCACTGAAGGGGATTGTGTGCAGAAAACAAATTTTTTCCTACCAACGATATCCTTAAACTAGCCAAGATCTACACTATGCAGATATAGAAGTACGGCGGAGATCGGAATACATACCCTCGTAGACCGAATAGCGGGGATTACGCTCCCGCACAAGCGTTGACGATGAAGACGCCGTAGCCAACCTCTAGGTCGCGGAGAACTCGGCGCGACGAAGACGACGAAGATGACCCCGAGGTCGGGTGGAGGAATTAGGCCTCCGAGTACCGCTAGCGCAGCACCTCGCAGGGAGTCGCACACATACGGTGGAGACGACGGCCTCCGAAGCTCCAGTCCAGGACGAGCAGCGGAAGACTTGGACCGGAACACCAGCAGCGCGGCAGCGGGCTATGGTGGAAGAGATCCCCCTCCTCTACTCGGCGCGGCTCTGACAAGGGAACCACGAGATCGAGAGAGAAATTGGGAATTAATTGGTGAATTAAAAGGCCAGGGGTGCCCCTTCTTATATAGGCTCCCAGGGGGAGCCAACCTTGACAGCCAGGCAATGTGGGACTATCCCCCATTGCCTGGTTCGGCCAAACCAGGTGCGCCGGCCCTAGGTGGGCCCCATTTGGCCCACCTAGGCCGGCCAAGCCTCCCCCACAAAATTCCCTTGAGGGTTTTCCCCCCCATGGGCCTTCTTTCGACCAGAAGGCCCATTTAGGGAAATCAGCCTAAATAAATCCAAAAATAAATATATAAAATCATATTTGCATATTAATTACACTAATTAATATAAAAATAATATATATAATTTTTCCTAGCTCCGAAAACTCTTTCGGCGCTGCCCGATCTCCATCGGACCCCTCCCGGGACGTTCCCGGTGATCTCTTTCCTTTCCGGTTGTCTTGTCGAAACCCCTTAAGTGTGTTACCCTAGCGGTTCGATATAATATCAGGTATGATCAAGACTCCTCAATGATCAACGACTAACTCGTAGGCCTGGACCCCATGAATTAACCCCTGAGATATAACAAATGACTTTCATCTATCAAATCTGGACGTATAGTTTTAAACCCTTTGTCATGGCGATACTTAGCGTGTCCGAGCATCATTCTCAGATATCTCCATACCTAGCATGATCTCGTTACCGACATCGCTATCTTCTACTCGTCTATGATATTATGTCAGCTGGTAACCTAGTCACATGTTTGCAAACTCATTTGACATAATCTCACCGAGTGGGCCCTAGAGTATCTATCCGGCTATGCGGACTGACAAATCACGCTGTTGACCCCTCGTCTCAACTACTCCTTTCCGATACCCAAAAGTATCACCGTTATTGTCATACTAAATAAGATACGACGTTTGGTGCGATCAAAGTATCTTCCAGGAATACCAATAGGAGTTGATCTCATGGTCTTAAGGCGTAATGACTATGTCCTATAAATACTGGGTACGTCCATCACATCGTTACTCCTAACGATATGACTTCCGTTGCCGACCGGCGCCATGCCCTATGATCGGAAAACCTCGATCATCAATCGCGCAATGAAACTAGTCTTAGTAGAGGCTACTAGGGACCTGGTTGTATATCTACCACACCTGTATTAATGTTTCCGCTTAATACAGTTATAGCATGGTATAAAACATATAATGAATGATTGGGATATTGCCAATAAACTATGTTTATTAAGTGCCTCTAGGGCATATTCCCTTCACTTGTTACTCTTGGGTCTTTGGACCCTAGACGCCTTTTGTGGCCGGCCTTTTGTGGCTAAGATCTTTTGTGGTCAAGACCTTTTGTGGTCACTTGAGAGCCCCCAATTAAGTTGTGGGTGTGTGCCTCAAGACTTGGCAGCCCCCAATTAAGTTGTGGGTGTGTGCCTCAAGAGTTGTACGGGATTCGATCTCCGCCCCAAAGGAGATCAATAGTGGAAGGTGAACTCGAACCTTTTGTGGTTGAGTTCATCAGGAGAAGAAGGTGAGCCTTTGTGGCGTTGCGGCTAACCTGTTGTGGTTGCGCACACCTCTCCAAACGAGACGTACACCTTTGGGTGGAACTCGGGAATACATCCTCGTCTCCGCGTGCCTCGGTTATTTCTATACCCGAGCTCTTTACTTATGCACTTTACATTGTGATAGCCTTCGTGCTTGAAGTCTTATATCTTGCTATCATCTTGTTACTTGTATTGCTTAGCTTAAGTTGTTGGTGCACATAGGTGAGCCTAGTTTATATATCTAGGTTGTATGCTTGTTAAAGTAAACCTCTAGTTTTATTCCGCCTTTATCAAGCAAACCGGAATTTCCGGGTCACTCTTGGACCGGCTATTCCGGCTACTCGGAATTTCCGGGTCATTCGTGGACCGGATATTCCGGCTCCTCGAAAAAGTTTTAAATCGCCTATTCACCCCCCCTCTAGGCGACGTCTATCCGTTCACCTACCATATCACCGCCGCCGCAATGTCGCCCCTCCTGTTTCACCTCCCGCCATGGACGAACCCCATGAGGTACCCGTAGAACTCCAACAGCTTCTCCTCCGAGACGAATTACGCCACCCCGGCGCTACGGAAAGCGTGGTTCAGCCGGGCGAGCCGACATATTTCCGGCGCGCCCAGCCGGAGGAGCACCTCCGCCGCGCACAGATCCGGCATGTCGCCCAACGACCCGCAGTTTTCCTACTCCGCAACCGCGAGGTCCGAAGCTCCAGCGCGCATGCAGCCTCCGTGCGAAACGCCGCCGTGCTTAGAAATTCCGAGACAGCGCAAGCGCCTAGAGCGCCGGTGATTAATTCCAGCTAGTGAACGGATAGACGTCGCCTAGAGGGGGGGGGGGGGGGTGAATAGGCGATTTAAAACTTTTTCCGAGGAGCCGGAATATCCGGTCCAAGAATGACCCGGAAATTCCGGTATGCTTGATAAAGGCGGAATAAAACTAGAGGTTTACTTTAACAAGCATACAACCTAGATATATAAACTAGGCTCACCTATGTGCACCAACAACTTAAGCTAAGCAATACAAGTAACAAGATGATAGCAAGATATATGACTTCAAGCACGAAGGCTATCACAATGTAAAGTGCATAAGTAAAGAGCTCGGGTATAGAAATAACCGAGGCACGCGGAGACGAGGATGTATTCCCGAGTTCCACCCAAAGGTGTACGTCTCGTTTGGAGAGGTGTGCGCAACCACAACAGGTTAGCCGCAACGCCACAAAGGCTCACCTTCTTCTCCTGATGAACTCAACCACAAAAGGTTCGAGTTCACCTTCCACTATTGATCTCCTTTGGGGCGGAGATCGAATCCCGTACAACTCTTGAGGCACATACCCACAACTTAATTGGGGGCTGCCAAGTCTTGAGGCACACACCCACAACTTAATTGGGGGCTCTCAAGTGACCACAAGAGGTCTTGACCACAAAAGGTCTTGGCCACAAAAAGCCGGCCACAAAAGGCGTCTAGGGTCCAAAGACCCAAGAGTAACAAGCTCTCAAGTAATACCACCACGAATCCTCGTGGAGGGCTCAAACCGATGCAAATGCAATGGCAAGAGCACACGAAGTGCTCAAGTCCTTCACTCTCAAATTCCAACACAACAACAAATGTTTATGGGGGAATAAGAGAGAAAGAACAAAGGAAACCACAAAGGAGTCAAATCCTTCACTCCCAAATCCCACCAAAAGCAACTAATGCTTATGGGGGGATAAGAGAGGAAGAACAAAGAAGAAGAACCACAAAGGAACTCCAAGAACTAGATCCTCTAAGTTCCCCTCACTTAGAGGAGAGATGGATTGGTAGGATTGTAGATCTAGATCTCCTCTCAACTTTCCCTAAAGAATATGGAAGATTCAATGGAGGGATTGAGAGGGAAGTGAGCTTTCCAAGGTCAACAATGGAGTAGGAGAGAGGGAAAAGTCGTGCTGCCTTGGATTAGCTGGGGAGGAAGAAGGGGAGGGGTATTTATACCCCTCCAGGAAATATAGCCGTTGGCTGTTTCGACACTCGGAAATTCCGGTATAAGTGAGACTCGGAAATTCCGGTCATCCGGAAATTCCGGTCTAAGAGAGACTCGGAAATTCCGGTCACCCGGAAATTCCGAGTCCATGAAATTTCCGAGCTGAAATTCCGGCTAGAGTCAGAACCAAAACCAAACTTTTCCTTAGCCGTTTCTGGAGGACTTTTCTGTGTGCACTCGGAAATTCCGGTAGACGGAAATTTCCGAGCACAATTTCCGACTGGAGTCAGAACCCTTTTTCTCCTTTCCTTAGCCGTTTTCTTGGATGAGTTGGGGAACCGGAAATTCCGGTAAAGCGGAATATCCGACCCCAAAAATCCGAATCAGCAAAAACAACGAAGGAAAACTGCTATAACTTTTGCAAATGAACTCCAAATGAGGTGAGACCAATTTTGTTGGAAAGATAGCGACGATGAGCACCCAACAAAATATTTCATCCCATAAATAGAGTAAAATCACCACACATGGCAAGGTGTGGGACTTTCCTCATGGTAGAACCGACAATATTTCCGACACCGAAAACGCAACAAGTTGTCCAAAGTAAAACCGATTTCGATGAACAAGAGCTTGACATGGAGATAAACCAAGCTCTAATTTCTCACCAACATAAAAGCCAAATAAGAACCAAGAAACATGATATGCCAAGTATGCAAAGGTTTGAGCTCTCCACAACGATGCGATCAAGTTACTAACTTGAGAACCCCTCTTGATAGTACGCCTATCTATCCTATAGCCCTATCAAGATCATACCTTTGCCTTGAGAATTCCACTTGAGTTGGATGAAGACTATCTTGATCTCTTCAAGAAGCTTCTCTTGGTCTTGGTCTTGCACATCTCACCTTGATGACGATCACCACATGACGTCATCCTCCATGAGCTATATGAAATCTTCATTTGATGCAAGCCCATGGGAAGATACCTAACCTCATATAATGATACCACACACACATATATCATGGGTTAGTTCACAAAGCTATGCGGACAAGTGTTTACCATCCCAAGAGATACATGATCGCTCTTGGTACATCTTGTAACTTTGTCTGTTGATCAACATCTTGATCAACCTTGTATCTTCCAACATTTCTTCACTAATATGATGTCTTGAATCCTTCAAGACATACTTGCAATATGATCCACTCAACGCATAAGCTTCAAGAGTCCAATACATCAACTCCACAACTCCATGGACATGATCTATAATGATATCACAATGCAAACATTAGTCCATAGAGATTGTCATTCAATTACCAAAACCACACATGAGGAAAAATGCTCTTTCAGCTAGCCTGCTAGAAATTCCAAGGTGTTTGTGTTACAAGCACCTGAGAGCTAGCGCGCCAAGTGAAGGAGATATGCCCTAGAGGCAATTAATAAAGTGTATTCTTTATCATATCTCGTTTGTTCATGATAGGTTTTTGTGTCATGCTAGAACCGTATTAAGCGGAAACATTAATGCGGGTGTGATACGCAAACAACCAGGTCCCTAGTAGCCTCTACTAAGACTAGTTTCGTTGCGCGATTGATGATCGAGGTTTCCCGGTCATGGGGCATGGTGCCGGTCGGCAATGAGAGTCATATCGCTGGAGAGTGATGTGATGGACATACCCAGATTTGGAGAACGTAGTCGTTACGCCTTTGACCGTGAGATCAACTCTTATTGATATTCCCGGAAGATACTTTGATTGCACCAAACGTCGTATCTTATTTAGTATGACAATAACGGTGATACTTTTGGGTATTTGAAAGGAGTATTGAGACGAGGGGTCAAGAGCGGGATTTGCCAGTCCGCATAGCAGGATAGATACTCTCGGGCCCACTCGGTGAGATCATGTCTAATGAGCTTGCAAGCATGTGACTAGGTCACGGAGACATGAGATCATGAACGAGTAGAAGATAGCGTCGTCGGTAACGAGGTCGGGATTAGGTATGGAGATATCTATGGAACGACACTCGGACGTGCTAAGTATCGCTATGGCAAAAGGTCTAAGACTTCACGTTCATGTTTGATAGATGAAAGTCATTCGTTATATCTCAGGGATTAATTCATGGGGTCCAGGCCTACGGATTAGTCGTTGATCATTGAGAAGTCTTGATCATACCTGATATTATATCGAACCGTTAGGGTAACACACTTAAGGGGTTTCGACAAGACAACCGGAAAGGAAGGAGATCACCGGGAGCGTCCCGGGAGAGGTCCGATGGAGATCGGGCAGCGCCGAAAGAGTTTTCGGAGCTAGGAAATATTATATATATTATGTTTGATATTAATTAGTGTTATTAATATGCAAATATGATTTTATATATTTATTTTCGAATTTATTAAGGCAAATTTCCCTAAATGGGCCTTCCGGACGAAAGAAGGCCCAAGAGGGGGAAATTCGCTAGGGGAATTCGGTGGGGGCCAGGAGGGCTGCCCCAGGTGGGCCAAGGGGCCACCAAGGGGGCCGGCGCACCTCCCAAGCCGCACCAGGCTATGTGGGGATAGTTCCACATTGCCTGGCTGGCAAGGTTGGCTCCCCTTGGGAGCCTATATAAGAAGGGGCACCCCCAGCCTTTTAATTCACCAATTAATTCCTGATTTCTCTCTCGATCTCCTGGTTCCCAAGTCGGAGCCGCGCCGAGCAAAAGAAAGAGGGGATCTCCTCCACCATAGCCCGCTGCCGCGCTGCTGGTGTTCCGGTCCAAGTCTTCCGCTGCTCGTCCTGGACTGGAGCTTCGGAGGCGTCGTCTCCACCGTACGTGTGCGACTCCCTGCGAGGTGCTGCGCTAGCGGTACTCGGAGGCCTGCTTCCTCTACACGACCTTGAGGTCGGCTTCGTCGGTCTGCATCGACAACGTTTGTGCGGGAACGTAATCCCCGCTTTCGGTCTACAAGGGTACGTATTCCGATCTCCGTTCGTACTACTATATCTGCATAGAATAGATCTTGGCTAGTTTAAGGACATCGTTGCTAGGAATTTTTTTGTTTTCTGCACACGATCCCCTTCAGTGGTATCAGAGCCGATCTATCGTAAGATATAGTTGTACGCTGTTAGAACCCGTGCTCTGCACGCGGGCACCGTTCCTGTTATTTGCTACCCTCTAGCGTGCACTTGTGTATTCCAGCGGCATTGAGTTGATGAAGCGGCCCGGACCGACTTTACGCGGACGCTTACGCGAGACTGGTTCCACTACTGACATACGGCTTGTACCGTATCTGTGGCTGGCGGGTGACAGTTTCTCTCTCTTTAGTTGGTCTTCGCATTTTCAATGGAGGGACTGAAAGGGATGCTTAAACATGCAATTATTGGATCGTTGTTGTGGTCATAAGATTCGTACGTATGAAGCGGTTCTATTTACGAAAGCCCCAAGCCACGTAAAATATGCAAAAGATAAAGTAGAAGCGTCTAACTTTATTTTGCAGGGGCTATGTGATATGGTCAAGGTAGGTTTATTAAATTGTTTACAAACTGCGGGCGCCAAGAAGACCATGGCGCGATGGACTATATCACATTGCATTACATTTGATGTTTTGTGTGCATCTTATTTTTGTGTGATTGTGTGTTACACGGCGGTAGCTGAATAAGATGATCCCTTCAAAATACCACTAGTGTTCTCCCTCCAACGCGCACCACCAATAAAGTTCTACGTTATGAGGCAGGCCGTGATGATCGGGTGTCAGACATATCTTCGTTCGCATACGGTGGGTGTAAGCCATGTTGCACAAGCGTCAGCGTGGAGGTCTTTGGTGGCGAGCCTAGCATACTCAGAGGTATGGCCTCGGAACAGGAAGACCGAAAGGTCGAGCACGAGTCACAAAATTGGTGTGGCGGACGATTTTGTCTACTCTTGAAGTTGTGCCGCCGGCTTTGATGATGAGGGGTGGTGCAATGGATGGGGGTCGTGTAATCGCTTAAACGACAAGGAGGGATGTTCGTTTGAGTGGGAGTTATGTTAGTTATTTTCTAAAATACTATAACTCAAAATTATTATGAACAAAGTCTTATGTTGTTGCAAATTCCATTGTAGATGTCTCGCCCCTCGTTTAACCTAGGTCTGTTCCTTGAGAAAGAAAAGCTTAATACCAATGGGTCAAACTTCATGGCCTGGTTCCGCAACCTGAGGATCCTCCTCACTCCCCATAGGGTGGCCTACGTCATTGAGGCCGCCATAGGTGACCCTCCTGCAGATGATGCCTCTGAGGATGAGAAGAAGGTCTTCCAGACCCGATCGGAGGATTCTGCCTTTGTCCAGAGTGGCATGCTCTACGCCATGGAAGCCGACCTGCAGAAGCGCTTTGAGAAGATGAGCGCCTTTGAGATCATCTCGGATCTTAAGGCTGTCTTTGCGCCGCAGGCTAAGGCTGAGAGATATGAGGCTTCTGAGCTTTTCTTCTCAGCCAAGATGGAAGAGCATAGCAGTGTGAGCGAGCATGTAGTCAAGATGTCTGGCTACGTTCAACGCCTGAATGCTCTGGAGTGCAAGATTCCCGATGAGCTGGCGATTGACAGGGTGTTGCAATCGTTGCCACCAAGCTACAAAGGCTTCGTCATGAACTACAACATGCAGGGCATGGCTAAGTCCCTGGGTGAAGTGTTCGTGATGCTCAAGACTGCTGAGGTAGAGATTAAGAAGGAGCACACGCTGTTGATGGTCAACAAGACCGTTGATTTCAAGAAGTCCGGTGGCAAGGGAAAGCAGAGCTGGAACTCCCGGAGGGAGGCAAAGTTGGCTGCCAAGCCCAGGACTATCAGGTCTGGTCCTAGAGCTAGCGTGGAGTGTTTCTACTGCAAGGGGAAGGGTCACTGGAAGCGCAACTGCCCCAAGTATCTGGAGGATAGGAAGTCTGGCAAGACGGTCGACAAAGAGAAAGGTATATTTGATATACATGTTATAGATGTGTACCTTACATCCGCCCGGAGCAATACGTGGGTATTTGATACTGGTTCTGTTGCTCATATATGTAACTCTCAAGAGGAGTTACGGAATAGAAGGCGGCTGGCGAAGGATGAGGTGACGATGCGCGTCGGCAACGGATCGAGAGTCGACGTGGTGGCTGTCGGCACACTCCCTCTGCATCTACCATCGGGATTAGTTTTGGTTTTAAATAAATGTTATTTTGTGCCATCCTTGAGTGTAAACATTATAAGTGGGTCTTGCCTGTTACAAGACGGTTATTCATTTAAATCAGTGTCAAGCAATTGTGCTATTTATATGAATGATATCTTTTATGTTGATGCTCCCGAGAATAACGGTTTATTCTTGTTGAATCTCGATCGTAGTACTCACATCCATAACATAGAAGCCAAACGAATTAAGTGTAGTGACGATACCGCCATGTTTTTGTGGCATTGCCGTCTTGGTCATATTGGTATAAAGCGCATGAAGCGACTCCACTCCGATGGACTCTTGGACTCGTTGGATTTCGGATCCCTCGATACATGCGAACCATGCCTTATGGGCAAAATGACCAGGACACCGTTCAAAGGTTTCGTTGAACGGGCGTCGGATTTGTTGGGGATCATACATACAGATGTGTGTGGACCGATGAGCGTTTCGACACGCAATGGTTATCGTTACTTCGTCACCTTCACTGATGACTTGAGTAGATACGGTTATATCTATTTGATGAAACACAAGTCTGAAACGTTTGAAAAGTTCAAAGAATTCCAGAGTGAAGTTGAGAATCAGCTTAATAGGAAAATCAAGCATCTCCGATCCGATCGTGGTGGAGAGTACTTGAGTTTTGAGTTTGGCACACATCTGAAGAGTTGTGGCATAGTGCCCCAACTTACGCCCGCCGGAACGCCGCAGCGTAACGGTGTGTCCGAGCGACGTAATCGTACTCTACTGGATAGTGTCCGATCTATGATGTCTCTTACCGATCTGCCTGTGTCCTTCTGGGGTTATGCGTTAGAAACAGCCGCATTCATTTTAAATAGGGCTCCGTCCAAGTCCGTTGAAACGACGCCGTATGAATTATGGTATGGCCAAAAGCCTAAGTTATCGTTTATAAAGGTTTGGGGTTGTGAGGCGTACGTTAAGAAACTGCAGCCCGACAAACTCGAACCGAAGTCGGAGAAAGTCGTCTTTGTAGGATATCCGCGGGAAACCGTTGGGTACACCTTCTACAACCAAGCTGAGGGAAAAACTTTTGTCGCGAAGACCGGTGCCTTTCTAGAGAAGGAGTTTCTCGCGAAAGGAGTAAGTGGGAGGAAGGTAGACCTCGATGAAATCGTTGATCCTGAACTCGAGATTCCGAGTGGCGCAACGGAAGCAATTCCGGAAACGTCCTCCGTGGAAGGAGTGGGAGAAACTGTCGAGGAAGATGTTCTACCTCGTAGGTCTGGTTGATCTCGGATCCCACCAGAATGGTATGGCAACATGGTTTGCACCGTCATGCTAGTCGAGCAAGACGAACCTACGAACTACAAGGAGGCGATGGAGAGTCTAGAGTCCGAGAAATGGCTTGAAGCCATGAAATCCGAAATATGATCCATGTACGATAACAAAGTGTGGACTTTGGTAGATATTCCCGAAGGGCGCAAGGCCGTCGAGAATAAGTTGATCTTTAAGAAGAAGACTGATGCTGATGGTAATGTGACCGTCTATAAAGCTCGGCTTGTCGCAAAGGGTTTCCGACAAGTTCATGGAATTGACTACGATGAAACTTTTTCACCGGTAGCGATGCTTAAGTCTATTCGGATTTTGTTAGCGGTAGCTGCCTACTATGATTATGAAATCTGGCAGATGGACGTCAAAACGGCCTTCCTGAATGGAAACATTGAGGAAGAGTTGTACATGGTACAGCCGGAAGGTTTTGTCGATCCAGGAAGTGCTAACAAGGTGTGCAAGCTTCAGCGATCCATCTATGGATTGAAGCAGGCATCTCGGAGCTGGAATCTTCGCTTTGATGAGGTAATCAAAGGTTTCGGATTTATCCAGAATGTGGAAGAGGCCTGTATTTACAAGAAAATGAGTGGGAGCTCGGTTGTGTTCTTAGCACTGTATGTTGACGACATATTGCTAATAGGGAATGATGTGGAACTTCTGAATAGCGTGAAGGAATATTTAAACAGTAAGTTTTCCATGAAGGACTTAGGAGAAGCTGCGTATGTTTTAGGCATAAAAATCTAGATCAAGGCGCCTATTAGCACTAAGTCAGAGTACTTATCTTGATAAAATATTGAAGCGTTTTCATATGGAGAAGGCAAAGAAGGGTTCTCTGCCGGTTATCAAGAATAAGATATTGCGTAAGGCGCAGTGTCCGGTGACGGAACTGGGTAAGGCCGAAATGACGAAACATCCTTATGCTTAAGCCATAGGATCGATCATGTATGCAATGTTGAGTACTAGACCAGATGTGGCATTAGCTCTAAGTTTGACAAGCCGGTTCCAGAGTAATCCTGGAATGCCGCATTGGGTAGCTGTTAAGAGCATTCTTAAGTATCTCAATAAGACAAAGGAAATGTTCCTTGTGTATGGTGGCTGCGATGAGGAACTTGGCGTAACGGGTTACGTAGATGCAAGTTTCTGCTCAGACCCCGATGACTGTAAGTCACAGACAGGTTACGTGTTCAAGGTGAATGGAGGCGCCGTGTGCTGGAGAAGTGGGAAGCAACCCATAGTCGCACAATCTACAATGGAGTCGGAGTACATTGCTGCCTGCGAGGCCGCGAATGAAGCTGTGTGGCTGAGGAAGTTCGTCATCGAACTTGGAGTGTTCCCGAGCGTGCAAGACCCCGTGGTCCTCTTCTGCGACAATACGGGTGCCATTGCGAACGCCAAGGAGCCAAGGTCTCACTCCACTGCCAAACACATTCTCCGACGCTTCCACGTGATACGTCAGTACGTACAAGGAGGCGATGTGAAGATTTGCAAAGTGCATACGGATCTGAATGTGGCAGATCCGCTGACGAAGCCTCTCCCGCTTGATAAGCATGAACAACACCAATTAGCTATGGGTGTTAGGCTTTTACCAAGTTGTAATCTAGATTAAGTTGTACTCTAGTGCAAGTGGGAGACTGAAGGAGATATGCCCTAGAGGCAATTAATAAAGTGTATTATTTATCATATCTCGTTTGTTCATAATAGGTTTTTGTGTCATGCTAGAATCGTATTAAGCAGAAACATTAATGCGGGTGTGATACGCAAACAACCAGGTCCCTAGTAGCCTCTACTAAGACTAGTTTCGTTGCGCGATTGATGATCGAGGTTTCCCGGTCATGGGGCATGGTGCCGGTCGGCAATGAGAGTCATATCGCTGGAGAGTGATGTGATGGACATACCCAGATTTGGAGAACGTAGTCGTTACGCCTTTGACCGTGAGATCAACTCTTATTGATATTCCCGGACGATACTTTGATTGCACCAAACGTCGTATCTTATTTAGTATGACAATAACGGTGATACTTTTGGGTATTGGAAAGGAGTATTGAGACGAGGGGTCAAGAGCGGGATTTGCCAGTCCGCATAGCAGGATAGATACTCTCGGGCCCACTCGGTGAGATCATGTCTAATGAGCTTGCAAGCATGTGACTAGGTCATGGAGACATGAGATCATGAACGAGTAGAAGATAGCGTCGTCGGTAACGAGGTCGGGATTAGGTATGGAGATATCTATGGAACGACACTCGGACGTGCTAAGTATCGCTATGGCAAAAGGTCTAAGACTTCACGTTCAGGTTTGATAGATGAAAGTCATTCGTTATATCTCAGGGATTAATTCATGGGGTCCAGGCCTACGGATTAGTCGTTGATCATTGAGGAGTCTTGATCATACCTGATATTATATCGAACCGCTAGGGTAACACACTTAAGGGGTTTCGACAAGACAACCGGAAAGGAAGGAGATCACCGGGAGCGTCCCGGGAGAGGTCCGATGGAGATCGGGTAGCGCCGAAAGAGTTTTCGGAGCTAGGAAATATTATATATATTATGTTTGATATTAATTAGTGTTATTAATATGCAAATATGATTTTATATATTTATTTTCGAATTTATTAAGGCAGATTTCCCTAAATGGGCCTTCCGGACGAAAGAAGGCCCAAGAGGGGGAAATTCCCTAGGGGAATTTGGTGGGGGCCAGGAGGGCTGCCCCAGGTGGGCCAAGGGCCCACCAAGGGGGGCGGCGCACCTCCCAAGCCGCACCAGGCTATGTGGGGATAGTCCCACATTGCCTGGCTGGCAAGGTTGGCTCCCCTTGGGAGCCTATATAAGAAGGGGCACCCCTAACCTTTTAATTCACCAATTAATTCCTGATTTCTCTCTCGATCTCGTGGTTCCCAAGTCGGAGCCGCGCCGAGCAAGAGAAAGAGGGGATCTCCTCCACCATAGCCCGCTGCCGCGCTGCTGGTGTTCCGGTCCAAGTCTTCCGCTGCTCGTCCTGGACTGGAGCTTCGGAGGCGTCGTCTCCATCGTACGTGTGCGACTCCCTGCGAGGTGCTGCGCTAGCGGTACTCGGAGGCCTACTTCCTCTACACGACCTTGAGGTCGGCTTCGTCGTTCTGCATCGACAACGTTTGTGCGGGAACGTAATCCCCGCTTTCGGTCTACAAGGGTACGCATTCCGATCTCCGTTCGTACTACTATATCTGCATAGAATAGATCTTGTCTAGTTTAAGGATATCGTTGCTAGGAATTTTTTTATTTTCTGCACACGATCCCCTTCAGCAAGAACCGCACTTGCCAGAGGAAGAAAGCCGCCAGCCAGTCTCCCGACACGCACGCCCGACGCCTGCCCGACAACCCCGCGCGACATGCCGCTCGCCAGCTTCCATCAACGCCTGATAGCATCCTCGCTAGCCGCGACCGCTCGCCGCATGTCCGACGAACATGCCCTTACTGCCCGATGACCCAATATTCAGAACGCTGGACAGATAGAATACAAAAACATGAGCAGGTCACGATCTTGAGGTTCAGGTAACAAATTCCCCTGCCTAGGTTCAGGTCATAGTCTTCAGTTGTGGTATAGGTTAATCAATTAACTGAAATTAAGTGCAACAATTCTCTGTACAAGACATCACTTAACTTTCTTGCTACATATATTAATCAGAATATTGTACTTTCTTGCTACATATATTAATCAGAATATTGTATTTGTATGTGTTGTGTTCAAGTCAATTGCTTAAACAAGAGCATATTTGAGGAATCAGAGAACGCTTTGCTTTGGCCGGAAGCAAAGTATCTGAGTCAATTAATTCAGAACGGAGGAATTAGTAGTTAGAAGGGGTCATGAGACACATGTACTCCCTCCGTTCTTAATTAATTGACTCAGATTTAGTACAACTTACACTAAATCTCGGCACCGCCGTCGACTAATCAGGGCCGGCCCAGAGGGCGGGGCAGAGGGGCGACCGCCCTGGCCCCAGAGTGGTAGGGGCCCAACCAAATTAATACAGATTTACATAGATACATTTAAGAAAAATAAAATAAAGAAAAATCAGCTAGGGCAAAACCCGCGAGCAGAGAGAGTTTATTGTTTAGATCAATGAGTGTCGTTGCTACAGCGTCGGGTGGTACACCATTAAGAGGATATGCATTTCAATGCCAACGACAGCGGTGACTAGCCAACTGATGAGGTAGCTAACACCAAGTGATGTAGCACACAAATATTTTAAAGTGCAACCAACATTTAGGCGACAAATGGTTGGCACACGTGGCTATCATGATGGGGGCACTCGTTCCCACCTGGTGGTGGTATAAACAAGGTCATATCAAGAGGCTAACACAGACATCATGCAAACATGACAACCACCACGGTACTCCAGAGTATAGGACACCGGAAAATAGAGTATTCTCACAATCATCGTATATTTTTCTATTATATTCTAGAAAGTGTTAATTCGTTTAAACAAGTTATTTTTTTATCAGGAGGAAGTCTTCCTACAAAACCACGGGTGAAAACAAACTGGGTACCACGTAGGGAAAAACTAGTCGGTTTTCCAGTGAAAAGTACAATTTAGTTGGAATTAACAAGTTTAATTAAACTATTAGTATGTCTTCTTCGGGAGCCCAATAAATCATAGTAAAGGTACACATTTCTATTTGAGAAAGTTACATGAGAAGTTGTGTGGACTAAATATAGCAAATATATTTTGATGAGACTAATAGATCAAATAGTATAAATGTGTCGTGCGTTTTGTTATTGAACACAATGCAACTTATTAGACAAATCAAGCTATATGCTACTTATGACTTGATATGGTACAAACCGGTATTAAAATATTTTGTAGAGTATAGTCAATATATATGTCTCATAAATATTAAGGATGATTAATTATTTATTATACATCAAAAAATGAGAAGGTGTATAATTATTTTTAATTTTTAGTTTATGTAAAATTATATTTGAGTATATTACAATAAAAGAAGATACTCATAAGATTTATATTTAAGTTAACTGTACCTTCATGTTGAGAATATATAATTTGCATTAAAAAAGAAAATATATACTATAAGATTGTATATATAATAAACTATGTTATATTTAAATATATGATTTATATTTAACTATAAGAGTTTGATATAATTATATTTATTAATTAACTCGCCCTGGGTCTAAAATTAGTTAGGACCGACCCTGGACGGATGAGTCGATCCAGGGGAGGAGGCGGTGGGCTTGCAGATCGAGCTGCTAAGCGAGACGAAGCGGCGACGCGCGGCCTGTGCCACGGCCCCGAGGCCGAGGACGATCGATGGGGTGGGGTGGGAAGTGTAGTGGTGGTGCGAGTCCTGTGTTTCTCTCCCTATATAATGGATGGACCGGCCGGAGACGCCCTCTCCCGTATGGATCTTACTCACTACTGTAGCACTGCTCCCGAGAACCATCCATCGGTTATTAACGCACCTTGTTTACTAGCTCTATTCCTAATAAATTGGGACCCTCACAAATGATTCCCGAACCTCTCTCCGTATATATAGGGAGCAATATTTATAGCATCCACTTAATTATTGTGCTATATGTGAATGTAGTATTAATTTAATGCCATATAAATTGCTACTACATTTTGTTATAAACTTGATCAAACTTTAATAAGTTCGACTTACACCCGATGGCGCGGTGACGCGAGTGCACAAGGTGGCCGACCATATACCCCCGATGCACCCTCTCGCCCGGAACACGATCATGTTGGTGATCATGTGGTCGGTGTGGAAGTCGCGGAACAACATGGTGTTTGACGCGGATAGGCTCTCCCTTACTCGTGTGCTTGGACTGGTCGCAGACCATCTGAGACTGTGGGTGGTTCGTTCCCCGCGCAGAGTGGACCTCGGCAGCCTCCACGCCTGGTGTGACGACCTCGTTGGTTGATCACACGTACTGCCCCTCTGGCTTCCCCTCTCTTCCCCCCCCCCCCCTATTGTTTTCCTCTCGGGTGGTATGCCGCCCCATGTGCGTCGCGCCTCCTGTTTTAGTTGCGCGGCGTTGCTGCCCCTTTGTACATCCCCGTATTTATGAAAAATCGTTCAGGTGGGCTTTTCGCCCCCCGTTACTTGCTTTCAAAAAAATAAGTTCGACTTACACTCAGGAGGCCGACTGAGCACCACTAGTCACAAGCTCACACTCACACATTACCTTTGCGCTATACTTGAACATTTATCTGAATTAAAGTTTTCTTCACCACAAACACTTACTATTGATTTGGTAGTCTTCCTTTAACATTACGATCTACATGACGCGCAATGCTTTGATGACGTGCAGTATTGGTTATCTTTAGGCCAACATTAAGTTTCCGAGTATTAGTTGGCTCGTCACTTGACCAATTTGAATTAGGGACAATATTATACATCATCAGTGATTAAATCATCTACTTCCTTTGAATGCAACATCCCTTTATAACACAATCTATGCAAGCAAAACTGTCATTCGTGTGAAGCAAAACATAAAAAAGTGCCACAATTTGCACACAAAAAATGCTTCCACCACCCAGAACCCAGCGCATAAACACTACAAAAACACGTTTGCAACATATGAAACACTCTGTGTAGCATAAACACAAAATAACATTGCAGCATTTTACACGTTGCTAGAAATCCAAAACATACACGCCTACAACAAACCGCAACACCGTTGTCAACATTAAAATATTCTTCAAAAAGAACTTGTGTGACCTAGACTTGAGAAAGGAGGCACCACCATAATGGCGGTCGTTCGAGCTTACATTGGCGAGACCACGAGGTGGTGGTACCTGGAGGAGAGCGTAGATGCATCGCCCCGTTGAGCTCGCGGCTGCACAATTCATGCTGTAGGGCTTACTCGGTGAGCAGCAGAAAGTTTCATGGCCGACGACGCGACGGAAAGGCGTGTGTTATGAGATGGAATTTATTATTGACCCACATAGTGAGGGTTACCCACCATTCCCTAGCACATGTGGTCGATTCCATTTGGAGTGCTCTATAGACACGTATGCGTGCAGGCGAGTATATTAAGTTAGTTAATTATTAATTAATGACTTAATGTGAATAGATTAATTTAGACTAGCCTAGATGAACAAGTTGGTGACAGGGGAGTACTGTAGGCTGTAGCAGTGCCAGGTTTACACCGCGCCAGCCAAGCAAAAGATCATAACTGCACGGTGATTACACCAAACCGGCCTGAGTTAACAAATTCGTGGGGCCCGCTCATATATTCTCGTGCTCCGTTAACGTGCGTCACAAGTTGGTCACATCCAAGGCTTGGGTAGTGGGGTGGACTGGAGAATTCACAGTGACCACTTAATTAGTTACTATCTCCTCTCTCTTAAATAATCCCGTCGTCAACTAATTAATTAGTAACTCTAAACACAAAAGTCTCACACATGAAATGTGAGATTTAGACTGTCCGATCACCACGACATAGTAATTTTTCTTGCAACGATTTGCCTCGTCGTCTGCCATGCATGCATGCACGACGTAGCATGTTTGCCTTGTTTATCCTGATTTATATATATATACTCCTCCTTTCTACATAAGATTAATTTTATTTGTATAAAATTGAATGTACTTAGACATGTTCTAAGGCTAGATATATCTACAGTTAGACTAATGGAGGTATATCTAATATGAAACGTTTATCTAAAAAAGTCTAATATGAAACGGAGGGGTAGGTGATTGTAACTATTTTTCTAGACCAGCGATTGTAATTACGCCAATTAAATGATGTATGTTGTAGTATGCTAGTATACCGATATGCAATTAAAGTAAAAAATATTGTAGTAGCAGGTTTTTCTCGAGCTCCTGTAATATCGCTATTTTTGAAAATAAAAATTGTCCTTAAAAGTTTCAAAACAATCTAAAAAATATCATGCATGTTCAATGATATATTGACAAGCGTGCAAAATCTTAATGCAAAATACTTTCCGTTTTAACCTACACAAAAATAAAAAAACGTACATATCTGAGTATAGTGAAAGCTGTCCCATAGGGGAACCCTAGTGCACAAATTACTTCATGTTTTAATCATGGCGCCCCTTTCTTGCAGAAGCCGACGTGCCGTGGTGCTCTTGCCTTCTTGGACGACCACTCCGGGGAAGCGTTAGATCTTGTCGGGATCGGGCGATGGCGATGTTCTACGCCATGCTCCCCTCAGACCAATCTTTCTTGGAGTGATGGCCGGGTTGAACGACGTGTGGTTGTAAGGGTCGATGTTGGCAATGTTACCGATAGGGCTAATGTGCCAACGACGGTGGAGTGAGTAATGCAGGGGTCACGACAATGGTTGTGGTAGTCGGTTCTTCTTCGGTGCGTCCGCGGGTTTGCCTCGGGTTGTTTCCGCCCTAAAGTTGAAGTTGCGACGATGAGGCATGTGTGGAAATGATTACATGTGGTAGGTAGTTTGTCTGACGATTTGTTGTGGCACCAACCTCGCATAGGTCTCCTTCATAATCTGAGCTGCATTATCCTCTTTGCGAGTGCTGAGTGTTTTGTGAAGCTTTGCTCGACCTGAGTTTGAAATGTCTCTATGGTCATTTGTGGCGAAGTCGGAGTTACTTATCAAGGAGTAGATATGTTGACTGCACGTGTTTAAGGGGAAGTGATGACGATGCCTCCTATGTGCTACCTTGATGAGGCCTCTTTGTTGTGGTTTGTGTGAGGGTTTTTTTTTGTAAGTGCGGCTCAACGGTTGTGAAGGTTTTTAGCCTTTTAAAATTAATAGGATATTTCTCCTTTTCTTCTTAATTAATGGATGAGAAAAATCTTGCCTCCATTCCAAAAAATAACGTAGGATAATTGAGCTACCAAACATAGCTTAGCAACAAAATATCAATAAATAATATTTTTGTTTATTGAGACTTGTGTCGACTAATCAATGGAGAAAAACTCTATAAGGACCCATAAAGATATTTTTCATGTCACATGGGAGCATGACTAAGTATGAGGCCAAATATTGTCAAAAGGTATCGGAAATATGATGTGGTACGTGCCTCCTAACTAGTGCATATTGCATACATAAGGAGAGCACACACGAATAAGAAAAATGCTCGAGGGAGAAGAATATTTTGCCTTGAGTGACGTTTTTGTTATACTAAATTTACATAGGATGAGAATCTTTGGCCTCTAGTGTCCACTCAGTTTATAACATTTTTCAATAATTTCATTTGGATTAGTTTTGGATATTTCTTCCTTTAGGTACAATAATATTACTTGAATTTTAGAGGGAAAATATGTGGATTGCATACATAAGTATAAACTATTTATTTAGTCATTGTTATGTTTAAAATGTTCACTAAGGTAGTTAATAAAACAACAAAACATGTGGCAGACAAGTCGACTTCAGAAGTTCAAGCCCTTTCTTAAGTATAGGTTTCTTGTGGATAGCGCTTTACTCTTTCATGCCACTTTACATTCAATTCATTTTAATAAGTCGACAATGGTTATTATAGGAATCAACTTTGAGAAAACTTATGATAAGATAAAATGGTAAATATTAAAAGTTTTTAAAATGAAGGATTTGCCTAAGTAGTATATGGGTGGTAATGAAGAAGTAGAGCGGATTGACGATATAAGGAGCTTATTTTGGGGTCACCACAATATTAGGTTAAAGTACCCTTTCTCTCATGTTCTTTATAACGTAGTTGTGGATTTAGTCGCCATGTTAATTAGTACGTGGTTTAGTTAATGTAGGTTTTAAAAATGCTATAGAATGCCATTTGTACAACATGTATATTTCAAGATGATTTAGAAAGTGTTAGGAATCTTAAATATATTTTTTTTGCTCATTCAAACATTTTTATGGCATAATAAATATTTACGTTCGTAAAAGTGAAGTATTTTCCTTTGGTAAAGCACAAGAGAGAATTCGGGAGTGTAAATTTCCTTTTCCTTTGGTAAAGCTCAAGAGAGAACTCGGAATTTCCTTTTCCACAGTTATTAGGTACTACCTCCAACCGTGAATGCTTGGCGTGGGAGATATGCTAAGCCAGTACAAATTAGTACAATGGTCGCGACAATCATAACTGATCAGAGGGAGTATGATTATACTCTTTTTTTTGCGAATGAAAACAAAAAACTACAAATATTATTATATTGTACAAAGATTTGCGGTGATAAGTTATTTCAACTACCAATATCATGTCATATCACTAGATCTAAGTGTTAATAATTCCGAGTGATTTGTTTTTGAGAATGAATAATTCTGAGTGAACAGAAGTAAGGAAGAAAAATAAAGCAAATTTGACTAGCCCACATGCTTTGCTCCCCTCACTTGCTAGGCCAGCCCACACGAAGCGAGCCCTGCCAGGGCTTCACCGGCACCCAGACCGGGCCCAAGTATATATGCCGCGTACGTTCTCGTTACGTGGGCCGCTCACATCCGTCCGATCACCCCACCCAGCCACCAATCCGACGGTCAGTTTCATCGAAGCGTGACGCTTTCTTCCCCAGGAAGGAGCTCGTGCTGACGACCAAACCGCCTCCGACTTCTTCCGTGCCATTCCTGACGTCCCCCCAAACCTTCGGAGAGTTCAAATCCGGCCACCTCCAACCACCATCCATCCATCCTGCAGACGAGGCGATGGCGTCGGCGGTGCGGCTGACCCCGAACGGCGTGGCGACGGCGCTGGCGGGGGACCTGAACCTCAGGCCAACCCTGCAGGTGCTCAACATGCGCAGCGTCAACGTCGACACCCCCGGCGGCGGCGGGCCGCGGGGGCGGGGCGACAGGTGGCGCGGCCTCGTCTCCGACGGCGTCGACTACGGCCCCGCCATGTTATCCGGCCAGCTCAGCGAGCTCGCGCGATCGGGGGCCGTCCGCCGTGGCACCGTCCTGCAGATGGACGAGTACGTCATCAGCGTCGTCGGCGGCAGAAGGTTCGCTCCCGCGTCGCCCGCCCCTCAGCCTCCTAGATCGATTTTGCTCGGCTCTTCGCGTCTGCGGTTAGGGCGGTTCCGGTTAGGGTTCGTGCTCGCGCGCGCGCGGGTATGTGTGGTCACTGGTCGCGGTTTATTGTTTCGATGCGGTTTTTGTGCTTGTGATTGGAGCCTGCTAGTTGGCCCCTGCGGTTTGCATTCGCTGAAATTGGTCGGCCGTCTAGCTTTACATTGATACTACTTCCCAGTATGTGCGAAAAATTGCTTAGCTGAACTGACGCTCAATGGTTATGTCCGTAGGTACTGCCAGTAGTGAACTAGTCCTGTCTCTCTAGGATAACAGTACTTTACTTAATCAGTGAGGGGTCGAGATTTTGTTCCACTGACCTGCTTGTGGAATCATTTAATTGCCTCTGATTGAATCGGATCATGGTATCCCTTTTTAGGATCAGAAATGACCTCTGTACCAATTAGATTGTGTTGTGAGTTGCGATACAGCTTGATGTTTGGTAACAGTTAATTCATTGGATTATACTTGTGCTACTCGTAACAGCCGCAGGATCGTAGATCTGGCGACTCTGCTCTGTGGCTGGTGCTCATTGTTTCTGGTTGGTTAGATGATGGTGTATGTTCCAATGAATGGATCTTTATTTGATATAACACTGAAGATATGAGTCAAATAGCCGGGAATATTCCCAGAAATAGAACGGAGAATATGGTCATTGTGATTAGATGAAATATATCACGTGTTACTTTTTGTTATGCGGGCAAAGTGTTGCTTTATAGTCGACTAGTCATCATGCTTTGCATCAATTAGGTTCCTTGTTTACTGGAGTAATTGGGTCATTGGGGTGCATGGAAGCTTGATTAATCACTTTAGTCTATGACTCTGGAGTCAGGTTCAGAGATGCCTGTGTCTTTATCTAGTTGAATCAATTAGGGGTTTGTACCTTTGAGCTGTATCCACTTGGTTCAGCAGTATACTTGATGTACAAGTTGACATGTACCAATTTTAGCTGCTGATTGACATTTCTTAATTGTTTGCCGGTGATCTGTCCGATAAATAGATGCTGTCGAAGCATGTCTATCGGCATGTGCCATGATTCAAGTTTGGCTCTAATATGTCTAAGTAAACGATGCATGTTCAAACATGTCCTTTACTTTGAGCTTATGTGGAATTATTTCTTGCTGTTGAGCTGATTTGTTGAATACTTGTAGGGTCTTCGTTGTTCTGAATTTGACAGTTCTCATCGCGGAGTGTGATATCATTGGGAACCCAGTGATTTCAGAAAGTGATTTGTCTAACCACACACCCCCAAGAGTGGAGCAATTTAATGGAACACGTCAATATGGTGGCATGGCAGGAAACCCGAATCCAGTAAGGCCCAATGGCAATGTTCCAGTCTTCCAACCTTCCTTGGCAGAGAAATCTTTGAATACACCCACTAGGCTCAGTAACAGAGCTCCCGCCGTCCAACCGACTGCCCAGCCATCCTATCGTCCTGCACCCAGTTACAAAAATCATGGAGCAATTGCGAAAAATGAAGCCCCCGCTAGAATAATCTCCATATCGTCTTTAAATCCTTATCAGGGCCGCTGGGCAATCAAGGGTAGGGTTACCGCTAAGGGAGACATCCGCCGGTACCATAATGCAAAAGGTGAAGGCAAAGTGTTCAACTTTGACCTGCTTGATTCTGATGGGGGTGAGGTACGGGTGGCGTGCTTCAACGCTCTTCTTGATCGCTTCTATGAAGTTGTGGAAGTTGGTAAAGTCTATATGGTATCAAGAGGAAGCTTGAAACCTGCACAGAGGAACTTTAACCATCTGAACAGTGAGTGGGAGATTATGCTGGAGAATGGATCAACAGTGGAACTTTGTCCTGATGAGGATAAGTCAATTCCCTCTCAGCGGTATGACTTCAGACCAATCAGTGAAATTGAGGATACTCCAACCACTACTATGATTGACATAATAGGTGTTGTTACGTCTGTCAGTCCTTGCAACACATTACAGAAGAAAAATGGACAGGAAACTCAGAAAAGAAATATTAATCTGAAGGATATGTCTGGTCGAAGTGTTGATGTAACCATGTGGGGTGACTTTTGCAACAGAGAAGGCTCGCAGCTGCAGGAAATGGTTGAACGTGGGGTGTTCCCTGTGCTGGCTGTCAAAACAGGAAGAGTGACTGATTTCAATGGCAAGTCGGTTGGCACGATTTCTTCGTCTCAACTCCTGATAGACCCTGATCTCTCTGAAGCTCATACTCTGAGGCAATGGTTTGATGCTGGAGGAAGGGATGCTTCTACTCAGTCCATATCCAGGGATGGCGCTCCTGCAGCATCAAGGAACGAGATGCGAAAGACGGTAGCTCAACTCAAGGATGATGGTCTTGGAATGCAGGACAAACCTGATTGGGTCACGGTGAAAGCCTCCATTATATTCTTCAAGAGCGACAGCTTCTTCTACACAGCTTGCCCTACCAAGGAAGGTGACAGGCAATGCAATAAGAAAGTGACAAAGGGGACCTCTGGCTTGTGGTGCTGCGACAAATGTGACAAGGAGTTTGAGGAGTGCGACTACAGGTATCTTCTGCAGCTACAGATTCAAGACCACTCGGGAACAGCTTGGGTGACGGCTTTCCAAGAGACTGCGCAGGAGCTACTAGGTTGCTCGGCGGGAGATCTTGTTAGGTATAAAGAGGAGCAGGATCCCCGCTTTGCAGAGACCATGGTCAGCTGTTTGTTCCAGGACTACCTGCTCAGGCTGAAGATCAAAGAAGAAACATACGGCGAGGAGCGGAGAGTGAAGAACACCTTGGCCAAAGTGGAGAGGTTTGATCCTGCAGGCGAAAGTAAATATCTGCTCGATTCAATTTCAAGGTCGATGGGATAGTAAGCTGTGAGTTTCATCCCAGAGAGTTGTCCATAACATGTTCTTTTGCTCGCACGGCCCAAGGTTTACTTACCATATTAAGGCTTTATTCAGCTCATGCTGGTAGCATGTTTTTGACGTGCTGGCTAGTAAGCATGCCATTCTCGGCCTATAGAGTGTCGTTATTTAATTTAATCAGAGCAATTCAGATCTTAGCTATTAAAACATATTGATGTGTTGGTTTATGTCCTCCTTTTATTTAACTCAGAAATGCAGTTCTAGTTTGACTGGTTGTTCAGAGTGTATAGTTTGTTCATCACAATATCGTGCCTACTATTTTGCTACTTTGGATTTGCTCCACAAAGCGAATGTCTTTATCCTTCCACGCAAGAAAATGACATGAGTACCTGATCTTAGTTTGTCCAGTGCATATCGTTATTTCCACGTCGATTGCAACATCCTTGAATTAGCAGTCATTTTCCTTGCCGCTGGGCTACTTGTATGTTACTTTCTCCGTTCTGAATTAATGACTCAGATTTAATACAAAATTGTTTGTATTAAATCCGAGTCAATTAATTCAGAACGGAGGGAGTACATCGTTGTGATTCACTTGTTCTGAAAGTGTATATGCCAATAGCTTGTAAAGTTGCGCACATGCCATTAGGCCAATTGCAAGGAAGCCAACGTTAATCTAAGAACAGGCAATAACAATTTTAATACTGTAGTAGCATTTAGCGGCCTTAGACTAGTTACAATGAGGAGTATTATAAAGTAGTATCATGCATATGATACTACTACATGTTACTACCTTTACAATACATTGTAACATATATGTAATATCATAGTATATGATTGCATTTATTAGGTTGAAGACTCATCTTGTATTGGAATCCGTTATGTTACGGTATCTACCTATGATACCACTATACCTCTCTCTTCATTAATTGCAGTGACACATCATCTTTTTACCAACATGGCATCTATGATACCACCTATGATACTTCCATTGTGACTAGTCTTACAACATACTAGAATTGAGAAATAATTTGACAAATGAGCAGAGAGCACTAGCAATTGGACCAAAATTTAAAATTAAATCAGCAGAGAGCACTAGCAGTTGAGCATCTCCTCCGGTGTCCCTATAAATGGCTCCCAAAGGTTGTTTTCCAGAGGAGAGCGAATTTGTTTGGGAGGCAAGAGTCATAGTCTCCAGCAGCTTCACTGAATGTTTTTTTTTGGTCTACGACAATGGAACATAGTAACATACAACTAGTTTACGCATCTAAACAATCCTAACAATTATGATTACAACCGGGACTAGAACACAGTAGAAACAAAAGCATATTGTACACAAATTTCTATCTCGAGAGAGCATATCTTCTGATCATCTCCATCTCCGATCTTTTTGCATCTATCTTGATCTTGTGTTTTTTAAAGATTCAGCCAAATGTACCTCAATGTGCATATCTTCTTCTTTAATCCTGTTGTTTTTTTTGAACATAACCCATTTAGCAACAATTAATATATAGAGGGAATGTAGAACTTTACATGGCGGTGTCGGCACTGGCGAACAGCATGATGAACCACGTCTACAAAAAGCGCGCCATCCGGATATCGTACAAGGAAAGCAAAGCGGCGCCTACCCGTCGAAGAAAAGCAATGGCGCCGGCGCCTTTCCTTGGCCCGGCCGGAAACGGCTTTGGCGCCGCGCCGCCTGACGGAAAGCTCGCCGTTCGTGCAAGAAAATCTACGGACGCCATGCACAGCTCAGCTCAGCTCGAGTGCGGAGTGCGGGCAGTGTCTGTGTCACCCACCAACAACCACCATTTCAGTTCCACCTGCGCTGTTCTCTGCGCGTCGCGCCATTTTTCTTTGCCAACAGACACCTCCGCACGAACGCACCACGCACGGACAGTACGTATCTAGCTACCCATCCCCTCTCCTCCCGCGATCGAGCCCTCCACTCCTCCATCTGCACCACTCTGCGCCATGTCCCCGCGCCACGGCGACGCCGCCGCCGCCCGCGTCCCGCCGCCTCGCCGCGACAGGGAGCACCACCCGTCCTTCTCGGCCGCGCTCCTCGACGCCATCTACCACTCCCTCGACGGCGACGCCTGCGCCGACGGCCTCCGCCGAGCCAACGTGTCCCCGGACGAGAGGCCACCACCCCCCGCGCCTCCCTGCGATGGCCGTCGCTCCACCGCCTCGTCACCGTCGGGTTCCACCTCGCGGTCGCCGCGGTCGCAGAAGCCGCCGCGCCCCTGCCGCGTCAGGCCGCACCCGCAGCCCCCGTCGCTCGTCCTGCCGCCGCCCACGCCGCTACCTCCGGCTGGGGACGGCAACGACGAGAAAAGAACCCGGAAGAAGAAGAAGAACAAGAAGAGGAGGGCCAGGTCGGCGCCGTTCGCGTGCCTCCTCAACGCTCTGCTCTGCAACAGGAAGCCGCCGCCCAGCTCCAGCTCCAACTCCAACTCGTCGCCGATCGACGCGACAGCAGCGCGGGCTGCCATGCCCCTGCCGGCGGTCAAGGCGGCGGAGCCGGCGTCGGCGAGGTCGATCCTGTCCTCGCGCGCCTCCCGGCGGGAGTCGACCGCGCATGGAGGGTTCCTGACTCCCGGGCGGCGGGCGGTGAGGTTCTCGCCGGCGGTGGAGGTCGTGGGGGATGACGAAGAGCACGCCGGCTGTGGAGCCAGGACGGCGATCAGGCTGCGCGACGTGAGCGGGGCCGAGACGGAGGTGCCCCGGGAGTCGGCGGCGGAGGCGGAGCGCAGGGTGGAGGAGCTGCTGCGCGCGCTCGGCGCGGCGGAGGAGAGGGAGAGGGCCAAGGAGAGCAGCGAGTCCAGCTCCGAGCTGTTCGAGCTCGACAGCTTGCCGCCCACGCTTGGCGCCGGCGTCGAGCTGCCGCGGAAGAGAGATGCTGGACTGGCGCCGCCGAGGCCGCGCGTTTTGTCAGACGAGATGGTTGTATAATCGTCGATGATCCTGCCTATGCTTGTTCATGTGAAACTCAATGTAACATGCGAACATTGTGCCTGTGATGTAGATGAAATGTCAATATGGCATTCAGTCAATGTAAAAGTTACAATCGCCATACATTTGAATATTTGATGAGCACAATGCCTGCCGACTGCACTTCTGTTGGTACCACCACGTTAATTTGAGTCAATAAGAATTCCCTTAAAAAAATTTGGAGTAAATAACAAGATACGAAACACATGATTTTTCAAGTGAAAAACACATCATTCTACGCTAGGCTATCATCACTTGCATGCCTCTTTCTTTCTTAATACAGAAGACACGCAACCATCTTGTCTGTTCTTGAAAAAGGAGAATTGAAATATTGGCTACACATCAAGCCTACCATGGCAAGAACTCAAAATTTGCGTCCATGGTAATTCATATCCGGATGGTGGATTTGTACATCCACTCCCAGCTCTCTCAGCAAGATGGGATATGCTCACTTCCTTTCAAAGATGTGAACATCGATGAGAGAAAGAGAGAGATTACCAACTGACGAAGAGTCATGCTCTTAGCCGAAGAGGAAGGTAAGTGTCTGATAGACTCAATCTTGTTACCGTTTATAAACCAATATATTTAATACATATAGTTTGTGTAGAATCAACTATAAACACGAGTTATATCATGAGTTATCTTCACATGTGGAGAGTTACAAAGAGTGGATGAATGATTTGGTTTTTCCTATATGAGTGCCTACTCCCACTAACCCTAAAGAAAGTGAGTTTATAGTGAAATTTGTAAATATCACTTGTGTTTTATCAAGATATGCAAACACATTCTTTTAATTATACGAGTTTATTATTCAACCATTTTTAACATATCCAATAGTTAACTTAACACACGTTGATAACACAACATTCTCTTTTTGTTAAGGGGGATTGAGTCAGTCACCTAGAAGTTGTGACAAGAAGTGCTATAAGTGGACTCGACATCCCATTGACATAAAAACTGAATTTTTTATTTATGTACAATGTTTATATTTTATTTTTAGTATTACCAGTAATTTGATACATACTTTTGATATCAGGCATGTCTTAAGTTCACTTTTGTATGTGTATACAAGGGTTTATATTTTTTTATTCAGTTTCAAGATTTGTTCATTTGTACTTAATAGAATATTCAACCTACATGTGTACATATTTCTCAGAAATAATCTTTTATAAACCACAACAAAAATTGTGCCACACCTAATTTTTTATTCTTGTATTTACTAGAAAAAAATTGCTCTATTAATATTATATATTATCACAATAAGTAAATATTCATGTATTTCCAAATAATTCATTTATATGCGAATTTTTTATTCCTCTAAAAATTATACAAGGATAAAAGAACATGTTAATATATAAAAAGAAAAACAAGAGAAAGGAAAAAGGAAATAAACGATGGCGAAAATTCTTTAAAAAAGGGTTTCCTTCGCGAAGTCTCATGCGCGTGCGCTACGGTGCTGACTAGTGTCGCAATTTCGTTCGTTCTTGCTCTCACATTTTCTCCACGCGGTGACAAGTGGCGCCTCCCCAGTGGTGGGCAGTGGGATGTATATGCATTTATTCTGAGATTCGTTTTTTGAAAACGAAATATCTTGAGAATCGTTTATCCGATTTATGAACCGTTTTTACTTTTAAACTCCTCGCGTCGAGATCTTCAAAACTAGATCCCATATTGATAGGTTTCGACAAAAAAAAATTGTACTTCTGATTGTGTATGGTTTATATAACCCAAGTGCAGTTATAAACTGAATTTTGTAGTTGTACGTACAACCTGTTAGGTGTAGTTGTTCGTACAATCCGAATGTAGTTATACATACAATATGTTATGTATTGCTGTACCACCTGGTTTATGTTACTGTACAACCCGGTATGTGTGTTGCTGTACAACCCGATTTTTGTTGTTGTACAACGCGGTCTACGTTGCTGTACAATGCGGTCTGTTTTGCTGTACAACCCGGTTTGTGTCGTTGTAAGTACAACCTGATCTGTGTTACTGTATAATCCGGTCTACGTTGTTGTACAACCCGGTCTGTGTTGATATACATCCCGTTCTACGTTGCTGTACTGTCTAGTTTGTGCTTTGTACAAATCTAACAATAGATTCAGATCTAAATCTGTATTTAAATCTGGATCTGGGCATGCGCGGGACCACTTGCTTAATTTGGATGTCCACATAACGACAACAGCTCACATATGGAACTATGAAATAGACATTCGCGAAGGTCGACCTTTACCCAATTCAACCCAACGATGGCGGCTTTACTGTACTGTCCCAATGGCTGACGGGTGTGCATAATGTACCTGGGCTATTTTATCGAGCATGCAGTGGACTGTACTTTTTGGGCTAGTTTTCATACTAGCACTGGACCGTGCAGCCAGTCCAGCCCAATAAGCCCATTTTGGAATCAACACGAGCCGTCATCTTGAACTCCCGGGCCTGGAGTCTTTGAATTTTGCCCATTTGTAATTTTGCCGCACCTGTTACAAGCTGGAGTCTTTGAATTTCTTCTAAAAAGAATTTATGCTAAAAAAAGATTCTTTGAACGGGTTCAGTTGGCGTCAGTCGTTGAGCTGATCTTTTCAAGAAGCCGTAAATTACCAATCTCAGTGTTACCCCTTGCCATAAGTTTCCTAGAAATTTTACTATACCCCTTTTGTTCTGCTGTTAGATATCGATCAAGTCAATGTCTGCAATACCTAGTACTACGAGGAACTAATCAATGTTTGATGCCAGTTAAGCCTAGTTTAATCACCCATCTTTTGTCTGGCATCGGCATTTCTTTGGGAAATTCTTTAGTAGTGTCATAGTTGTCTTGGCCTTGGTCGTTTTTCTTGTCGTTGCTCAGGTGGTGCCGGCTGGACCCTCTCGGTGAGCAAACGATGTCACCACACTGTCGGTCGGCCTTGCGGCTTGAGGTCATTGTCTGCTTAATTCTGTCATTAGCTGGAACCGTACGACGAAGGTTTCTTTTTTTGCGGGGACACGCATGTTATATGTTAATTACCAGAACTAAAATTTGCAACGGGGGTTAGAGCATAGTCAGTGGAAGATGTATATGGGCGTGTAAGTAAGATATACCTGACGTGTAGCAAAAATCAGTTTCCGCGGCTAGAGTATACCGTGGTAAAAGTTTACACATCGATCTACCTTCCTACACAGGGTGCAAATTAATATACACCACACCCATCCACCTCATGAGGGCAAGAACTATAAGAAAATTCAGGAGAGAGAATATAGAAGTCTTGTATATAGAGACATTCTGCTGGAAAATTAGGAGGTGTACAAACTGAAAAAGAAAAGGCCTATTTGAAAGTGTATATGGAGATATACACCTCAAAATTACCACCTTCCACTAGGGATGGTCTTAGTGTATTATTTTATGCTCCATTGAAAGTTATTTCTGGACGGGGGGTATTTATTAGTAACTCTGGTCACCACAAATCGCGACCAACATCAGTATTTTTTTTATTCGGTATCCAAAACCTTGGTGGTAAGTAATTAAGTTCTTCGTTTCAAAATACGACAATTTTACATGATAACAAAAAAAGCTAATCACCGACTGATATTTCCAATAACATATGTTAACACATAATAAGGTTTAGACAAATTCATTAGGCAAGCAGTGTCAATATTTTTTCATGCCTAAGTAGGCATAATAGAGTAGTATTTTGGAACCAATGGTACAGTACTGCTTTTACAAAGAAGACGCAACCATTGGTTTCCCGTCCATCAACAGTGTCTTGTAGGTGCAATGGTACATCATGTGCATGTCCCTAGCTAACTGTCCGTCCATATTTTCGTATAAATGTGGAGCCTACCTATACCTAACTGGATTGTACTACACAAAAAAGGGAACTCTACTGTATCATGGAAGCTAGAAAGAGTATACAGCCTTTGATAAAAACAGCAAGTGCTGGGGAGAATAATGCCACTTTGGGAATCCTAGCACGCCTGGCCGGGGCTCTCCATCTCAGTTCTCAAGGTGGATAGCATGATCTCTGATGATCGATCTCCATCGACCATCGTGCATGCATGCATGGCCTTTTGGCCGCTCATCAGGTGGTCTGGGAACAGCAAGAATCACCATTGCCCAATTGGGTGTTAGATACTGCTTGCCTGTACGGCCGGCCTTGTTTAAAAAGTGAAGCGAGAACAAGTCGATCGAATCGAGTGGGCATGCATGCAGCTAGCAGCGGCAAGGGGCACCATGGAAACAGCAGGGAATAATCAAAGTGCAGCCCGCTTTGTTTAAAGGAAATACGACTTGTCAAACACCGATCTTTTCGTAGCTATATATAGCTAGACGTGGGCACTCGTAAATCGTAATTCAACATCATTTGGTCCTGTGTTGTTGCTATTCATTAGATGTGGTCCAGCTGACGAATGTGTTTATAATGGTTTGTACATGTAACTTGATACTTCCTCCGTTCTAAATTAAATGACTTACTTTGCCCAAAAAGTGAATTATCTAGGCACGTTACAAGTTTAGATATATCTTTTGAATAAATGGAAGTCATCTAATTTTAGTTTGGAATGGTGGGAGTACATACACGAGCCGTGCTGTCGAGTACACCATGTGAAGTATTGTTATTCCGACTGGAAAAATTCTCCAAAGAAATGTGAGAACAAGCCCTCCTAAAAAGATATTCGATAAATAAAATAGACACATTAGCGGACTTGAAAATCTGTTTTGGGTAGCACGAGCATATGATCCCACTACATAGAACCGTATTTTAAAATGTTAAAAAAATCCAAACAAAATTTTCAGGTATTCATCCAAATATTTATGGCCGTACACAAACTTTGTACATCTAGACCCATGAGTCAAAAAACCATGTCCATGGGGGGTATCCATATGGAACAACTCCTTGAATTGCTCTCCCTTGGATAATGCTTCATAGAGGTGCACCTCAACAAGGAGGTACCTGACACAATCACTTTGAGACTTAACCCCTTACGTACTACCTACTTGGTGCTGTCGGTGTACCATGCCCAACTCGGTCGCAATATTTTCATGTTGACAAGACGGGTCATTTGGAGCAATAGCCCCCACCCCAAAATAAAAATGTTATGTGACTTTTTTTCTTGATGTGGATTGTTGATCTTCATCTCAGATGGGTGCTGAATATTGCTTACTCTTTATGACAGGGGACTGGACTCCTCGACGAGTATTCACTCGATCAAAGGTTAGAGTTCCTCTATCTTTCACTTCCATGGTGTTCGATAAAATGTCATAAGACCATAATGTGGTTATCCATGCTAGTTGCTTATGAAGATTACAATAATATAAAATATATTGTAATTAATTTTGTTTTATCCTATATAATTTCTCAAATTTCATAAAGTTTGACTTTAACTAAATTCATAAAGTTATTTATGAAGATTCCAATAATATAAACATAATTGCAAACGGAGGGAGTAAAATTCTTACACATCATAGGCGACAACATAAATAACCTGCATGTTGAAGAAGAGGTCGCCAAATAGGTGGAGCCCTATGCTCATTAACATATTTAATGAGGGTATGGTTCTTCAGATCTTGGTTCGCCTGATCAATATTAGATTTTTTCTCATAGTTGCCTAGTTGCCGTGAGTAGGTTTGTCCTCGAAGTATCTATCCCGACCACTACGTCTTCGGCAATGGTGATTCGTTCTCTCGGCTCCCAACGACGTCGACAAAGTGGTTCGGTTATTTGTCCCTGAAATATCAATGGTGGTGCTCTTGTCGATGTTGCTTGATTAATTTAATAGCTGCGTGCGTGCACAAAGCCTTGTCATTGCGACTCAAAATTAAAAAGGGAGAACCTTCGATGGTATTCACAGGTCTGTGATTTGGTGGTGTTGGCGTTGTTCAACGGCTGCCTTCAGAAAAGTATAAGATTATGTCATGGATGAAGAAAGTGCTTGAAGATCATATAGATTTGCTAGTCTATTTTAGTTTTGTTTTTGTAATCGATATAATCGTGTACTCTCCGCTGGTTTAATATACGTGAAAAATTCAAAAAAAACTTATTTAACGAGGGTTTCTATAGAAGGCAACCGCCAGCATAAATCAGAGGGACCTACTACCTGTCCATCGGAGAGGAGGCCCACCAGCTAAGCTGCATCGTATGCTCACAAAAAATCCCAGCCCTCCAGTGTACTAGTAGCCTAGTAGGCCACGCCTGACGTTACCAACTGAATTTTTTTGCAAACAGTTGCCTTCAGTGCATATTTAATCCTTTCCAGTTACCACGACAGCCACAATGGCCTTTGCTACGGCTACATGGACTTAGGCCACTCTTTGGTTTCTCAGGTAAGATGGTTATGTGGTTTTTTCTTGGGCTAAGACTAAAAGTATGATTATGTCGAGTAGTATGGCATGATTCAAACATGCGTGTAGGTAAAGTTACGTAATACTTATATCTAGTTTGCATCGATTGGGCACACAAAATATAAAAATGATGGTGAATCAAGTGGTGGTTTCTATATGACAGAAGAGAAGGTTTCACACGGCCCGTCTCTACTACATACGTTGCACTCATGGATTAAAAGAAGATCAAATTGCGATAAGGCCTCCGCGCACTAGGGCGTCACTCGCACCAAGTTGCACAATTACCAATCTACCTGTTACTTTCTCTTGGACAAATATAATGATAAAGTACAACGATTGGACAGATAAATCACGCGTGGTCATGATAATGTCAGGCTCTATCACCGCTCAGCCGCTCCTCGCGAATAACGATAGACAAGTTTAACAAAACCTATGTTTTGAAATTACGATATAATGTTATTGGTCCCCTCCTCCCTGGAATAAACTATAAAACCGTCCCCTTCTCGTTCATGTAAAAAATAAAAAGCCCACGCACAACTTGCAAATTGAAAATTCTTGGAATTTTCACTCCGGGGTGGGGGGCGCCAAGCAATATGTGTGCCAATGTTCTCTTCTCCGCCACTTGGGCGATGGCGCACCGGATGCAGACGCACGGAGGCGCGATTAGAAAAATGGCGCTGCGGGTGTTCCTCGGGGCAGCAAGGGGATAAAAAGAGAGAGCCTGGGGGAGCGACGCGGTCGAGGAGGAAGGAAGGGACGGTGGAGGCGAGCTTTCCCGGGAGGAGGTGGTTGCCATGCTTCTCCCCACTTCGTCTTCCTCCTACGCGCCCGAAGGTTTCCCCACCCCCTCTCTGCAGTATAGTATAGCCTTCTCGTTTCGGCCGCCCTCCGCCATGTCTGGGTCGTTCAGCTGCGCTCGTAATTAATCTTCGCATAGTCTCTAGATATTTTTCTCGGAGAATAGAATTAATCTTGAACTTGCATGGTGAGGTGGATTTGGGTTTTCATCTCCGACTCACACAATACATAGTGTTCTTAATTTGAGGGTAAACCGTATGGATTATGGGATGGTGGTTCTTCAAACGGAAAGCAGCCCTCTTGCTAGGAGTTTTGTTCTTGACTGCTACCTTGAGCATGCAGCTCCTTGGAATTATCTAGTAGTATAAGAATGTTCTTGGAAACTAGATGTAGCAGAAACACCACTTGCTCTGTCTGTTTAATTTTTCTCCCAATATTTCACTAACCATATCGCAGTAGTAAAGCTTTCAAGCAGCAATTTCATGCTGGTTTTTTTTGGGACACTAGGTGAGAACTGAAAGTGGCATGAGGTAACTCATCATTTTGAGGTCTTTCGGGGACTTCAGTAGGCGCTGGATAGAATTCATACCGTGTAATTACGTAACCACCCTTTTGGTTATGTAATACTCTGCAATCTTTCATCGTCCCTTCTTTCATCAGGTGCCTCCTACGGGAACATGGTTGATGATCACATGAAGTCAACTTTGGCTTTTGGTAATAAGCACTCTCCATTTGCAAGTCAAAACATGGGCTATGGCCAGCCAATGGTACACTCTCAGGATGAACTGAAACTTTGTTTCCGAAACACTAACTGATATTCAGTCCTATGCTTTGATTACTGATATTATATTTCCACATGTTATTTAGGCTTGTGTTTCATACCCATTCAGTGATTCTGGTTCTGGAGCTTGGGCGGCCTATGGGTCACGCGCTCTGGTATGTGATTAGTATGTCTCTACCAGTGTACCTGCATGCAACTCCCTGGCACCCATGTGTGTCCTGTTAGCCCCTGTTTCTAGTTACAGAAATTGAATAATTGCCTTGTCCTGTAGTGTGATCAGCCAGATCAACATTGTTGCTACGATTCTGTTATGTTTTCTAATCACATTACGGTCTACTACTCGGTTGTACGGAGTAGCTTTTAGGCTCACACCATTAGTACTTCTGCATTTTTACCGGTACAAGGAAGATAGTTTTAAGCATTTTCCTAGGTTGGTATATCACCAATTAGATTAGCAAATAGGATTGTTGGGGGTGACAGTGACATTCAATTTATAATTCGTGATACTACTTGAGGCATTCATGCATGATGCATCAAACATCTTATTCCCTATATGCTTTCATGGACCTGGACTAACCGATTATACATAAACAGTTCGATCCCCAAATCGCTGGAGGAGGGACATCTGCAACAGCAAGAGTTCCCTTGCCTCTCGAACTAGCGGCCGATGAGCCAATATTTGTCAACCCCAAGCAATATCATGGGATTATCCGCAGAAGACAGCTGCGAGCTAAGTTAGAGGCCCAAAACAAACTCATAAAGAACAGAAAGGTTCTTTCTGCTGATCCTTTGTTTTACTTTGTCATTGTTAACTAGTATTTCTTCCCTCTAACAAGTTTCAACTGAAGAAGCTCATTTATTGTCCATGTTATGTGAGATCAACTGTTGTATTTGTATGTTCTCTTTCTTCGCCTAACATTTGACTGCATTTCTCCATCTGCAGCCATATCTTCATGAATCTCGTCATCTTCACGCGATGAAGAGGCAAAGAGGTTCCGGTGGACGCTTCCTCACTTCTAAACAACTCGAGGAACAGGCTCGTGCCGCCTCTATGAAAGCCACCGCAGATGGAGTGAATTCCTCAGGTTCAACCCATCTACGGCTAGGTAACGACGCAGCTGGAGACCGAACCGCATCGGCGTCCAAAACAATAGCTTCACATGAGAACAGCAAGAGAGTCGCCGCCCCTGCTCCCGCCTTCAGCATGACTCACGCGACGCACAAAGACGACGGCTTCTTCCAGCATTACAGCCACAGTCTCGGCTTCTCCAGCCGTTTTGGCCAGGCAAGCGGGCACTACTCGTAATAACCGCCCGGTGGTCTGGTGACCAGGCAACTCATCCTTGGCTTCATTTCTGATGTGTTAGGACTTCAGAGGTAGTATCTCATACTGCTGTGCTTGGCAGCCCTAAACTGGGGCCTTGTGCCGATGTGATCGATATGCAACTGCAAGAGTCGGTGTAATTATGTGTCAGCACAAATAATTCTGTGTGTTTACAGGATAATGTCTTGTGGAACTCATCTCTTCATACAAACTCTAATGCATTATGTTCCGTATATAGTTTCCCAGGTGAAAGTACTCAGAAAGCGATGCATCCTAAATCATATGTTTTCCGAAGTTATTTATCATCTGTGCATTATGGACGACTTTTTACAATCGTTCAGTGGCCTTCATAATGGTTATTTCGAACTATTTGGGTTGAACTTTACGGAAATTATTCTTGTACCAAAGGGAAAAAAACCATTACAACCTTCACTGTTTAAGTTCATCACAGAGTTCTAGATAACCTAAGATACATAGAAGGATATAAATCTATAGAAAACACACTGTCATGTGCAGCAGGGCAAATACTGTATTCTAACCATTCTGCAGCAAAATATTTCTCTTAGAGCATGCCATTCATCCCTAATTATCAGAAGCTACAAGCATATGATATATTGATTTTGGGTTAGTTTCCGAACTGCTGCCTAGTGCCTACAAAGATATTGAACTTACAATTGAACCTCGATCTTGTCCATCACATGAAAGGATCCCTCATCGCAGCCTAACTGGACTCTGGCAGCCCTCCCAACATATCCATCAGCTCTCAATCTTGCTGGTGCCTTCCTCACACTACTGCCGTTACCGTTACCATTGCTCTTCAGTCTTGAGATCCAGCTGCTCATCTCGTCGGCTCGTGTGGGATCATGCTCACAGTCACGTCCACTCGGGAACCTTTCTGTTGGCATTGTATTCCCCTCTCAGATTCTCAACCCTCCTCTCATCTCTTGTATCTTCTCCCAAGTTTCGTTTGCGTCATCGCCTCAATGTCTTTCACTGCGAGCATTCATGGCAAAGCGAGGCAAAATAACCTCGTGTAGCCACCGCCATTGCTGCCCCGCCCGAACTGTGAGACGTGCAGTAGTTACAGTGCCTCATCCGTCATAGATCTTGTCAGTTGTCTCATTGTAACATTGACGTGTATGCGGATATTTATTTTTATTTGGCCTGTTCAGTTCAAGAGACTTACAAGCCAAGTGCACCGACCGTGGTGTTTGCCGCCGGTTCAAAGGCGGCGGAGCTGCGCCGTCGACGGTTGCCAGTGCATCTACACTTGCGCCGCTCTTAATTAGCATCCGATCGATTGATGCACGGCGTGAAGGCGATTCATTTGTTGTTCGATGAAGATTTCAAAAAAAAAGTTGGTCGATGAAGCAGACCGTCTGGCTGCCCAGAATGTTCAAGCTCATTGTTTTTCCTTCACAATGTGTTTCTGGATAATAAGTAACAAACAAAAAAAATCAATGCGAGCCTTCTAAGAGTTACTCAAAAATTCTTCAAGGAATCAAAGTCGTTGATCCCTATCCCTGCGAAATTACTAGCGGTCATGCGTGATCCCTGCAAGCATTAATCCATACATCAATGCCAATTAACATGATTCCAAAATAGTAAAGGCACGTCATGATATAAAACCACCCTCTGTCTACCCAGGACAGGCCTCTATACAAAGTAGAAAGTACCATTGCTTCCAAAAAAATACGAAGAAGGCATCATCAAAAGTGTGATCTGTTTTCTGTCCCAACCCGAGCCACAGAATCAGATCATGGTGACTGCCAACCAGCTGCTGCTTCTCATTGCCACTGTCCTTCTGGTGTCATCTCAGGTACTTACAGATGTTGATTAGTTTAACTCATGAACCATGTCAAGAACATGTAACTGCATATTCAAATTGTTCTGTAACGCGTCTATGTATACGATTAGGAGCTTTGGCGGAGCATTTTCCTCGTCAGTACGACTGCTCGGAGGTGATCTACTCCGGCAACTGTAAACCGGTGACCTGCTACACAGACTGCCTGAAGAAGTACACCCAGGGAGAAGGCCTCTGCGTTGCGAAGGGATGCAAGTGCAGCTTCTACTGCAGATCACACTTTCCGCAACAACAAACCAACTGATGAACATAATTCATGAATAATGATTATCTTGCAATGGACGCCGGTCTTGCGTTGAGATCGTCTGATGCACAGATCTTCGTGATAATTGTAGGTGAGATGTTTAAGTGGGTGTGTCGTTGTAAGCGGAAATAAAACTAATGGTAACCCGATTTGATATATGCCAGCCATTGAGCTGCTTATGGCAGGTACAATGGTTGAGAAGACTATATTCGTTTATTTACTCCATATATATCAATTTAAGAAGATAGAAAAAATGATAAACTTTTACCAATATCTGATAATTATAATTTGCAGTCCTAAAATTATAAATGATTAAAATTGAACTTGAAAATGTGTGACTAAGAGAATACAATGTGTACAATGGATAAAGTATTTTATCTCTCTTAATAGAATCCTAGATCTTTTTCGTGGTAGGCTGGCTGCAAAAATCTAAGTTGGGGACTTGGACTGGGCCAAGTGGCTAGAGTTTACCCCATCGATGCTAGCTTGGCATAAATATGCTGCGGGCCTCAGGCAATTTCAAAGAGGGTGTCCAAGGCTGCCATCCTTTAACTACTCACAATTTCAAAGGTTGGGTGCCCCTTAGCACCCCCTTGTTCCGTAAATAGGTACTTTCACGATGCGAAATACGTAGAAATAAGAACTGACATTGGACACAGTTAACAGGTTAGTTCAATAAAAATGATGTAAATTAATATGAAAACATAGCAAAAACATATATCACTGATATAATAACAACATGCATACATAAATTATGGCTAACTTTAGCACGTATCAAGGATCAATCACCGAGGTCGTCACACAGGAGTGACGCCAGAAAACAACGAGGGAGGCGGCTGGCCGCCAGCTTATGGATTAATGAAAGTGACTCATTTATTTAAAGTTATGAAACAATACTGCTCAGTTTAGTAATATTAGTTTTACAAAAACGGGGAAGGAGAAGACAATCACGCAACTTGTAAATCAGCAAAAACCTCTGTGCGGTGACAGTGAAATCTTTTTTTTAACCACCCAAAGTTTTACCTTTTATACTTGATAAAAATAAAAATGAGCAAACAGGAAGGACAAGCCCAAAAAAGAAAAAAGAAAAAAAAATACAACTCAACCACGCTGCCCCCAAGGGCCAAGGCCAGCGCCCACACCGTTCGATGCCCAAGCAACCAAGACTGACGTCAAAACACCTAAAATGTGACACGGGGGCGCGAATCAGAAGTCGCCGCTCTGACATCCACCCCGACCTTAAAGCAGCACCCCACATGGGTCGACGATCAAGACGCTCTAGTGACTAAAGCTGACATCAAACAATCTCGTCACAACATGACGGACCTTGACGCTTCACAATGGGGACAAAACATCACCACCCAGTCGGGTGCCACCACATCCTCGAGGAGAGGAGGTCCATCCCCCGCCACCAGTTTTTTAGCAGCGGGGAGGCCGTCACGGCCGCATCACTGAGGCTGGTGACGACAGCGGCAAGGAGGGGTTAGGGGCCGGTGGCGTGAGATTCAACCCCGGTGCCGCCTCCAGGTCGGGCGAACGTTCCTCCAAAAATGCGAAAAGAGTGCAATCAAGTCTCTCCTACTTTTTACACTACATAATATAAGACGTTTTAGTCTTTTACCACATTCACATATAGGTTATACTTATTTTATCGTGAATCTAAACAATATGACAAAATGTATAATATCCTGTATTGTGAAACAAAATGAGTATGCGGAATGCTCGTGGTCTCCCGAGAAAAAAAAGAAGAGTTTCGCCATTTTTTACGGACTAACTAACGAGCGGGCCCCACCAAGATCGGCCTCGATCGCAATCTTCCTCGTTTCAGAGTTTGTTGCAACCGCCGCCGCCATATATATCCCCGGCGGCCGGCGCGGCGCATCTCCGCAATCGCAACCGCAACAGCTAGCCCTAGCACGATCACCTTCCAAACTCTCCAAGATAAACCTTCGTCTCCGCCCTGCCACCTCCGCCGCACCAAACCAAACCCTAAGGTACAACTGCGGCATAGCCTCAAACACCTCGCGTGCTCCCGCCGCCGCCGCCGCAACAATGGATGAGCCGGTGAGCAAGCGCGCTGCGGCCAGGCGGCGCAAGAAGGAGAGGGATGCGTTGAAGCTCGAGGGCGAGGGCCGCCACGAGGAACCGACGAGCGATGCCGCTGCGGCCGCGCTGCCCAAGGAGGCGGAGGCTGATGCGGCGCCGAAGCTCGAGGACGATGGCTGCCACGGGGAGCCGACGAGCCATGGCGCTGCGGCCGCGCTCAGCAAGGAGGCGGAGGCGGCGCTGAAGCTCGAGCGCGAGGACCTCCACGGGGATCCGACGAGCGATGGCACTGCGGCCGCCACCGCCGCAACAACGGATAAGCCGAGGAGCAAGCGCGCTGAGACCAGGCGGCGCAAGAAGGACAGGGAGGCCAAGCTGAAGCTCCAGGGCGAGGGCCGCCACGGGGATCCGACGAGCGGTGGCGCTGCGGCCGCGCTGCCCAAGGAGGCGGAGTTGGACGCGGCGCCGAAGATCGAGCGCGAGGGCCGCCGCGGGGAGCCGAAGACGAGCGATGACGCTGCGGTCGCCACCGCCGCAACAAAGGATAAGCCGGCGAGCAGGCGCGCTTCGGCCGCGCTGCGCAAGGAGGTGGAGGCGGCGCTGAAGCTCGAGCGCGAAGGCCGCAACGTGGAGGCGATCGCGCGCGTTGATGGTCTCGCGGCCAAGCACGGCGAATCGCCTCTCGTGCTCCACCTCGCGGGCCACATCCACCACGCCGCCGCCACGCGCGCCGTCGAGGGCAAGGCCTTGGCGCACCACATAATCACCGCGCACGGCCACCTCGCCAAGGCCAAGCGGCTGGTCCCCAACTGCATAGCAATCTCCAGTCTCATGGCCATTGTGCTATTGCATGGCGGTAAGGCCGACGAGGCTGAGAGAGAGGCACGCGAATCCGTCAACATCGCCTTCCCTGTCGACCCGGCGGACAACAGCGCCCTCTACGCGCGATCGAGCTCCACCAAGGACCAGAGGGTGGATCACTGCAGGAAATCGGCTCGCGCTAGCCTCAGCGTCATTGAGAGTTACATCCCCCGCACCGTCAGGGAGGTTCTCGACGCCGCCGCCGTCAGCCATGACGATGGGGGGCGCGAGGCACTCAACAAGGCCGAAGGCCTCGCCAAGCGCTGCCCCTCTTCGTCGCGCGCGCAGCTGCTATGGAGGCACATGCTGCTTCATTGCGTGCGCCTCTTTGGCCCCGACATGGACAAGAGGCGCATTCTTGGTCCTGCCCGCGAAGCCCTGGAAGAAGCAATTGCAAACAGATTCGGTGACTCACTCGTGCTCGTTTTGTTCCATGCCAAGCTTTGCTTCGTCCTTGGTTTGTACGAGAAGGTTTACTTTGAGTTCGTCCGCGCGTTTGCCATACCGGAGCCTTTGGACCCCAAGTTGGAGGACATCCCTCCTTATTCTGTCCAAGGAGATGAGTATGATGATAGAGTACTTTCTGTACTTGAAGAGTTCTTATGCTTACATGACAGGCTCTCTTCGGTGGCCAAGGATTTCCAGTGCTCAATGACAAGCGAGAAGCAGGACAGCTTCCTATCAGTGCCACTTATCGACCTGCAAGAGTACTATCATAAAAACTTTGGAAACTATCAATGGGCTGCAACCCCCATACCTGATGCGCTGATCTTTTTCAAGAAAAACTTGTCATGGAGGTTTTGGATTTGCCCCTTTTGTGCTAGCAATGAACCAGAAAATTCCCTCTTGGATCACATGAACAGCAAGCACCTGCCAAAGCTTCAGTCAGTCCTTTCTTCATTGCAGTGTCAAAATGTTATAATTGCCGATGATCACTTGGACCAAATAAAAGTCTACCAAGATTCAGAGGGCCACCACTTATTTCGCTTCAATAAGACGGATTATGTATTTAGATTCATGCCTATTCTGAATAAAGAATGGTCATTTGTTGACTTACAAGAGATGCAACGGAAACAAGGAAAGGAGATCCTAGAAAAGATCAAGGACAAGTTGAAGCCCTTACCTGCTGAAGAATTCAACACTGAGGTCTGGATTTTTTTTTGCTTTTGCATGAACTTGTTTTGACTTTGCTTCAGTCTTACGCATTCTTGCTGACAACTGTCTTTATCAGCCTAACCTTCAACTTGTTTATATTGCAGTTTGATGAGGCTCTTAGTGAAATCCGAGGCTTGTGGTTAGACTTTGTCTCGAAGTGTATGTTGGATTATCGCAGAGTCATCATGACCTTTGCAAAACCATTCATATGGGTTCGTTTACAACTGCAACTGCTTGTTGATAAACTATGTCTAGTTATATCTTTCTTGTCTCCTACTGTGCACTGATATAACTCTGTAACCATCTGTGCAGACTAAGCTATTACAATCCTTGAGTAAAGATAAAGCTTCCAGTAAGATTGACAATGATGATATTGATGTGATATTTCCTCGCGGGTATGTCAAAAGCTATTTCTCTTTTTATCCGCAGTTACTTTTTTTGTTTCACATTTACTTGCCATGGTTACTTTACTACCTGGGGTGTTTCACCCGCATTTCTTCTGAAACAAATTGTTTTTTGTTCTGGTGGCTACTGAATAACAGAATGGAAACTAATTTTTAACCGAGGGCTAATTTTGGAGAGAGTAACAAGTAGATGTAGTATCATCTGTTTATGCCAGCATGCAGTATTGGATTTATTGTCAGCTTCTTTGTAGAGAGCTGAATTTCCAGTAAGGAGAAGGAGCATATGGAAAATCATTAACTAGGACAAAAGTTTAGTTCCTTATTATAAGATAGAAACAACAGACATTTTCTCTTGCAAAGCAAATGAGTAGCGGTGAAATAAAATGGTACTAGTATTTTTTTTAAAAATCGCATTAGCCTCATAGTAAATCAAAATTACGTCATCAACACTTGCACATACATTATTTTTTAATGCATATTCCTCCAAATGGCCAACGCATTACTATATTCTAGAAATTTTGTTCCATATAAAGTTTTGATTTATGTATGATTTGTTAAGATAGTTACCATGTGCTTGTCATAAACGAGAAAATAATTATTAAAATAAATAATTGTAGGCAATTATTCCAGGAAAATTTATTAATTGACTTTAAGCAAATTTAGGCAGAGCTTCTTTTCTCAAGTTTTCAATATTAATTTTTAGTGAACTGTTTTTGAACACTTGCAATAAGCTTCTCCATCTGTTGTGATTCTAGAAAGCCTTTGGTTATTCTTGCACTTGAAAATATTGAAGCCTGGCTATGAAGAATTAAACAGAGTGGTACTAACTTGGTCACAAAAGGCGCAAAGCTTATCAGCTGCATAACTATTCTCATTTTGGAAGTTTTCCTTACTCTGGCTATTTGTGATAATTTTCTTACACTGTATATATCATATTTGAAAAATGCACCTTAGCTTATTTTATCATACTTAGTTTTATGAGATTTATTATTATAATATATATGCATACCTCACAAGTTTCATTATTTTTCTAGTGAGGTTCGTGCTGAAGATAAGGTCAGAAGATTGGAGATACAACCAAATTCTAGCATTACTGATGCCCAAAGCGGAGAAACAGGCCTGAAATATCGCCCCAGCATTGCAAATAAAAATAGTGCCTCAAACCTATTAGGTACTCTCCTGTAATATAAAAAGCCAAAGGAAATCTGTACTCCATATAGAAAACTAAATAATAAGGCAACATTGTATTGCCCACACGTCAGAAAACCGTACTGGTTATACCGCCATGAATAAGGTCTAAGCCTGCACAGATGCTCTGCATTACCGAGGGGACCATGCTCTAAGTTGTGATCTTAGATTGGTAGGAGAAAATTCTCTAGAACTGTCTTTGAAATTCTGTACTGAATTTACAATAACTGGTTGTAATAACTAGCAAATGGAAAAATAAATAAGAAGCAGGTTCTACATTATGCGGTTACTGTGGTAGAAAGGGCATCCCACAATAATTGGATGATTATGTTACGAACGATTGTAACTTAATCAAGTATGTCTAGGCAAGTCAAGTGGTCACTGGTCAGTGCTATCATCTTTCCGATCTGTTCAGTAACGCATCAAATTTTTATTTGTTCTGATCGTGCAATTTCATCCAGGGTCTTCTAGCCAATCTTCCGATGACACAACAATTATTTCCATTTATCGAAAGAGTATCGAAGTTCTCGACAAAGATACCGATACTGATGCCGTCTTTATCTTGAATTTAATCATTCAGGTAGCTGAAAGTTGGCACATAGCTATGTCCTTTGACACACACTTGCTTATAATATTGTATGAATATGTGCAGATGTTATGGAATTTGAGGTGTTTCAGAGATGAATTTCTTAAGAGACGGCCTGTGTGCACCCTGCCGTGCCATGGAGGCCCCTGCATTGGTCAAATGTTGTATGATATCTTCTCTGCTTGGGAGAAAGATGACCACCACATAACTGATTCACTGATTTCTGTAAGGGACACAATATGTCAAGTTCTAAATGACAGGACAGTAATTGAAAATGTATGATTACAATACCTCCTTTATCCCTGCACGACCCTTATTGTGCTTGATTTTATTTGCCTTTGTCTATTGCTTACTTTCTTGTGATTATGGGGCGATGTAGCTGTTTCCAAGTATAATCTGGATGTCATATATACATTTATATTGTGATGAATGAATAGGTCCTAACATTAAAATGAAAGTCGTCCTGTTTGAATTTTCACGTACCAGAATTAACCATATTTTCTCCTCTGTACGCACATTGATATATCATTAGGCATGTCTGCATATGCACTATAATGAACACACCTACATATGTCCTTCTGTTTTTAATCTCAGTCAGCCATTTTTCATTTTCCAAATGAAAGTAGCTGCTCCTTGTGACTTGTGTGTGAAATGTGGAACTGAAACTATTAACCTCTGAATCCATCTCAACTGATCTGCATGTATGTCGCATCTCTTGAGAAGAGTAAAACTGGTGACTTGCTTTTCATTCCTTTGCAGGTTGATGTAAATACATCTTCTTACATTGTAGCCAACATTCTAAAAGGATTGAAAATGCCGGGAGTTCTTCAAATACTACATGATGTCAACATTCCTTATGACAAAAAGGTTTTAGAGACACTGACACAGGCAATCGATGCAGAAAAGGTTATGTGCAATAAAGAAATAATATGTGGGGGCGTTGGCATAAAAGAATCTACAACATGTGGCGATAAACTTGACGCAGATTCACTTCAAATAACAGAGGTTTGTAGCATACGCTGTAGATTTACTGCATAGTCAACATTGTATAGGCCGATGTAGCTTTACAGCAACCAGTAATTATCGAGTTTTCTTTGTCCTGTGCAGGTGAAGTCATTCGCAGCTGACAATCAGCTTTCTGTTAGCATTCCAGAGTTCTCTACAATAGGTAAATATGCTCTCCATAACCATTCGTTGCAACTTTAAACTCTCTGGTCACTTCATTCTTGTGAATATATAACTTCCCTCCATACTTATTCAAAAGGCTGCCGCCACAATTTTTCCAGTTGCCACTAGTATACATCATAATGGAAATCTGTTTTCTCTTCTTGCTTATTATGTCACAGCCGTGCACATTGTGCCGAGTGAGGGGAGGAACCAGCGCACCCTCCGCGAAGTGATGCCGTCTGACCCTGACTTCGTCTTGTGTCGTTTTCGACATACAACTCCAGACAAAGTTAAATGCACTTTTATCTCAATGGTACGTGCACAGAACGCCTTTACTTCAACCGAATTAAATTGTAGATGAAACTGATTACTTAATGTCTGTGCTTCATATGTTGAGATTTTCTGATGAAGGTGAAGAATGAGGTATTCTGTATTATTGGTTGATATAGATTTCCATGGGGGTTACACAGCAAATTTACTGGTTTGGTGTGTTATTGTCTCTTGACTGGTGTTGGATGCTATGTTCTTTTAAGGTGCACCTGCAGTATGTTAACTCCCACAATACATGTCGGGATAATACAATATATGAGTAATGTATTGTCTTCAGACAGTTGGAGTTGCTCTGAAGTCTGAATAGAGGGTTTTTCCGAGATTGTATATAGCAAGTTTACAGGAGGTGGATTCAAGGTTGGCTGAGCTGGTCACATATTACAATATATTTTGGCAAGTTTTCTGGCTGCGATTATTTTTGGTGAAGTTGCTGTGAACTGTCAAATGGTTTATATGTGGCACTTAGAATGCACTTGTAATTCATTATGGGATGACTGCGAGACAAGAATTTGTGTGGTAATCAAGCATACGTATGGATCAATGGAACTGAACGTAATTGAGTGATCTTGATACTTTGCAAGTTTCATTGACTAGTCATTGGAGAAGTACTACGTCACTAGGTAATCTTGTCATAACTTGCAAGCTCTGATAGTCATAAATCCTTTTTTTGTATCTTTCATGAAATGGTCTCATGTAATGGCGTGTATTTGCTGCAGGATATGTGCATATATTTCTGTTGCATTCGTCATTCATGAGTTTCTTGCATTTTAATATTATCAACATTAATTCATAGTTATTACTTGAACATCGGAAACTAGGCATACATTGATCCAGCTTATGTTTACATCCTTCTACAGATTTTCTATCATGAAGGGAAGCTTCTTAGCATTTTTCGTGGCCAGAATAAGTGGCTCGTATTCCTATACAATGATGCTGTGGCAAACGAGGTAACTTGCCCTCTTAATCAGTATACCATGTTTCCTTTTCATCCGGGACTGCTCCATTCGTTGATCTGAGGCCGCGGTAAGACTTTGAGATTTTTCATGATTCTTAAGAACACCCTGGATTTTTTAAACTGTTCCACTCTCTTGTAATCGAAAAGTGAGCGCTCATTCTTTACTAAGAAGAATGTTTCTTGTGTAATTCCGCGCTCCAGACAAGGCTCTCTGAGATATTTGGGCTGCTGAATACCTAAAAAAAATAATATTTGGGCTGCTGTAGTTGTTGGATGGCAGATCTGAATATCTGCCAATTTCAATGCAGTTTAATTCCTTGAAGGATTTGCTACATCATTACGGAGACCATGAGATACACTCTGGAGTATACTTTTTGGACAACATCAAGATCCTCGATTAGACAGGTATGGTCGCATTAATATAACTCTGAGATCTGGAGTCACAGAAAATGCTTAGCTTGTTTATGCCGCTCATGTGGTCATAACCACGACAATCGAAGCTTTAGCAATTATTCTGTTTCTGAACCCAAAAGAAAGGCATGCTTTCTAGTATGCCATGTTTTCACCCCACTGAATATAGTTTATTTTTCTATTTATGTTTCAAATGATGGGGAAATGGCTGGTACATGAAGTAGGATTCTGAAGAGATTGTGTCACTTTCAACTCCTGGGCTTAACTTATGTATTATCTTCATTTCCCATTTTTACAGGACTTATCCTCTGCTTCTGCACAAAGATGTCCTCCCCGAACTTCAAGCTCCAGTGGCGTGGGATCAACATATGAGGAAGAAAACAGTTCAGCTCCAGTTGTTATATGCTGTCAAGTTTCATGAAGTGCTACATGCATGTGTAACTGCATGTATTCTCTTCCAAAGTTCCTTCACACGCGAAAAGAAGTGAAGTTGCATATATTTTCTTGTAATAGTGATCCTTGACATGCTGCAGGTAGCAATTTTAGTAGTTCAACCATCTAAAAAAATAAGATGGTACTTCACACGAACATCACAATTGTATACTCCAAAGTAGAGGGTGCACTGATTAGAAACGTCGGAGTATTCATTCTATCAGTTCTCTTCCAAATATGCAAATCATACAAGTACAACTATAGTTGCAAAAAAAATTCAAAATCTTTCACTTTGCAGACGGTTAAGATTAGCTACATATGGCTAAGAACGGCCATGTACTTTTATGCAACGGTGTCCTCAACTTGTTGCCAGAAGGGCGTGAACAAACTGAACCGTGACAGCAACGTGATCAATATATCTACACTTTTTCCCCCGTTTATGAGCTGTGCCCAAGTAAACATAGTTAATAATTATCGATTTACTCAGCTCCTATTCAGTCAGCACGACCACGCCAAGTTCACAGCAAATTCCGTGTTCATGCAGCCAGCACAACAGCACTCGCATATTGCAGATGGTGTTTGTTAGCTCCCTTTGTTATAATCAACTAGAAGAAAGAGAGGTGATTGTAGGCGGTGGGGCAAAGAGGAAGGTTTACAAAAGGACACTGCTGGGCGTCCTAAGGGGGATCCCGGGGGAAAATCCTCCCGCCCCCCTGCTGACTCGTGTCCCCACTCCCTTCCCACCAAATCTCTTCCCCACCAATCCCTCCCCCTTTTGCTTCCGAAGCAGCAAAACGGATCGATAAAAAAAAAATATACTATTAAAGCAAAAAATTATTTTCCACCAAAAATCACGTACCAAATCCCGCTTTTGCTTCCGATGCAGCAAAACGGTTCGATCGAAATAACAATTTCGTACTATTGCAGCAAAAAATATTTTCCACCAAAAATCACGTAAATGTTTCTATGAAGCAAAAACGGTTTGTTTTCGATAAGAATTTTGTACTATTGCAGCAAAAAGTCCAATTTCCTTCCAAATCTCATAAAATGCTTCTACGAAGCAAAACATTTTATTACTAGAGAATTTTCTTACGGTAGCCAAAGTTAGGACCCAAAATGATTCTACGGAGCAAACAGTTTTACTTGTAGCATTTTTTTTCTATTGAAGCAAAACGTTTGGGCACAAAATGCTTCTACGTAGCAAAAAGTTTCATTTATAGCAATTTGTTTTGCCACTATAACAATTTGTTTGGGCACAAAATGCTTCTACGTAGCAAAAAAAATTATTGTAACACTTTTTTTTCCTATTATAGCAAAGATGTTAATAGCAATTTTATTTTGCTATTGTAGCATCCCACATAGCAAAATTTTGTGCTATTGTAGCATGAGAAAATTGTGCTGCTGTAGTAATATTAACTTCAGAGCACGTAGCAAAAAAATGTGTTGTTGTAGCAATATAAATTCAAAGACTTATGTAGCAAAATCATTGTTCTATTATAGCAACACCATATAAGTATAATAGCAAAAAAATGTTATATTACAACAAAGTCGTCCTTCTGCGGCAACACCGCCACTTGCTCCCATGGGAACAAAGTGACGCTTCTCCGGCAGCACCACTTCCAGTCGTCATGCTCCATGAGAGCAAAAAGTTGTCCTTTCTCCAGAAAGCACCACTTCCAGTCGTCCGCGGCACCGCCGTGCTCCCATGGGAGCAAAAGAAGTCCTTCTTGGACAACACTGCCACACTACCATTGGAGCATTGTCGTGTTACTGCAGCATCACAAAGGACACACATTTAGCTAGTCTCAAAATGTAACACGCCTTGCCTTTTATTACCGGCCGGTCATCCTTCCACCGTTCCACGGCAAGCTCCACCCGCTTCCAGTACAGTGCAAGCTAGGGGGAGACTGGACACTGGAGCTTCAGCTTCAACCACACGCCGCGGTGCGCAGTTCACACGCTTAAAAGCAACGGGGCGCGCAACCGCAGCCGCTCACCATCCTCTGTGGCGTCCAAGAGTTCACACCATGCCTCCGCCGCCGGAGAACCATCCCAAGCCCAAGCCACCGAAACCCAAGCCGGCCGCGGTGCGCGACCTGACCAACGGCGTCGCCCTCCCGTTGCCTCCCGATCCCTTCGCCTGCGCCTACCACCGCCTCTGCGCGCCGCCGCCGCCGCCCTCGCACACCGCAACCCTGCACCTCCGGTCCGCCCGCCTCCCCACCCCGCTCATCGCGCTCTCCGCCTCCGTCCTCGCCGTCTCCGTGCTCCTCCTCCTCGTCCTCTTCGTCTGCCACGTCGTCCGGTGGCGCCGCGGCGTGCGCCAGAGCGCCACGCTACAGCAGCAGCATGGGACGCCGCTGAATCACCACGCCGTCGACGAGGAGGGCGGTTCGGTAGCTCTGGTCCGGGCGATGGCGGAGGAGAACTCGGACTCGGACGACAGGGTGCACCACGTGTGGTACATACGCACCGTGGGGCTCGACGAGCGCGCCATCGCGGCCATCACCGCGCTCGTGTACGACGCCGACAAGTGCCGCGCCGCGGGGCTCGGCGCTGACGGCGGGTGCGCGGTGTGCCTCGCCGAGTTCCGGGACGGGGAGACGCTGCGCCTGCTGCCACGGTGCGCCCACGCGTTCCACCGCGCCTGCATCGACACATGGCTCCGCGCCCACGTCAACTGCCCGCTCTGCCGCGCGCCCGTCAAGCTCCCATACTGCAACGCCGCCGCGCTCGCCAGCGAGACCGAGGAAAACCCTGCCGTGCCTGCTCGTACCTCCGCCGAGGAGACCCGCCACGACGGCGACCTGTCGGCGGAGCGTGCTGTCAGGCGCGCGGCATCCATGGCGGTGCTCCCGAGGCGGCCGTGGCCGGACGTCGACTCCTTGCGAGCATCTAACAGTGCGCGCCAAGGGGAGATGGGCCTAGCGAAGATCAGTCAGCTGCTCAAATTGTCGGAAGCGTTAGAGATGGCTGGGATTGGGCTTGGCGGCGGCAGGTCGGCGTCCTTCAACGCGGCGAGCTCCCTACGTTTGCCAGGGCGCTCAGGTCAGCCAGCCACCAACGATATCACACGGTGAAGTGCACCGCTCCTTGTTTGGTTAAAAGTTTTAGGAGTAGTGTTTTGGAGAGAACACGGCGTTGAGCTTCTGCATACATACACCGCGAGAATGTCAGAAATTGTAAATAAGAATCAGTGTTCTCTATGCGAGATTGTAATAAGCTACTATAAAGATCTAAGATATGAAGATCGCTAGGGCTTGTTCATCCTCTAGTTCATGAAACGTGAGCTAAAAAATGTACGTATGTTCCTTCAGAAAAAGTTGAGCATCGATTTCTTGTTTCGTTGGATATTTCATTCAGGATCTAGCATCATAATACGACTCTGTGGTAATTTCGCCATGATTTACATAAAATTTTAGCTTTTGAGAGAATCTCGTTGCCATGAAGTTTCAGGTCCCAGACTAGCAAAGCAAGCATGCAGCTAGTTAATTTTCATTCCATTTTCAACCTGAGTCGAAACGTGTGGACGCTGGTGCAGAATTTGTTTTGTTCCAATCCAAAATGAACTGGATCATATTCCAATCGTTTGCACTAAAAAAGGAGAGACCATGTACAGCTTTTAGATTCTGGAATGCCTGCATGAACCAGGATTCTCAAGGAAGTTCTAGTGACTGGCCACCTACATCGCCATGTCACCGTCATGTTACCAACTACCAAGACTACATTAAAAATGATGCCGCCATTTGCAATGCTAATAGTGTGTGTGACAAAGGAGGCAGGTGATCAATCCCAGTCACCTCAGTAGTAGGCGTAGGTCATTTATTTTCAACCAAGAAAACTGGTGCAGGTCATCAAGTGAGATGGGTAAGTTTCCAGCCTACCAAGCGAAGTTTAAAGATGAGCTCGATGAAAATTTTAGAGGAATGGATCATTATCAATCGGTTCTGCACAGAGCAACGAGGATTTGTCAAGTTCTTTTCGCAAAGCTATAAAGACTACCTATAGATTGAAACTAGTTGTAATCGGCGCGGCGACACGCCACACTCTTGGTCACAAATTTAATCTACTTTTTTTTAGAGTGAAACTATATATGAAAAAATTGTTGGAAAGTTTGAGCTTGACAATGCATTCAGTTTTGGCATTAGCTAATAACAATGGATGGTAAGATAGCATATATATATATATATATATATATATATATATATATATATATATATATATATATATATATATAGGTAAAATGGTTTCTACCCTCAAAGGTAACTACCCCACGTCTCATATACCAACTTACGGAAGTACTTTGTCATAATTTATTGGTTTGAGTATGTTCGTATACTATATCTAAGATACCTAAAAACAACTTTAATGAAAAAATTGCAAATGGCCTAATATTTTACACTATATACTCGAAATATCGTCATATATGCATATAAAAGAGAAGTATGTAGAAGTTTCTACACACTACTAAAAAAAGTATCTATAGTACTGAAATAGCATTATATACTTCATACTACATGATACATACCTCATGTTATGATAGATACTCCATACATTGTGTGAAACACACGTGGGGTAGTTACCTTCGAGGGTAGTATGAATATGTCTATATATATATACCGGACATATTCATACTACACCCGGGTGTAACTACACCCATGTGTGTTTCACGCGAGTATGGAGTATCTATCATACCGGGAGGTTTGTAACATGTAGTATGGAGTATATAATGTTATTTTAGTACTAAAAATACTTCTTTTTAGGCAGTATGTAAAAAAATTCTACATATTTCTCTTTTATATGCATATATATGCATATATGACGGTATTCTGAGTATATAGTGTAAAATATTAGGACAATTGCAATTTTTTGACGAAACTTATTTTAGGGTATCTTAGATATAGTATATGAACATACTCAAACCAATAAAGTATGACAAATACTTCCGTAAGGTGGTATACGAGACATGGGTGTAGTTACACCCGGGAGTAGAAAGCATTTAACCTATATACCTATATATATATATATATATATATATATATATATATATATATATATAGGGTAGCGCTATTTGATTCCCTGAGAGTAGAATAGTTATTCTACACCCACCTTATATCTTTTGAACCGTAAAGAATTTTTACGTCACGTAAATTTTGCCATACTTCGTAAGTTAATAGGAACGTAAGAAAATATTAACATGACGTAAAAAATTATTTATGTGGCATATAAAAAATATTACGTAAAATACACATTTTTACCTATTTATATATATATATATATATAGGGTGTTTGTAAGAATATATATATATAGGGTGTTTTGTATGTTGCATAACTAGGGTGTTTGTAATCGGCACCGTTTATTGCTTTGAGATCCGTAGTGATTTTCCTAATAAGGTGCCATTTTGGAGGGCTTGTGTAGACCAATATTACCGAAGAGGAATGGGAGCCAAGAACTTTTGAGGCTAGGACTATCTAATATGGAAACTAGTCCCAGCCAGATACATCCAACATCTTGCTCCCTTTCGCTGCTGTTTTGCATCACGAACAGTTCTGCCCCACTTTAAGTGTTTTACCATTCTACACATTTGGTACTTTAAATTGAAATGGTTCGGTTAATTAATCCCATGGACAATAAAAAACAGTAAGAATAATGAACATAGTCGATTATCTTGAACGGTGCGCATTCCTAATTATTCGGTGCATGTGATAGAATAGAGACGGTGCACTCAATATAATAAAAGGTGTCTTTGACTGAATCAAAATGTATGAACTCCTGACAACCAAAACAAATGAATCAGTGAGGACTAACTGATGTCGACTGTGAGGACTAAATCATAGATCGGAACATCATTATACATATAAGAGAATCGGTGCCTACTAAAAAATAAAAAAACCAGAACAGACGGAGCCAGAACCAGAACAAACAAGATCTTCAGCACGGACCAGGCAGGCCGGATTCAGCAAAACAAGGACGGTGCCTTGCCGGAGGAAGTTGCCGGCCTCGCCGAAGCCGCCGCCATGAAAGAGCACGGGCGGGGGACACCACCGCGCTGGGGAGGTGGCCGTAGACGGGCTCGAGGTGGTCTCCGAGGGCGAGAGATGGAGGTCGGCCTCCAGGGCCTGCTTGTCTGCCCACCACAGGGGCCGGCGAGGACGGCCCGGCGTGCGTCCTCGACATCCGTCCACCGGGGAGGCTATTTTAGTCGAGCAATCGGGGCGGCGCGTCGGGAGGAGTGGAGGAGCAGCGGATTCACGGGCGGGATCCGGTTTTGGTGCCACGAGGAGGAGGTGGTGGTCCTCCGGTCGTGGGGCTCCGGGGAGGGTCAGATGGTGTCCTCCATATAGACGGAGGCGAGCGCGGCCGGCGCTCGACGAAGGAGAGGGAGGGACCGTCCGGGATGGTGCCGAACGACCAGCCCAAAGGAGCCACCCGCCATGGCCATGGTGCCCTCCAAGGCTCGGATCCCTGGCCCCGAGGATAGGGCGAGCTCGACGGTGGGCGCATCTCGCTGGAGGAGGGGGGGGGGGGGGGGGCGAGGAAGATGCCGGGTAGGGGAGGTCGGGATGCACCGGCGGTGGAGGCGGCGCCGCGCCGTAGCACGGGAGGTCGTGCGGTGGGGGCGAGGGGAACCGCAAGAGGCAGCTGGGAAAAGCGGCTCGTGTGTGTGGGTGTGTGGATCGGTGGCTGTGGCATGTGGTGTGTGTGTGGTATGGGAAGAGATAAGGAGAGAGGCAGGTGGGGCTGTGGGCGGGCACGGGTCGGGCTAAGAAACAGGCCTAGGAGCCCTATGCTCTGTTTCTTCAGCTGGACCACAGCCCAAAGGAGAAATAGCGGGGAGCTCCGAAAATTGGTCAAATATTTGAAGGGAAAGTTTTGGACAGAGAGCTTTCACGAATCTTGAAGCACACAGACGGCACTAGGGGTGGACACAAAGCTCGGGGCTCGAGGCTCGGCTCGGGCTCGACAAGGCTCGGCTCGGGCTTGGCTTGGCTCGAAGTTAGGACAAGCCAAGCCTAAACCTACCAGACAGAGCTCGAGGTTCGGCAAGCCGGCTCGATGAAGCTCGCAAGCCAGCTCGAAGGCTCGATGCAATATAAAATTTGACATGATCTTAACTAAACGTATAAAAATTTATAATTATAATCAACAAGAGCATGATATATGTATAACTTAGTCTAACAAGTTTCACAAAGTATCAACTAACCATAATAGTCTCAGACACATTTGATCCAATAGTCTTAGACGTCTCAACCACGTGTACTTTGTTTACGAAAATATAACACGACGTGGGCCGTCGCTCAAATAAAAGATGACTCAAACTATAACCGTTTAACATATAACGTCGCTTGTTTGTAACGAATCCATAATTTGAAAGCCTCAAAATCAGACAAATATGAGCATCTAAACTTATGCCTACACGTCATCTCCACATAATACACATTATATAATTCCCCAAACTAAAATAGAATTAAATTAAACATAAGATATGATTACTGTGTGATTTAGTCCCTCCCATTTAAAACCAGTTAAACAGGAAACAATAGTAAATTATTCTCAGAAATCACAGGTAGTGTGCAAGAGAAATATTGTGTAGAATATTTATAGGATCAAATGTAATCACTGTATTCCATTGCTCTGTACACGTGCTCATCTCAAAAAACAAAAAAACAGAATTTCTATGCTTGAACGAGTATGGCAACAGGAATAGGATGCTATCTCGGATGCTAAACTGAAATACACAAGCCATACGGTAGTGGACTTGGTGCCTAATGAACACCATGCATCGGATTGAGCTGTCCAAGCGATCCGTACTAGCCATAGAAGAGCAGCGGCATCAGAGGAGCAGCAGCGCAGGTCGAGCATCAGGGGAGAATGAGGATGGAACGAAGAAGATGCTTGGTAAGAGGGGCATTGCAGAGGCGAATCACCACGGCGGCGTGCAGAGGCGGAGCGACATGGAAGGACTATTTCTAGTTGGGATGTACCAGATGGCTCACGAGCCGGCGAGCCGAGCCTCAAGCCCAACAAGCCGAGCCACGAGCCTGATTCTAGAGAACTTTTCAATGACAAGCCGAGCCAGGCTCGGCTCGAGTTTTCACGAGCCAGGTCGAGTCGAGCCTCGAGCCGGCTCGGCTCGGCTCGATTCCACCCCTAGACGGCACCGATTACCACCACTGCAATGTTGCAACATACACAGTATTTCCCCTATATATATGTATATACATAAATACACGAGACTATGGGAATATATATGGTCTACATTAGCCGGGGTGCATCCGTTTTTCGAAAAACGGATATGCTTTTCTAGTGTGAAGGCAGCGGCTTGATGAGTATGGTTACTATGGTAGCCACATCGTTGTCCCAAAAAATCATCATGGATGACTTATATTCACCTAATATAAACTTTGACCTGAGAAGATGTGTAATGAGCTGCATTAGAGATTATACGAAGTATGTATGATAGTTGTATGAACTTGGTGGTCCCAAAAAATGTGCATACCTTTGCAGATGCTGTCATTGTTCCGGATGTATAGACAGTGACTAAGCCACCGTCTTGCTTGTGGTGGTGTCATAGTCGATTCCCCTTGGTGGTGGGTAGAAGAGTCGGAAATCGATGCAGGAATGAGAAGAGGAAGATGGTTGGCAATTGGTTCGATGGAGGCGATTTCGCTGGTGATGCCCTGTAGGATTCTGAAGAGGAAGATGGTTGACAATCTGTAGGATTGTTTATCTCCTTAACTTTTATTTTCAACTCAGAAACTTTTGCCCTGTAGGTATAGAAATCACGTAAGATTCCTGCCATATTAAGTTAGTATGGTTGGCATTGACATTAATTTACTGCATCAAGAGGGGTACACATTCAATAACATATCAGTCATGTTGGAGGCTGCCATAAATTATTTTGAGGTGCTGGTAACAGTAATACCGAATGGTACAGAGTACAGACTGTATTCATATTGGAATATGCAGCAAACCTTTCGTGAAGTGCATCTGCTTCAGGAAATAATGCATCTGGAGTTAATTAGTGTATATGGCCCTTCGTATCCACTATCGCCAAGATAAGGATACCACAACTGCACTAGTGTCTCGAGCTGCTCTGATCTGATACATTTATAAAACATGGCAGTTTTAGACGTAAAATTCAGAATATTGCAAGGAGAACACAGCATGTTGAATTACTTGCATGAAAAAAAATTACAGATGGAATTAGACCCCTCCGTCCCCTATTTGCGCCACTACGGCCGCATGTACCACCACAGAAAAAATGGGGATGGGATTGCCAGAAAAGAGGCTATGTAAAATTCAGAACACTGCAAGGAAAACACAGCATGAGAGCTACCATGCATAAATGGAATTGTTGTCCAAATTCAATGAAGGATGCATCTACTTATAAAATAGTAAAAATTAATTTGGCAGGCATACACTTGATCTTATCCATAACAAACGATTTATATAAATAGGATATCTTCATAGTAATTCAATCCTTGTAAGAAATATGGAATGTAGCAAAACTGAGAAATGACAAAATATGAGGCAACATCAGGTTGCTATAAAATAATAGAACCAGGAAACTTTCGTGACCTCCTGAATAATACACACTCGATCTTTGGGTATATGATGGAAAATAAAATCAGAACTGTGGCTATTAAGTAATAACAGCCAAGAGACAAACCTTCTTCGCATCCCTTTGGTTTGATACTTTGTGTGTTAGTGATGGCGATGATGGATTTGGGTTTGAACGGAATTTTGCTGACAATCTTATTCAAGTATCCACTAAAGCTACTCGATTTTGGCGGAAATCATATGAGTTCATCGCAAGTAAGACACACAGTTAAGTTTACAAAATCAGGATTATTCTTATAGGAAGTGTAAGGCAAACATCTCAAAACGCACAAGCTAAAAAATTAATGATAATTTTTTGTTTTAAGTGTGAACATCAGATAATTGATAATTCACTTGAGAAGTAATCCCATACTGCAGCTTAAACCTTAACACAATGAGCAAATAACTTGTAAATTTAGTTACAATCCTATCCAAGTATCCACTAAAATACTGTCCTAGATCAAGGTTAAGGATATGAAGGATCATGCGAATGATTCGAGGAGACAAGTGATCAAGGCGAATAATATCAAGGAGGATAACTGATATGTTTATCCAACAAACCAAATCAATCAGAATCCAATGATTCAAAGATAGAAAATGGAACATCATAGGAGCTTCCTTATAGGTATAAGTGAAGCAAAAAAACAATTTTAAACCATCCAAACCCGAATGTCAAAGGATTGTGAAGAATATATGTAGTAAACTGAACTGTTATCAGTCTTAGATGCCATGGAAAAATGCACGAAAAAAATTAATCATAGTAAAATTAAGAGGCACAATATTTGTTTGTGTTAGAATTAGCCAAAGAGAAGTGCTCAGAATGCAAGTACAGTACAATGAGATCAGACCAAAACCATCGAACATAATTTTAAAAAGCATTGCACTTTACTGAAATTAATGCCCAACCTATACCATTAGGGACATTAAACAATGAGATCAGACCAAAACCATCGAACATAATTTTAAAAAGCATTGCACTTTACTGAAATTAATGCCCAACCTATACCATTAGGGACATTAAAACTGAGCCAAATTCGAGCTCCCTCAGGCCATTACCGTTTGGCGAGGTGAGGCGGGCGGAAGGGAACAGGGTGGCCTTGACGCGTGTTCTTCCTCCTCCGGCTTGAGCAAGCCCCATGTCGCAATTGGCATTCGAGATGCTGGATTCCTAAGAAAGAAGTTTCGTGTTAAATCCCAGCAAACTGAAAGTGCTCCAGCTCTTCGACGTGCTGGATGGGAAGTAGAGCACCGAGGTATTAATTGATCTGCTTTCTGTACTTAAGCATTTTATTATGTTGATATGGTCTTATTTTGCTTGCTTGTAGTATCCTGTATTCGCCTTTTTAGTTTCGATAATATGTACACCCTCCTTTCCTGAATATAAAACGTCCCAAAACGTCATCTGTTTACAAACAGTGGTGGTAGTAATTGTCGTTCCGTGAAGCACTTGTATCTCCATTCTACATGATGCATGGGTGCTACCCTGGAGCACTTAGCTATGCTGTTGGAAATTTTGCACATATGAGCAAGATATGCTGTTGGAAATTTTTACCTGAAATAAAGCCATCTGAAGCGTGCTTCCAGTCGGAGATTGCACCTCCAAATGCAGGTCTAAGTTCCTCACAGATACCCACACACAATAATGCTGCTTCTGCAACCTGCAAAATTTTAGTGATTGTGCTATAAGAATGAAAGCACGCGCCTTCTGGGTTGGAGATTCTCTTTCCCTCCCTCCCAAATGAATGAATGCCGAATGATCTTGAGGGATGCAGCATGCTGTTTGCTCTACCGACAGAGAGAATCAAGCAGACATGGTTCGACCTGTGCACAAACAAGTTCTTGTTGTCTGTTACTGAATCAACACATGGGCTTCTTAGATTCATAAACACACTGAATCTTAGCAGAATCACCAGTAATCTCCACAGGAACACGAGCCACTACTAAAACGGTGAAATCTATTAGTGTCCCTCAAAACAATCTCCCTTTGAAAAACTTTGGATACGTATTTGAATGCAGAGTGGCAATCCCCACATATCCTAATATTCTTCATGATCCGAATTGTTGCCCCTGTATGCATTTGGATCAGTGCAAATGCGAGCGCGATCTTCTCGCTGTGATACTGCAAGTTTGCCTCCCTCTCTTGATCATCTACACGCAGAAGGACATAATCCATATCAGGAACATATCCTTCTTTCCTAATCTTCATGCTTATCTCATCCCACATCTTATATATCTCTTGCGCTCGTGGATGGGTATCATCATTTGCCACAAACATGTGCACGGAATTCTCTATCTCAACCCAACTACATGCAGGTTCCTTCTTCACACCAGTTGCCTTCATCATCATCCTCACTCTAGCAGCAGCATCCCATTGGCCCGTGGAAGCATATATGTTATACAACAACACAGGTGGACCAGTATCATTTGGGTCAAGCTCAAAGACATGGTCTGCTGCAAACTGCCCTACTTTGGCATTTTTCTGCGTTCTGCAAGCCGCAAGCAGGGCTCCCCAAACAGCGGCAGTTGGTTCCATGGGCATTTTAAATATAAATACCAGAGCATAATTTAGTAAACCAGCCCGGCCGAGAAGATCAACAACCGTAACATAATGGTCAATCTCGGGTTGTAAATTATACTCCTTCATCATGTCAAAGTAATGCTTTCCCTCCTTCACCAGTCCTCCATGGCTACAGGCGGTCAAAATGCAAAGGAAGGATACCTGATTCAGGTAAGTGCCGGATTTCCTCATCTCCTCAAAATGAGAGATTGCTTCCTCTCGGTGTCCATACTGCGCAAATGCTGTGAGCATCGAGTTCCAAGTAACTAGATCTTTAGTGTCCACACGGTCAAACACCTTTTTCGCGTCGATGATGCTCCCTGATTTTGCATACATGTCAAGAATCGTGTTTCCAAGAAACGCGGTGAGCTTCTGCCGAGACTTAATCATGTGCGCATGCACCCACTTCCCCTGCTCGAGAGCACCTAAACCAGCAATGGCGCCGAACAAGCTGGAGTATGTAAAATGCGTTGCCTCGAACCCATTCCTCTGCATCTCAGCAAACACCTTCAGAGCGGTCTCCCCGTCGCCCTTCCTCGAGAACCCAGAAATGAGAGCGTTCCAGGAAACCCCATTCCTGGAGTCAAGTCTGTCGAACGCTGCGGTGGCCATGTCCATCCTCCCGCATCGGGCGTACATGTCAACGAGCGCGCTCCCAACGTAGACGTCCTCGTGCCAATCACACTTAACGGCGAGAGCGTGGATCTGTTCCCCGATGACGCCGCCACCGCCACCGGCGTGAGCATAATAAGCACCGGCGGCCTTGAGGAGGCTGGCGAACGTGAACCCGTTGAGCTTGAATCGACCGGTAAGCATGGCAGGCAGCAGCGCGATGGCCTCCGCCGGCATGTGGTTCTGCGCGTACCCGGCGATGAGCGAGGTCCAGGAAACCACGTCCCTGCTCTCGCGCATTCCGTCGAACACCTCGCGCGCTTCGACCACGGCGCCGCACTTGCAGTACATGTGGATGAGCGAGTTGTCGAGGAAGGCGTCGCCCGCGAACGGTGATCTGGCCAGGTGGAAGTGGACGGTCCTGGCATCCTCGAGGTTCTCGGACCGCGCGCAGGCGGTGATGCAGGCGTGGTAGACGCGCGGGCTCGGGGCGAGCTCGCCGGCGTCCAGGAGAGCGAGGTCGCGGAGGATCAGGGCGGAGGCGGTGAGGCTGGCGGCTGCGGTGTAGCGTCTGGTGGTGTTGTTTCGGTAGAGGAGAAGAGAGTGGAACAGAAGCTTGCTCATGGAGGTCAGCCGTCGGCGACGAGGGACCGTCCGCTGGCGGAACGAGGGAGCTTCACGGGACGCCACAGCAAACACCCAAAAAATATTTCACTTCTTTCGAGCAAAACCAAGCGAGTGGCATGCAACACGTTGTTTTTTAGGTTTCCACACTAAAAGGCCAACAACACCAACAACATTTTTTAACTTAAGGTACATCAAAATATCATTACTACCAATATAGTTCACCATTTGCAACAAACACCACTAGGTGTGGCTAGCACAATTACACACACATGGTCCGGGCAAGGGTGCAATGACCGAGGACGACCTCAAGAAACAAACAACTCCTCTCTAACCTATTCCTCGCATTAGAGAGTGGGGGATTACGTGGACACCCTACTTGATGGTGATGAATTACATCTTGGAGGACACCTCGTTCTTAGGAAATCCCACCGCCGAGCAGAACATCGATCAAGCATCCCTCCCCTAAGCAGCAGGTCAACGAGGCAAAATCACCTCCGTCAGAAATTTTACTATCTCACACATACCTGCATTACATGTTCAAAGGTCAAGATCAGGATAATAAACAAAACATACCCTCTTTTTACCAAGCAAATATTAAGCAAAACAACAAATTCACCTCAAGAAACTATAGAGGTCAACATGAGTTATAACAGCATGTTATGATGTTTCTAGAAACAATCAAAAATCAATTTTCTAAGATTTCCCACATTATCTATTCACCCAATCACCCCTCCCCCCCCCCCCCCCCCCCCCCCAAGTCAATCTTGTTAGTCTTAAAATAAAGTGTATTTAAATTTATGTAATTATTTCATATTATTTAATCATAGAAAAATTGTACTATCAAGAGTTTAAGAAAAGGAAATGTTGGGAAGTGACTCGTAGATCGAAGGGCGACGACCAGATTCTTCCCCAGTGGGACTAAGCCTATAAGCATTCTCTCTCCCACCATTGTTGACCAAGGAAATGGTTGAGATCTCCTCCTCCATCCTTTGTTGTTTTATATATCAGGGAACATAAGGGGAGACCTACATCTATGGTTCGACCAAGACAGCCAAAAAAATCATTTAGTTTGTTATGCAGCTTGTTACTCTTGGCCTCTTGGGTCTTTGGGAATCTTGTACTGTTGGAGTTTACTGAAGCTTCTAAAGTTGTGAACTAATTTTGACATATAAGTTCATAGTTGCATTTAGTGAATCGAATTGGTTAAGAATTGCACTTGCCTGTTCATTTCCCCCTCTCTTCTAGTAGATAACTTCGATCCTTTGGTGTCTTTATATCTCTACACTAGATGGCACATTGACAAGTATGAATTAAGGTGTAATATGTCTTATGTATGTGTGTGCATCACAATTTTTCACCTTTTACGCAGGCATCTCATCGTTGGCGATATAATCACCATAAAAGTACATACATATGGTTTGTGCATCTCTATGCTTGTACAAAACGACTAAAGATCCTCTAGCAACTCGAGTATTGTATTCACATAGCAACGTCTCGTATGTGTCTTGTTATCTTCAATATATGTCATCTTAGCAACCACTTAGGTGTCCATGTGTCTGGCATCTTATGCGCCTTACGGCCTTAGCAATTTGAACTTTTAAGGAAATATACACTGAAGACAAGAGCACCAAAGAGTTCCTATAGGAGGTGTATGCATCTCTACTATGAAAAGTAGGATAATGTACTAGCACGAAAAGTAGATTATGTGGCAACCCGTTTGAATTCACACGATGTGGTCAAATGTGTGTCTCTTCTTTCTTACACTAAAAATATCTTGGAACCAGTGGCATTGAGTAGGACTTATGTATTTATGCACATCAACATTTTCCATTTTTGAGGAATTAGTATATGGCCGGCGAGATATCGCCATTAGAGACATATATAATGTATAAATGATACATATATCATGGCATGTGTTGAAATCATTATAGAAGTAACTTGCAATATGATCATTGCGCTTGATGTAATGGTATCTCTCTGCTTTCTAGACTAGATGACATCCTGACAACTCATATCTCACTGGTATCTCTCTGCTTTCTAGACTAGACGACATCCTGACAACTCATATTTCACTGTATTTGACTATCGTGCACATATACATCAACTCATTTCTAATTTTTAGGAAAAATTACCGGAGCGGCTGACGTGTTGGCATCATACACACTCCATACAAGCATGTGTGTGTAGATTATGAACTCTCACGGTCTAGTGTGTTCTACTTGCATGTATGTATTAGCGGTTCCACTTATTACGCAAGAGCAGTTCCACTTATTACGCAAAAGTGTTGTGGTCGATGAATTAAACTTCCTAACTTGCTTGCATGTGTTGCCATGTTGCACACTACACACATGTGTCGACACAACTACCCAAATGTCACTATGTTGGACTTTGTGTGTATCCGCATTAGCGGCTCTGCTTTTCAGGTAGAAGAAACATGGATGACGGCAGAGTTTACGCCGCTCTCTCGGATGTATTGCCACATTGCACAATGCATATGCATGTGTCGACAACTCAAGCCGCATGGTGAACAAGTGTCAGAACCCCCGGCCTTTGGTGCACGCGAGCTTATCGAGCGAAGGAACCTCCCAGAGGCACCGACACCACATGCCCTCTATAAAGCCTAAGGCAGCACATCCCCTCAATCAACACAAACATTCACCCACAACTGCAATGAAGAGTAGCCAAGTAATGCTTGTGGCTATGGCCCTCCTGCTGGTGATATCCTCATCAGGTATGTTTATCTTGCAGGATGTATAACTATTTGATGCACTCACACTCAATATTTAATATGTTGTGATGCATGTGTTATATTTTTAGGGACGAGCAACCACCGCCGTAATGAGTTATGGAAGCGCAACGAGCTCGGCCGTCATGGAAGGCCCAAGCGGCGCCGAGCCCTACGCGACATACTGCCGGGGAAAGTACCAAGGGGCATGCACATGTTTTCCCCACGGATGCAAGTGCTCCTTCTGCGGAGATATTCCTCAATCGGGAACTAGCTAGCTATAGCTGCATCACAGCTCAGTTTTTAGCTTTGTTGCATGAATAAGGCAAAAGATTTGTTTTTTTTTATTTCCATATTGCCCATCCTTGATTGATCCGAGTCAAAAAAACGGAATAACCAATAACGGCAGCTCGCTGAACAAACATTAAATGTCAGAAATAATAAGGGGGATTAGGAAAAATAATGGAGAGTTATAACCAAAAATAATGGAGAGTTATAACCAAACAGAAAAGGATATAAAATAGTCCTTTTTGGGGTAAGCTTCCTGTCATGTGATATGTCATAAATGAGTAGAAAGTCGCTCCTCGTCCAACTCCAAGATAAAAAGCATCACATTATAGACATTAAGAGAAAATTGCGGAAAAGCTGACAGAAACGTAAGCAAACGGTAGCCCAAGCAACACGCGTCCTTCCAGAAGTTTCGGGGTGTCACACATGCCTTGCAGCGTGCCACACATAGCGACTCTGACCAGAACAACAACGACCAACTGATGCACTAACAGCCACCGCAGCCAGCGGATCAAGGGTGACCAAGCCAAGTACCTCCAATCGATCTTATGTGTGAGTATGTATGTATTGTGCTAGCTTGACAAGAAATTGCGTCTCTATGATCTATATGCAACTATGCATGCATTAAGTTCTACTCAAAACTGACTATAAGCATTTACTGAGTAGGTTGAATCAACAATAAGCATTTAAGAGATAAGACTCGATCAGCGTGATTTTTTTCTGTTGAGTGCGGCCGTGCGGGCTGAGTCTTTGATTTTGGGTGGTGCTAACAGCTGGGACGGCGATGTTGCAATTGGCACACATGATACATTATCAGCAGGTTTTCAGAGTTTTCAACTAACCAAAACGATGCAATCTTGTGACCATAATATGAACTTTGCATCTTTAACTGACTACGAAAGTGTTCACTTGCTTGCCCAGACTACAAAATTCGAACACGAGCACCAAGAATTTGAAAGGATTCCTCTGTTTCTTATGAACATTCTCAGTTATCAGAAAAGATACATTTGTATGTAGGCTACTATCTTAACAATGGCAACATGGGAGTAGTGTTTAACTTGTTGCAGCGTACAATGAACAGATATGTCAGAATTAGTATACCCTAAGAGGGTGTATTTCCTAACAGCAGTGGACAGCTAAAAGGGAGGCGTTCATGAAAGACTGGTTACTTGAGCAGCCCACTTGCAATAAAAGCCTCTTTGGAAGATTCATGGCTTCAGATCCTCTAGATTGCAGGTTCTCTCTACTTGTTGTACTTTCTCAATGCCCAGATGAGAGGGCAGCTTCCTACATGCTGCAAAAACCAATGAACTCAGGGCACCACAGGATACGGCACCACAGGAGCAAGCCTGACAACATCCCACGCCACCCTCATTACGCCACCATGCCTCGACTCTGCTTCTTGGAACGTTCTACCAGATGCTTCGGAGGGGTGTGGGAGCTCCCTCCATTTCTCAATCTTAAGCTCAGTGACATCAATAATACAGATGTTACTCTCTACCAAGCTCTTCCCTTGTGCCATACCCTCTACTTGGAAGATCTCCCCCTTGCCAATTTCACTCCCTTCATTGTCAATCAACAAAATAGGACGACCAGGCTCAAATGAGAACGATCTTGTAAAAGGGCGGCTCGTCGTGATGTTCTGACTGAAATCTGACTGTGTAGTTGGCTCATCCAGTCTGTTGCCCTTGGATATGCCTAGGGCATTCAGCACCCTTGCAGGTGGCAGATAGCTCTCCTCCCCAGCACTTTCTGAGGAGTCACCAAAGTGGGAAGTAGCTGGCGTAGATGGCTTATCAGCACTCTCACCCTCATATGGTACTCCTCTTTCTTTTGCTATACGAGCTAGCTTAGCTTTTCTATTGTTCAGCCTAGAATTTAAAGAAAGCCAATTAGAACAAATACCTATGTATGGAGGCATAAAAGACTATCTGTAAGCTATATCAATAAATAAATTTTAATAATTAAAAGTTTGTTATATTATGGGATGGTAAATCCCTAGGAAAGAAGAAAGATAATTTCACCTTACCAATTCTTTAGTTGCGATGATGTTATCTCCGAACCCTGAAAAGTGTAGCCACATTTTCATGAATCAGACAAGATGCACTAGTTAAACCTAATACAAGATTATATCCAAATGAAAAGGGCATATTATACCTGCTCACTCAACTTCTCTGCCCATGTCTGAAGTGAAGTGGCACTCTTATGCATCTCAGGCTCATCAACTAGAGCATTCTCGATTTCATTTACTTGGCCATCATTCATAAGGGTCCGCTTCTTTCTCTTAAGTTGCCTCTCATCATCGTCACGGAAACCACTTTCTTTTGTAGGTTCTGGTGTCCTGAAATGATCTGCACTTTTGCAACGCAAGTGTTCCGTACTACTAGCAGTACCGGCACCTGGATAGCCTGCACTAGCTGTTCTCGCAACACCAAGATGGATTAGGTTTTGACCAACTGAATTCTGCAGGAGCCCACCATTTATACTGACACGGCTTCTTGGAGCCTCATCCCTAGCATTACCCTCTTGTTTCATGGAGGGTGTTGTCATAGTCTCTTCAATATTTTGCACCTCCTGTACCAATTTTGGATTGAAATCAAATAAAATACAAATTCAATAGCTAATAATGTAATAAAAAATGTTACCTTCGGAGGTTTATCCATATTGGAGTCCGGAACACTAGTAACATTAGCCCTTGTTGGCAGGGGCTGCTGCACCGGTTGCAAGTCTTCCTTTATTAGTGATGATGCATCACTTTTTGCCACCTAAGATATTGCATAATGAGATCATCTAACATATAAAACTATTTACTTCATGACAAAAGTTGAGTAAACTGCTAAGAAGTATGAAGATGCCACAAGATACACAGTACCAGGTTATTTTTCTGGTTTACACACTGAGCACACCCATCACACAGACCATACAAAAAAATGTTCGCTGGAGGACCTTATAAACTTTAATGCTACTACTGTGGGAACGTAATTTTGCAGATTATCCCTTGATAACCTTAAGAGAATAGAGACCCTAAACACAACTTTGGTATATTTGTGGATAATATGATTTTCACAATAGATGTGTAAAACAAACAAACCTGCAATGTTCTCTGTCCAACTTGCGATTTACACCATAGTTGTAGCTTATAAGCGAATTCACTGCAAATGGCAAAAGGAAAGTTAAGAGAAACATCATCAGAGGAGTTTTCAGGTGATGCAAACGATTCCTACCAAATATTGACAAATAAATCAGGCATGCAACAAAAAAAGTGAACAAAATGTTGTTTCTAGTGGCACACCAAGAAACATGATAGTAATAGTCAAAATGGCATCACTCACCTTAATAATTGCACATCTTCCTCATTTAACAGGTTATTAGGAATTAGAGATTTAGCATAATGGGACAATGATCCTGTAAACATCAAAAAAATAAGTTAGATATGATCAATTAACACAATCACAACAGAACTGTAAAACACAAGGTACTGTACCCAAGTTTTTACAAATTGTAGTGGCCTCATTAGATGCTGGATGGTCTAATGATGGCTTGGGACTCTCTGATAACAAGTATTTCTGAAATTGCTGAAGAAAAAGATCTCTTTCTTGCTCTGTTAACATGAAAACGGAACTTGCTTTTAACAGGGTTACACCAAAAAATTATGGCACATGATAACAACTGAGAAAAGATCTGACCTTCACATATGTTTGGAACAAAGACGTGCAAATTTGCTATTATTTTCACCACACACGATGTTCTTGTCTGTGCATATGATATTGAAGGCATGCTGACAGAGCGAAAAGGGCACGAATAGTTAGCTTTAGCTTCAGTCAACATATCTGAAACAGCTACCAGTGCCAGCTCAGCTGCACCAAATGGATCATAATCTAGATTAGCATCATCTTCCACCAATGGAAGATTGACAGAGCACCAACTCGAGACAAACTCATCATGAGGAGTAGCCAAAATTTGGGTCAAAAAGGGAATCTGCAAAAAAGAGATGACAAAAAGAAGTCGAAGTTCAATATTAACTTCGCTGAAAACAGTTGTATGGTTTGTAACCATATTAAAGTAGCAGAAGCAGTTAACTGCAAAGCTTACAGTATTTGTTATGAAGGAAGATCTGAAGTTTGAATCATCAGAAAACACGTCAACTAGACGTAATGCACTGATAAGCACAGAACCCATTGGGTAACTCTTATCATGGGAACCAGCAGCAGGCTTTTCTTTTCTTCCAAATGCGGTCTTCAGTAAATCAAGAACCTGCATTAATCATTCTGATGAATTTGATAGCTACTGAATGAAATTTTCAGATGCTGCAGAAAAGGAGTAATTTTGCCTCCAGCCATCGTCAGTAGTAGGAGAACTAACCTCCAATGCCAAGGTTTGCCCTAGTTGCATGCTCTTAGGTAAAGTGGCGACTTCATCAAGGTAAGAAATACTTTCAGCTTCACACAGTTGTAGCAACTAAAGGATGTTTAAACCAAGATTTAGTTACTAGCTCAATATTGTGCACCTGATAGTATTTGATTTAAACAAATTAAAATCTGGTTCAAGACTCATGACCAACTTACAATAGAAAGGATTTTAGCCTTCAATCTGGAAATGGAAGATGCAATATCCATTGATCCTTTCAGACATTCTGGAACGCCTAACTTCAATATAGTAAGAGAGAGTGACAGTATACCTCCATTTCTACAGAGCTCCTACATTGAGTTAGTAATTTCTTGAGTCCACATCCTCCCAAGGGAATACCATGTAATGATATACAGCAACAATAAAGTATGTGAAATAATGAGAAGTACATACTCATAATAAGTTCTAAGAAGTTAAGAGCACAAAAAGATGTATGTGTCACTGAAATAAAGTATTGTTTCTCACACTAGATTAGTCTAGGTTAATCTATTTTGTGGAAATTTCATGCAAGGGTTAGCACGATGGAATTGAACTGAATTGGACAAGTAATGAGTAGCTTGATATCTCACATAATTATATTTTTATCATTAGTCAGCATAACAAAACAAAGAAGACAAGGAGATAGCATTGAGCAGTGTTTCCCTCTATAGTGGAACTAAATATACAAGGACATGAGATGTTAAGATATATGAGACCTTGTTTTTTAAAATACGATCTCGGAACAACTTCTGCTGGCAAAGCAACAAAAGAAATTGCAATGATGCCTCGCACTGTTGGCATAAAAAGTGAGTGAGTTGTGAGTCAAAAGGACCAAAAGGAAAGGCTTTGGTCGCCAATGTTGATAGTCTGAAACTCAGTATCCTCATATCTTCATGCAGACTATCAAAGGCTACATCCATAAAGATATCAACCTGACCATGAACAACAAATATTAACAGAGATGAACAGCCTGAATAAAAAGAACCTAACAGCATAGTGATCCAAGGAGTACAGAAAGACAGAACTATGAGAAAGACAGGTGTTGGGATTATTATTATTTTCGAAACATCTAACTGAGAATATAAACATGCAGTAGTCAGAAAAAAAATTATCACCAACAACAGTTCACATAAAGCAGTAGAATAACTAAAAGAAGTAAAATACTAACATGATCTCTTACTATTATGGTATAGCAAAATGAAGCCCGCAGATAACAGAGTGTAATAATATAGCACAACCAAAGATATCAATAAATGATAATAATACTACTTATTTTCGCTCAGATTGACCTGGCAGCTAAACTTTCTAATAATGGACTTGGAATCTGGAGCAAAAGTTAACACCCCACAATATCTTATGAATTCTAGTTCAGGATGAGCACAGAACCAACAACAAACATATTCTATCGTTCATACAATCCATCGTGATGACATTATGACAGAAAAACTGATCATAATGATGAAAATCAATAAAAATCTGGGAGTTCTGAAACCAAAGCAATGCAAAATAGGGGGAAGGTTGACAATAGAATTTAACATGAACCTTAACATGATAAAATTCCCAAGGCTAGGCCTAACTTTTAGTTCACAGCTTCATCAGAATCAATAGCCACTAAATTACCACAAATGTTACGTACTTACTTTTGGATGTGCAAGAAGAATATGAACAAGATCATGCCACTGAGATGAGAAGTAACTTGTCAAGAGATGAAGACTTGCTGCTACAAGTGATGAATGTATGAAGGGAGAAGCGCCAAGATGATTTTCCTAATTTAAAACAATAGCTGTTACCATAAATTAGTATGAAATGATGATAAATAAATCTAAGCATGCCACGCTCAATAAAAATTTGCTGTGGCTGAACCTTCTTCCATTGGGAAAGAATGGATAGCACAAAGAATATCAGGTCCATGACTTGTTCAGATAATTTTACATCGTCCAGAAGAACCTGCAAGAGAAAAAAACATTTGTTAGACCCAGTTTCTCATCATTTACTCATTTTGCGTATTAACGATACAGTAAAAAAATCAGTGAGTGCAGTGAGCTTTAAGACAAAAGACAAAGAGACAATCTGGTGTGATTAATTAGCCAAATTTAACATGGAAAGAGATAACACACAATATCATGATTCAAATGGACAAGCATATGTGAAATAATGAGAAGTTACCTGCTCCAGCCTAGTGTGCCGAGTTGCTAGCTCAGATAAACTATGCAAAAAGCGCATGCCACGAAGCACATATGTTAAATCTGAACCGCTTTCAAGATCCAAACATACAGCTAGAAGATGAAGAGGAAGGGACGACACAAACTTTTCCATGTCCACCTGCAAAGAAAATGTCATGGGTTAGGGAAAAGGTGGTCGGAATAGATGTAAACACTGTACCTAAGTACCTGCTTTGGACCCCCATCGTCTGCCTTGGACTGCAAGACAAAACTCTCCGACTCCTTAAGCATCTCGCTAAGTTCCCTATTAGTTAGCCCACTGAGCTCTTCAATAGCAGAAATCATGTCTATCATCTGCACCCAATAATCAAAATGGAAAAATTTCAGTTCAAACCAGCTGCACGACAGTTAGGTGATGAACTATCCATACCATAAAGGTTAGCCAGTAGTTAGAGAAAATATTCCAATACTTTGTACATGCAGTGTATAGGGAAGATCATGGCTTACAAGTTCGTTATAATGTCTTAAAAGTAAACATTACCTAACCACGAGCTAAAAAAACAATAAAGACAGAAGATACAAATATCCAAAGTATAAGCTGCATGAAAAACAGGTTGAACTGAACAGCTCAATAGCATCTCTGACACAGTGTTGCAAATTTCAAATAACTCAGTTTCTCTATGTCTTATCTGAGAACATGTGGGATGTCTAAACTACCTAGCCTGAACACAGACTTATACAGGATGAGGTGGTAATAATACAAATATGCTAGGGCAACTGCGGAGCGACGAATGCCTGAACCCCATTTATCTTCGCATTAATCATCATATCACTAACTACACACCTTGGAACGTTCATTGCCAAGTCACTGGGTCAGATATATCCATTAATGAGCAGGGGCACTGGAAGTCTGGAACAGAGCACCCGACGAAATGAACCAACCAGGCAGGAAATTCTTATACGGACTAGAACTGCTCGGGTTGAAGTACCAGGGGCGGATCTAGGTGTTGTGCAGCCGAAAATTATGGAGACCAGTGGGGGGTTTAACCAGTCTTGGGTGACGGGAATTATCGTACCTCGGTCGACCGGGGAGAATGGCGGAACTGCGGGCGGGGCTGGGACAGCAAGGGCGCGCCGAGGTTCGACGGGGCCGGGCTCTCGGCGGCGGCAAGGCGCGTGCGCGTGAGAGGCCGCGGGGTTGTGGGGAGGTGCCGTGGAGGGCGCGCCGGCCAGCTCTAGATCCGCTCAGATCGGGGTTGGGGTGGAGACGGCAGGGAGGCGACGAGGCGGAAGCAGTGCGGTGGCGGTGGGGGTGGCGGTGGCAGCTTAGGGCACGGCGGTGGTGGTGGGTCGGGCTGGAGCTTGGGTGGTCAAGGGACAAGGGTAGGTCAGCGTGAGATGGAGAGGTCAGAGGAGCGTGCGTCCGGGGAAGATTTCATCTCAACTTCTCAAGCAATGCCAAACGCTCGATTTGAATTTTGATCATCTCGGTCCATAAACGGTAGAGTTTCGGAAAAAAACTCAAAAATAATTGAATGAATCCATAAGATATACAGTGTGTCCACGGTCACAAAAAGTTCCAAGTCAAAATTCGATATACACACAAAATCAGCTATTCCGTTATTTTGTTTCTTACACTATTTTACATCTGGATTTATCTTTTTTTTTTTGTGAAGATTAGCCTCTGATCTGTATCTATGTATAAGTATAGCCACCTTACTTGTCAACTCGCTCAATACAATTCTTTTACCAACTTTTAAGTTGTACTATCGTGCATCGATAGCACGGTACCACCCAAGTGTTTTTTTTTTTGAATTTTCCAACTATATATAAAACCACACAACCAGCAAGGCTCCTCATTAAAAACCATCCAGTCCCCTTAGGTACCCTGATAGTAAAAAGAGCGTGTCTGAAACTTGCTGGCCTCAAAGTTCAAACAGAGTTACATCCTCTCTGTTTTTTCTTATGAATACTCGTATTTTTCACTTATATTCGTTGAGTATTCTTTTCATGTTATTGTTTGCTCTCTAACTCTTGTTTTTCATGCATCTCTTCTTAGAACCACTAGCTTTGTTATATCATACTCTCATATCTCATTATTTAAATACTTAGAGAGTTTATCTTTTAAATAAGTTGATTGGAGTTTGGTTGAAAACGGAAAATGTTAAATGTGGTAGATGGTATAAAGAAAGATATACATGCTCTTTTGGATTGTTATCTTGTATGTTGTGGTGCTTGGCAATTGTTTTGAGCTCTCATGTAGATCATGTTTAAGCTTTGTACATCATGTAGTTAAAACCTATTAGTGAGGAACTACCGTAAAACTTGCTGAAATTTGGTTTGCATATTTGGTATCTCTAAGGTCTAGATATTTTCTAGTTAAAGCGTGTGAGAAACAAGGAAGATAATTTAGAGTTTTATAATGCTTGTAATATGTTTTGTATGTACGACTTGTTGTCATTGTTTATACTTGTGTTTGCTTCAAACACATTGCTAGCCAAACCCTTGTATTGAGAGGAATTATTCTCGTGCATCTAAAATCCTTGAGTCAAAACCCATGCCATTTGTGTCCACCATAACTACCTACTACATGATATTTCCTGCCATTCCAAGAAAATACTTCATGTGCTACCTTTCATTCAAAATTTATTATCCCTTATTTTTTGTCAATGTTTATTAGCTCATGAGGAAGTATGTGGTGTTACGAATATCAACCTTGTCGTTTGCTTTTAGACAGACTTTCACCAACCGGACTAGTCGCATATACACCGCTTATCCATTAATTTTGCAAAAAGAGTTGGCAAATGGGGTGCTCGGTCCCAATAAATTACAACTTTAACCGCTGCATTCTCTTCACATTTTTGCCCTGATCTAATCAGCCAAGTAATGATACTAGTTCTAAACTACATGTGTAAACAAAAGATAAAAGAGGGATGATCTGCCCTTGGGTAGAAATAACGTCCTTCATGAGAGTCGATCTTAAGAAAGTCTGGTTGACAAGGGGGTAGAGTGCCCATTACCATTCGTTGACAACGACAAACACCGCTCAAAACTTACTTTTATGCTCTAAATTTCAAAAACCTATAAAACTAAGAAGCTCTAGCACATGTTTCTATCCCTGCTTCCCTCAGCGAAGGGTCTATCTTTTACTTTATGTTGAGTCAGTTTACCTACTTCTTTCTATCCCCAAAGCAAACACTTGTGTCAATTATGTACAACAATTGTTATATGCTTACTTATTGCACTTGTTATATTCCTCTACGTTGACAACTATCTATATGATATACATGTTCAAAGTTGGAAGTCAATGCTGAAACTTATATCTTTCTTTGTGTTGCTTCAATGCACTTTTATTTAGATAATATTGCTTTATGAGTTAACTCTTATGCAAATCTTATTGATGCTTGTTTGAAAGTACTATTCATGAAGAGTTTTTACTTATATGATATAGTTGTTTACTCCTTGTCTATTTGTTAGCAAACTATAGATCATTGCCTTGAATCATTTCATTCATAACATGAGCATTACATTATTACATGATTAATATTATGTCACAACATTTACAATCAAAAATTATTTTGTTATCATTTACCTACTCGAGGATGAGCAAGAATTAAGCTTGGGGATGTTGATAATTTTTGATTGTTTCATGCCATTTTATGCTTTTAGCACTTGTTTTTGTATTAATTTTATGATTTATTTGGACTAACCTACTAGTAGTTGCAAAAGTGTACAATGTTCTTGTTTTACTATTTGATGTGTAGAAATTATCAAGAATACAAAGGAAAACCTTGTTGCACTCGAATTGGGACTTTTCTGAAATCTGTCTGAGAAATTTTTATAGAGATCGTCAGTTTGACCACCGAAGACAACATTAAGTAAAAATCAAAAAAATATAGAGTTGTCACAAATTTCCATACGCAAATTTTAAGCCCAAACAGGGCCCAATCCGAGTCCGGATGATCCAGATATGCTCGTTTTCGTGAGATCTAAGAGGGGCTGACGGAAATCCGAGAGTCCAAGGAATCCTAAGTCGTGAAAAACTCCCAAGAACATGAATTTTCCTCCTCCCAGACAGCCGTCTTGGGGAGGAGAACCTCCTCAACACCATCCCATCACCAAGGGTGGCCGTGGCCGCGAAGGTCCGCCGCGTCAAGGGCCGCCGCCACCGCGTCAAGGGCTACCGCGCCGCCGGCTGCCGCCGACGCCGCCCCTCACCGCGCTATGGCTGCCAAGGGCCACCGTCTCCACTCCGGGCTGCACCTCTCCGTCAAGCTCCTCATCACCATGACCATGCGTGTGTAGTTCTCTCCCGAGGTTGCGGGATCTACGGTAGCCATGTGGTTCATCTCTCTCTCCCATGATATGATCTTGCATGTGATCATGAGATTTGTAATCTAGTTGAATATGTGATGCTACTCTTTATCTATTATGCACTCTAGAGGTTAGTTTGATATGAACTTCGGGGTTATTCACGTGTGTAATGGTGACAGTGTGTGCACCGTGTGTGATTCCCTTTATGACATTGTTAGTGTTGGTTTACTTCGACTTGAGGGTGCTCTTGTAGCCCTACACAATGAATGGTGTTTGTTATCCAACATGAGAGTGTTTGAGAGTAGTATTTATTTATTTAACTTTCATGTTAATGTTGAGAATGTCCACCGGTGAAAGTAGGATCCCTATTCTAAGCATTGAAACACCGTTTCCATCAAGTTCTGCTACATGTTTGCCTGCTGCCATTTTTATTACAGATTGCAATTACTACTTATAATCATCCATATTAGTTGTATGTCACTATCTCTTCGCATAACTAGTGCATCTATACATATGACAAGTGTATTGGGTGTGTTGGGGACACAAGAGACTTATCGTATCTTAATTGCAGGGTTGCTTGAGAGGAATATCTTTGACCTCTACCTCCCTGAGTTCGATATATCTTGGGTGATCCACTTAAGAGAAACTTGTTGCTGTTCTACAAACCTCTGCTCTTGGAGGCCCAACACTGTCTACAAGAATAGAAGTGCGCCTAGACATCAATGACCGCCTCCAGACTGATGGGTGAGTAGTTTACCCTTAGACTACGAATCTATAACAGTAGCTAGATGGTTGTATTCTCCTCTTGTGCTATCATGTTTAGATCTTGTGAGTTGTTGATCATGATCAAGATCATCTTTATGTAATTCTCCATGTTGTGTTTGCTGGGATCCGTTGAATATTGAGTACTAAAGTTATTGCTTCATAATATATCATGTGTGTGCTATTTAATGATCTTGCATGCTCTCCGTTACTTGTGTGTGCTTTGGGCAAGTAGATGCTCGTAACTCCAAGAGGGGGTATTAATATCGATAGTGGGTTCATGTCTTTATTAAATCTGGGGCAGTGACAGAAAGCTCTAAGGTTGTAGATGTACTGTTGCTACTAGGGATAAAACAGTAGTACTTTGCCTAAGGATGATGTTACTTACTTACTTTACACACTTTGCTTAAGGCAATAATCTGTTGCATGCAACTAATACTGAAAGGGGTGCGGACGCTAACCGGAAGGTGAATTATTAGTCATAGATGCGGTTGGAACGGTCTATGTATATTGTTGTAATGCCCGGATGAATCTCACACTAGACACCATATCATTAGTATATGCATTGGGTTGCTCATCATTATTCTGTCAATTGCCTAGCTGTAATTTGTTTACCACGCATGGATGAATGTTATTATTATTTATGGAGAGACACCACTAGTGAACTGTGGACCCCGGTCCTTCTCATTAATATGATAAGACCACAACTGCAGACCTGTTACTTTCTGCAAACAAACAACTTTCTTCCACACATACGTTTAATCCTTTTGTTACAGCAAGCCGGTGGGATTGACACCCTCACTGTTGAGTTGGGGCAAAATACTTTGATTGTGTTGTGTGCAGATTCCACGTCTTCTACGCCACATCAAGAATTTCTGGCGCCGTTGACACCTCGTGGGGAATGTACATCTCCTACTGGTTCGATAACCTTGGTTTCATAACTGAGTGAAATCTTGCTGCTCTGCTACTTCACACCCTCCTCTTGGGGATTCACCAACCACACGCAGGAAGCATCAAATAGTACTTTTAAACAAGCATCAATAAGATTTGCATAAGAGTTAACTCATAAAGCAATATTATCTAAGTAAAAGGGTATTGAAGCAACACAGAGGAAGATATAAGTTTCAACATTGGCTTTCAACTTTGAACATGTATATCATATAGATAGTTGTCAACACAAAGCAATATAACAAGTGCAATAAGTAAGCATATTGGAATTATTGTACAAAGTTGACACAAGTGTTTGCTTCGGGGATAGAAAGAAGTAGGTAAACGGACTCAACATAAAGTAAAAGATAGGCCCTTCGTAGAGGGATGCAGGGATACAAGCATGTGCTAGAACTTCTTAGTTTTATAGTTTTTGAAATCATATAGAGAGCATAAAAGTAAGTTTTGAGCGGTGTTTGTCGTTGTCAACGAATGGTAATGGGCACTCTACCCCCTTGTCAACCAGACTTTCAAGAGCGGCTCCCATGAAGGACTGGCTCCCATGAAGGACGTTATTTCTACCCAAGGGCAGATCATCCCTCTTTTCTCTTTTGTTTACACATGTAGTTTAGAACTAGTATCGTTGCTTGGCTGATTAGATCAGGGCAAAAATGTGAAGAGAATGCAGCGGTTAAAGTTGTAAATAATTGGGACTGGGCTCCCCTTTGCCAGCTCTTTTTGCAAAATTAATGGATAAGCGGTGTATATGCCACTGGCACATGAAGTATTTGCCTGGAATGGCAGGAAATACCATGTAGTAGGTAGGTATGGTGGACACAAATGGCATGGGTTTTGACTCAAGGATTTGGATGCACGAGAAGTATTCCTCTCAATACAAGGCTTTGGCTAGCAAGGTTGTTTGAAGCAAACACAAGTACAAACTATGAAAAAGACGAATATACAAAACATATTGCAAGCATTATAAAACTCTACATTGTCTCCCTGGTTGCTCAAACACTTTAACTAGAATATATCTAGACCTTAGAGGTACCAAACATGCAAATCAAATTTCAACAAGTTTTACGGTAGTTCTCCACTAATGGGTTTTAACTACATGATGTAAAAGCTTAAACATGATCTACCTGAGAGCTCAAAATAATTGCCAAGCATCACACAAAATTCAAGACAATGATCTACAAGAACATGTATATCTTTTCATTATACCATCTACCACATTTAGCATTTTTTGTTTCCAACCAAACACCAATCAACTCATTTAAACATAAACTCTCCAGGTATTTAACAATGAAGCAAGAGAGTATAATATATGAGAACTAAGAGGTCTGAGAGGTGCATGAAAAACAAGAGCTGAAAGTATTGCAGTAGCTAGAGAAGAATACTCAACAAATATAAGTGAAGACTAGGAATATTCATAAGAAAAAGCGGAGCATGTCTCTCTCCCAAACAAGAATGCTAGGATCCAGTTTATTCAGAAAACAAAAATAACAAAAACAGAAATAAAAACAAACAGACGCTCCAAGTAAAGCACATAAGATGTGACGGAATTAAAATATAGTTTCACTAGAGATTGCCTGATAAGTTGTTGATGAAGAAAGAGATGCCTTGGGCATCCCCAAGGTTTGACTCTTGAGTGTTCTTGAAATATGCTTGGGTGACCCACGGGGGCATCCCCAAGCTTAGGCTCTTTCATCTTCTTGATCACATCATATCATCCTTCTCTCTTGATTCTTAAAAACTTCCTTCACACCAAACTTCTCATAAACTTCATTAGAGGGGTTAGTATTCAAAAACATTAATTCACTTTGGTACTGTTGTGACACAATTCAAGAACTCAATAAAACATTGGCTACAACCCTCCATGATAGAGAACCTTGCTGAAAGTCCACAAGAGACAATGCAAAAAACACATACAAAATCTGCCAAAACAGAACAACCAGTAAATATGAATTTTTTCGAGGCACTAAATTTGCTCAGATCAGAAAACTAAAAAATAATGAAAGTTGCGTACATATCTGAGGATCACACACAAAAATAGGAAGAATTTTCTGACATTTCTGTGAAAAGTTATGAATCTAACGGTGGAATGATTTTTGCGCAGGAATCCAAATCTAGTATCAACTTCCTACTAGAGACTTTACTTGGCACAACTATGCAATAAAATAAAGATACAAAGGAGTTGTTACAGAGGTAAGAATTCTCCTTTACTAAAGTAAGAAAAATAACAAAAATGAAACATGGGTTGTCTCCCACAAGCGCTTTTCTTTAATGCCTTTTAGCTAGGCTTGATAGTTTTAATGATGCTCTCATGTATATAGAAAATGAAGCAAAAGGAGCATCAAGAAGAAAATACAAAACACATTTAAGTCTAACCCACTTCCTATGAATAGGAATCTTGTACACAAATAAATTCACAAAGAACAAATTGACAAACATAGTAAGATAAAACAAGAACAACTTCAATACTTTTAGCATATAGAGAGGTGTTTTAATACCATGAAAAGTTCTACAACCATATTTTACTCTCTCATAATAATTTTCAGTAGCATCATGAATAAACTCAACAACATAACCATCACATAAAGCATTTTTTTCATGATCTATAAACACATAATTTTTATCAAGCTTATAATAGTGGGATAAAAACTTTCAAACCCACTTTCAACAATTTTATAACAAGATGATTGATCATTCTCAAGGTATATGGGACTCCTAGATAAGATCAAGACCTATCCAATACCATTTTCAATAGTAGCACAATTAGTATTATCAAGTAACATAGGACCATCATCTAGAGCTTTATCATACACATTTTCTAAGCAAACTTCTTTAGTACCATGCATTTCGAATTTAGGCATAAATAAAGTATTTTCATAAGATTTATCAAAAGAGCATGGATTATCATATATGACAGTAGCATTATTATTTCACAAGTTTTACTCATAGGGAATATTTCAAGAGAATCCACATGAACATAACATTCATCCTCCTTTGGTAAGCATGGGGGACAATCAAATAGTGTAACAGGTGAAGAGTTACTCTCATTAGAAGGTAGGCATGGGTACCTACTCCATTCTTCCTCCTTTTGTTCTTCACTCTCCTCCTCTTTTTTATCTAATGAGTTTTCAGGTTCAACAATTTCTTCTTCCACAGGTTCATGCAAATTATGGATACATTCTTGTGCATCAATGAGTCTCTCTCTATAATCAATGATATAAGGATTATTGCTGAAATATTCTATGCAATAATCAAGGATAGAAGAAACTTAGTCTTTAAGTGTATTACAAGCAACACATGTTTCATAATTTTTATACATGAAGGATTCTATTTCTGAAGCTCCCATAAATTTAACAAATTGTTCTATTTCTTCAAATCCAAGATCAATATAGTTATTCCAATGCTAGTTAACAATTAAAACTTCTTTACTAAAGCCACATTGGAATTTAAGATGTTTAGTATCATGTTCAGAGCAGCAATTTATATCATGGCGTATAAGCAAAATTTTAGCAAGTGTATTCGACTTTCCTTACACGCCTCTCATGACTTTCCCTTATATGGTTCTCTATAATTCATTAACTTCTTCCATGGTAACAGTTTATAAATTTTTGGTTTTTCAAAATTTTATGGTTTTTCGGGTATATAAAAATATAACAAGACAAAAATAAATTAAACAAAAATAAACTAGACAAAAGTAACTAAACAAAATACAATTAAACAAAAATAAACTAAGCATAAATAAACTAGACAAGAAAATAAAAACAGAGAGAGAGGTAGAGTGTACTCCCCAGGTGAACTTATGAGTAGAGCTATGCCGCCCCGGCAACGGCGCCAGAAAATAGTCTTGATAACCCGCAAGTATAGGGGATCGCAACAGTCTTCGAGGGAAGTAAAACCCAAATTTATTGATTTGACACAAGGGGAGACGAAGAATACTTATAAGCCTTCACAGTCGAGTTGTCAATTCAGCTACACCTGGAAAAGCACTACTAACAGGTGTGATGTGGAAGCAGCAGTAATATGAGAGCAGTAGTAACAGTAACACAAAGACAATAGCACCAGAGAATAGTTGCTTGTGTGGAGTTGACATGAAAGCAATGATGATGATAGAAGGACCGGGGTTCCCAGCTATCTACGCTAGTGGTAACTCTCAAATAACAAATGTCGGGTGAACAAATTACAGTTGGGCAATTGACAGTATTGAAATAACATTAAGTAAGAATATCCAGATTGTTAATTTTATAGGCATGTTTTTGAAGGGGTTCCGGTGCATAAAACAATAATTTTCTAACGTATGAACACCCTAACTAGCCAGGATCTATCTATCTAGTACATGCGATAACGGTGGCAGAACTAGTTACATACCTCCATGTAGAACGAATAGCGGGTATACTCTCCCGCACAAGCGTTGACGATGAAGTCGTACGTTGAAAGGAAAGACGTCGCCTAGAGGGGGGGGTGAAAAGGCGAGGAACACTTTTTACAATTTAGGTTTGATAAATGCGGAATAAAACTTAGTGTTTAACTTATCAATGACACAACCTAAATATACTAGGTTCGCCTATGTGCACCAACAACTTATGCTATGCAAGACAAATAACAAAGGGATAGCAAGGTAAAGGACTTCAAGCACGATGGCTATCACAAAGTAAAGTGCATAAGTAAAGAGCTCAGGTATAGGGATAACCGAGGCACGCAAAGACGAGGATGTATTCCCGAGTTCCACCACAAAAGGTGTACGTCTCGTTGGAGAGGTGTGAGCAACCACAACAGGTTTGCTCAACGCCACAAAGGCTTCACCTTCTTCTCCGATGAACTCGACCACAAAGGTACGAGTCCACCTTCCACTATGAACTCCTTTGGGGCGGAGAACAATCCCGTACAAAAACCTTGGGGCACACACCCACAACCGAATTGGGGGCTCCCAAATGACCACAAGAGGTCTTGACCACAAAGGTCCCAACTAGCCACAAAGGCCTTGACCACAAAAGGTCCTATGCCACAAAGGCGGCCACTAAGGCGTCTAGGGTCCAAGACCCAAGAGTAACAAGCTCACGAATTTCACCACCACGAATCCTCGTGGAGGGCTCAAACCGATGCAATGGCAAGAACACACAAAGTGCTCAAGTCCTCCACTCTCAAATTCCAACAAATCAACAAATGCTTATGGGGGAATAAGAGAGGAAGAACCAAGAAACCACAAAAGGAGACAAATCCTACACTCCCAAATCCCACCACAAGCAACTAATGCTTATGGGGGGATAAGAGAGAGTAAGAACAAAGGGGGAGAACCACAAAGGAACTCAAAGATCTAGATCCACTATGTTCCCCTCACTTAGAGGAGAGATGGATTGGTAGAATTGTAGATCTAGATCTCCTCTCACTTTTCCCTCAAAGATATGCAAGAATCATGGGAGGATTTGAGAGGGGGAAAGCTTTCCCAAGGTCAACAATGGCAAGAGAGAGAGCGGAAAGTCGTGCTTACTCAAGGAAGAAGAAGGGGAGGGGTATTTATACCCCTCCCACAAATCTAGCCGTTACAGCAGCTCAGACCGGAGATTTCAGGCCTAGGGCCGGAGATTTCCGACCCCCGGAGATTTCCGGAAAGATCTCCGAAGTTTTCTGGGCGACATCAGTACTGAAATCCGCCCGATTCGGAAATCTCCGAGCCCGGTTCGGAGATTTCCGAGCACCCGAAAACTGCAGAAATACCAACACGAAAACGACAATATCTTGACCATCCGAACTCCGTTTTCGATGATTTTTGGCTCGTTGTAATAACAACGAAGAACTCTACAAGATAATGAAGAGAAACATCATAGTCCAAGATGGGAGGTTAAAACCAAATGGGGAAACATAAAACCTCTCGAAAAAGGAACAACCGGTAAAACCTCCCACATCAAAAACCAAGAAGTTTTTCAAATGAACTTTGTTTTTGATGAACTTGACCTTGTTATGAAGATCACAACAAGCTCCAAAACCTCACAAGGAGAAAAGGCAAATAAGAAACAAGAAAGATGATATGCTAAGTATGCAAAGGTTTGAGCTCTTCATAAAGATTTGATCAAGTTACTCACTCGAGAGCCCCTCTTGATAGTACGCCTATCTATCCTATAGCCCTATCAAGATCATACCTTCGCCTTGAGCATTCCACTTGAGCTAGATGATGATGATCTTGATCTCTTCAAGTGGACCACCTTTCTTGATTGCGCTTGCTAGCACATGCTTCATGAAGACTTCTCCATATACTCCCCCATACTCCATTATGGGAGAGTCTCGCTTAGCTTCGTCTTCATGTCTCCGACATGCTTCCCTTGGTCTTGCACTTGTCAACCATGATGACGATCATGGCATGACATCATCCTCCATGAGCTAAATTAATGGATCTTCTTGTTGCAAGCCCACGGAAGATACCATCTTTCTTCATATAGGTGATGCCTTGACAACTTCAAGACATACTTGCAATATGCTCAAAACACACATTAGTCCTTAGGGATTGTCATTAATTACCAAAACCATACATGAGGGCACATGCCCTTTCAATCTCCCCCATTTTGGTAATTGATGACAATCCCTTTTACGGGGATTTATATAAGGAATTAAAAACAACCATGCAACACACTAAGCAAAGCAAGGTTGCAAGAGAAAAGAACTAAATCCCTTAAAACCCTCTAAATCTCTCCCCCATTGGCCTCCATTGCCGGAATGGGAGAAAAATCTAGAAGGCCAATATAATAAGAGTTTCCCCATAAATTATGCATTTCTCATGATATGAGTGAAATCAAATGCATATATCCAATAACGAATACATGGAGGAGATCAAATTATATTGAGGATTCAATGAATGCAAAAGAAAAGATATCAATCAAAAAATAAAATAGAAAGATACCAATTGCAACACGAAAGATGCAATCAAAGAATCAAAAAACCAATTGGACACAAGAAGATGTTATGATAAAAGCAATCAAGTGTTCAAATGAATCAAGATGGAACTCCCCAAGGTACATGCACAATGAAGAATTTGTAATTCAATATAGGTTGCGCAACATGGAATCCTCGTTCCTTCCTAGATTAATTTGAACAACAAGTGCAAGAGTGCATAGACGGAAAAAGAAAGAACACACTTTTTAACAAACAAATGTTGAGCAAACTAAAAGAAACGAGACAATTAAAGACTTGCTCAAACGAGAAAGGATGGATGTAATATGGAAACACATGTTAGGAGACTAAGAAGGATGAGCCTAGGTATCCCCATAGTCTTTCAAGGTATGTTGCACATAGTGCATATCATGTATTTCGCATACAAGCACACCAAAGAAAACACACCAAATAGTTTCACAAGCTTATTAAGAGACAAGAGGATACCAAATCAAATGCAAAGCTTGTGCCTTTTAGAGATCACCAAATGATCAAGAGAGAAATAAAGGTGATCAATAAAGATTTTGAATATCAATTAAAGATGTACCTAATCTCATGTATATAAGTTTCCAAGTAGGCACTAAGTCCACAAAGAAACATGCACACAAAAAATAGGTAATAGGTAAAGAACATGATATTCACTTGGAAGTCAAAATAAACCAATAAGAATTTTGCCTACACCCATAGCACAAAACTAAATTTTTAGGAAGACTTCCAACACACACTCTTCAAAGTATCTCAAATACCCAAAATAATAAGTGATAGTTGAGATGCTTTGAGAATGGTAAACACTCTCTCAAGCGGAAAATGATTTTGAAAATTCATCCATATTGCATATGAGACAAATTAAGAAGAATTGCTAGATTAACATAGTTGGAATTGATGAATCATGAACATGATCAAATATGTTCCCTTTACTATGTAATCATCCCGGCTTGCTCATATTTGTAATAAAGACGATTTGAAGGGAACTTTGCAAAAAACATATCAAAAGCAACTCGAGAGACTCATGCCAAGAAACAACCTACACAAGGTTGAGGGCTAGAAGAGTATGCATGAGATAGATACTTGTTACCGAGATAACATTGAAGAAGTAGAAGGTAGGTGCTCATGATCATCCAAGCTTGGCTCAAAAGGCACATGATGAGGACTTTCTCCTTGTAATCGAGACAAGCTTCCAATGCATCTCCAATGTACCTAAAACAAATTTAAGTACAAAGTGGTACCCAAACTCATTGGGTACAAAGTAGTTAGAGCAACTACAATACATAGGACAAACTCCAAATAAATATGTGCCTATTGATATGAAATTGAATTTCAAGCACATCTTAGCCATTTAGGATTTGGTGGAGTTTATACTATATATTGGAACAAGGAAAGTAAGCATGAAAAAATATGTATATAGTAAATATGCATGCACAAAACTTTCAAGAACCAAAAGAGATATAATTTTGGACAAAATACCAATTAAATCAAGAAGCTACACTAAAATGTGACAAGTAAAAGAAATGTCCACATTATATCCTAACACTCAAATCAACACATGATTGGAGAAACCAAAGAGAAAAGATATCAATTGAAAATAGGTCAAGGCCAAAACTATTGAGCAAAAGAAATGCGTCCAATAAAGTTTATCTCATTCAAGAAGATAGACTAAAAGACAAGTAATGAGGTAGCCAATTCCACATAGGAGAAAAAGGTTTCATAGAATAAACCAAGACCCTCTACACTTATCGTGATGGCACAAAAGTACCAAGACACGAACAATGTTTGTCTTCCAACGAGACACGTCATCGGGATCCAACACCAATAAGAAAAGACCAAATATCAATTGAAGACAACTAATGTTCAAAAGTATATAGGATTGCTCCCCCACAATTCGTGCATTATATGATCTTGTATAAGAATACAAAATGCACATAAATGGAGTCATTGCTCTCCATGTATATCGTTAAAACACTAGTCATGTTCAAAGAAGAAAATAAGATACCAAACCAGTTTAAAGAATAATGTTCTAAATAGTATAGAGTAGCTTCCCAATGATTAGTGCATTATTTGAGATCGTGTATGTAAATACAAAATGCACACAAGTGGGATCATTACCCTCCATATATCCTTTTGAGCACAAAGTTTAAGAAAAGCAATAAGACCCGATAACAATTAAAAGGATGATGTTCTACTCAATGTAGGATAGCTCCCCCAAGGATGGTGCATTACTTAAAATTGATTCTTCGAATATAAATGCACAACAATGGGATCCTTGCTTGTCCTAACTAAAGAAAGCACAACACAAAATGAGTAGAGCAACAAAAAGATCCAAATGAAGCAAGGATGACAAAAGGGTGGTTAGACCAAAACAAACTTGGCGATGGAATAAGACAATTTATGAACAAAAGCCAATGTAAATATGATCAATACATTTACCACAAATATAATTATCACTTGTCAAAGACAATGATTGTATATAGATAGTTCTCGGTGGCTCATGACATATAAATGTATTCAAGATCATATTCACAAAACATAAGCATGTGACAAAATATAAGAATTGAAAAACATGCTTATCTAGAGATTCTTGATGACTTCACATATTCAATGATCATACTAAGCATCAAGAAACTCTCTCACAAACAAGATACCAAAAGATGGGTGAACAAAATGCATTTAAGCAAATATGGAACTTGTTTGAGTACCATGCCACCTAGGAACAAGATAATCAACAATATCAACTCTAGATGACACTACCTCACATGTTCACATTTTCTAGGCTTGTAATATGCACATAGCTTATTACTCCCCCATAATGTGATAATCCATTCTTTGTTAACAAGAGGCAAAAGAAATCCAACAAGAGATAATTAATGGACATTAGAATTTGAATTTATCATGAGTAAGACATACCACAAATAGAGTAGATAATATTGAAATATCACCACTAAGTGGTATTCCTCATGCATACACATTTTTAGGATAATGAGTTACCAAAAGGCACACCACTTCCCAAAATGAGATAGTCCATTAAAATTCCTAAAAGAGCCAATTAAGAGGAAAGAAAATAGACAAGAGGCTCAAAAACATACATGGTGTGCAAACCATCATACACAAGCTTGATTACTCAATCAAAAGTAAGTAGAGTGCACAACACATATAAAGCACTAGTAAGGTACAAAACCAAACACATGCAAGGGTGCAAGTAACTTTCAGTGAGTACATATGAATTAAATAAAAGTTACCGCAAGGAGGAGCATTGGATATATCCTAAGACAATATAATCCAATTGACTTGACTTGAGAGAATATGAATGATGAAGATCCCTTAATTCTTCATGATGTAGTCAAGTCTCCAATGTCCTCTATTTTCACCTATTGATCAAGTTTTAGCTTGTTGGTCCCCAACCAAGTTGGGTCCTAAGAGGTTAGTTACAATAGGCTTGGCAACCCAAATTGTTTTTACTTGTCACCACTTTGAGTACCAACATACTTGGCAAACAAATTCCCAACCTTATCCTTCCGAAGCAAATAAGCATGATCAAGTATAGTGGGGTTGGATAAGTTACCATGTGTGCATGAAGAGGCTAAGTGATCCTTCCCACGACATGTGTAGCACACTCGGCATTTTCTTTTCTTCTTTGGGAGTGAAGATCCTTTAACTTGGGAAGCTTGAGTTTGAACTTGAGGTTGCTTCCCTTGTTGCTTCTCACTAAGAGGCTTCTTCTTCTTCAAGGGGCAAGATCTAACATGGCGCCCTTCGATCTTGCACTTGAAGCACACAATCTTGGCCGAATCAATAGCTTGATCTTGACCCTTCTTCTTGATGAACTTGTGGTTCATATTTTCAATGGACTTGTTCTTGATATTAGAGTTGAATCCAAGTCCACTCTTGTCATGAGGAAGTCTTCGCTCTCTCAACATCTTCTCGAGGGTGTACTTCCCTTCATGACCCTTGATCAAGTCTTTCTTCAAAGAAATGACTTGTGCCTTGAGCTCTTTGATTTCCTCTACATGGTTAGTATCAACACAAATACTAGAGGAAGTAGATGCTACATTGTTAGAGCAACAAGGCATGGAGAGTAATTCATCACAAGATGTAACAGTGTTGTGAGTGGATGAATTACTAGAACTAGCACATGGAAATAAAGTATTTTTACTAGAAATTGTGCTAGTGATCACAAGAGGCTCACAAGATTTTACCTTTGTATAGATTGCCTCGAGAGCAACCTCTACCCTAGCATGGGATGCTAGAAGATCATCATTAGAGCTCGAAAGCTTTTCATGATTTTCCTCCAACTTCCCATACTTGCTAGATAGCAACTCAAGTTGAGCCCTTAGCTCAACATTCTCTTTCAAAATAGATGCTCCACAAGAAATGGAGTTAGTATCACAAGCATCATTATCATTGGGAATAGAAGAGAACAATTTAACAAGCTCATTATACTTTCTTTTGAAGTTGATGGCTTCCTCAAGAGCTCTATCACGGGTTTCTTTTACTTTAGATAATTCTAAAGTAAGAGTCTCCTCAAGAGATTTGGATTTTCCCATTTTTAGTTTGGTAAGAGCATGGTCACATTTTTTAGTGAGTTTAGCAATCATTTCATTATTTAACTCCTCACTAGTTTCTAGCTTTTCCTCAAGAAAAACTCGAGTTTCTTGCACTTCCTTAAGAGCAATCTCAAGATTGTGGATCTCACCCGCGGAATCACGAGCAAGACCCCATCCTTCATCACAACGAGTCTCCAAGGCCTCAATTGTCTCCTTGCGCTCAATAAGAATGGTCATGATTTCTAAGAAGCTATCATGGGCATGTTTTTTCTTTGAAAGAGCATGAGAGACAATATCAAAGTTCTTTTCAATGGAGGCATCATTATCACTTTCATCATTAATGTCATCATCATTAGATGTATTGGAATTCAAGGTAGGAGATACCTTAGACTCCTTAGCCATAAGGCAAAAGTGAGTAATGGATGAGGAAGATGAAGAATTACTTGAAGCACCATTGAGGTCCATGTCTTGTTCCAACAATTGTTTGGATTCCTCTATATTGTTAGTCAAACAAGTACTAGAGGAAATAGAAACATTTTTATCATGGCAACAAGACGAGGAAAGCATATCATCATGTGATTTAGTTAACCAACTACTACATGATATGCAAGGACTATAGACACTAGCATGTAAGGCATTTATGGTGCTAGAGGAGTTTAAGTCCAAAGATAGAGCATTGCAATAAGATGGGTGAGAAATATGATCAATAGTAGATTCACCATCAAGAATGCAATCTCTATCACCACTCACCATATCATTACCTTGTGGCAAGCCACATGTTGGTGAAGTGGAAGAAGATGTGAGCTCATCCCGGTTGGAGGTGGAAGGAGGACAATCATCCTTGGTAGTCTTGGACACATCATATATATCTTCAAGCTTTGTCCATAATTCATGAGCGTTCCGACAAGGCATGATTGACGCAAGAACTACATCGCTCAAAACATAGATAATACCATTACAAGCGAGAGTATCGAGATAAGAGTTTTTCTCATCCTCGAAAGATAATTCTTGGGAATCCTTTGGAAGAGAAAAACCCATATCTACAATTCTCTCTAAATTTGGATCCATGTCCCTAAAGATATTAAGCATGCGAATTTTCCAAACATTATAATTAGTGTCATCGAATATATAAGTGGGATTGTGCACTAATTCTCTAAACGACATCTTTATCTCTAGGCGGTAAAGCCTAATTATGAGATAACCTGGGCTCTGATACCAATTGAAAGGAAAGACGTCGCCTAGAGGGGGGGGGGGGGTGAAAAGGCGAGGAACACTTTTTACAATTTAGGTTTGATAAATGCGGAATAAAACTTAGTGTTTAACTTATCAATGACACAACCTAAATATACTAGGTTCGCCTATGTGCACCAACAACTTATGCTATGCAAGACAAACAACAAAGGGATAGCAAGGTAAAGGACTTCAAGCACGATGGCTATCACAAAGTAAAGTGCATAAGTAAAGAGCTCGGGTATAGGGATAACCGAGGCACGCAAAGACGAGGATGTATTCCCGAGTTCCACCACAAAAGGTGTACGTCTCGTTGGAGAGGTGTGAGCAACCACAACAGGTTTTCTCAACGCCACAAAGGCTTCACCTTCTTCTTCGATGAACTCGACCACAAAGGTCCGAGTCCACCTTCCACTATGAACTCCTTTGGGGCGGAGAACAATCCCGTACAAAAACCTTGGGGCACACACCCACAACCGAATTGGGGGCTCCCAAATGACCACAAGAGGTCTTGACCACAAAGGTCCCAACTAGCCACAAAGGCCTTGACCACAAAAGGTCCTATGCCACAAAGGCGGCCACTAAGGCGTCTAGGGTCCAAGACCCAAGAGTAACAAGCTCACGAATTTCACCACCACGAATCCTCGTGGAGGGCTCAAACCGATGCAATGGCAAGAACACACAAAGTGCTCAAGTCCTCCACTCTCAAATTCCAACAAAGCAACAAATGCTTATGGGGGAATAAGAGAGGAAGAACCAAGAAACCACAAAGGAGACAAATCCTACACTCCCAAATCCCACCACAAGCAACTAATGCTTATGGGGGGATAAGAGAGAGTAAGAACAAAGGGGGAGAACCACAAAGGAAATCAAAGATCTAGATCCACTATGTTCCCCTCACTTAGAGGAGAGATGGATTGGTAGAATTGTAGATCTAGATCTCCTCTCACTTTTCCCTCAAAGATATGCAAGAATCATGGGAGGATTTGAGAGGGGGCAAGCTTTCCCAAGGTCAACAATGGCAAGAGAGAGAGCGGAAAGTCGTGCTTACTCAAGGAAGAAGAAGGGGAGGGGTATTTATACCCCTCCCACAAATCTAGCCGTTACAGCAGCTCAGACCGGAGATTTCAGGCCTAGGGCCGGAGATTTCCGACCCCCCGGAGATTTCCGGAAAGATCTCCGAAGTTTTCTGGACGACATCAGTACTGAAATCCGCCCGATTCGGAAATCTCCGAGCCCGGTTCAGAGATTTCCGAGCACTCGAAAACTACAGAAATAACAACACGAAAACGACAATATCTTGACCATCCGAACTCCGTTTTCGATGATTTTTGGCTCGTTGTAATAACAACGAAGAACTCTACAAGATAATGAAGAGAAACATCATAGTCCAAGATGGGAGGTTAAAACCAAATGGGGAAACATAAAACCTCTCGAAAAAGGAACAACCGGTAAAACCTCCAACATCAAAAACTAAGAAGCTTTTCAAACGAACTTTGTTTTTGACGAACTTGAGCTTGTTATGAAGATCACAACAAAATCCAAAACCTCACAAGGAGAAAAGGCAAATAAGAAACAAGAAAGATGATATGCTAAGTATGCAAAGGTTTGAGCTCTCCATAAAGATTGGATCAAGTTACTCACTCGAGAGCCCCTCTTGATAGTACTCCTATCAATCCTATAGCCCTATCAAGATCATACCTTTGCCTTAAGCATTCCACTTGAGCTAGATGATGATGATCTTGATCTCTTCAAGTGGACCACCTTTCTTGATTGCGCTTGCTAGCACATGCTTCATGAAGACTTCTCCATATACTCCCCCATACTCCATTATGGGAGTGTCTCGCTTAGCTTCGTCTTCATGTCTCCGACATGCTTCCCTTGGTCTTGCACTTGTCAACCATGATGACGATCATGGCATGACATCATCCTCCATGAGCTAAATTAATGGATCTTCTTGTTGCAAGCCCACGGAAGATACCATCTTTCTTCATATAGGTGATGCTTTGACAACTTCAAGCCATACTTGCAATATGCTCAAAACACACATTAGTCCTTAGGGATTGTCATTAATTACCAAAACCATACATGAGGGCACATGCCCTTTCATACGTAGCCGACCTCGAGGTCACGGAGAACTTGTCGCGATGACGTAGATGATGACGCCGCGATGTCGACGATGACTTGCGTCGACGGCCGTCGGGCAGAAGGTGGCGTGGCGCCGGCGGCTGGGCTGCTGGGTGGGCGAGACGACGTCGCCCTGGCTACTCAAATGTGGCGCCTCCGAGCAATCACAAGCATACGGAGCTTAACAACAACACTCGGTCACTCAAATCCAACTGAGATCACAAGGGTAGAACTTTTCTGGAATCCCGCAGGGCAACGGCGCACGACGGTATAACTTTGGTGGAGAGAGGAGGCAAAACGTGCGGAGAAACAGCTCGGCCGGCCTGCTACAAATTTAATTGTATTTTTTGTGAATTAATCCAATTAATATGCCTTGCTATATAAAGGGGGAAGGGGGTGTGCAAACATCTTGCCTCCCCCATGTGAGACTAAAGAAGGAGGGGGAGCCGGCCGAACCATGCTAGTTCGTGGTGGCCATGGGCCCACACCATGCGTGGTGACACCACCCACATGGGCCCTTCTTGGCCCATTAAGTGGGCCTCCCCCTTTTTTCATTTTAGTTAATATTAAATTAATATAAAATATAATTAATTCATAATTAATATATTTACATATTATTTAATCTCCCGTGACTCCGAAACATTTTCCAGACACCCGAACATCTTTCGAACATTCACGGAATCATTCCAGGCCTTCCCGGAACTCCTTCCGGACCATCGGAACTCTTTCCGGATCATTTCTCTCTCTACAATAAAATCCTATAATATTCCAGAACCTTCTCCAGGTGTCGTTAAGACCTTAAATCTTGTTACGCTACGTTTCGATAACACTCCAGACATGGTCGAGACCCTTCGCTCACCAATGACCGCGAGGGATACCTGGATGCATATGACGGTCCATGTGCATTCTACGAATATCGTCGTTGAACCATAAACATGATATTCATTCCCTTTGTTTCTACAATACTACATTTTCCGAGATATGATCGTAGACATCCGATGCCCTGTTGTATCTCCTTACCGACAAAGGTTATTAACTCGTCTGTGATATTACATATCCATGACCTAGTCATAAGCTGCGCAGCTAAATAGATGTGATCTCACCGAGTGGGCCAGGGTATCGTTTCATTACAAGAATGAACAAATCCCGCTATTGATCTTTACGTCTCAACATACTCTTCCGGGACACCCAAGATGGACACCAGTCATGCTATATAAGACACAACGTTTGATGCTCTCAAAGCACCCCTACGAAGTAGCAATAAGTACGGTCTCACGGTCTAAGGAATAAGCTATCATATTACTTATCTATTGCAAATGACAAACATTGTAATACGATCTTATTGCAATACTTTGCGTATGTCCATCACCTTATTCAACTAATAAGATGACCCCACTGTTAACGATGCCATTGTCCATGATCGGGAATCTCGATCATTTGTTGCCCAATGGTCTAGTTTAGATAGAGGCTTACTAGGGACTATGGTTGTCTATGTATCACATGTGTATTAAAAATTCCGATTAACACAGTTATAGCACAATACAAAGACATATTATAAACTTATAAGATACTGCGATAAATACTATATATTTATTTGCCTCTAGGGCATATCTCTTTCAGTCTCCCACTTGCACTAGAGTACAAATAAACCAGTTGCATTTTACTTCGTCAAAACCCCTTATCAAATAAGCGTTATGTGATAATGCTTGCTTGTGAAAGAGTGTTACTCTGGCAATCTGTACAATACACAATTGTATGTTCTTTTGCGATTCATTGATATCAATCTGTTTGATATCACCATGTTATCTAATAACATATATACAAATATCGTAACTAAGTGAGACTTCTATTTCCCAGCGCTTACTCTGATTCTGTTAACCAGATAATTGCTTTGCAAACATACTCAGTCATAGAGAATTCTATGTAACATTTACAGTCTCACGATATCTATACACTTTCATACCTATGTAGAAGACTTGACACTCCAATGTCAATCTAATAGCTAATACATTTCTACTTCCAGTAAATTCAAAATTTACTCTCATAATTGTTCTTCTTCTAAGAACATGGGTCATATTTCATCGAACACATAATATTGTTCATGTATGATGTCTAATATCACATAATAGTCCAACATATCATACAACCACTATTATCGTGTATCATTACTCTTAATGATTAATTGGATTTCCAATGACCATTCCTTTGGTTTTAATCTATTCCGACTCTTCAGAATCAATCCAAAACAACTCGACTATCTATTTAAAATTCCCGTTCCATTCAAAATAGACACTAACTTTTAAATAGTTTCACAACTTCATATTTCTAATTGATTTTACTAGTACAATTCACGATGTGTCATTTACACATAATGAATTCGACTCCTACTCAAATTATGTCCTCTACATATTTGAGAACATGAGCTCCCACTCAAAAATGTCATCTACACATATGAGGGTCTAAGATCCCACTCAAAAATATGTCCTTTACATATTCTACTTGAGTAAACTAATTTTACTCCCACTTAAATTCACAATTTATTTTGACATTTTGGTCAAACCAAAATCATTGATCTTTCATCAATTCGAACTTAACACGAACTGTAGTATTCTATTAATACATATCCCACTGACTTCAAGCATGTCTACATTTATGTAGTCAACAAATTTGATTTTGTGCAAGACACTTTTCTTGACAAAATATGCTTCCATGTATTTCTTATATGATCATTAAGTAATCTTATTCCTCTAATTAGAATTATAGTAACATTTACTGTTTTAATTCATCTTAATGTAACGTGGATTTTTCAGACTCAAAAGCCTTTGTTTGTATTATGATATTTTCTCAACTTTATTTGTATTCATAAGGTGTACCTTGATCTGTCAACACGATCTAAAATACTTAATATTAAACCATGACCTGACAGTAAATATTAATATAGCAACACCTTATTTAGAAGCTTCTTTCATGAAAATACTATGATCTCTTTGAAGATGATTGCAAGCAAAAAACAATTTTAAGGTGTCCTTCACTCTTATCATTAAATTTTCATTTGTAGACATATACCTTTTGGAACACATTCCAATATTCTACTTTTATGAATATAGGTCTGATACCTTATTTCAAGCTTCTAATTTTATTCCATTAACCACGATTTGAAAATCACATTTTCCTCAGAATTACACAGACAACAACACAAGTTTTGTTTCTGTTGGATTTTGGAATACACTCTCTTCCAATGTGAGTATTCTACCAAGAACTATTCGTGTATACTCTGAATTATCGTATAATCATCTATATTACGACACTATTGTCGATCACACGAATTACCGTTGAAAAATATCTATTTTCTAAAGTGGACATCAACTATAATGTTTTGAACATATTAAGAGATTCGAAGACAGATTCTGAAAGACCACACTTTATCTAAAATAGAGTATGATTATAATATTTTACATATCACTATATCTGATATTATTATTTTGTGAAACGAATTTCCACAAGTCTTTTGTGTTGAAACCATAATTCAAAAATATTGTCATTTGATCAAATCTTGTGAATACAATATTCAGTAATCTTTCTTCTAAAAAACCCCATTTGATATTTTATCAAAATATTTTCAGACTCATGATTTATTATGAAAATACACTTATTCACTAATAATCATAGAAGAATTCGAATTGATGAACTTTACCACTTATTTAATTTAATAACGATGTAGCATGACTTTTAATTAATTTCCTTGCATATTGACACTTCAATATCCAATCCTGACTTCAATCAATCCGGCACAAGTAACTTTTTAACAGATCAAAGTATCTATTATTTCTTACATTGCTCATAAGATCAAATTTAGTGGTGTTTGTTCTTGCAACAAAATCATACAATTCTTGGACAGATAATTTTATCATTCCCGCTTTTATAAATGTATATCATACGCATAATGTAATTGTGTGATATAATTTACTCATAATATAAAACAATTGCTCTGTTCCATAATATAAAACAACTGATTTGTTCTATATGAATAACTATGTCTTGTAACATTCAAGACACCAAACTAGATCACACTCTCACTATTACAAAAAGGTCTTATAAAAAACTATTGATGATAAATAATATGATATCTTGAGGACGTGAGCACTACTGGCCATCAACTTCCTTCCTTGCCATCACTTGTGCACTGTCACGTCATCCATCGCCGCATACTTGTGATAATCAGGAGCCTGCCGCGCCAGGAGGTTATGTGGCGCCCCTTGGCTCCTCTCCTCTTGGTCTTCGTGGTTCTGGGTCCTCCTTGGATAGAAAATGAGTTCTGGTTGGGTTTTGGGGTTTTTCTCCGAAGTTGATATTTCTGCACAAAAATGAGACATCGGAGTAACTGTGCTGAAAACGGCGTTAGTCCGTGTTAGTTGCATTCAACACACACAAATTAGGGGTAAAACAATAGCAAAAGTGTTCGGGAAAGTAGATACGTTTTGGACGTATTATCTCTCCATAAGTAATAATAACATTCATCCATGCGTGGTAAAAACATTACAACTAGGCAATTGATAGAATAATGGTAAGCAAACCAATGCATATACTAATTATATATATGGTGTCTAGTGTGAGATTCATTCGGGCATTACAACAATATACATAGACCGTTCCAACCGCATCTATGACTAATAATCCACCTTCCGGTTAGCGTCCGCACCCCTTTCAGTATTAAGTTGCATGCAACAGATTATTGCCTGAAGCATTGTGTGTAAAGTAAGTAAGTAACATCATCATTAGACAAAGTACTACTGTTTTATCCCTAGTAGCAACAGTATATGTACAACCTTAGAGCTTTATGTCACTGCCCCAGATTTAATAGAGACATGAACCCACTATCGAGCATAAAATACCCCCTCTTGGAGTTACGAGCATATACTTGGCCAAAGCACACACAAGTAAGGGAGAGCATGCAAGATCATTAAATAGCACACACATGATATATTATGAAGCAATAACTTTAGTACTCAATATTCATCGGATCCCAACAAACACAACATGGAGAATTACATAAAGATGATCTTGATCATGATAGGCAGCTCACAAGATCTAAACATGATAGCACAAGAGGAGAAGACAACCATCTAGCTACTGCTATGGACTCGTAGTCCAAGGGTAGACTACTCACGCATCAGTCCGGAGGCGGTCATGGTGACGTAGAGGCCTCCGGGGACGATTGCCCCTCCCGGCAGGGTGCCGGGGAGCAGTTCTGATCTCCCCTGAATTGGTATTGACGACGGCGGCGACTCGGGACCCGTGGAGGAAAAAGTGATTAACCGTCCTTCGTTTTTAGGTCAGGGAGGTATTTATAGGCGAAAGACCTAGGTCTGTGGGCGCCCGTGGGCGCCACATCACCTCCTAGCGCGACCAGGATGGGGCCCGCGCCAGTAGGTGGTGTGGGCTCCTCACGGCCCCTCTTCGTCTCGTCTTCGGTTCCTCGCGACGCAAATATTCTAAAAATAATTCCAGGTTGATTTATTTCCAATTTGGCGGATATTTCTTTAAGTACTTTTCTGAAACAAAAAACAGCAGAAAACAGGGAACTGACACTGTGGCATCTTGTTAATAGGTTATTCCCAGAAAATGCATAAAACTATATAAAATGCATATAAAACATGTAATAACATGATATAAAATAGCATGGCACATAAGATATTATAGATACGTTGGAGACGTATCAACATCCCCAAACTTAGTTCTACTCGTCCCGAGGAGGCAAGAACGATAGAAGAATAATTTCTGAAGTGACATGCTTAAACACAATCTGATCATGTAATAATGTAAGACATGTAAAGTGAGATCAAATTAATAAGGGTTGTAGTTTATATTGATATCCAACGAGTAATGAATAAACAAGTAGGTGACGCAAGCAAAGCTTTCAATGATATAGTACGAGATAGCAATCAACCGTGCATTGTAGATATTAGAGATGATTTAAGCTTCAAGCACAACAATATAATCATCTAATGCTTCCAACAAACATGACAACTTTATGAAAGGATCAAGTCAAGTAATAGCATATGCACGTAGAAGATCTATACATTATTTGTTCAAAAGAAACAAGCAAGCGTTCAACGTTGGTTCCTAGCACCAGGATGTTATGGCTAAGAGAATGTTAACGGAGGTTTGGAAGGACAATGGAAGAAAGGCTCACAAAGTTGTATATGATCATTAGACAAGAAAAAGTCATACAATCGAAGCTATGCAAGGAGTAGTGATTGCCACACAACGGATGCACAGTGAGCTATAAGTATATGAAAGCTCTCCAATGGAACTAGTGGGGTGCATCCAATTTGCTTGCTCACGAAGACCTAGAGCACTTTTGAGGAGGCTCATCATTGGAATATACAATCCAAGTTCTATAGTGTAAAGTTCCCCACATAGTTATGCAACTAAGACATGAAAACTCTCTCATATGGAGTAAAGGTGCTAAACATGAGCACAAATGATGATCACAAATGATATGGTGCTGTAACATGAGCACAAGTGATGACTATAAATGATATGGTGCTATAACATGAGCACAAGTGTGTGATAAAGAATAGTAATGTTGCGCCCTTTTTTTTTTTCTCTTTCTTGTATTTTTTTATTTTTCTGTTTCTCTTTTCGATGGCCTCCATGGCTCTTTTCACTTTTAGGGGCAAGCATCCTAATATGATACATGATGTATGACAACACACTAATGATGATAAAACAACATACTGATGATATAAGTAACTAATATGAATGTGCCATAAGAATACATATGACAACGGTGCCTCTTCCAATGTAGCAGGTTATGCAGTGATCTAGCGTAACATGGGTAAAACCACACATCAGCTTTATAGAAACACGCAAAGCAATAAATAAGTAATGAATGACAACAAGTCATGTAATGTAAGATGGATGTTGCATGGAAATATATCTCGGAACAGCTATGAAAAAGTTGTAGTAGGTAGGTATGGTGGATGTTTTGAGGAAGATATTTGTCTTATGTGTAGGAGAACAAGATGAAGATCTCCACGATTTTGGATGTACCCGCGAAAAATGCACCAACTCTCAGTGTGAGAAAGGGCAAAGCAAAGTACCGAATAAGCTAGCAATATGGTGGTGGAAGTGCCATGAAAACCGCAGTTTTAGAACTCACGAGTAAAAAGATTCCAAATAAAAATATGATCATGCAAGGCATAATGAACATTACTCCTCGGGGAACTGTGGAAAATGAACAAGTCACTGTTGGGAACCCGACCGTAGCGCATAACATAAAGTCATTACGGTTGCTTTAGGCAAAAAGAAGTCATATACCATTATGCAATCAACTGGAAATTTAGGTGGCACAGTTTTCAAGTTTCTCTAGACCAAGAATTTAATCATTCCACTTTACTAGACCATCATGTTTACCATTAAGCAAATTAATATCTCAAAACAATATCAATGATTCAAGTGACACAATTTAATGATCTACAAGATTAATGTATCATTTAATTATACCATCTACCACATTTAGCATTTTCTGTTCTCAACCAAACTCCAATCAACTTATTTAAAAGATAAACTCTCCAAGTAATTAAACAATGAGATATGAGAGTATGATATAACAAAACTAACAACTCTAACAAGAGATGCATGAAAAACAAGAGCTAGAGAGCAAACGATAACAAAAGAAGAATACTCAACGGATATAAGTGAAGAATAGGAGTATTCATATGAAAAAGCGGAGCGCGTCTCTCTCCCACACAAAAGAATGCTAGGATCCATATTATTTAGAGAATGAAAATAACAAAAACAAACAGACGCTTCAAAATAAGCACATAAGATGTGACGAAATTAAAATATAGTTTTATTAGAAAGGACCTGATAGTTTGTTGATGAAGAAGGGGATGCCTTGGGCATCCCCAAGTTTTGACGCTTGAGTCTTCTTGAATATATTGGGGGGAACCACCGGGGTATCCCAAGCTTTAGAGTTATTATCCTCCCTTCTCTCTTGATCCTTGAAAACTTCCTCCACACCAAACTTGGAGTAACTTCATTAGAGGGTTAGTGCACAAAAAATTATGATATTCTGTAGGAATACAATTTCTACCAATGCTACTGGACATTAGCTACCACCACTGATACTTAAAAGGATAAAAATATCCAATCAAAATAGCAAAACAGGCATTGCAAAATAAAATGGTAGAATCTGTCAAAAACAGAACAGTCCGTAAAGACGAATTTTTTCGAGGCACTTAACTTGCTCAGATCAGAAAACTCAAATCTAATGAAAGTTGTGTATTCATCTGAGGATTGCGCACAAAAAAGGGCAGATGTTTATGACGTTCCAGTGAATTGATATGAATTTAACGGTGAACAGCAGAAATCTGATTTAGCACATGAATTGAATTTTAACATCAAGTTTCAACTAGAGTCTAAACTTGACACAACATTGCAATAAAATAAAGATACAAAGGAATTTCTACAGAGGTAGGAAAAGTCCTTGACACAAGCAAAATAAATTAAAATGACAGAAAATAAAATTGGGTTGTCTCCCATAAGCGCTTTTGTTTAACGCCTTTGAGCTAGGCACAAAGTAAAACTCAAGTATTGAAATCAAGAATAGAAACCCTCTCAACTATGCATTTGAAGGGGATCGAGTGCAGAAAACAAAAAAATTCCTAGCAACTGAAGGGAATATGCCCTAGAGGCACTTAATAAACATAGTTTATTGGCAATATCCCAATCGTTCATTATATGTTTTATACCATGCTATAACTGTATTAAGCGAAAACATTAATACATATGTGGTAGATAAACAACCAGGTCCCTAGTAGCCTCTACTAAGACTAGTTTCGTTGCACGATTGATGATCGAGGTTTTCCAATCATAGGGCATGGCGCCGGTCGGCAATGGAAGTCATATCGTTAGGTGTAACGATGTGATGGACATACCCAGTATTTATATGACATAGTCATTACGCCTTAAGACCGTGAGACCAACTCTTATTGTTATCCCTGGAAGATACTTTGATCGCACCAAACTGAAGGGGTTACGGTGCAGAAAACAATAATTTTTCTAGCGTACGAAACCCTAACTAGCCAGGATCTATCTATCTAGTACATGATAACGGTGGCGGAACGGGTTACATTACCTCCATGTAGACCGATAGCGCGGATTACGCTCCCGCACAAGCATTGACGATGAAGTCGTACGTAGCCGACCTCGAGGTCGCGGAGAACTTGCCGCGATGACGAAGGCGATGACGCCGGGGTGTCGACGATGATCTGCGTCGACGGGCGTCGGGCGGAAGAAGGCGGGGCGCCGGCACTAGGGGTGGTGCGCCGGCGGCAGAGGGGGAGGCGGCGCGGCGGCTGCAAGGGGGGGGGAGACGACGTCGCCCATGCTCCTCAAAAGAGTTACCTCCGAGCACTCACAAACATACGGAGCTTAGCGACAACCCCCGGTCATTCAGATCCAGGTGAAATCGCAGGGGTAGATCTTATCTGGAATCCCGCAGGGCAACGGTGCCCGGCAGTATAGCTTAGGTGGAGAGAGGGGGCAAAACGGGCGGAGAAACAGCTCGGCCGGCCTGCAATACAATTAATTATATTTTCCAATGAATTAATCCAATTAATATGCCTTTCTATATAAAGGGGGAAGGGGGTGTGCAAACCCCTTGGCTCCCCCATGTGGGACTACAGGAGGAGAGGGGAGGGGGGGTTCGGCCGAACCCCCCATGGGCCTTGCCCTCTCCTAGTCCAACTCGGACTAGGGGGGGCCCAAGCCTCCCTTCCTTGCTTGGTGCGGCTCCCCTTCTTGGGCCCTCTTAGGGCCCATGTAGGTGGGAGCCCCCTTTTTCCTTTATTTAATTAATATTTAAATTAATATAAAAATCCCATTAATTCATAATTAATATATTTATATATAATTCAATATCCCATGACTCCGAAACAATTTCGGAACCACCCGAACAACTTTCGGACATCCCTGGAACCATTCCAGACCTTCCCGGAACTCCTTCCGGACCACCGGAACTCTTTCCGGATCATTTCCCTCTCTCCAACAAACACCTATATTATTCCAGAACTTATCTCCTAGTGTCGCCAAGACCTTAAGTTTGTTACGCTACGGTTCGAGAACACTCCAGACATGGTTGAGACACTCCGCTCACCAATGACCGTCAGGGATACCTGGATGTATATGACGGCCCCTGTGCATTCTACGAATATCGTCGTTGAACCATAAAGATGATATTCGTTCCCTTTGTTTCTGCGATACTACCTTGTCCGAGATATGATCGTAGACATACCGATGTCTTTGTTGTATCTCGTTACCGACGAAGGTTATTAACTCGTCTGTGATATTACATCTCCATGACCTAGTCACAAGCTGCACAGCTATATAGATGTAACCTCACCGAGTGGGCCCAGAGTATCTTTCCATTACAAGAATGAACAAATCCCGCTCTTGATCCTTACGTCTCGATGCTCTTTCGGAATACCCAAGATGGACACCGTTATTGTCATGCTATATAAGACACAATGTTTGATGCTCTCAAAGCACCCCTACGAAGCATCAATAAGTACAGTCTCACGGTCTAAGGAATAAGCTATCATATTCTTATATATTGCAAATGACAAACATCGTAATACGATCTTATTGCAATACTTTGCGTATGTCCATCACCTTATTCAACTAACAAGATGACTCCATTGTCAACCGACGTCATTGTCCTTGATCGGGAATCTCGATCAACTGTTGCCCAATGGACTAGCTCATATAGAGGCTTGTTAGGGACCTGGTTGTCTATGTATCACACGTGTATCAATAATTCCGATTAATACAGTTATAGCATAATACACAAACCTATTATAAACTTATGAGATAATGCAATAAATACTACTTATTTATTTGCCTCTAGGGCATATCTCCTTCAGTCTCCCACTTGCACTAGAGTACAAATAAACTAGCTGCATTTTACTTTATCAGAATCCCTTATCAAATAAGAATCATTTGATAATGCTTGCTTGTGGAAGAGTGTTACTGCACAAATCATGATTGTACATGCTTTTGCGATTCACTGATATCAACTTGCTTGATATCACCATGTTGTCCAACAACATATATGTAAATACCGTAACTAAGTGAGACTTCTGTTTCCCAGCGCTTACTCTGATTATACTAACCAGATAACTGCCCTGGAAAAACACACTCAGCCATAGAGAGCCCCTTCTAACAATTACAAACTCGCGATATCTACATACTTTCACACCAATGTAGAAAACTTGACATTCTAATCCAACAACTAACACACCTCTACTTCCAGTAAATTCTAAATTTACTTTTATAACTGCTCTTCTTCCAAGAACATCGGTTATATTTCATCGAGCAGATAATATGGTTTCTGTATGATGTCTAATATTACATAATAGACCCACATGTCATACAACCATTACTTTCATGCATCATTACTCTTAATGATCAATTGGATTTCAAAGGACCATCCTTTTGATTCTATTCTGACTCCTCAGATATAATCCAAAACAACTCGACTAACTATTTAAAATTCCCGTTCTATTTCAAAATAGACACTAACTTTCAAATAGTTTCACAACTTCATCCTATTCTATTGGTACAGTTTCACAATGTGTTACTTACACAAGATGAATTCGACTCCCACTCAAAACATGTTTCCACATATTTGAGAACACGAGCTCCCACTCAAAAACATGTTATCCACATATTTGAGTTCCTAAGCTCCCACTCAAAAATATGTTCTTTACATATTCCACCTGAGTAAACTAATATTGACTCCCACTTAAATCGACATTTTGGTCAAACCAAAATCATTGATCTATTATCAATTCGAGTTTAATACAAACTACAATATTACATTAATACAAATCTCTCAGACTTCAAGCATGTCTACACAAATGTAGTCAACAAATTTGATCTTGTCCAAGACACATTTCTTGACAAGACATGCTACCGCGTCTTTCTAATAGTCACATTTCTCATATAACACTTTATATGACGATTAAACAATCTTATTCCTCTAATAAGAATTGCAGCAACAATTACTCTCTTAATCCTTTCAAATGTAACTTGGATTTCCAGGCTCAAAAACCTTTGTTTGTACTATGATATTTTCTCAACTTTCTTTGTATTCATATAGTGCACCTTGATCTGTCAACAAGATCTGAAACACTTAATACAGTGTTGTGACTTGACAGCAATATTAAATATAACATCACTTTATTTAGAAGTTTCTTTCATGAAAGTGTTATGATCTTTATGAAGAGGATTGCAAGCAGAAAACAATTTTCTAGTCTCCCTCACTCTTAATCACCAAATTTTCATTAGCAGACATATACTCTTTGGAACACCTTCCAACATAGGTCTGACACCTTATTTCAAGCTTCTAATTCCAAACCATAATTCGAAAAATCATCTTTTCCTCGGAATTACATAGACAACAAACTGAGCTTTGTTTCTACTTGGTTTTGGAATACACTCCCATTCAATGCGAGTATCCTACAAAGAACTATTCATGTATATTCCGAATTATCGTATAATCATATACATGTCGACACTACTGTCGATCTCATGAATTCTTGTTGAGAAAAACATCTATTTTCTAAAGTGGACATCAACTATAATGTTTCGAACACATTAGGAGTTTCTAAGACTGATTCTGACAGACCAAACTTTATTTAAAATAGAGCATGATTATAATTCCCCACATATCACCATATATGACAATATAATTTCGTGAAACATATTTCCACAAGCCTTTTAAGTTGAACCCTCAATTAAAAATATTGTCCTTTGATCGAATCTTGTGAATATAACATTCACCATTCTTTCCTCTGAAAAACCCCATTTGATCTCTTATCAAATTAATTTCAGACTTATGATTTGTCGGGCAAATACTCCTATTTACCAAAATCATAGAAGAATTCGGATCAAGCAATAAACACCATTAATTAATCATTAAAAATGACACTCAATTAATTTCTTCTGGTATTGCAACTTCAATACTTAATTTCAAGCTTTAATCAACTCGGCACTCGAAATACTTAAATGGACCAAAAACATCCATTACTTATTTCATTGCTTTCATGACTAAACTCGACGGTGTTTGTTCTAGTAATAGAACTCTTATTCATAGGACACGCTATTTTATCATTTCTACAATTATGAATACTTATCATACAATCAATGTAACTGAGACGTGGAACCTTTATTAGTAATATAAAACAACTGACTTGTTCCATAACATAAAACAACTGAACTTGTCTTATTACATGAATAACTTTGTCTTGCAACAATCAAGACACACACTCGCTCACTATTACAAAAGACCTTATCAAAAACTATTAATGATAACTATGATAACTTGAGGACGTGAACACCAAATGGCCATCAACTCCTTGATCACCAGCTTCAGCGCCAAGTCACATCAAACTGCGCCGCATATATGTGATAATTAGAACCTGTTTCACAAACAGAACAAGTATCAAATACTTCTTCATATATCAAGAGGCGAATTCATAATTCTATATATATCAAATATATACCTGTAGCATCGAAGATCTCTCCTTCGATGGAATCAACTTTCAGAGATTTGAATTCAGACACAAACTTGTAGAAGTTCATATCATCGGCCTTCAAAATGTACTTGCGCACATGTTTCTCATAGCTAGGAGGTAGAGATATCAGGACAGTCCGAATGTCACAAGAATCTGCCATCCAGTAATCGAAGACTATCGTCAGCTGGAAGTAGATGTCATACAATCTCTTCAAATGTGTCTTCAGACAGGTATGCTCCTCCATGTGAATGGTCTGGAACATTCTAAGCTGCCTGAATTGCTCACGCTTTAATTCATCCCCGAAGTGTGTCTTTATCGCATCAATCATGACGCTTGGCTCCTTGCGTCGAAATAACTCTTTCAACTCAGGTGCCAGGCATACGGTCATGGTGATCTCCACTTCAATGAATATGTCTCGACGCCTACGGAAATCATCTTCCTCCTCCTCGCTAGCAGAATCTCCTGGTCCTTCTCCTAACGGTTCATCGAGGACATATGGAATGTTGTTGTGTTCGAGAATGTTTCTAAAACCCTTGTACCATCTGATGAAGTTGGACCCGTCGGCTTCTAAGGTAGCATCCGGGCTCTTGAGGAAGTAACCGAAGTATAGTTGCGTAGTCTACAGATGTGATCGCAAAAGAGGTAAGGTAAAATTTATAATATGTAGGTGAGTTTTAGTTTTATAATCTCATTATCTAAAACACACCACACCAAGATTATCATCCCTAAAAATAATAATGGCGATTACACGACCCTCATCCACCACACCACCCCCGATCATCACGGCCGGCAACATAGCTTCAAAGGTGGACATAACATGTCGATCACAACAACTCTGTGACTCATGCTCGATCTTTCGATCTTCCCGTGTTCCGAGGCCATATTTCTGGATATGCTAGGCTCGCCAATCAAACCTCAAAGACCCTACGCGTGCAACATGGCTTACACCCACTGTATGCGAACGACGAGATGTGTGACACCCGATCATCACGGCCTGCCTCATAACGTAGAACTTTCTTGGTAGTGCGCAACGAGGGAGAACACAATTTTGGTATTTTTTAGGGATCATCCTATTCATGATGCTACCGTTGTATATCTAGCATATAGGCAATCAATAGGATGCACACACAACAACACACAATAATGATGCAATGAAATGCGATGTGACATGGTCGATGCGCATGGACCTTCATGGCGCCATGTGCCTGGCCCCCGGCGCCCCGGCATGGCTCCGAGTCTACAGAGCCCTCCATTGCATCCGACAGTACGAGTAATATCAAAACTTACCGTAACCATGTCACATAAAATAACGCCTCTGCAAAACAAAGTTAGACGCCTCTAGCTTTATTTAGTTTTGCAAGTTTTACGTGGCAAATAGGCTTATTCGTAAGAGAATCGCTTCCCTACCTACGAACTTTGTACCACAACGTCGATCGTATAATTGCATGTTTAAGCATCCCTTTCGAGCCCTCCGTTGAAAATGCTTTGCCGACTAGAGAGAGAGAGACAGACACCCGCCAGCCACAGATACGGTGCAAGCCGTATGTCAGTAGTGGAACCAGTCTCGCGTAAGCGTACGCGTAAAGTCGGTCCGGGCCGCTTCATCAACTCAATACAGAAGGCATCGCAAGTGCACGCTAGAGGGTAGCAAATATAAGAAAGACGCCCTCATTCAACATGAGTTCTAACCGTACCAGCAGTACTACGCATAGATCGGCTCTGATACCACTGAAGGGGTTACGGTGCAGAAAACAATAATTTTTCTAGCGTACGAAACCCTAACTAGCCAGGATCTATCTATCTAGTACATGTGATAACGGTGGCGGAACGGGTTACATTACCTCCATGTAGACCGATAGCGGGGATTACGCTCCCGCACAAGCGTTGACGATGAAGTCGTACGTAGCCGACCTCGAGGTCGCGGAGAACTTGCCGCGATGACGAAGGCGATGACGCCGGGGTGTCGACGATGATCTGCGTCGACGGGCGTCGGGCGGAAGAAGGCGGGGCACCGGCACTAGGGGTGGTGCACCGGCGGCAGAGGGGGAGGCGGCGCGGCGGCTGCAAGGGGGGGGGAGACGACGTCGCTCATGCTCCTCAAAAGAGTTACCTCCGAGCACTCACAAACATACGGAGCTTAGCGACAACCCCCGGTCATTCAGATCCAGGTGAAATCGCAGGGGTAGATCTTATCTGGAATCCCGCAGGGCAACGGTGCCCGGCGGTATAGCTTAGGTGGAGAGAGGGGGCAAAACGGGCGGAGAAACAGCTCGGCCGGCCTGCAATACAATTAATTGTATTTTCCAATGAATTAATCCAATTAATATGCCTTGCTATATAAAGGGGGAAGGGGGTGTGCAAACCCCTTGGCTCCCCTATGTGGGACTAAAGGAGGAGAGGGGAGGGGGGTTCCTCCGAACCCCCCATGGGCCTTGCCCTCTCCTAGTCCAACTCGGACTAGGGGGGCCCAAGCCTCCCTTCCTTGCTTGGTGCGGCTCCCCCTTCTTGGGCCCTCTTAGGGCCCATGTAGGTGCGAGCCCCCCTTTTCCTTTATTTAATTAATATTAAATTAATATAAAAATCTCATTAATTCATAATTAATATATTTATATATAATTCAATATCCCATGACTCCGAAACAATTTCGGAACCACCCGAACAACTTTCGGACATCCCTGGAACTATTCCAGACCTTCCCGGAACTCCTTCCGGACCACCGGAACTCTTTCCGGGTCATTTCCCTCTCTCCAACAAACACCTATATTATTCCAGAACTTATCTCCTAGTGTCGCCAATACCTTAAGTTTGTTACGCTACGGTTCGAGAACACTCCAGACATGGTTGAGACACTCCGCTCACCAATGACCGTCAGGGATACCTGGATGTAAATGACGGTCCCTGTGCATTCTACGAATATCGTCGTTGAACCATAAACATGATATTCATTCCCTTTGTTTCTGCGATACTACCTTGTCCGAGATATGATCGTAGACATACCGATGTCTTTGTTGTATCTCGTTACCGACGAAGGTTATTAACTCGTCTGTGATATTACATCTCCATGACCTAGTCACAAGCTGCACAGCTATATAGATGTAACCTCACCGAGTGGGCCCAGAGTATCTTTCCATTACAAGAATGAACAAATCCCGCTCTTGATCCTTACGTCTCGATGCTCTTTCGGAATACCCAAGATGGACACCGTTATTGTCATGCTATATAAGACACAACATTTGATGCTCTCAAAGCACCCCTACGAAGCATCAATAAGTACGGTCTCACGGTCTAAGGAATAAGCTATCATATTCTTATCTATTGCAAATGGCAAACATCGTAATACGATCTTATTGCAATACTTTGCGTATGTCCATCACCTTATTCAACTAACAAGATGACCCCATTGTCAACCGACGTCATTGTCCTTGATCGGGAATCTCGATCAACTGTTGCCCAATGGACTAGCTCATATAGAGGCTTGCTAGGGACCTGGTTGTCTATGTATCACACGTGTATCAATAATTCCGATTAATACAGTTATAGCATAATACACAAACCTATTATAAACTTATGAGATAATGCAATAAATACTACTTATTTATTTGCCCTCCAGAGCATATCTGCTTCACAAACGTCATATCTTATGTAGTGTGACAATGATAGGTGATACTTTTGGGTATCGGAAAGGGGTAGACGAGGGGTCAACAGCGGGATTTATCAGTCTGCATAGCCGGATAGATACTCTAGGGCCCACTCGGTGAGATTATGTCAAATGAGTTTGCAAACATGTGACTAGGTCACCAGCTGACATAATATCATAGACGAGTAGAAGATAGCGATGTCGGTAAAGAGATCATGCTAGGTATGGAGATATCTGAGAATGATGCTCGAACACGCTAAGTATCGCCATGACAAAGGGTTTAAGACTAGACGTCCAGGTTTGATAGATGAAAGTCATTCGTTATATCACATGGATTAATTCATGGGGTCCAGGCCTACGAGTTAGTCGTCGATCATAGAGGAGTCTTGATCGTACCTGTTATTATATCGAACCGCTAGGGTAACCCACTTAAGGGGTTTCGACAAGACAACCGGAAAGGAAAGCGATCACCGGGAACCTCTCGGGAATGGTCCGATGGAGATCGGGCAGCGACGAAATAGTTTTCGGAGCTAGAATAAATTATATATAATAGGTTTAATATTAATTAGTGTAATTAATGATTAAATTTGATTTTATATATTTATTTTCGCATTTTTAAAGGTTGGTTTCCCTAAATGGGCCTTCTGGTGGAAAGAAGGCCCATGAGGGGGGAGTCCCCCCAGGGCTTCGGATTGAGGGAGGGCCGGCCTAGGTGGGCCAAATGTGGCCCACCTAGGGCTGGCGCACCTCCTTGAGCCGCACCAGGCATGTGGGGATAGTCCCACATTGCCTGGCTAGCATGGTTGGCTCCCCCTGGGAGCCTATATAAGAAGGGGCACCCCTGGCCTTTTAATTCACCAATTAATTCTCTTATTTCTCCTCGATCTCGTGATTCCCTTTGTCATAGTTGCGCCGAGGAGGATAAGGGGATCTCTTCCACCATAGCCCGCTGACGTGCTGCTGGTGTTCCGGTCCAAGTCTTCCGCTGCTCGTTCTGGACTGGAGCTTCGGAGGTCGTCGTCTCCACCGTATGTGTGTAACGCCCTGCGAGGTGCTGCGCTAGCGGTACTCGGAGGCCTACCTCCACCCGACCTCGGGGTCATCTTCGTCGTCTTTGTCGCGCCGAGTTCTCCGCGACCTAGAGGTCGGCTACGTCGTCTTCGTCGTCAACGCTTGTGTGGGAGCGTAATCCCCGCTATTCGGTCTACGAGGGTATGTATTCCGATCTCCGCCGTACTACTATATCTGCATAGTGAAGATCTTGGCTAGTTTAAGGATATCGTTGCTAGGAAATTTTTTGTTTTCTGCACACGATCCCCTTCACGTACTACTATATCTGCATAGTGTAGATCTTGGCTAGTTTAAGGATATCGTTGCTAGGAAATTTTTTGTTTTCTGCACACGATCCCCTTCAGTGGTATCAGAGCTGATCTATCTGAAGGAGATATGCCCTAGAGGCAAATAAATAAGTAGTATTTATTGCATTATCTCATAAGTTTATAATAGGTTTGTGTATTATGCTATAACCGTATTAATCGGAATTATTAATACACGTGTGATACATAGACAACCAGGTCCCTAGCAAGCCTCTATATGAGCTAGTCCATTGGGCAACAGTTGATCGAGATTCCCGATCAAGGACAATGACGTCGGTTGACAATGAGGTCATCTTGTTAGTAGAATAAGGTGATGGACATACGCAAAGTATTGCAGTAAGATCGTATTACGATGTTTGTCATTTGCAATAGATGAGAGTATGATAGCTTATTCCTTAGACCGTGAGACCGTACTTATTGTTGCTTCGTAGGAGTGCTTTGAGAGCATCAAACGTTGTGTCTTATATAGCATGACAATAACGGTGTCCATCTTGGGTATTCCGAAAGAGCATCGAGACGTAAGGATCAAGAGCGGGATTTGTTCATTCTTGTAATGGAAAGATACTCTGGGCCCACTCGGTGTTATTGCATCTATATAGCTGCGCAGCTTATGACTAGGTCATGGAGATGTAATATCACAGACGAGTTAATAACCTTCGTCGGTAACGAGATACAGCAAAGGCATCGGTGTGTCTACGATCATATCTCGGACAAGGTAGTATCGCAGAGACAAAGGGAATGAATATCATATTTATGGTTCAACGACGATATTCGTGGAATGCACAGGGGTCGTCATATATTTCCAGGTATCCCTGACGATCATTGGTGAGCGGAGTGTCTCGACAATGTCTGGAGTGTTCCCGAACCGTAGCGTAACAAACTTAAGGTCTTAGCGACGCTAGGAGATAAGTTCTGGAATTTTATAGGTTTTTATTGGAGAGAGAGAAACGATCCGGAAAGAGTTCCGGTGGTCCGGAAGGAGTTCCGGGAAGGTGTGGAATGGTTCTGGGAGTGTCCGAAAGTTGTTCGGGTGGTTCCGAAATAGTTTCGGAGTCATGGGATATTGAATTATATATAAATATATTAATTATGAATTAATGGGATTTTTATATTAATTTAATATTAATTAAATAAAGGAAAAAGGGGGCTCCCACCTAAATGGGCCCTAAGAGGGCCCAAGAGGGGGAACCGCACCCCACAAGGAAGGGGAAGGCCTGGGCCTCCTAGTCCAACTCGGACTAGGAGTGGGAGGGCCCATGGGGGGTTCGGCCGAACCCCCCCTCCCCTCTCCTCCTTTAGTCCCACATGGGGGAGCCAAGGGGGTTGGCACACCCCCTTCCCCCTTTATATAGCAAGGCATATTAATTGATTTAATACACAGAAAAATCCAATTAATTCCCGATTTCTCTCTCGATCTCGTGGTTCCCAAGTCGGAGCCGCGCCGAGCTGAGGAAGGGGGTCTCTCTCCACCTAAGCCATACCGCAGAGCGCCGTTGCTCTGCGGGATTCCAGATAAGATCTACTCCTGCGATTTCAGCTGGATCTGAATGACCGGGAGTTGTCGCTAGGCTCCGTATGTTTGCGAGTGCTCGGAGGCTACTCTTTTGAGGAGCTTGGGCGACGTCGTCTCGCCCCCTGCAGCCGCCGCGCCTCTCCCCCTCTGCTGCCGGCGCACCACCCCCGGTGCTGGCACTCTGCCTTCTTCCGCCCGACGCCCGTCGACGCAGATCATCGTCGACACCCCGGCGTCATCGACTCCGACATCGCGGCAAGTTCTCCGCGACCTCGAGGTCGGCTACGTACGACTTCATCGTCAACGCTTGTGCGGGAGCGTAATCCCCGCTATCGGTCTACATGGAGGTAATCTAACCCGTTCCGCCACCGTTATCGCATGTACTAGATAGATAGATCCTGGCTAGTTAGGGTTCCGTTCGCTAGAAAATTATTGTTTTCTGCCCCGTAACCCCTTCAGTGGTATCAGAGCCGATCTATGCGTAGTACTGCTGGTACGGTTAGAACTCATGTTGAATGAGGGCGTCTTTCTTATATTTGCTACCCTCTAGCGTGCACTTGCGATGCCTTCGGTATTGAGTTGATGAAGCGGCCCGGACCAACTTTACGCGTACGCTTACGCGAGACTGGTTCCACTACTGACATACGGCTTGCACCGTATCTGTGGCTGGCGGGTGTCTGTTTCTCTCTCTCTAGTCGGCAAATCATTTTCAATGGAGGGCCCGAAAGGGATGCTTAAACATGCAATTATACGATTGACGTTGTGGTACAAAGTTCGTAGGTAGGGAAGCGATTCTCTTACGAATAAGCCTATTTGCCACGTAAAACTTGCAAAACTAAATAAAGCTAGAGGCGTCTAACTTTGTTTTGCAGAGGCGTTATTTCATGTGACATGGTTACGGTAAGTTTTGATATTACTCGTACTGTCGGAGGCAATGGAGGGCTCTGTAGACTCGGAGTCATGTCGGGGCGCCGGGGGCCAGGCACATGGCGCCATGAAGGTCCAGGCGCATCGACCATGTCGCATCGCACTTCATTGCATCATTATTGTGTGATGTTGTGTGTGCATTCTATTGATTGCTTATATGCTAGATATACAACGGTAGCGTCATAAATAGGATGATCCCTAACAAATACCAAAATTGTGTTCTCCCTCGTTGCGCACCACCAAGAAAGTTCTACGTTATGAGGCAGGCCGTGATGATCGGGTGTCACACATCTCGTCGTTCGCATACAGTGGGTGTAAGCCATGTTGCACGCGCAGGGTCTTCGAGGTTTGATTGGCGAGCCTAGCATACTCAGAGGTATGGCCTCGGAACACGGGAAGATCGAAAGATCGAGCACGAGTCATAGAGTTGTTATGATCGACATTTTATGTCCACCTTTGAAGCTGTGCTGCCGGCCGTGATGATCGGGGGTAGTGTGGTGGATGAGGGTCGTGTCATCGCCATTATTATTTTAGGGATAATAATCTTGGTGTGGTGTGTTTTTGATAATGAGATTATAGGACTAAAACTCACCTACATATTATAAACCTATCCTTACCTCTTTTGCGATAACATCTGTAGACTACGCAACTATACTTCGGTTACTTCCTCAAGATCCCGGATGCTACATTAGAAGCCGACGGGTCCAACTTCATCAGATGGTACATGGGTTTTAGAAACATTCTCGAACACAACAACATTCTATATGTTCTCGATGAACCGTTAGGAGAAGGACCAGGAGATTCTGCTAGCGAGGAGGAGGAAGATGATTTCCGTAGGCGTCGAGACATATTCATTGAAGTGGAGATCACCATGACCGTATGCCTGGCACCCGAGTTGAAAGAGATGTTTCGACGCAAGGAGCCAAGCGTCATGATGGATGCGATAAAGACGCACTTCGGGGATGAATTAAAGCGTGAGCAATTCAGGCAGCTTAGAATGTTCCAGACCATTCACATGGAGGAGCATACCTGTCTGAAGACACATTTGAAGAGATTGTATGACATCTACTTCCAGCTGACAATGGTCTTCGATTACTGGATGGCAGATTCTTATGCCATTCGGACTGTCCTGATATCTCTACCTCCTAGCTATGAGAAGCATGTGCGCAAGTACATTTTGAAAGCCGACGATATGAACTTCTACAAGTTTGTACGTGAGTTCCAGTCTCTGAAGGTTGATTCCATCGAAGGAGAGATCTTCGATGCTACAGGTATATATTTGATATATGCAGAATTATGAATTCGCCCATGGTATATGATGAAATGTTTGATAATTGCTCTGTTTGTGAAACAGGTCCTGATTATCACATATATGCGGCGCAGTTTGATGTAACCTGGCGCTGAAGCTGGTAGTCAAGGAGTTGATGGCCTTTTGGTGTTCACGTCCTCAAGTTATCATAGTTATCATTAATAGTTTTTGATACGATCTTTTGTAATAGTGAGCGAGTGTGTGTGTCTTGATTGTTGCAAGACAAAGTTATTCATGTAATAAGACAAGTTCAGTTGTTTTATGTTATGGAACAAGTCATTTGTTTTATCTTATGAATAAAGTTTCCACATCTCAGTTACATTGATTGTATGATAAGTATTTGACGAGGTTCTAACTCGGCAAGTCCCAGGGTTGTACACCCCGGGTTGATTGATGGGGAGATAGGAGAGTGCAAGGTGATCACGACGGCTGACAAGCGAGGTTTACCCAGGTTCAGGCTCCCGGAGGATAACACCCTACTCCTGCTTGTCTGGTTATTGATGCGAGTAGCGATTACAATGGCGAGATTGCGATCTCGCTAGGGTTTGTGGTTCTGAACGTGCGTGTCCTCTAGGACGGGCAACCCTCCTGGCTTTATAGGCAGCCAGGTCTCGGGTGGTTGGTACAGATACGGTAGGTTACAAGCCCTAACCGAGTTGGACTAGGATATGAGATACCCCGAGTGGGCCTTCTGCGGGCCTTTCCATCCTTGGCGCGGCCCAGGTAGCCTCACCGTGGGCTACCCGCAAGGTAGCCCCACGTCAGTAGCCCCCGAGTGCTTGATCGAGTCTCAGAGTCGGACAAAGGACTCCTTCTTCCTGGACTCGCCATTGGATTGCTTGATCTTGAGCCTGAACTCGAATTTCTTCAGTCGAACCAGCCGCTCCCGATGGGAGTAATCTTGTGCAGTCGAATTACTTTGACTTCTTCTTGTGAAGCTTGCTTCTATTCAGCCTGCTTTGGCTTACTTGTTGGATGGATTCGGCTGCCTGAGCTTACTGTATAGCCACTCGAAAGGTTTCTTCGGGTGCTCAGATCACTGGCTGATCTTACCTTTGTTGATTTCAGCTGTGAAGCCTACCACTCGAACGAATCTGTCGAGTTTCTTCGGTTAGTTTCGGAGCCGTTGGCTTGGTGACGTCACTGATGACGGTTTTGCTGCACGCCTCTGCGCCCGATGGGACGTGACGTGGTGGGCCCCGCTGTCAGAGCTGACCGCGTCCACAGTTGTCACGTCCCCGAACTGGGCGCGAAATCCGCGCGGTACGATGACGACGCCTCGGTTCTCGTGCGTAGTGGAGGAAGTTGGCGGCGACGATTGGCTTCTCCGTGCGACACGTGGACGGCCGGATGGTCTCGCTCGGAGCCCCCGCGTGATGGACGGTTGAGATGCCGATCCTCGAGGAATAAGTACTGCGCCCTGGCGTTTGGGATGTCATCTTCTCCAATCCATTCTTGCCTTTTTCCTCTCCTCTTGCGCTCTGCCATTGCCGCCGCCGTTCCGAGCTCAAAGCAATCTCTCCACGCACCCTGCGACCAAGGCGATGGGCAAGCCGAAGGGCACTGCTGGCTCCTCCGCCGCCGCCGGCGACGACGCCGGGTTGATGAAGAAGCCCGAGGGCGACTGGCAGAGGTCGACGACGAAGAAGACTTATGTCGAGCTGCTCCGCGCGCAGGGCCTGCTGCCACCTGCGGAGGAAGTCCAGGTACGAGTCCCTGGCAAAGAAGTATTTCCCACTCCCCGCAATGGGGAGCGCGTTTGCTTTGCGGACTTCATTCCGCGTGGCTTCGGGTTCCCCATGCACGATTTTGTGCGTGGGCTCCTGTACGCCTATGGGGTTCAGATCCATGATCTGACACCCAATGGCGTCCTGAGCATCGCGGGCTTTATCGTGTTATGCGAGTGCTTCCTGGGCGTCGCGCCCCACTGGGGCTTGTGGAAGTCGCTCTTCCTCGTTCGCAAGAACGTAGGGAAGAGTGGGCTGACCTACCCAGTGGGCGGCTTCGGAATCCAAGTGCGCGGTGATACCGCGTACTTCCAGATGAAGAAGTCGGACTCCGTCCAAGGGTGGCGCCGGAGATGGTTCTACGTCCAGTCGAAAGACGACGGACTAGACGCATTCGACGGCAAGCGCGGACTGCGGAAGACTGGCGCCTGGTCGCACCCGCTGTCTGCCGTGGAGAAGGAGGCTGTGCGGCCCCTGCTGACCCTGCTGCACGAGCTGACTCGGACCCTTGGGCGTGATGCGGGTGGCGTCTTTCTGATGGCCACCTTCTTCCGTCTTCGGGTGCAGCCGCTCAGCGCCCGGCCCCACCCGATGTGGGCCGCCGAGGGCGTTAGCGACAGGCCGCTGGATGACGAGGAGGTGGAGGCCAACGTCAGGTCCATCACCAACCTTCGAGCCGCGGACGCCTGCAACGTCAAGTGCCCCGTTGCTCCTTACGGGGCTGCGAATCCCGTTCCTGAGGTGAGTCTGATCTTGCTCTCTTTTGGTACTTGTTCGACTTGAGTCTACTTTGCATTTTGATTCGACTTGCGTCTACTTTGCTGTAGGGTCGGGCTCTGTTCATCAGCTATCCTCCTCTCCCCGAGAATGGACCTGACGATGAGTCGAAGTTCGTCGAGGAGGAGGATGAGGACGAAGAAATCCCTTCCGCACACTCTCCCCGCGATGAGGTGGAGGAGGAAGACGAAGCGGAGGAACCCGCGAGGAAGAAGCGGAAGCTTCCGAGTCGCGGCGAGTCTGCCACCGCGTCGTCGCCTGCCAGGGGTGTGGATGTCGCCGAGGAGGAGACCGTGGCGACGTCCCCGGGTGCGCAATCTTCGGGTGGCTGGGAGGAACCTCTCAACGTTCCTCCAGTCAGCTCTGCAGCGCCACGGTCCTTCGCGCGGATGCCCTCGCCTTCTTTGTCGAGTTTTGACGATGCCAGCACCCCCAGGTTAGTTTCTTTGCAGCGTGTCCTTCGAGTAGTACTTTGCAGGTTCGTCGTTGAGTTGACTTGTGTTCTTGATTTTGCTGCAGCCACCGCTCTGACAACATCAGCTCCCCCCTTCGGGACACGAAGCTTACTTCTGGCCCTTCGACATGGCTGGAGACGCCTGTGGTGGTGGAGAAGGTGCATGTTGAGGCCGCCGGCCTGGCCTCGTCCAGCCGGGCTCCTCCTTCGGCTGCCGAGGACCTTGAGCTCCTGGACCACGTAAGTCTTCTCTTGTTTTTCTTGTATTCCTGATTTCTCATCGGGTGCGCGATCAGCGCTCCCGATGGGAGTAGCCCCCGAAGGTGTGGGTGACTAGTATAGTCGCCCGCAACTTTATTGATACCTTGCTCTTTTCTATTTTCAGCCATACTATCGCCAGCAGCTTGACGCAGCCGCGGCTTATGTTCGCCTGGAGAGGGAGAGGGACCAACTGCGTTCCTCGCTGGACCAGGCTACTGGCCGGGTAGATGAGCTTGAGAAGGCTCGTCGTGAGTCTCAAGAGCGGGAGTTGGCGCGGGTCGCCCAGGAGAAAACTCAAATCGGTCGCCTCCTTTCACTCGCCGCTGTTCTTGGGGGTGAGTATCGGCTTGACGCTTACTGAGTTTTCGTTCCTTTTCTTGTCCTGACTTTGGATTTTGGCGCAGAGACTTGCGGTGGAGCTCCTCCCGAAGACACGTCGAGTGACACGGTCGACTTGGCGACCGCGGTTGGCTTCTTCGACCGGGTCTGCGCCTACGCCTCGGATGCCCTGAAGAAGTCTTCCGCCGCGTTGGAGAAGTCGACCGGAGCCCTGGCTGTGGTGCATCAGAGCATTTTTCCGGGCAGCCAGCCGCCAGCGACCGTGGACGCTCTGGCCGCACCGTTTGGGGACGCGACCACCATCGCCGACTTCACGCGGTCGCAGACGGTACGCGGCTCCGAGCTTACCTTCCAGCTCCTTTTAGGCCACCAAGTTCCAGGTGACTTCGAGAAGATCGTCAGCGGTTTTCCTCGCAAACCTGATGGTCGGACCGCGTCGCTGAGTGGCGTGAAGGAGCACGCCTCGCAGCTGGCTGCGCAGCTTGTGGCACTCTTCGAGAGGGCCCTTGCTAAGGCGACTGAGGCGGCTGCTCGGAAGGGCCGTTCCCGGTCGCAGTCCGCGGCCCTAGAGTAGGCGTAGTTGTAGGGATGTGGCAGTCGCTGTGACTTGTATTCTGAACTTTATGTATGTAATGAATATTGCCCTGTCGGGTCTTTTGCTCTTCGGTATTGACTTTTGCTGACTTTTCTGTCTTCTAAGTTGAACTGTGTTTGGCAGTCGCATTTCTGTATTGACTCTGCGTATTTCTGACAGAGTGCCATGCGCGATGATGCTCCACCTTCTCCCTTGGCCGAGCCGAGTGGCGCGGCTTCCTCTTCGGGTGCTCGCCGTCGTCGGGCGGCGCCGGCTCCTCCGCGCAGTGCAAATGACCAGCGGGTAATCACCTACTTGAGGAACAAGGTGGTGGAACTTGAGGCGACCCTGAAGAATACGGAGCGGCTGTTGCAGCGCTCCCAGTCGCATCCCACGGCGGAGTTCTCACGTCGTGAAGATTTTTTGCTTGGGGAGATGGACTTGATCAGTCGGCAGTTGCAGGGTATGTATCATGTTGGCGGCTGCCGTCGCTGTTGTTTGTCCTTCTCGTTCTGACTTGCAGTTCGTGTGCGCAGATGTTAATCCTGATTGGGAGGCCGAGCGGGCTCGCGTTGAAGAGCGAGTCACTCGAGAGGCGTCCGGCGACTCCTATGAGGCTCGCCAGTTCTGGGTGAACAAGTCGAGGGGGCGCGTCCTTGCCACGATGCTTGATCGAACGTGGCGCGCTGCCTCTCTTCTAGAGAGCTGCCGGAAGACACTTTGGCACGTCAACCGCGTGTACTTCCCGCATAATGCGCAGCCGAACGGGTTGCCTGCCTTGCTGGAGAGGTTCCGTGATGGCGAAGGGCTGAAGGAAGTTGTCGACGCTCAGCTTGTGGCTGGTGCAAACGCGGCGCTGGCGTATGTTCGGATGCACCGGCCACATCTTCCGCTTGAGCGGGTGCTTGAAGGCCTGCCAGGTGACGACGACTTCGACGAGACCTTGCCGGCTACGCGCCGGATTATCCGGCAAGTTCAGGACTTGAGCGAGCGGCTTGTAGGTCCTCTCGATGCGCCGAAGGCTGAGCCTGCAGTTTAAAGTAGCTGTCATCTGATGTACAGGGTTAGCTATAGAGGGCAAATTTGCTTGTATAAATATATTGTTGTAGATTATAGCACTGTTTCGAGTAATGAGAATTGATATGTTTACTCGAAAGTGAGGGTGCCTGATTCGACCTGTGTGGCGCAGCTGCCGAGTATGCCAAGCAGCGGCCTAGTTTTTTCAAGTGTTACCTGTATGCCGCAGTCTCTGATTTTACCAGGTGGCGACTTAGGATCTTGACTAACTCCTGTCTGGCGCAGTCCCCGAGTAAGCTGGGTGACGGCCTAGGATTGCAAGTGTTACCTGTTTGGCGCAGCCCCCGAGTATGTCGGGTGGTGACCTAGGATTTGGAACTTGACCTGTGCGGCGCAGCCCCCGAGTAGGTTCGAGTGGCGGCCGAGGATTTTTCTGAATAATTCCTGTCTGGCGCAGTCCCCGAGTAGGTCGAGTGACGGCCTAGGATTGCAAGTGTTACCTGTTTTGGCGCAGCCCCCGAGTATGCCGGGTGGTGACCTAGGATTTGGAACTTGACCTGTGCAGCGCAGCCCCCGAGTAGGTTCGAGTGGCGGCCGAGGATTTTTCTGAATAATTCCTGTCTGGCGCAGTCCCCGAGTAGGTCGAGTGACGGCCTAGGATTGCAAGTGTTACCTGTTTTGGCGCAGCCCCCGAGTATGCCGGGTGGTGACCTAGGATTTGGAACTTGACCTGTGCAGCGCAGCCCCCGAGCAGGTTCGAGTGGCGGCCGAGGATTTTTCTGAGTCCTGTTTGGCGTAGCCCCCGAGTAAGTCGAGTGGTAGCCTAGGCTTGCAAGTATGACCTGTGTGGCGCAGCCCCCGTGTATGGTGGGCGGCGCCCTAGGATTTTGGACATGACCTGTATGGCGCAGCCCCCGAGTCTGTCGAGTGGCGGCCTAGGATTTTTGATTCTGTGCTTGTGTGGCGCAGCCCCCGAGTAAGTTGGGTGGCGGCCTAAGCTTTTATTTCAACCTGTATGGCGCAGCCCCCGAGTGGTTCGGGTGGCGACCTAGGATTTCTGGTGTGCTTGTATGGCGCAGCCCCCCGAGTGGTTCGGGTAGCGGCCTAAGCTATTATTTCAACCTGTGTGGCCAGCCCCCGAGTGGATCGAGTGGCGGCCTAGGATTTTTGAGCTTCTTGAGTGACGGGAAAAGGAGACAGATTTTCTTCAAATCACTTTATTGATTCTTGCGAACAGGTCGCCTCATTAAAAACCTTCCAGTCCCCTCAGGTACCCTGGTAAGGGAAAGAGTGCGTCTGAAACCTGCCGCGCTGACTTTCTTGTACAATGCTTGCTCTGAACTAGGCGTAGAACCGGCGGAGTTGTGCTACGTTCCACGGGTTGCTGCAGTCCGCTCCTGTCTTCGAGTCCTTTAGGCGGTATGCTCCATTGCCTATTGCTTCTGTTATGATGTACGGGGCCTCCCATGGGGAGGCGAGCTTGTGCACCTTCTTTTGCTTGAGTCGAAGAACCAGGTCGCCTGCCACGAACGCTCTTGGTCGCAGCCTCCGAGTATGATAGTTACGCAGGTCCTGCTGATACACGGCTGATCGTGCTAGGGCGATGTCGCGTGCTTCGTCCAGGGCGTCTCTGCTGTCTTCGAGTGCTTCCTCTGCTTCTGACTCGTCGTAGGCGGCTACTCTTGGGGCGTCGAACTTGATGTCGCAGGGGAGGACCGCCTCTGCACCATACACCATGAAGAATGGCGTGTACTGGGTAGATCTATTCGGCGTTGTTCGCAGACTCCAGAGGACTGATGGCAGTTCTTCCACCCATGCGCCCGCTGCGCGTTTTAGGGGTACGCGCAGTCGCTTCTTGATGCCGTTGCAGACTAAGCCATTGGCCTTCTCTACTTGTCCGTTGGACTGCGGGTGCGAGACCGACGCGTAGTTGAGCTTGATCCCCTGCTCTGAGCAGAAGTCTTTGAATTCCTCGGCTGTGAAGTTCGAGCCGTTGTCGGTGATGATCCCATTAGGTACTCCAAACCTGAAGATGATTGACCTGATGAAGTTGACCGCTGTGGACGCAGTCGAACTTGTGATGGGCACGGCTTCGATCCACTTTGTGAATTTATCGACTGCGACTAGGAGGTGGGTATGACCTCCGGGTGAGGATTTCTTCAGCGGGCCCACCATGTCCAGGCCCCATTGGGCAAAGGGCCAGGCTAGTGGTATTTTTTTGAGCTCTGATGCTGGGGCGTGCGGCTTGTTGGCAAATTCCTGGCACCCTGTGCATTTCTTCACCAGCTCCTCGGCGTCCTGCATGGCTGTGAGCCAATAGAATCCGGCTCGTAGCGCCTTGGCCACTAGTGCCCGGCTGCTTGCGTGATGTCCGCATGTACCCGCGTGAATGTCGAGTAGGATGGCTTGGCCGTCGACTGGATGTATGCACCTTTGCAGGATTCCTGATATGCTTCTTTTGTAGAGTTCTCCGTTGATGACGGTGAAACTTTTGGAGCGTCTGATGATGCGCTTTGCTTCGACTGGGTCAGCTGGCAGCTTCTGATGCAGTATGTATGCCAAGTATGGTCCTGTCCATGTGGCTTCGACTAGCATGACTTCCATGGGGACCTTGTCTTGGCTTGGCGGGTTGACATCGCCTTTTGTGGTTGCAGCGCTTGCTGTACCCTGAGTCTTGATGGATCTTTGTGTGATGCACTCGAGGAAAACGCCGGGTGGGACTGGGACCCTGTCCGAGCCCATGTTAGCTAGGGCGTCGGCTTCCTCGTTGCTTTCCCGGCCGATGTGGCGTAGCTCGCAGCCGTCGAAGTTTCCTTCCATCTGATTGCAGAGGTCTCTGTAGGCGATCATGTTGTCAGCGATGGCGTCGCAGGACTTCATGGTTTGCTGTACCACCAGGTAGGAGTCGTCGTAGATCATGAGGTGCGTGGCGCCGCAGTTCTTGGCCATCCGCATGCCGTGGATCAGGGCCTCATATTCGGCTTCGTTGTTGGACGGCTTCGGGAAGTCCATCTGCAAGACATACTTGAGCTTGTCGCCTTTGGGGGAAACGAGCACGACTCCTGCCCCGGCTGACTTGAATTTCTTGGAGCCATCGAAGTACATTGTCCACGCGTTGGACAAGTCGGGGACGTTAGGTAGCTGGGCTTCTATCCACTCAGTGGTGAATTCTGGGAGGACTTGGGCCTTGATGGACTTCGGGTGAGCATACTTCAGCCCCCATGGTCCTAGTTCGACAACCCACTTGGCGACTCGTCCTGTCGCGCGCTGATTTGTGAGGATGTCTGCTAGTCCGGAGGAGCTTACCACCGTGATCGGGTGCTCGGAGAAGTAGTGGACGACCTTTCTGGAGGTCATGAAGACTCCGTATGCCAGCTTCTGATAATGCGGGTAATTCTGCTTGGACAAGGTGAGCACTTCGCTAAGGTAGTAGACGGGCCTCTGCACCGGGTGGCTGTGCCCTTCTTCTTCGCGTTCGACTACGAGCACCGTGCTCACCACCCTGTTTGTTGCTGAGACGTACAGGTAGAGCGGCTCGTTTTCCAGTGGTGCCACGAGGACCGGAGAGGTTGTCAGTGTCTTCTTGAGATGGTCGAATGCGTCCTGCGCCTCTTGCGTCCACTCGAACTTGTCTGACTTCTTCATCAGTTGGTAGAAAGGTAAGGCCTTTTCTCCCAACTTACTAACGAACCGGCTAAGAGCTGCGACTCGGCCGGCTAATCGTTGCACCTCCCTGAGCTTCGTTGGTGCTGGCATTGTGAGTATGTTCTGCACCTTCTCGGGATTTGCTTCGATTCCTCTTGCGGATACAAGGTACCCTAGTAGCTCTCCGGCTGGCACGCCGAACACGCACTTCTCTGGATTGAGTTTGATCTGGTACACGTCCAGTGCGGCGAAGACCTTGCGTAGGTCGTCGACTAGGGTATCCTCCTTCCGGGTAGTGACGACGATATCGTCGACGTAGACTTGGACAATCTGCCCGACTAGCCCCTTGAGGCATGCTTGCATTGTCCGCTGGTACGTGGCACCTGCGTTCTTTAACCCGAACGGCATCGTCTGGTAGCAGAAAACGCCGTCGGGTGTGATGAAAGCTGTCTTCTCTTCGTCCTCGACCTTTAGCCTGATCTGCTGGTAACCTGAGTAGGCGTCCAGAAAGGATAGGCGTTCGCAACCTGCAGTCGAGTCGATGATCTGGTCTATCCGCGGGAGCGGGAAGTGGTCTTTGGGGCAGCATTTGTTGACTGCGGTGAAGTCCACGCACATGCGTAGTTTCTTCGTCTTCTTTTCCTCAACAAGGACCGGGTTAGCGACCCAGTCCGAGTCCTTGATCTCTCGGATGAACTTGGCGTGCAATAATCTGTCGACTTCCATGGTGATAGCGTCTCGTTTGGGCCCTGAGAAGCGTCGCATGGATTGCTTGACCGGCCTCGCGTCCATGTGGACTTTTAGAGAGTGCTCGGCGAGTTCCCTGGGTATCCCTGGCATGTCAGAGGGTTGCCATGCAAAGATTTTCCAGTTCTCACGTAGGAACTCGACGAGCGCGCTTTCCTATGCGGGTGTCAGGCTTGATGAGACCTTGACTGTCTTTCCACTGTCAGTCGGATGGACTTGGTGGGTGACGGTGTCGTCGTTTGTGTCGAACGCTGCGTCTTTGGCAGGCTTCTTGCGAGCCGGGAAGATGGTCTTGTCGTTGTTGGCTGATATGGCTTTGTACCGCTCTTCGACGCCGAAGGACTCGGAGATCTTGGCAAACTCGCGGTCGCAGCTGTTGGAGAGCCCAAAGTCACCGCGGACGGTGATTACTCCTTTTGACTCCTTCCTGAAGTGTTCGGGTGCACCGAGGATGACGTCGAGTGTGTTTGTTCCCATGGGTGTGATTGGCTGCCCTGGTACTATGCCGTGGAAGGTGGTCTCCGATTCCGGCAATTTCTCTGTCGACCTGTTCATTCGCCTGAGGGTATCGGCGAATATGATGTTGATGCCGCTGCCCCCGTCCAGGAACACCTTCTTCAGGCTGTAGTCGCCGATCAAAGCCTCAATCACGAGTGCGGCGTGCCCTGGTCGGACTACCTCCGCTGGGTGATCTGCCCTGGAAAATGTGATTGGTGTCTCCGACCCGCGCAGGTAGTCTGGTACCGCGCGCGGGCTGTTGATGGCTTGAAGCACTTGGCGTGTGATGATTTTCTGCCTCATGTTCGACGGGGGTCCCTTCTGGATCATGTTCAATTGTCCCCGTGCGGCTGGGTACGCGTCGGCTGCCGCCGGCGGACCTTGTTGCTGCTGCTGCGGCTGGGGGAACGCTCCTGCCGCCTGCACTTGATTGTTGTTTGCGGGTGCTGCCTGGATGGCTAGCTGCGGTGCCGCTTGTATGGCCTGTACCGGGGTGATGATTTGCTGCATGGCATGGTAGATCTTCCTTGCTTTGCGGCAATCTTTCAACAGGTGGTTTGAACCCCACTTTCCTGTTACCGGGTTGCGGAACGAGTGATGCTTACATGGTTGCATCAGTTCTTCTGCCGGGGTTAACGGGCGCATCCACTCGCGCTTCTGACCTCCCTCGCTGTGGTCGATGCTGCTGCTGCCACGGTTATACTGACCCGAGCTGGGCTGTCGACTTTGCTCGTGCTGTCTGCTGCCCTCACGCTTGACCTCGCGGGGGGTTTCATAACCCCCCGCTACTAACTCGATTGAGTCGTGCGTGTAACGTGCCTTCCTCTTCTGACGCGACTCGCGCCAGTTGTTTGTTTCGCCTTCCTTTTTCGGAGAAGTTTCGCGGACGTAGTCCTCTCCTTCGGCCCATTGGTTGGCTGTCTTCATTAGCTCTATTGTGGTCTTCGGCTGGAGCCTACCAAATTCCTCCCGGAGGTCGCGGCGAGCAACGCCATGCATGAAGGCGTCCATCACCCTGTCCTCTGATACGGGTTCCATGGTATTGCGGAGGAGTGTCCACCTTTGGATGTAAGATCGGAGCGACTCGTCTTTCCCTTGCTTGCAGGCCTGCAACTCGATGTAGGTCGTTGGTCTGGCGAATGTTCCCGAGAAACTTTTGATGAAGTTGTCCTGGAACTCTTCCCATGTTCGGAAAGAATCTTTGGGTTGGCTTGTGAGCCACCCGCATGCAGAGTCTGTCAGCATGAGCTGGATGTACTGCATTGCCGTGGTCGATGTTCCGCCTTGGCAGGTGCAAGCAATAAGGTAGTCCTCGAGCCATAGCTTCGGGTCTTGCTTCCCGTCGTACTTTGGTGTGCCGGCCGTCAACTTGAAGCCTTTAGGCATGCGGGTGTCGCGGATGTTGAAGGAGAAACATGCTGCGCCACACGGCTCGAAGTCGCGGTCGGCGTGGTCGCTTGCGTGTGCCACGCTAGCCGAACGTTCCTTGCGATTGCGGTCCACTGTCTTCTGCGTCAGGACGTCACGGAGGTCCTTGATTGGCTGTTGCTGCGGCTGGGGGATGCCCGACGTCGTTGGTTCGTGAGCTTGGTTACCTGGCCCCTTGGCCGCTAGAGCTTCTTCGATTGCCCTTATGGAGGCGATTTGTTGTTTGTGGAGGAGGGAGCGCGCGTCACCCTCCGGTGGCTGCGTGAGCCGGAGATATGTCTCGACTGATATCAGGGCGGCGTTCGCCGTCTTTGGGACGGGTATCCCATTCTCGTCTTCGGTGACGAAGGACGAGTCGAGGTTGCGGGTGAGCCTTGTTCGATCAGCTTCTCCCATGTGGGGAACACGGGCTCTGGTTCGCCGTGCTCCCTGATTCACCTCTGTGGAGGATGTGAAGGAGAGAGCCGCTCGCCTGGCACTCGACGCATCCGCGTCCCTTTTGCGCCTGAGAAGTTCGGCCTTTTCGACGCGAATTCGTTCGCCTTCCTTGCGTAGCAAGTACTGGACCGCCAGGTGATCGTCTCGAGATGCGTTGGGTGGCGGGAACGTGCCCTCGTCCACATGCTTCATTGCTTGGATCGCCATATCACGCGTGATGACAAGCTTCGTCTGGTCCGGCATGTCCACCTCCAGTGGGTATGCGGGTTCGTCGTCGTCGTCATGCGGCGCTGTGCCGGCCATGAAGACCTGCCTGGGGTAGGCATGGATTGGAGAGTTGGTGCTACCGCTGCTACTTATGTCACCCGCTTCTTGCTCGGGGTCGAAAATTGCTGCAACGTGGCGCGCGGCTGACCCGCTGTCGCGTCTCTTCGCGATTGTCCATGTGCCCGCACTCGATGGGGCGAGTGCGAGTGGCTTGGGGTAGACCTGGGACTTCCAGGAAGATGAGGGCACGCGTGACGCTGATGTCGGACGCGGGCCCCCGGTCGCACGTGCGGGTGCGATGGTGGAGGTGGGTCTTGACATGATTGACCGCGCGATCGAAGTTGGGGTAGTAGACTCGATTCGCGTGGTCGTTGCCGAGATTGTCGACGTAGATGTCCTCTTCGCGGGTACAGCTGGCGCAAACCTTGCGGGTGCGGCAGATGCGACCTTCGCGGGTCTGGCGGTCGCGATCTCCGCGGGTGCGGCAGATGCGATCTTTGCGGGTCCAGCGGTTGCGATCTCCGCGGGTGCGGCAGATGCGACCTTCGCGGGTCCAGCGGGCACGGTGGTTGGCGATTTTGATGATGCCGCCGCGCGTAACGCCGTAGTCGTAGACCTGAGTATGCCATGACTATCGATGCAACAGAATATGGAGCCGAAGGTGATGTGTATACCTTTGTCCAAATCAGCGTACACCGATTGATGAGCTTTCGAGTGGATGACGTACTCGAAGAAGCCGAATCGGATCGACTCCCTGATGGCGGGTGCGCCGATCTTCATTGCGGATGGAGCCGGCGTGACCATGATCCTAGCACTTGTTTGAACTTCCCACAGACGGCGCCAATTGACGAGGTTCTAACTCGGCAAGTCCCAGGGTTGTACACCCCGGGTTGATTGATGGGGAGATAGGAGAGTGCAAGGTGATCACGACGGCTGACAAGCGAGGTTTACCCAGGTTCAGGCTCCCGGAGGATAACACCCTACTCCTGCTTGTCTGGTTATTGATGCGAGTAGCGATTACAATGGCGAGATTGCGATCTCGCTAGGGTTTGTGGTTCTGAACGTGCGTGTCCTCTTGGACGGGCAACCCTCCTGGCTTTATAGGCAGCCAGGTCTCGGGTGGTTGGTACAGATACGGTAGGTTACAAGCCCTAACCGAGTTGGACTAGGATATGAGATACCCCGAGTGGGCCTTCTGCGGGCCTTTCCATCCTTGGCGCGGCCCAGGTAGCCTCACCGTGGGCTACCCGCAAGGTAGCCCCACGTCAGTATTCATAATTGTAGATATGATAAAATAGCTAGTCCCATGAACAAAGGTTCTATTGCTAGAACAAACACCGTCGAGTTTAGTCATAAAAGCAATGAAAGAAGTAATGGATGTTTTGGTCCATTTAAGTATTTCGAGTGCTGAGTTGATTAAGCTTGAAATCAAGTATTGAGTTGCAATACTAGCATAAATTAATTGAGTGTCATTTTTATGATTAATTAATGGTGTTCATTGCTTGATCCGAATTCCTCCATGACTTTGGTAAATAGGAGTATTTGCCCGATAAATTGTGGAGTCTGAGATTAATTTGATAATAGATCAAATGGGGTTTTTCAGAAGAAAGATTAGTGAAAATTGTATTCACAAAATTCGATCAAAGGACAGTATTTTTGAATTATGTTTTCAACACAAGAGACTTGTGGAAATTTGCTTCACAAAATTATAATGTCATATATAGTGATATGTGGGGAATTATAATCATGCTCTATTTTAAATAAAGTATGGTCTGTCAGAATCATCTTAGAATCTCCTAATACGTTCGAAACATTATAGTCGATGTCCACTTTAGAAAATAGATATCTTTCTCAACGAGAATTCATAGGATCGACAGTAGTGTCGACATGTATATGATTATGCGATAATTCGGAATATACATGAGTAGTTATTTGTAGATTGCTCACATTGGATAAGAGTGTATTCCAAAACCAAATAGAAACAAAGTTCAGTTTGTTGTCTATGTAATTCCGAGAAAAGATGACTTTTCGAATTATGGTTTATGGATTAGAAGTTTGGAATAAAGTGTCAGACTTATGTTGGAAGATGTTCCAAAGAGTATATGTCTGCTAATGAAAGTTTAGTGATTAAGAGTGAGGGAGACTAGAAAATTGTTTTCTGCTTGCAACCCTCTTCATAAAGGTCATAATATTTTCATGAAAGAAACTTCTAAATAAAGTGATGTTATATTTAATATTGCTGTTAGGTCACAGCACTGTATTAAGTGTTTCAGATCTTGTTGACAGATCAAGGTGCACTTTATGAATACAAAGAAAGTTGAGAAAGTATCGGAATACGAACAAAGGCTCTTCAGCCTGGAAATCCAAATTACATTTAAAAGGATTAAGAGAGTAATTGTTGCTGCAATTCTTATTAGAGGAATAAGATTGTTTAATCGTCATATAAAGTGTTATATGGAAATGTGACTATAAGAAAGACGCGGGAGCATGTCTTGTCAAGAAATGTGTCTTGGACAAGATCAAATTTGTTGACTACATTTATGTAGACATGCTTGAAGTCTGAGGGATTTGTATTAATGTAATACTATAGTTTGTATTAAATTCGAATTGATGATAGATCAATGATTTTGGTTTGACCTAAATGTCGAATTAAGTGGGAGTCGTAGTTAGTTTACTCAGGTGGAATATGTATGGAACATATTTTTGAGTGGGAGCTCAGGAAATCAAATATGTGGATAACACGTTTTTGAGTGAGAGCGTGTGTTATCAAATATGTGGAGACATAATTTGAGTGGGAGTCGAATTCATCTTGTGTAGTTAACACATTGTGAAACTGTACCAATAGAATAGGATGAAGTTGTGAAACTGTTTGAAAATTAGTGTCTATTTTGAAATAGAACGGGAATTTTAAACAGTTAGTCGAGTTGTTTTGGATTATATCTGAGGAGTCAGAATAGAATAAAATGGATGGTCCTTTGGAATCCAATTGATCATTAAGAGTAATGATGCATGAAAGTAATGGTTGTATGACATGTGGGTCTATTATGTAATATTAGACATCATACAGAAACCATATTATCTGCTCGATGAAATATAACCGATGTTCTTGGTATAAGAGCAGTTATAAAGTAAATTTAGAATTTACTGCAAGTAGAGGTGTGTTAGTTGTGGGATTGTCATTAAAATGTCAAGTTTTCTACATTGATGTGAAAGTATGTAGATATCGCGAGTTTGTAATTGTTACAAGGGGCTCTGCATGACTGAGTGTGTTTTTCAGGGCAGTTATCTGGTTAGTATAATCAGAGTAAGCGCTGGGAAGCAGAAGTCTCACTTAGTTATGGTATTTGCATATATGTTGTTAAACAACATGATGATATCAAACAAGTTGATGCCAGTGAATCGCAAAAGCATGTACAATCATGGATTGTGCAGTAACACTTTTCCACGAGCAAGCATTATCAAATGATTCTTATTTGATAAGGGATTCTGATAAAAGTAAAATGCAGCTAGTTTATTTGTACTCTAGTGCAAGTGGGAGACTGAAGGAGATATGCCCTAGAGGCAAATAAATAAGTAGTATTTATTGCATTATCTCATAAGTTTATAATATGTTTGTGTATTATGCTATAACTGTATTAATCGGAATTATTAATACACGTGTGATACATAGACAACCAGGTCCCTAGCAAGCCTCTATATGAGCTAGTCCATTGGGCAACAGTTGATCGAGATTCCCGATCAAGGACAATGACGTCGGTTGACAATGGGGTCATCTTGTTAGTAGAATAAGGTGATGGACATACGCAAAGTATTGCAGTAAGATCGTATTACGATGTTTGTCATTTGCAATAGATGAGAGTATGATAGCTTATTCCTTAGACCGTGAGACCGTACTTATTGTTGCTTCGTAGGAGTGCTTTGAGAGCATCAAACGTTGTGTCTTATATAGCATGACAATAACGGTGTCCATCTTGGGTATTCCGAAAGAGCATCGAGACGTAAGGATCAAGAGCGGGATTTGTTCATTCTTGTAATGGAAAGATACTCTCGGCCCACTCGGTGTTATTGCATCTATATAGCTGCGCAGCTTATGACTAGGTCATGGAGATGTAATATCACAGACGAGTTAATAACCTTCGTCAGTAACGAGATACAACAAAGGCATCGGTGTGTCTACGATCATATCTCGGACAAGGTAGTATCGCAGAGACAAAGGGAATGAACATCATATTTATGGTTCAACGACGATATTCGTGGAATGCACAGGGGTCGTCATATATTTCCAGGTATCCCTGACGATCATTGGTGAGCGGAGTGTCTCGACCATGTCTGGAGTGTTCCCGAACCGTAGCGTAACAAACTTAAGGTCTTAGCGACGCTAGGAGATAAGTTCTGGAATTTTATAGGTTTTTATTGGAGAGAGAGAAACGATCTGGAAAGAGTTCCGGTGGTCCGGAAGGAGTTCCGGGAAGGTGTGGAATGGTTCCGGGAATGTCCGAAAGTTGTTCGGGTGGTTCCGAAATAGTTTCGAAGTCATGGGATATTGAATTATATATAAATATATTAATTATGAATTAATGGGATTTTTATATTAATTTAATATTAATTAAATAAAGGAAAAAGGGGGCTCCCACCTAAATGGGCCCTAAGAGGGCCCAAGAGGGGGAACCGCACCCCACAAGGAAGGGGAAGGCCTGGGCCTCCTAGTCCAACTCGGACTAGGAGTGGGAGGGCCCATGGGGGGTTCGGCCGAACCCCCCCTCCCCTCTCCTCCTTTAGTCCCACATGGGGGAGCCAAGGGGGTTGGCACACCCCCTTCCCCCTTTATATAGCAAGGCATATTAATTGATTTAATACACAGAAAAATCCAATTAATTCCCGATTTCTCTCTCGATCTCGTGGTTCCCAAGTCGGAGCCGCGCCGAGCTGAGGAAGGGGGTCTCTCTCCACCTAAGCCATACCGCAGAGCGCCGTTGCTCTGCGGGATTCCAGATAAGATCTACTCCTGCGATTTCAGCTGGATCTGAATGACCGGGAGTTGTCGCTAGGCTCCGTATGTTTGCGAGTGCTCGGAGGCTACTCTTTTGAGGAGCTTGGGCGACGTCGTCTCGCCCCCTGCAGCCGCCGCGCCTCTCCCCCTCTGCTGCCGGCGCACCACCCCCGGTGCTGGCACTCTGCCTTCTTCCGCCCGACGCCCGTCGACGCAGATCATCGTCGACACCCCGGCGTCATCGACTCCGACATCGCGGCAAGTTCTCCGCGACCTCGAGGTCGGCTACGTACGACTTCATCGTCAACGCTTGTGCGGGAGCGTAATCCCCGCTATCGGTCTACATGGAGGTAATGTAACCCGTTCCGCCACCGTTATCACATGTACTAGATAGATAGATCCTGGCTAGTTAGGGTTCCGTTCGCTAGAAAATTATTGTTTTCTGCCCCGTAACCCCTTCAGTGGTATCAGAGCCGATCTATGCGTAGTACTGCTGGTACGGTTAGAACTCATGTTGAATGAGGGCGTCTTTCTTATATTTGCTACCCTCTAGCGTGCACTTGCGATGCCTTCTAAATAAGGTGATCCCTTCTAAATACCACTAGTGTTCTCCCTCCAACGCGCACCACCAAGAAAGTTCTTCGTTATGAGGCAGGCCGTGATGATGGGGTGTCAGACCTCTCGTCGTTCTCATACAGTGGGTGTAAGCCATGTTGCACAAGCGTCAGCGTGGAGGTTATGGTGGCGAGCCTAGCATATGCATACATGGCCTCGGAACAGGGAGACCGAAAGGTCGAGCACGAGTCACAAAATTGGTGTGGCGGACAATTATCTACTCTTGAAGTTGTGTCGCCGGCTCTGATGATGAGGGGTGGTGCAATGGATGGGGGTCGTGTAATCGCTTAAACGACCAGGAGGGATGTTCGTTTGAGTGGGAGTTCGGATAGTTATTTTCTAAAATACTAGAACTCAGAATATAATGAACATAGTCTGTTTTGCAAACCTTTGTAGATATTAACCATTGTGATAGCATCTTTTCAAATTAGGCGCATTCCTGCGATTGAGAAACTTAAAAGGTTGGGTCCAAACTTCATAGTTTTATGCTTTACCTTGAGGATACTCCTTGTTTAAACCATTATCTCTTTGTGTTACAATACCCGCTAGGAGATAAACCCGGAGATTCCGCTAACAAAAGATAATTTGGATTGTCAGATTTTGTGCGGATGATATCATCATAGTCCAGTGCATGCTATGATCTCTGCCATAGAGAACCAACGGTGGGTACGAGTTTTTTAGATCGCGAACATATGATATGGTCGCTAAACTCGGGGTACCCCAAACGTTGGGTTGATGAAGTTTATCAGTACGTTAACTGATTGTCTTCTCAACCAAGATGGAAGAGAATACACACACTGAGGGAGCACGTGTCGGTCATACTTAATGACATATGTTCATATTTAATGAACATTGAGACGCCTCGCTGACGTGGGGCTGCCTTTCGGGTAGCCCACGATAAGGCTACCTGGGCCGCGCCAAGGACAGGAAGGCCCACAGAAGGCCCACGCGGGGTACCATGTAACCTAGTCCAAGTCGGTTAGTAAGCATAACTTGCCATATATGTAGTTGCCATCGGCACCCACCACCCGAGACCTGGCTGCCTATAAAGCCAGGAGGGTTGCTCGTCCCAAAGGACACGCTCATAGCTACCACCACAAACCCTAGAGAGATCGCAATCTCGCCATTGTAACCACAACTCGCATCAGTAACCAGACAAGCAGGAGTAGGGTGTTATCCTCGGGGAGCCTGAACCTGGGTAAATCCTTGCTTGTCAGCCGTCGTGACCACCTGCACTCATCTCCCTCCCCATCAATCAACCCGGGGTGCACAACCCTGGGACTTGTCGAGTTAGCACCTCGTCAATTGGCGCCGTCTGTGGGAACGTCAAACAATTGCTAGGATCATGGTCGCTCCGGCTCCATCCGCAATGAAGATCGGCGTATCCGCCGCCAGGGAGTCGATCCGATTCGGCTCCTTCGAGTACGTCCTCCACCCGCCGGCCCACCGCTCGGTGTACGCCGATCTGGACAAAGGTATACACATCACCTTCGGCTCCATATTCTGCTGCATCGATAGTCGTGGTATACTCAGGTCTACGACTACCGCGCTACGCGCAACGGCGTCACCCGAATCGGCAACCCCCACGCCCGCCGCTCCCGCGAAGATCGCATCTGCCGCACCCGCAGAGGCCGCGCCCGCCGAACCCGCGAAGATCGCATCTGCCGCACCCGCGGAGGCCGCGCCCGCTGCACCCGCGAAGAGGGCATCTACATCGACTGCATCGACAATTTCGGCAACGGCCGCGCGAATCGAGTCTACTACCCCAACCTTGGTCGTGCGGTCGACCAAGTCAAGATCTACCTCGACTGTCGCACCCGCACGGGCAGCCAGGAGCCCGCGCCCGACAGCCATGTCGCGCGCGCCCTCATCTTCGTGGAAATCCCAAGTCTACCCCAAGCCAATCGCACTCGCCCCGGCGAGCGTGAGCACATGGACAATCGCGAGAAGACGCGACAGCGACTGCGCCGCGCGCCACGTTGCAGTGATTTTCGACCCCGAGCAAGAAGCGGGCGACAGAAGCAGCAGCGGCAGCACCAACTCTCCGACTCAAGTCTACCCCAAGCAAGTCTTCATGGCCGGCACAACACCGCATGACGACGACGAAGAACCCGCATATCCGCTAGAGGTGGACATGCCGGACCAGACTAAACTTGTCATCACGCGGGACATGGCGATTCAAGCCATGAAGCATGTGGACGAGGGCATGTTCCCCCCACCCAACGCACCTCGAGACGACCACCTGGCGGTCCAGTACTTGCTACGCAAGGAAGGCGAACGAATCCTCGCCGAAAAAGCCGACATGCTCAGGCGCAAAAGGGACGCGGATGCATCGAGTGCCAGGCGAGCCGCCCTCTCCTTCACATCCTCTACAGAGGTTAACCAAGGAGCACGGCGAAACAGAGCCCACATTCCCCTCATGGCAGAAGCCGATCGAACAGGGCTCACCCGCAATCTCGACCCGTCCTTCGTCACCGAAGATGAGAACGGGATACCCGTCCCAAAGACGGCGAATGCCGCCCTGATCTCAGTAGAGACATACCTCCGGCTCACGCAGCCACCGGAGGGGGACGCACGCTCCCTTCTCCACAAGCAACAAATTGCCTCCATAAGGGCAATCGAAGAAGCTCTGGCGGCCAAGGGGCCAAGCAACCGAGCGCACGAACCAACAACCTCGGGCATCCCAGCGGCGCAGCGACAGCCAGTCAAGGACCTTCGCGACGTCCTGACACAGAAGACGGTGGACCGCAACCGCAAGGAGCGCTCGGCTGGTGCGGCAAACGCGGACGACCATGCTGACCGCGACTTCGAGCCGTGTGGCGCGGCATGCTTCAGCTTCAACATCCGCGACACCCGCATGCCTAAAGGCTTCAAGTTGACAGCTGGCACACCAAAGTATGACGGGAAGCAAGACCCAAAACTGTGGCTCGAAGACTACCTCATCGCTTGCACCTGCCAAGGCGGAACGTCGACTACGGCAATGCAGTACATCCAGCTCATGCTGACATACTCGGCACGCGGGTGGCTCACAAGCCAACCCAAAGACTCTTTCCGAACATGGGAAGAATTCCAGGATAACTTCATCAAGAGTTTCTCGGGAACATTCGCAAGGCCAACGACCTACATCGAGTTGCAGGCCTGCAAGCAAGGAAAGGATGAGTCGCTCCTCTCCTACATCCAGCGGTGGACACTCCTCCACAATACCATGGAACCCGTATCAGAAGATCGAGTGATGGACGCCTTCATGCACGGCGTCGCTCGCCGCGACCTCCGTGAGGAATTCGGTAGGCTCCAGCCGAAGACCACAATAGAGCTCATGAAGACAGCCAACCAATGGGCCGAAGGAGAGGACTATGTCCGCGAAACTTCCCCCAAAAAAGAGGGCGAAACAAGCAACTGGCGTGAGGCACGCCAAAAGAAGAAGCCACGTTACACCCACGATTCAATCGAATTAGTAGCGGCGGGCTATGAAACCCCCCGTGAGGACAAACGCGACAACAGCCGACAGTACGACCAAGGTCGGCAGCCCAGCTCGAGTCGGTATAACCGTGGCAGCAGCAGCATCGGCCACAATGATGGAAGACAGAAGCGCGAGTGGAAGCGCCCGTTGACCCCAGCAGAGGAGCTGATGCAACCCTGTAAGCACCACTCGTTCCGCAACCCAGAGACATGCAAATGGGGTTCCAGCCACCTGTTAAAGGATTGTCGCAAAGCAAGAAAGATATACCAAGCCATGCAGCAAATCATCGCCCCAGTACAGGCCATACAGGCGGCACCGCAGCTAGCCATCCAGGCAGCACCCGCAAACAACAACCAGGTGCAGGCGGCAGGAGCGTTCCCCCAGCCGCAGCAACAACAACAGCAACAAGGCAAGTCGGCAGCAACCGACACTTACCCACCCGCACGGGGGCAGCTGAACATGATCCCGAGGGGACCCCCGTCGAATAGGCGCCAGAAAATTATCACACGCCAAGTACTTGAAGCCATCAACAGCCCGCGCGCGGTACCAGACTACCTGCGCGGGTCGGAGACACCAATCACATTTTCCAGGGCAGATCACCCATCAGAGGTAACCCGACCCGGGCACGCCGCACTCGTGATTGAGACCTTGATCGGCGACTACAGCTTGAAGAAGGTGTTCCTCAACGGAGGCAGCGGCATCAACATCATATTCGCCGACACCCTGAGAAGAATGAACAGGTCGACAGAGAAACTGCCGGAATCGGAAACCACCTTCCACGGCATAGTACCAGGGCAAGCAATAACGCCCATGGGAACAGTCACACTCGACGTCATCCTCGGTACACCCGAGCACTTCAGGAAAGAGTCGATAGACTTTGAGGTCGGCGACTGGAAGTCACAATACCACGCCATCCTCGGGCGCCCGACCTTCGCCAGTTTCATGGCAGTACCCCACTACGCCTACCTGATGATAAAACTGCCCGGGCCGAAAGGAGTAATCACCGTACGCGGCGACTTCGGGCTCTCCAACAGCTGCGACCGCGAGTTCGCCAAGATTTCTGAGTTCTTCGGAGTCGAAGAGTACTTCAAGGCCATATCAGCCGACAACGACAAGACCGTCTTCCCAGCTCGCAAGGAGCCAGCTAAGGACACAGCATTCAACACGAACAACGACACCGTCACCCACCAAGTCCATCCGACTGACAGCAGAAAGACGGTCAAGGTCTCGTCAAGTCTGACCCCCGCATAGGAAAGCGCGCTCGTCGAGTTCCTACGTGAGAACTGGAAGATCTTTGCATGGCAACCTTCTGACATGCCAGGGAAACCCAGGCAACTCGCCGAGCACTCTCTGAAAGTCCACAAGGACGCAAGACCAGTCAAACAAACCATGCGACGCTTCTCAGGACCCAAGCGAGACGCGATCACCATGGAAGTCGACAGACTACTGCACGCCAAGTTCATCCGAGAGATCAAGGACTCGGACTGGGTCGCCAACCCGGTCCTAGTGGAGAAAAAGAAGACGAAGAAACTACGCACGTGCGTTGACTTCACCGCAGTCAACAAATGCTGCCCCAAGGATCACTTCCCGCTACCGCGGATAGACCAAATCATCGACTCGACAGCAGGTTGCGAGCGCCTGTCCTTCCTGGATGCCTACTCAGGTTACCAGCAGATCAGGCTGAAAGTCGAGGACGAAGAGAAGACGGACTTCATCACACCCGACGACGTCTTTTGCTACCAGACGATGCCGTTCGGGTTAAAGAACGCAAGTGCCACGTACCAGCGGACAATGCAAGCATGCCTTAAGGGGCTAATCGGGCAGATCGTCCAAGTCTACGTCGACGACGTCGTCGTCACAACCCGAAAGGAAGATACCCTAGTCGACAACCTCCGCAAGGTCTTCGCCGCACTCGATGTATAGCATATCAAGCTCAACCCAGAGAAGTGTGTGTTCGGCGTGCCAGCCGGAGAACTGCTCGGGTACCTTGTATCTGCAAGAGGAATCGAAGCGAACCCCGAGAAGGTGCAGAACATCCTCACCATGCCAGCACCAACCAAACTCCGCGAGGTGCAGCGATTAGCCGGCCGAGTCGCAGCTCTCAGCCGGTTCATTAGTAAGTTGGGAGAGAAAGCCTTACCTTTCTACCAACTGATGAAGAAGACGGACAAGTTCGAGTGGACACAGGAGGCGCAGGACGCATTCGACCATCTCAAAACAACCCTGACAACCTCTCCGGTCCTCATGGCACCACTGGAAAACGAGCCACTCTACTTATACGTCTCAGCAACAAACAGGGTGGTAAGCACGGTACTCATAGTCGAACGGGAAGAAGAAGGGCACAGTCACCCGATGCAGAGGCCCGTCTACTACCTCAGCGAAGTCCTCACCCTGTCCAAGCAGAACTACCCGCATTACCAGAAGCTGGCATATGGAGTCTTCATGACATCCAGAAAGGTCGTCCACTACTTCTCCGAGCACCCGATCACGGTGGTAAGCTCCTCTGGACTAGCATACATCCTCACAAACCAACGCGCGACAGGACGAGTCGCCAAGTGGGTTGTCGAGCTAGGACCATGGGGGCTGAAGTATGCTCACCCGAAGTCCATCAAGGCCCAAGTCCTTCCAGAATTCACCACCGAGTGGATAGAAGCCCAGCTACCAAATATCCCCGACCTGTCCAACGCATGGACAATGTATTTTGATGGCTCCAAGAAATTCATGTCAGCCGGAGCAGGAGTCATGCTCATCTCCCCCAAAGGCGACAAGCTCAAGTACGTCCTACAGATGGACTTTCCGACACCGTCCAACAAAGAAGCCGAGTACGAGGCCCTGATCCACGGCATGCGGATGGCCAAGAACTGCGGCGCCACGCACCTCATGATATACGGCGACTCCTACCTGGTGGTACAACAAACCATGAAGTCCTGCGACGCCATCGCCGACAACATGATCGCCTACAGAGACCTCTACAATCAGTTGGAAGGCAACTTTGACGGCTGCGAGTTGCGCCACATCGGCCGTGAAAGCAACGAGGAAGACGACGCCCTCGCTAACATGGGCTCAGACAGGGTGCCAGTCCCACCCGGCGTCTTCCTCGAGCGCATCACGCAGAGATCCATCAAGACTCAGAATACAGCAAGCGCTGCAACAACAAAAGGCGATGCTAACCCGCCAAGCCAAGACAAGGTCCCCATGGAGGTCATGCTAGTCGAAGCCACATGGACAGGACCGTACCTGGCGTACATACTGCATCAGAAGCTGCCAGCTGACCCAGTCGAAGCAAAGCGCATCATCAGGCGCTCCAAAAGTTTCACCGTCATCAACGGAGAACTCTACAAAAGAAGCATCTCAGGAATCCTGCAAAGGTGCGTAGATCCAGTCGACGGCCAAGCCATCTTACTCGACATCCACGCGGGTATCTGCGGGCATCACGCCAGCAGTCGAGCACTGGTGGCCAAAGCACTACGAGCCGGGTTCTACTGGCTGACAGCCATGCAGGACGCCGAGGAGCTAGTAAAGAAATGCACAGGGTGCCAGGAATTTGCCAACAAGCCACACGCGCCAGCATCGGAACTCAAGACAATACCATTAGCCTGGCCCTTCGCCCAATGGGGTCTGGACATGGTGGGCCCGCTGAAGAAATCCTCACCCGGAGGTCACACTCACCTCCTGGTTGCAGTCGATAAGTTCACAAAGTGGATCGAAGCCGTGCCCATCACAAGTTCGACTGCATCCACAACAGTCAACTTCATCAGGTCAATCATCTTCAGATTTGGAGTACCGAATGGGATCATCACCGACAACGGCTCGAACTTCACAGCCGAAGAATTCAAGGACTTCTGCTCAGAGCAGGGGATCAAGCTCAGCTATGCGTCCGTCTCGCACCCGCAATCCAATGGGCAAGTGGAGAAAGCCAATGGCCTCGTCTGTAACGGCATCAAGAAGCGACTGGGCGTGCCCCTAAAACGTGCAGCGGGCGCATGGGTGGAAGAACTGTCGTCGGTCCTTTGGAGTCTGCGAACAACGCCAAACAGATCCACCCAATACACTCCATTCTTTATGGTGTATGGTGCAGAAGCGGTCCTCCCTTGCGACATCAAATTCGACGCACCGAGAGTAGTCGCCTACGACGAGTCGGATGCAGAGGAGGCACTCGAAGACAGCATGGACACCCTGGATGAAGCACGCGACATCGCCCTGGCACGATCAGCCGTGTATCAACAAGACCTGCGCAACTATCACACTCGGAGGCTACGACCAAGAGCGTTCGTTGCAGGCGACCTGGTTCTTCGACTCAAGCAGAAGAAGGTGCACAAGCTCGCTTCCCCATGGGAGGGCCCGTACATCGTGACAGAAGCAATCGGCAACAGAGCTTACCGCTTGAAAGACTCGAAGACGGGAGCAGACTGCAGCAACCCGTGGAACGTGGCACAACTCCGCCGGTTCTACGCCTAGTTCAACCCAGTCATTGTACAAGAAAATCAGCGCGGCAGGTTTCAGACGCACTCTTTCCCTTACCAGGGTACCTAAGGGGACTGGAAGGGTTTTAATGAGGCGGCCTGTTCGCAAGAATCAATAAAGTGATTTGAAGAAAATCTGTCTCCTTTACCTTTCATACAGAGGAAGCTAAAATCCTAGGCCGCCACCCGAACCACTCGGGGGCTGCGCCACACAGGTTGAAAGAAAAGCTTAGGCCGCCACCAGAACCACTCGGGGGCTGCGCCATACAGGCCTTCTCAAAAAATCCTATGCCGCCACCCGACATACTCGGGGGTTGCGCCATACAGGTCAAGTTCAAAATCCTAGGTCGCCACTCGACATACTCGGGGGTTGCGCCAAACAGGTAACACTTGTAATCCTAGGCTACCACTCGACCTACTCGGGGGCTGCGCCATACATGCCTTCTCAGAAAATCCTCAGCCGCCACTCGAACTCACTCGGGGGCTGCGCTGTACAGGTCAAGTTCAAAATCTTAGGTCGCCACCCGACATACTCGGGGGCTGCGCCAAACAGGTAACACTTGTAATCCTAGGCTGCCACTCAACCTACTCGGGGGCTACGCCATGCAGGCCTTAGCAAAAATCCTAGGCCGCCACTCGAACAACTCGGGGGCTGCGCCATACAGGTCAAGTTACAAAAATCCTAAGTCGCCACCTGATAAAGTCAGAGACTGCGGCATACAGGTCACACTTGGGAAAACCTAGGCCGTCGACCAACATACTAGGCGACGGCGCCAGACAGGTCGAAAATCAAAACAGGCATTTACACTTCCGAGCAAGCAGATCAATTCTCATTACTCGCAAGTATTTTCAATCTAGTACATTACGAATTGCATAGGCACATTTGCCCTCTATAGCTAACCCTGTATATCAGACGACAGCTACTCTAAACTGCAGGCTCGGCCTTCGGCGCATCGAGGGGACCTACAAGGCGCTCACTCAGGTCCTGAACCTGCCTGATAATTCGGCGTGCAACCGCTAAGGTCTCGTCAAAGTCGTCATCACCAGGCAGGCCATCAAGCACCCTGTCGAACGGAAGATGCGGCCGATGCATCCGGACGTATGCCAACGCTGCATTAGCCCCAGCCACAAGTTGGGCGTCGACAACCTCCTTCAGCCCTTCACCATCGCGAAACCTCTCCAGCAAGGCGGACAGCCCGTTCGGCTGCGCGTTATGCGGGAAGTACACACGATTGATGTGCCAGAGTGTCTTCCGGCAATTCTCCAAAAGAAAAGCAGCGTGCCACGTACGATCAAGCATGGTGGCAAGGACGCGCCCTCTCGACTTGTTCACCCAGAACTGCCGAGCTTCGTAGGAGTCGCCGTAAGCCTCTCGGGTAACTCGCTCTTCAACGCGAGCCCGCTCGGCCTCCCAATCAGGATTAACATCTGCACGCATAAACTGCAAGTCAGAACAAGCAAGCTTCAGCAAAGATAGCAGCCGCCAAAATGATACAAACCTTGCAGCTGCCGACTGATCAGATCGATCTCCCCAAGCAAAAAATCCTCACGTCGTGAGAACTCCGCTGTAGGATGCGACCGGGAGCGGTGCAGCAGCCGCTCAGTATTCTTCAGGGTCGCCTCAAGCTCAACCACCTTGTTCTTCAGGTATGTGATTATCCGCTAATCATTTACACTACGTGGAGGAGCCGGCGCCGCCCGACGACGGCGAGCACCCGAAGAAGAAGCCTCGCCACCCGGCTCAGCCGCAGGAGAAGGAGAAGCACCACCGCGCACAACATTCTGCCACGAATACGCAGAGTCAATACAATCATACGACTGCGAAGCACAGTTAAACTTGGCAGAAAGAAAGTCAGTTCTAGCAAAAGCACTATTGAAGGCCAAAAGACCTGGCAGGACAATATTCATTACAGAGCCAGAAGTTCAAAATACAGACCACAGCGACTGCCAAATTTCTAAAGCTATGCCTACTCTAAGGCTGCATACTGCGACCGGGAGCGACCCTTCCGAGCGGCAGCCGCCTCAGTTGCCTTAGCAAGGGCCCTCTCGAAGAGTGCCACAAGCTGCACGGCCAGCTGTGAGGCACGCTCCTTCACGACACTCAGCGACGCGGTTCGGTCATCGGGTTTGCGGGGAAAGCCGCTGACGACCTTCTCAAAGTCACCTGGAACCTGATGCCCTAAGAGGAGCTGGAAGGTGAGCTCGGAGCCGCGTACCATCTGCGACCGCGTGAAGTCGGCGATGGTGGTCGCGTCCTCAAACGGCGCAGCAAGGGCGTCCACGGCTGCCGGCGGCTGGTCGCCCGGGAAGATACTCTGGTGCACCACAGTGAGGGCTCCAGTCGATTTCTTCCACGCAGCTGCGGACTTCTTCAGCGCGTCGGAAGCGTAGGCACAAACCCGGTCGAGGAAGCCAACAGCAGTCGCCAAGTCAACCGTGTCACTCGACGCGTCTTCCGGAGGAGAACCACCGCAAGTCTCTGCGCAAACGATTCAAGGTCAGACAAAGAAAAAGATCAAGACATAGTAGGCATCAAGCCGAAACTTACCCCCAATAACACCGGCGAGTGAAAGGAGACGACCGACTTGAGTCTTTTCCTGGGCGACCCGCGCCAGCTCCCGCTCTCGAGACTCATGTAGAGCCTTCTCAAGCTCATCAACCCGTCCAGTAGCCTGGTCCAGAGAAGCACGTAGCTGGTCCCTCTCCTTCTCCAGGCGAACATAAGCCGCGGCTGCGTCAAGCTGCTGACGGTAGTACGGCTGAAACAAAAGCAAGATGTTAATAAAGTTGCGGGCGACTATACTAGTCCCCCACACCTTCGGAGGCTACTCCCATCGGGAGCGCTGATCGCGCACCCGATGAAAACTCAAGAATACAAGTACAAGCATAAAGGGCTTACGTGGTCCAGGAGGTCAGGGTCCTCTGAAGCCGAAGGAGGATCGCGGCTCGACGATGCAGCGCCAGCAGGCTCAACACGCGCCTTCTTCACTACCGCCTGAGTCCCCAGTTCAGTCGAAGGGGCGGATGTACGCTCCATGTCCCGAAGGGGGGAGCTAACATCGCCAGAACGATGGCTGCAACGAAAAAGAGGACACTTGTCAACTCAAACGTTGCAACTACAAAACACAACTCGAAGGAAACACATCATCAAGAAGCTCACCTGGGGGTTCCAAGGTCGTCGTAACTCTCCAGGGAGGGCGAAGGCATCCGCGCAAAAGAACGAGGAGCCGCGGAGCTGGCTGGAGGAACATTCAGGGGCTCATCCCAGCCACCCGAGGACCGCGCACCCGACGACATCGCGACGGCCTCCTCCAGAGTAACGTCGGCATCCTTGGCAGGTGACGACGCAGTGGCAAAGTCGCCACGACTCGGGAGCTTCCGCTTCTTCCGCACGGGTTCCTCCACTTCATCTTCTTCCTCCACCTCTTCGTGGGGAGAATGTGCGGAGGGAATCTCTTCGTCGTCGTCCTCCTCCTCGACAAACTTCGACTCGTCGTCGGGGCCGTTCTCGGGAAGAGGAGGAAGGCTGATCAACAAAGACCGACCCTGAAGCAAGTAGACACAAGTCGAATCAAGAAGAAAGTAGACGCAAGTCGAGCAAAGACAAAAGGAAAACAAGCCAAGACTCACCTCAGGAACGGGGTTCGATGCCCCGTAAGCAGCAACCGGGCACTTGACGTTGCACGTGTCCGCGACTCGGAGGTTGGTGATGGATCTAACTTTGGTTTCCACCTCCTCATCGTCAAGCGGCTCGGTGCTGACGCCTTCGGCGGCCCACATCGGGTGTGGCCGCGCGCTGAGCGGCTGCACCCGAAGATGGAAGAAGGTGGCCATCAGGAAGACGCCACCCGCCTCGCGCCCAAGGGTCTTGGTCAGATCGCGCAGCAGGCTCAGCAGGGGCCGCACGGCCTCCTTCTCCACGGCAGTCAGCGGGTGCGCCCAGGCGCCGGTCTTCCGCAGTCCACGTCCGCTGTCGAATGCATCCATGCCGTCCTGGTTCGACTGGACGTAGAACCATCTCCTGCGCCATCCCTGGACGGAGTCGCACTTCTTCATCTGGAAGTACGCGGTGTCACCGCGCACTTGGATTCTGAAGCCGCCCACGGGGAAGGTCAACCCGCTCCTCCCAACGTTCTTGCGAACGAGGAAGAGCGACTTCCACAATGCCCAATGGGGCGCGACACCCAGAAAGCACTCGCAGAGCACGATGAAGCCCGCGATGCTCAAGACGCCATTGGGGGTCAGATCGTGGATCTGAACACCATAGGCGTACAGGAGACCGCGCACAAAATCGTGCATGGGGAACCCGAAGCCCCGCGGAAGGAAATCCACGAAGCTACACGTTCCCCGTCGCGGGGAGTGGGGAAAACCTCCTTGCCAGGCGCGCGTACCTGGACTTGGTCAGCAGGTGGAAGAAGACCCTGAGCACGGAGGAGTTCCACCTCGGCCTTCTTCACCGACGATCTCTGCCAGTCGCCGTCGGGCTTCTTCATCAGCCCGGCTTTGTCGGCGGCGGCGGAGGAGCCAGCGGCGCTCTTCGGCTTGCCCATGGTGCCGCGAGGCAGCGCAAGGTGTACGGACAAATTGCACGGAGCTCTGGATGGCGGCAAAAATGGTAGAGCGCATAGGAAAGGGAGGATAGAGCGATTGGAGAAGATGAAGTCCCTCGCGTCAAAACGCAGTACTTAGGCCTCGAAAAGTCTCATCTCAACCGTCCACAGAACAAGGGCTCCGAGCAGACACATCCGGCCGTCCACGTGTCGCACGAGGAAACCAACCGTCGCCGCCCACTTCGTCCACTACGCACGAAAACCGAGGCGTCATCATCATGCCGCGCAAATTTCGCGCCCAGTTCGGAGACGTCACAACTGTTGACCGTGGTCAGCTCTGACAGCGGGGCCCGCCACGTCACGTCCCATCGGGCGCAGAGGCGTGCAATAGATCGTCATCAGTGACGTCATCAAGCCAATGGCTCCAAAATCAACTGAAGCAACTCGACAGAGTGATTCGAGTAGTAAGCTTCAAAGCTGAAACCAACAAAGTAGGATCGGCTGATGATCCGAGAACCCGAAGAAATCATTCGGGTGGCAAAGAAAAACAAAGTAAGCTAGAGCAGTCGAATCCATCCACAAGTAAGCCAACATGCCGAACAGAAGCAAGCTTCACAAGAAGACAAAGGCGAAGTAATTCGACTGCAAAGGTTACTCCCATCGGGAGCGGCCGGTTCGACTGAAGAAATCGAGTTCAAGCTCAAGATCAAGCAATCCAATGGCGCGTCCAGGAGGAAGGAGTCCTTTGCTCGACTCTACGCTTCGACCAAGCACTCGGGGGCTACTGACGTGGGGCTGCCTTTCGGGTAGCCCACGATAAGGCTACCTGGGCCGCGCCAAGGACAGGAAGGCCCACAGAAGGCCCACGCGGGGTACCATGTAACCTAGTCCAAGTCGGTTAGGAAGCATAACCTGCCATATCTGTAGTTGCCATTGGCACCAACCACCCGAGACCTGGCTGCCTATAAAGCCAGGAGGGTTGCTCGTCCCAAAGGACACGCTCATAGCTACCACCACAAACCCTAGCGAGATCGCAATCTCGCCATTGTAACCACAACTCGCATCAGTAACCAGACAAGCAGGAGTAGGGTGTTATCCTCCGGGAGCCTGAACCTGGGTAAATCCTTGCTTGTCAGCCGTCGTGACCACCTGCACTCATCTCCCTCCCCATCAATCAACCCGGGGTGCACAACTCTGGGACTTGTCGAGTTAGCACCTCGTCACTCGCTCAGCTCAATCACTGGATGACAGACATCGTTGCCAAGTGCAAATCCTCTGTCATAGACTATGTCATGCAAGGGGAATCGTTCACCTTCATGGTTCTTGATTACGGTGGAAGTATCAAGAAAACGAAACAGATCGCCGGAAGTCATCAATGATGATGGTGTATATATGATATACATGTTATGAATGTTTTAGCTAAGCAAGTACTCGTAGTAGTGACTAAGTTTTGAACTAGTCATGTTTTGTGAAAACCAGGTTTACTGCTTGAGTAGCTTGAAAGGATGAGGCGACATTGCGTGTTGATAATGGCAGTCAAGTTGTTGTGATGGCCATAGACACTCTCCCTCAAGATCTACCATTTGAATAAATTCTTTATGATCGCCTGTAAGTATGATCGTTACAAGTGTGTCTCCTCTAGCGAGACACTTGTTCATACATGATAGTGAAAAATTTGGTGTCCTATATTTATGAAGTAATAATCATATGCCGATTTGAATTTAGATGGTAGAAGCTCCCACATTCATAATATTAATGCCAAAGGATATAAACTTAATAAAGACACCACATATGTGTGGCACTACCGTTTAGTCATGTCAATGTTATAGTCAATGCATTAGCTCCATACCGTATGGATCTACAAGTCTCCACTTCCTCTTGATCATATTATCCTTTGAGGCAATGGCATTGGGCCAGATCAACCAAAGCCAAAATTTTGTTTTAAATTGGAATTTTGCCTTCCACAGATCTTTGAAGGATCTATCTACACCTCTAGAGCACAGATGTCGATACATGGATTTAACACTAAACACTTTGTTACCAGTCCATTTCCAGCTAGGCTCATCTTTTTCCATGTTTAAAGCCATACCACACACCAGGTCTTGCAACCTCCTGTACTGATCCTGCCATTCCCCAATCAACCATCTTCTGAAAGTTATCCTCCATCTCACCCCAGCCATATGAGCAACAATCACATTCTGCTCATTACAAATTTCAAAGAGATCAGGGAACCTTTGTTTCAAGGGCAAAGATCCACACCAAGCATCACCCCAAAAGTCAGCACATCTCCCCTTCCCCACTTTCATTTTTCTCCCACACAAGTAAACATTCTTCACCATTAACATGTCCTTCCAGAAAGCTGAGTCTCTCTGTTTGTGTGTAACCCCATAAATACCAGCATCACCAAGATATTTCCTCCTCATATAATCTTGCCAGGGTCCTCCACCCTTTTCCAACTTCCACCACCATTTACACATCAAACTAATGTTAAACATGGTTAGTTTTTTATGCCTAAACCCCCTTTTTTCTTGGGTTTGCAAATCAGTGACCACTTTACCAGGTGATATCTCCTTTAAGTCAGGTTTCCAGCCCAAAGGAAAGCTCTTAATTTTTCTCTAACCCTCCAATATTAGTCTTGTGCAAAAGGCACATAGACATATGATAAACCCCTTGACTGGATAAACAACTATCAATCTTAATGACCCTGCCACCAATAGTCATAGCACCTCCCATCCACCCACCCAACATTTTTCTGCTTTTCTCAGTCAGGAATCCCATCTGAGCCACAATATTTCTCTTGTCACTCACATGTGTACCCAAATACTTGATAGGCCACTCCCCCAACTGACAGTGAAACAAGTCAGCATATAAATCTCTTTTCTCTTCATCCTCCAGAACTAAAAGTAGCTCACTTTTCTCAAAAATAATTTTCAACCCAGACATCATTTAAAAAATACTCAGCAACAACTTCAGATTCTTGGCAGATTCAGTGTCATCTTTCAGAAGAACAATTGTATCATCAGCATATTGGAGAATAGCTAGACCTTTTTCCATCGAATGTTCATTCAGACCCATGATCAAACCATTTACCTGTGCCAGGTGGACCATTTTTGGTCAGCACATTTGCCACCATATTAAACAAGAAGGGTGAGAAAGGGTCCCCTTGCCTCACACCCTTATGACTGCCAGAATAAGGACCTAGAGCATCATTTAGCTTCACAGTAAGGGTCCCATTGCACACAACATTTCGTATCTAGACCATACTTTTGTCTCTGAAACCTTTTTGTTTACAACAATCAAATATGAACTCCCAATTGACCTTATCATACGCCTTATCAAAATCAAGTTTCAAAATAATCCACTTTTCCTTTCTCACTTTAGTTTCTCTAAGCACCTCATGTAATAAGGTTACTCCATCAGTTATACATCTCCCTTTCACAAAAGCATTCTGGCTTACATAAATCATCTTATCCATCACAAGACTCATTCTGTCTGTCAGGGTTTTGGTGAAGATTTTAAACAACACCTGTAACAAACAAATTGGTCTAAATCTCTGGATGATATCAGCATCTTCCCCTTTAGGAAGCAAAGTAATAACCCCATAGTTTATTCTGCTCAAGTTGATCTTATGCAAATAGAAATCATGAAACACCTCCATTAGATCATCTTTTATCACCTCCCATCAGGCCTGATAGAATTCAATAGGGATTCCATAAGGTCCAGGGGCTTTATTTTTTTTCCATACCATCAATCACATTCTTCACCTCTTCCTCAGTAAAGGCCTGTCCATCTCCACCCTATCAGCTTCTGATAACATCTCATTCTCCCTCCAACAATCATTTCTCATCTTGACATCTGAATCAGGTATATGATCAAACAAATCTTTAGAGAAGTCAGTGGCATGTTTCAGCAGATCAGGAGTCCCTTGAATCACCTCCTGTCCATTCTTCAAAGAGAAATAGCTTTCTTTCTCTTCCTTCCATTAGCAACCCTATGGAAGAAACTGGTATTATTGTCCCCTTACAATAACCAAGCCTCACTGGATCTCTGTTTCCAATAGTCTTCTTCTTTCTCATGTATTTCAAGAATTTCTTGCTGCACTACATTCTTCCTTCTGATCATATCCATAGATAGATTCCCATGTTCCTCAAGATCTTCAAGCAAGGTTAACTCAGCGGATAATTCCTTTTTCTTCTTTATATCATTGCCTCTCAAATTATCCCCCCAACCTTTAAGATCTTTCTTAATGTTCTTCAATTTCATCTGCACTTTTTCTAGGCTACTCTTTGCTCTCACAGGCTGACCCCAGACTCTAGATACCCTCCAAAGGAAGGTATCTTCCTTATTCCATCTTTTATCAAATCTAAATTCCCTCTTCTTTACCTCCTAGATCTCCATTGTATCTAGGATCAAAGGATAGTGATCAAACATTTCTCTAGACATTTTATGTACTGTAGTGAGAGGAAACAAATTCTCCCAATCCTTGGACATTAAGAAACGATCCAGTTTTACAAAGTAGGAATCGTCTGATTGTTGGACCAAGTGAACCTTCCTCCAGTCATACGAATCTCTCTTAATTCATTCAAATGAATTATAGAGTTAAACATATCAGACCACTTCCCCAATTTCACCTTCTTATTTTTTTTCAGATTCAAACCTCAAAATATTAAAATCACCCCCAATTAACATAGGCAACAAATGATCACTACATACCCTATGAGACCAGTCAGAAATTCTTCCTTTTCACTTTCCTGAGCTGCCCCATAAACTGTCAACATACACCACTTTTTCTGTATTTTGTGATCCCAAAGGGTAACTTTAACTAGAAATTTAGAAGATTCAACATCACAAACATCAAATCTGGAATTTCTGAATCTACCCAAGATTCCTCCAGCCTTGCCAACTGAGACTGACCATTTCCAGGTAAATTGATTAAAAGGGTCAATTTTCCTGAAGAAAGCCTGGGAATATTCTTTCTTGATAGTCTCTTGCAACACAATGAAGTCTAAATATTGCTCTTTCATCAGATTCAAAAGAAATCCACCCATACCTTTCTTCCCCACGCCTCTGCAATTTAAGCTTGCATCTATCATAAATATTTAGAGTTTTTCTTTCTCTCCTTGGTCCCAGCTAAGATATCACACAAAGGGTGATTTTTATGGACCTTTGCCGAGGTAGCACCAAAACCAGATTGTGCTCCTCCAGATCCGCCACTGTACTCAACCTGCATTTTACTTTTATCCCTTCTTTTTGCTGACCAAATTGCTTTCTTGGTTCTCCTAGATATCATAGGAGTGAAACCCTCTTCATCTTCCTCCTCCTCATCCCATCGCAGTAACAAAACTGAACCATTGTCCACCTCTTTTCCCATACCAAAAGCTTTTTGTTTACCAGCTAAATTATGCGGCAATCTCAGTATCTTTAAGCATGTTAATTTTTTTCCAAATTAAAAGTAACAGGATCAACACCCATTTCTAAAGCCCTATGCATGATATCATCATCCTCCAAAACAGCAAAAGAGTTATCAGACTGAAGTTTGCTACCTATGTTTTCTTCAGATATTATGGATGAAGAGGCCCTCATCTGGGCTTGCTCTGCAATTCTAGAGCTACTTCTCACTGGCCCCACACCTTCCACCCTCACCTCCTGTGCTGCATTTATATTCTTAGCATTTGTTTCATCTTCTTCCACATTAATCTCCTGAGTGAGAATAACTTCAGGTTGTGAACCATCCAAAGGGATCACTTCAGCTCTTCCAGACATATCACCTAAAGTAGGTAGAGCAAACACTACATAACTCAAAGGTTAGGCCTATCTCTAAACTAGAATATTCATGTTATCTTGTGTTTATCATGTTATATGCACTGAACATATTTGGTTGTGTACTTCTATAGTTCTATTGGCTGGACTACTTTTTACATTTGTCTTTCAGGTAGGGGCATGGACTTTAGCCCTTCACAGTGACAACTTCTTGTTCTACTTTGTCGGCAACTCGGCGTCAGCGCATCTGCAATTGTTTTTATTGTTCAAACTCGAAACACTACTTACTATTTGACCTTTTTGTGAGATTCTGGTGCACTAGACGTCTTAATACTCATTATATCTGTAATCACATTGTAAATCTGATTTTGGAGTGATAAAAAAGACTTGAGAAAACCAAATAAAGGAATGATTACCACCTGCTCATGTCTCCAAGTAGCTACATGCCTACATATGACTCAAGAACACATAAACCGTAAAAAAAGAGTCAGCACTAAAATAATTATGAAAATACTTCAAATCGAGATGATAATATCTCTTTATAAATCTTCCAAACTCAAGCACGCACGCAAAATGGTATTCTGACTTATTTTCATTTCGTCAAGTTACACAAATTCTAACGCCATATACAGTTGCAACTAATACTTGAATTCTTACGAACATAAAGGGTTGCAAATTTGCATTATGGCTATCGAATAAATCTCACCGGCCAGCAACACTTTGCTTATTAGTGTTTATTTAGTTTTGGTTCTATTATTGAGGTGTTCCATATAATATAGGCTCCAATATTTTGGAAGATGATTATTTTACCATTTCAGTTTATTATAGTTCCTCCATCTTAATTATATGCTAATTTGTATATAGTAAAAGTTGTTTTCCAAAAATCTTGATGGAGCTTTCAGTTATCATGGATAGTTTATGTTTATTTACATTTCCCTTTTTTCGATAGAGCATGATCGTTCTTTCAAAGAAGAATAAAAGGTGTGTAAACTTAATAAAAATATCTTTAGTATCTAACATTTTTATCCCAATTTTTTCTATGGCCAGACTTAATGAAATTTCGTTAGGTAAAGAAAAACAGTATCCTTCTTACATAGCAGTCTAAGGCGAACATGCGAGAAAAACGACGATCAACTCAAATGGTGATATAGACTACCTCTACGGATGTGAGCAATCGAGCTAGTTTGACACAATTTCCTTTTCTCGGTTTCCTTAGGGTGGATCAATTGTTTTTTTCCTTTATAGTAATGAACTATGGAGTAATATTTGCATTCACCTGAATTAGTGCCGAAACATAAACGTATGTGTACGTTAGCTTACAGATTATAAAATATATGGCAATCGGGAAACAGTGAAAATGCGCATATAATTTTGATGTCACATCACACATTTATTTTACAAAAGCTAGCAAACCGACCTAAGTTTTTTCTAAGGAGCTCGTAGAAATTGGCCCAAGCGCAGGTAAGTAGACAAGGCCTACTACTTCCAGCCCACCAGCAAAAATACAATCCCAACGGAACCCTCACCGTGCTCCCACCGCTCCCGCCGCAGCCTCGTCGAGTTTCTCGAGCGCCGCCGCGCCGCTTCCCCCTCCTCCGCGGAAACCTCACCGTGCTCCCACCGCTCCCGCCGCCGTCCCGACCTTCTGTTCCTCCACCTCCCGCCGCAGGACCTTCACCTCCCTCTGCGACCACTCGCCGGCGACCCCGACGGCGGCGCTCGACTTCCTGGCGCTCCGCCACCGTCGTGGCCGGGCTGCTGGCCTGGGAGCTCGGCAAGGATCACAGGGAGCTCGAGGCCGTGCTCAGGAAGATGGCGCCGCCCCCGCTTCGTGCTCGTCTTCCGCGCGCCCCGCGGCTGCGCCATGGGCAGGATGGAGGTCTGGGGCGCCCAAGAAGGTGCGCCGGATCAAGAACGAGGCCGACGTACACCATTGAGGGCTTCTTGGGCCGGATCTAGGGAAGGAGGCCACGGGCGGCGCCATCGCGGAGGACGTCGCCGGGGACCTCGACGACAACGCGAGCGGTGCCGACGCCGCCTCCGGAAGCTCCTTCTCCTTCGCGTCCGCCGCCACCTCGCAGCTCATCCTGGACAAGATCATGTCCCAGTCGGTGCGCTTCCTTGGCCGCCCCCCTTTCTTTGCTGAAGAAAAGCGTTTTTTAATGAAACCTGCACACTTCCATTTTTTCTAAACCATTTTTATGTGCCAATCAATTGCTTCCTTGCTGTTCAACCACTCTGAGAGAAGATTTCAGTTAAATTATTTAGGAGCTTGAATGTCATCTGAATCCCCTGCACTCTTTTGGAGGACACGAAGAAACAGCCAAATACCCAAATGCGGCACAGCTCCTGGGTTCAGTGTGGAAGGGGGCCTGCACTTGGTTCTTCAATTCTCTCCACATGGAACCTTGGCTTCTGTTCTCCATGGTACGGTCCTGTCTAACAATTTGTTAGGCAATGAATGATACGGTTGATGTGTCGTTATAGCGTAATTTGCATCAGATTTCCAAAAAAAGAGGGACAAAGCAAATCTCATGACATGTATGCAAATACAGCGTAAACTTTTTAAAAGTATCTTAAATGCTGCTGTCCATTTAGTGCATATTAAGATCATGTAAGGTCAAGGTCATAATTTGCGTATCTGTATACTATTTATAAGTGTTGCATCATGACTTCATGTAGTGCTTTTTCAGTTGCTTCAGAATTACATATACTGTAGTTTAAAACATATCCTTGTCAGAAGAATCATTATTTTCTAATGAAAATGACACTGTAAATAAGAATGTACTTGAGGTGCCGTCAATCTAGTAATAGATATAGCTTTGCTGATCAGGTGCAAAGGGAGCCCTCAAGTGGAAGACACGGTTTGATATTGCACTAGGCTGCCATGAAGGCTGCCATCAGCACATTATTCATAGAGACATCAAGGCTTCAAATATTCTTTTAGCTGAACACTATCAACCTCAGGTATTTATTCTATTGTTAGTCTGTTACACTAGCCCCACCCTGTTCTATTATTCCTGATGATGTAAGCTGATACATTGTTTGCTCCCTCATTGCACAAATCTCAGATTTTTGACCTTGCAAAATGGCTTCTTGACAAATGCTCCCATCAGGTTGTGTTCCCCATTGAAGGCACATTTGGGTGAGTTTGATATGTTCCTGACTACTGCTTCATGTTCATGATGATATCATACTTCCCAGTAAACCAAAACAATGTTTCTTTGTTATTCCAAAATTGATTTTACACCCTTCTACAGTTATATGGCTCCAGAGTACTTCATGCATGGGATCATAAATGAGAAGACCGACGTGTTTGCATATGGAGTATTGCTTCATGAATTAGTGACTGGGCGGAAAGCGGTGGACTCGATCTTCCAGACAAACCCTAGTGTTTTGGGTGAGAATAGCAGATTGCTCTTATATACTTTCTCACAATTATAGATTCTAATCAGTTAACTGAATATCATTGTTTGACCATATAAATATAGAAAACTATCAATTCAATTTTAAGTTAAGAATGTGCATGGAAAACATAAAGAAGGATAGTTGAATTGTTAAGTTGGGTAATGCATGCTTTCAGCTTTGAAGTGGTAGCTGTAATCAAAACAGTTGTGTTGGTTATTGGGTTTTATTGGGTTTTGTTGCTGCGCCATTTCAAATTCAGATGCCGAAGATCTTTTCAAAGGATAAATATAACTTTGGACACAGTATAGTAATAGTTTCTACTATTTTCATGTGAATGCTGTGATCTATTTTCCGTTTGGTTTTTTCTTCACGGTGAAGCTAATTGTTACTTGGTAATTCATCTTTCGTTATTTTTTACATGCTGAAATTTCCGGCTTTGAAGTGTTAGTGAGTGGATCCATTTATAAGCTGTTATGTGTTACGGTTACAAACAAAGTATGACTTGCAATGTTGTGGTAATGAATTCTTGCTATTATTTATTGATTTTTGGTTTTTTCTCTTTCCTCCGGTGCTGAATTCTTGGCATATTGCCTTCATGACATTTTCAGAACCACATGTAGTTGTCTAACTTGCTCCTGTAGTTAAGCCCTATGAATTCGTGTTAGCCATCTAGAGGATTCTAAGCCCCCTCCACTTCTTATACTCAATGCGGTGGTTGCACAATGTCTAGTTACAATTATCTGTGAGGTCACTACTAAAACAAGTGAGTGTAACTATCTTTTTTCATCATTCCCCGCAGATAGATTCACATATGGATTTATGTTTTCATGCACCAACTTCAAATACTCAATTCTTCGGACATGAGGAACGTTCTGCAGCTCATGTGAGTTTTCTCGATAAGCATGATACAACATGCATGCATACATATTCAATACCCTATCATTACATTTTCCTTTGAAATCGCAAACACAATTAATTATTTGAATTATAATTATTTACTTCTTTTGTTAAAGTTGCGAAAAATTTCACTTCTGATATCATGTAATAAACACACCCCTAGGCTGGGAATAGAGATTGGCCTCTAGAAGGTGGTGGTAAGATAAGCAACACCCTTGTGTTTGCAAATGTATGAGCTATAGAGTATAGTCATGGGCGTAGGCATATAGTCGAACTGAGGGATCTAAAACGATATAACTTTTAGGGTTTATAGGTAAATTAGGTGTGTAGACTTATCCATTTTTTCTTATACTTGTTAGTAAATTCAGTTAATATGGTGTACTGTATAAAAATTATGGTCAATGTTATGCTTAGTGTTTGGGTCATTATTTGAAGGTACGTATTCGAATTCATCAAAAGAAAAAAGAAGTTTATTATTATAGCTTGATAGACTGATTATATCCCACCCAATCCTTTTTGCATAGAAAGCGTGCCCCATTTTGTTGAAGAATACACCAACCAGGCCTATCTCATTGTCTTGTTTCCGTAGTTCTCTTGGCGTGTCACTCTCAAACATTCTTCAAGAGTGGGAATGCTTCGGCCACCTTTTCATTTTCTATATGACCCTGTACCTGCCCCAAGGTGGTGGTCTCAAAAGAACTAAGCCGTGTCGATCGTAAACTAATGCTGCTAGTATTAAGTCGTAGGCATCACTGTTCCCTAGGGCGGTATAGTATCACTGTTCCCTTCATAATATAGCATCACTGTTCCCTAGGGCGGTATATTATCTTGCGCATTTATCCTCTTAACACCTCCCGACGTTCCCTGTCGCAATCCCCTTGCCGCTCGGCTCAGGGCCGAAAGGCTGGTGCAGCGGGTCACTTTCCACAACGATTTACCTCTTCCCACACGCCCATGCACTCTTTCCTCTCAAAAGAGAAAATCTTTGTAGGTTTGTAATACATTGTCATGAATGCTCCTCTCAGAACTAAACCGCGTCGATCGTAAAATAGTGCTGCTAGTATTGAGTCCTCGGCAGATGAATAATATAGAATCATTGTTTTCAAAAAATCCATTCTTAGAAGTCGCTGGCACCACCCAGTTCCCTAGGGCGGTATAGTATCTTGCGCATTTATCCTCTAACACCTCCCGGCGTTCCCTGTCACAATCACCTTGTCGCTCTGCTCAGGGCCCAAAGGCTGATGGCAGCGGGCCACTTTTCACAGCGATTTCACCTGTTCCCACACGCCCATGCACTCTTTGCTCATTTGCTTGTCTTAGTGGTCGTTCCTGCCCTGGCTAATGGTTGATCGGTACGCCGATCTCACATCCCACACTCCTTTGTTGGGCGCTCCTAGCCCTCGCGACAGGCAGCGCTGTGCTCGCAGGCGCTCTGCGTTCTGTGCGTCAGACGCGGTGGTGTCAACTGCCCGTGCTCATGCTCCGCCGCCTGTCGGTGGTGGTTGCTGAGCTTGCGGCTATGGAGGCAGTACTGCATAGGGTGACGGAGGAGGCCTTCGGCTGCTATGGATTTCCCTTGGCCGGTGGCAGAACGACGCTGGACAGTGGTGGGCTGATCAGTGTCTAAGGGTGGATATGGAATGGCATGGTTGTTGTGGAGTGAGGTGCCGCAGTTATTGTGTCGTGTGGGTCTGTTTGGTAGTCGGCGGCAAGGCACTTTAGGGTTTAGTGGGCTCGGTGTATATAGGTCCATGATGGATGGTGTCTTGATGATATGTGAGTATGAGTTCGTCCGCTCTATCAAAGCCATCTGTGGGTTGCTCGGGATGGTACGTCGGGGCAGTGGCCTTGGATATTTGGTGCCATATGTATGGTTTACAGTCTTATGTAGAAAGGGCAACATGGAGTCCGAGTCGTGTGTCTGCCTTCTAGTTTCACTTCTCATCTTTGTCCACCTCTGGTTTCCAAATCAGGTTTCCTTCACCTTCAAGAATCCACCAAAATCTGATGTTCTTCTCCAGTAGCCCACAAATGTAGTATTATGTACTGTTTGACGACCATGGACGTTCTGGCTAAAGTAGTCTAGGAACCTTCTGCCCGACCAGGAGAGAAGGTTGGCGCTGCAGTTTGGAATTATGGTTCGCGGTCTGCCGGCATGGTGGCTCCGTTTTTGTAGTTGATGAGGACGTAGCCATGAATTGGCGCCAACCTTCCTTCTTTTCGTTGTTTGAGTCTCCAACTCTTAATTTTACCGTTGATGTACGAACACATTCTCTTGTTATATCACACCATGGTCTTTTCTCTCTTTCCATTTTCATCCTTTTTAATTTAATCTTAGTCTCAGCTTCGAATAGTTCTCCCTTGTTTATATTTCTATATTCTTAGCATTAGACGACATTTTGTGCGTGCGTGCATGTTGGTCATAGAATTATAAGGATATGAAATGGTTAATGTAAGTCATTATATGTCAGAAGTTTTACTGCCTACCTGTAGCGTTGCAAAGTTATTGAGATCTAAGTTTCATACTTACTGTAATACATGTTCTACGAGAGACACTGGATATGCAGACGGGCGGCTTCGTGGATTGCGGAGCGCATGGGGATGGATGGACACGAACTTCTACGAGTCCCCCGTTGACTCCCGCTTCAGTGCCGAGGAGTGCGGCCTCCTCACTATGCTTACTTTTCCCACAACTTTGGTTCAGAGACTCCACTCCCTCTCCTCTATCTCATGGCATGGACCTTTGCTCACTTCCAACCAACTTGCAAGGTCGCGCGCAGGTGTGAAGGATGTGGTGTTGCAGTCGTCGGAGATGAACAAGCTTGTTTGCGCTTAGAAGCAAGCCACCTCATTCCTGCCTTTGATTAGGAGCCAGGTCAGAGTAATTACTTACATGAGATAAAACTACTTATTCTTCAGCTAGATTCATGTGCTCAGACTGTGGTTGCTTTGACTGGATCATGCATTTGCTACTGCAATTTCATGTTTGGCATGCAAACATAAACTATTTCTTATGTTATTGACAAAGATCGCGCTACGTTGTAAGGATAGGATGTTGGTGAACCCGTTGAATTCGGATAATTTACCTCTTTCTGTAACGTGCTTGTGCTCTTGGAGGTGGATGTACAAATTTTTTGCTATTTCTGCAGACGTTAAAATGAAGCGGATCTTTGTGTGATCTGTTATAACCAAACATGTCTGGCCCCTCCAAAATAGGTTAATTCTTTCAGACTCTTAGTCGATTTGTTGTGGACATAGTCTGTTTGTTGTTCTTGTGGGTAATTAGTTTCTTCACACCCAGAATATAGTGTCAGTTGTATCATGAGTTCATAGCATCATTTGCTATTACTTCAAGTATATCATAACTTTTTTTTGTTTTAATCGTCAGTTCTGCAAAAAATGATCTTAAACTTTAAGGAACTGTAGAGTGTTATTCTGTCCCTGATATTGGAAGAAACTTGCTTCTTCTTTAATAGACTAGCTATTTCAGTCTGTTCATCTTGATTGGCTATGTGGTGTTATTTGTTTTCATATCTGTAATTTGTCACAAAAGTAGCAGAAGTTAAGTTGTTACAAACAAAGTATGACTTGCAATGTTGTGGTAATGAATTCTTGCTATTATTTATTGATTTTTGTTATTTCTCTTTCCTCTAGTGCTGAATTCTTGGCATATTGCCTTCATGACATTTTGAGAACCACTGGCAATTGTCTAACTTGCTCTTGTTGTTAGGCCCTATAGATTCTATGTGCTCATGATTGATAAAGAATCAATCATGCTATTTCTGAGATGAATATTCATGCATTGTGCTGATGTCCCGGGTCTTGTTAGGTTGCTTGTGTTCTGATTCTGGTTTACCTTATCAGGATGTCGTCAATAACATATGTGATGATGAGGCTATTAAGGCAGTATCTTTTGTTGGCTCCAATACAGTAAGTGGATCCTATGATTCTCCTGTTTCTTGTTTTGCTCTTTTCCCCCCATCAGCCATCTGAGAGTATTCTGCTCCGCATTACCTACCAACATAATCATTTTCAGCTTTTCAGTCATTGACCAGCCCTTGTTCTGAAAACTAGGATTCCATGCATGCTTGGTCCCATCTAAATTTGGAAGATGCCTTTTAATCTTGTGTGTAGTATGATATATCAAAATCAAATGAACTTTGATCCTGAATGACGTTTTCTTAATTTGCCAAGATGTCATAAGAGTTATTTGTCCTGACACAGGTGTTCTTGCCTTTTTCCTGTTAATGGCATGAGAATGTGTTCTCAAGTATTACACACGTGCAGTATAAGTTCTATTTTTATTATTAATATTGTATTTATTAGCACATATGATATTTTCATTTGATTCTGCTATTGAATTCATGTGCTCAAAGCTAGTACAGTCATTTGTTTCTGCTATTAATGATATTTCGTGATCTCTCTCTCCCCCCATCTCAGGCATGCATATATATTCTAGAGCATCTGCAAAAGGGAAGCGGGTTCAGGTGAGTTTATCTGTAACCTGTATTTTTTCTGCATTTTCGGTTGTAAAGTATAATCCCAAATGACGGTAACTGTTTCTTTTCACTGTAACATGGGTGCCAAGAATCATGCTATCATCCTTCCTGATGCTGATCGAGATGCCACACTGAATGCCCTTATTGCTGCTGGTTTTGGTGCAGCTGGGCAAAGGTGTATGGCATTGAGCATTGCTGTTTTTGTTGGTGGTTCAGAAACATGGTAGAGTTCTATCCAAGCAAAGTTCTTTTAGTTAAAGCCTTTTTTCAGAGTTTGCGTTCACACAGCCAACCTTGTTTTTTGTTTTAGGGAGGATGAACTAGTGAAGCGTGCAAGCAGCCTTGTAATTAATTCAGGAACTGCTAACGATGCAGATCTTGGTCCAGCGATCAGCCGACAGGTTTGCTTTCAGACACTGGACATTTGGAGTTTTGGAATATTTACATAGACTTGTTATCTGCAGTCAAATTCTGAAATAACTGTTTTCCCCACTTCTGATGTTAAAAATGTACTAGTTTTTGCATGCTTCAAATATTCATTGAAATTATGTAGGATCTTCATTTTCTTTGATGCAGATGATGTTAAACAGTTAAGAAGTTTAGATCTCCAAACAGACTGATTGATTTACCATTTTAAAACTTGGACAACGATACATCAGCTACTAATAAGCATGAAAAGATTTGAGAAAAATTACGATACACTGTACTCACTTTAGGTAGCTTGGAGTACGATTTTTAATCTGACCTTCATTCTAAACGGTATTTAGGTTCTTACAATTAATTAATTACGGGGTAAGAGTTAAGGAATATTCTAATGAGCAACAAAAAAGGATCTCGCTACAGAGGCAGGAGGGTGTAGTAGATGGAGGAGTAAAATGCAAAGAGGGGAGTGAGATCTGACGGGTTGCAACACGAGAGTTGAATCCCTCGTGGGTCGTGGCTGTCGCCTCTGCTACCATGGGCCATGGTTGCAGTTTGTTTCTGGCCACCTGTGAACCCCACAGCCGTTGTCACCGCCTCCTTTACTTTGGCTGCCCCTCCAGGGTTCTTCGCACTCAACCAGGAGCCGCTTTCCGCCGGAGGCCACATAGGGAACTCTATGGTGTTACCTTTGGTTAGGCTGTGTTGGACCTGCTCGCAAGGCATTAGATTGATTGTTAATTTTGAAGAAACATCACATACTGATTGTCTAAGAGGATAAGCAAAGGGAGTGAAGATATTAGCCAATAATGCGAGGGGCGTAAACTAAAAGGTAATTACCTGATGGCATATGTTAGACGTAAATACATGAACCATCTTTCTGGATTGGTGTTTTACCCCTGAAGTCATGGTACTCCCTGATACTTGGTGCTATTACTCTAATACCATTGTTGGAGTACATGTAAATATCAACCATCAAGTTAGAGGTAGTGTGTGCTTTATATTAACCTAAGGGTACCGTAAAGTTTATTCCGAGCAAATTAACCATGAAAAGTTTAGTCTCTGATCTTTATATGACGAAAGTAGGGAATATGATCTTATTAAAAATGCTACATCTGCTTTGCGCAGTGATGAACTGTTGAGTTATGGTATCACCTATATGGAAACGTACTAGCTCCTGATGTTTGTCTGTTTGATTAGATTGGATCTATCATTAATAATCAATGCAATCGCTCTTTCAGTATTTCTCCCTCCCTATTACCACTGTATTACTACAGTTTTCAGTTAATTGATTGTTTCTACTAGGTCTAAGCCACTAAGGCTGCACCGTTGAGTTCTAAAAATATAACGTTGCAATTCTTTTTTGTAGTTGCACACAGTTTTCTTTTTTGTGTCTTAGAGCCCTTTGTTTTCTTGGTGAATCTCGTGCTTTAACACTTTGCAATCGACAGGCCAAGGACTGAATATGCAAGTTAGTCCAAAGTGGTGTCGACTCTGGTGCTCTGGTGCTCGTATTGTGCTTGATGGGAGAGATATCGTGGTAATTTATCATATTCAGTTGCTTATCATCTGCCTGTGTGCAGTTATACTAGGTTTTGTTATACTAGGTTTTGGTATCAGTGTATCACATAGACTAACTGATAGCTCTATACTATGCAGGTTCCTCACTTTGAGGATGGCAACTTTGTTGGTCCAACTATCTTGGCTGATGTTAAAAGTGACATGGACTGTTACAAGGTATTTTGAGAATGTGTTCTACCATAATTGGCTATATATTAATATTATTTACCAAAGAGTGATAAGGATCAAGGTTGGGATAATTCATAGGATCTTGCTCTCTGTATCATCTACAAACTAAAATTTGGATTACATTATAGGTATACTGGTTTCATGTTGATGTATGCACTTTTAAGTTGTGTCATGAAGTACGCATTAACTCTGTCGGGGCCTCCCCTAAAGTTTTTCTGTAAAAAGCACCCAAGGAGTTCGCTACCACCCAATCATCTACTTGTAAAGCTCCCTTTTGGATCCATGTTTTTGGACAATATCTACTTCAAACTTATCTTTCCTCTTAATTAGACCATACTGGCCATGATATCTTCATACCAGAGTAGCGGTGTCTGATTTGCATGTCCCTAGAAAACAGTTGGACTGACTAATAGATGCTGGCTTGTTGCATACTGTTGGGGGACCGGTAGGCCCACCGACGTAGAAGATAAGCCGACCTAGCAGGAGTCTGGGCCGGATCAAGTATGAAGACTTGGGTCGGGTGACAGGTAAGCCGGTGCGCGGAGTGTACATTGGCCCGCAAGTAAGAAAGATCCAGAAGGTCGGAGACCAAGTACAAGACAGAGTCTTGCTAAGGAAAGATGAGGCTTAGAGGACTTAGAATAGAGTCCGGGTATGATAGGAACCCGGACCCGGCCTTGTACCTCCAACGAGACCCGCCACCTATATAAGGGGGTCTCCTGGTTGCTAGAGAGCTAAGTTCAATCAATACAAGTCATAGGAGAGACACCATTGTAATCTCGAGACCCGGAAGCTAAGGCGCCGAGTCCTCGAAACCCTAATCAATAAAACCGAAGCAGGAAGTAGGTCTTTACCTCAAGACGAGGGGCCGAACCTGGGTAAACCCTTGTTTCCCCACGCCACGCTAGACAAGCTCCTGATGTCGGAAGCCACCATGCCCCTCATCTCAAGTTTCCACCCAGAAACATCTGTCGTGACAATACCACGACACATACTTTATGAATAGTACGTTTGTTTTTGGTAAAGCTCTGTATCTGGAAAAGATTATAGAGGTTGAGCATCAAATATTTACTGTTCTTTACGAGCTTATTAAATATAACACAAATATTTACTGTTCTTTTTTCATCATTTCCCGCAGATAGATTCACATATGGATTTATGTTTTCATGCACCAGCTTCAAATACTCAATTCTTCGGACATGAGGAACGTTCTGCAGCTCATGTGAGTACTCGATAAGCATGATACAACATGCATGCATATATATTCAATACCATGTCATTACATTTTCCTTTGAAACTGCAAACACAATTAATTATTTACTTATTTTGTTAAGTCGCGAAGTATTTCACTTTTGATATCATGTATAATAAACACACCCCTAGGTTGGGAATAGAGATTGCCCTTTAGAAGGTGGTGGTAAGATAAGCGACACCCCTGTGATTGCAAATGTATGAGGCTATAGAGTATAGTAATGGGCCTAGACATATAGTCCAAACGAGGGATTATAAAACGATATAACTAACTATTACATGTAAATTAGGTGTGTAGAGTTATCCATTTTTTCTTATGCTTAGTAAATTCTGATAATATGGTGTACTGTATAAAAATTTATGGTCGATATTATGCTTAGTGTTTGGGTCGTTATTACGTCAAAAGAAAAAGAAGTTTATTATTATAGCTTGATAGACTATGATTATATCCCACGCAATCTTTTTGCATAGAAAGCGTGACCCAAGCAGGCCCTATCTCATTGTCTTGTTTCCCCTAGTTCTCTCGACGTGTCACTCTCAAACATTCTTCAAGAGTGGGAACGCCATTGGCCATTTTATCATTCCTTATGACCCTGTACCTGCCCCACGGGGATGGTCTCAAAAGAAAGAGGAAATTCTTGTAGGTTTGTAATACAGTGCCATGAATGCTCCTCTCAGAAAGTGTCCATCGTAAAAATAGTGTTGCAAGTATTGAATCGGAGGTAGATGAATAATATTGCATCACTGTTTTGACAAAATCCATTCGTAGAAGCTGCTGGCACCAAGTTCCCTAGGGCGGTATAGTATCTTACGCATTTATACTTAAACACCTTCTCCCGACGTTCCCTCTCGCAATCCCCTTCTGCTCGGCTAAGGGCCCAAAGGCTAATGGCAGCGGGCCACTTTCCACAGCGATTTAACCTCTTCCCACACACCCATGCACTCTTTGCTCTCAAAAGAGAAATTTCTTGTAGGTTTGTAATACATTGTCATGAATGCTCCTCTCAGAACTAAACCGCGTCGATCGTAAAATAGTGCTGCTAGTATTGAGTCCTCGGCAGATGAATAATATAGAATCATTGTTTTCAAAAAATCCATTCTTAGAAGTCGCTGGCACCACCCAGTTCCCTAGGGCGGCATAGTATCTTGCGCATTTATCCTCTTAACACCTCCCGGCGTTCCCTGTCACAATCACCTTGTCGCTCTGCTCAGGGCCCAAAGGCTGATGGCAGCGGGCCACTTTTCACAGCGATTTCACCTATTCCCACACGCCCATGCACTCTTTGCTCATTTGCTTGTCTTAGTGGTCGTTCCTTCCCTGGCTAAGGGTTGATCGGTACGCCGATCTCACATCCCACACTCCTTTGTTGGGCGCTCCTGGCCCTCGCGACAGGCAGCGCCGTGCTCGCAGGCGCTCTGCGTTCTGTGCGTCAGACGCGGTGGTGTCAACTGCCCGTGCTCATGTTCCGCCGCATGTTGGTGGTGGTTGCTGAGCTTGCGGCTATGGAGGCAGTACTGCATAGGGTGACGGAGGAGGCCTTCGGTTGCTATGGATTTCCCTTGGCTGGTGGCAGAACGACGCTGGACAGTGGTGGGCTGATCAGTGTCTAAGGGTGGATATGGAATGGCATGGTTGTTGTGGAGTGTGGTGCCGCAGTTATTGTGTCGTGTGGGTCTGTTTGGTAGTCGGCGGCAAGGCACTTTAGGGTTTAGTGGGCTCGGTGGATAGGTCCATGATGGATGGTGTCTTGATGATATGTGAGTATGAGTTCGTCCGCTCTATCAAAGCCATCTGTGGGTTGCTCGGGATGGTACGTTGGGGCAGTGGCCTCGGATATTTGGCGCCATATGTATGGTTTACGTTGTTGTGTAGAAAGGACAACAAGGAGTCCGAGTCGTGTGTCTGCCTTCTAGTTTCACTTCTCCTCTTTGTCCACCTTTGGTCCCCAAATCAGGTTTCCTTCACCTCCAAGAATCCACCAAAATCTGATGTTCTTCTCCGGTAGCCCGTAAATGTAGTATTAGGTACTGTTGGATGACCATCGAGTCGTGTGTCTGCCTTCTAGTTTCACTTCTCCTCTTTGTCCACCTTTGGTCTCCAAATCAGGTTTCCTTCACCTCCAAGAATCCACTAAAATCTGATGTTCTTCTCCGGTAGCCCGTAAATGTAGTATTAGCCTATTAGGTACCGTTGGATGACCATCGATGTTCTGGCTAAAGTAGACTGGGAACCTTCTGCCCGACGAGGAGAGCAAGGTTGGCGCTGTAGTTTGGGGCTTATGGCTGGCAGTCTGCCGGCATGGTGCCACATTTTTGTAGTTGATGAGGATGCAACCATGAATGGCGCGGACCTTCTTCTTTTCGAAGTTTGAGTCTCCAACTCTTAGTTTTACAGTTGATGTGCGAACACATTCTCTTGTTATATCACACCATGTTCTTTTCTCTCTTGCCTTTTTTTATCTTTTGTATTTAATCTTAGTCTCAGCTTCAAATAGTTCTCCTAGGTTTATATTTCTACATTCTTAGCTTTAGATGACATTTTGTGCGTGTCGTGCATGTTGGCCATAGAATTACGGATTTCTAATTCAGAAATAGACACTTTTTTGTCTGTCGGATGTGTCGCACGAATCTTCGTGCTCACTCTTTCATTCTCCTTTTCTTTTCATTTCCTTTGTCGGCGTTGAGTCGACGAGACTGACTTGAGTTTCTTTATATTTTTCAATTTTCATTTCATGGCCGAGGAGAGAGGCGGAAGGGATGACGCCGTCGTCGCCGCTGGCGATGCTGGAGGAGGCAGTGCTCCGGCGTCCTGTCATGAAGCTGACGGGCAGAGCGGTGCTTCGCGATCCGCCGACGAAGTTGACGGGGAGACCGGCGGCTGTGGAGCAGTGCGGAGCAGGTGCTCGATCCTGTAACGAGAGTCGTCGCTGCTGTCCGTCGCCGTACAACAGTGTTGGTGTCGATTAGCACCCGTGGGAGGCGTGTGCGCCGCCATTGATATGGGTATTTTCCTCATCCCCCGCTTCCCAAATCCCTATGTCCCCCTACCTGTAGATCTTACTCGCTTGTCTATGTTGCTGTCGAGAAATCGGACATTTGTGTTCCTTGATTCGCGTCCCCTCTCTGCACTACCAAATGGGCATGCTATATTCCTTTGATTCCCGTCCTCCTTAGCCTGTTTTTTTGTCGGTGTTGATGGTGGTCGTGAGGCACTGAGGCATGAACGTTTTGTTGATGGGGATTGGTGTAGCATGGCTTTCATGTACATGTGTGTGTCCGATTCAGTTTTGCGCGCCAGGGATTCAGTTTAGTGTGACGATGTGTTTGTATGTTTGGTTCAGGTTTGGTTCAGTCAGGCAGCTTAGTGTGATGCTTTGGGCTGAGATTGGGCGCATACGCTCTTTCCGGCCGTGCCAATTCAGCCAAACCGGACGGCAAATCTGGACTGGAGGGCTCTCCACTTCATCAATTTCATGTTTGTTCTTCCATTTTCTTTCATGTCCGTTGGTGTTTCTGCGCTTAGCTGATTCCTGCCGTGTAATTTTACCACGGCGGCGTTGGTGCATGATATTGCTGGGCTTAATTCATGACCTTTGTATTAGTTAGTGATTCGTTTGTCATAAAGTTGTGGACAGGGTTTGTCGGAGTAGAGGTGTGTCTGAAACTCTGAATTCTCAAACTTAAATTTGTGATTCTAGAAATGATCTCGCATGGTCTGATTATATTGTGATTCCTATACCGTACTTCTTCAGGGGGATTGTTTCAATAAGAATGTGAGTAGGTTTTCAAGTAGACAGTGTTGTTTCCTGGAGTAATGTTGATATTGTTAAATTCATAGTTGTTTGTCTCCTTCAGGTGTTGCTGCATCATGTGAAAGAGCATGCTGATAGTTCTTGTCTCCTTTGTCTCAGTTCAACTATCTATTTAACAAATAAATGGAAGTTCTATCTATGAATATATATGGTCTTGGACAGGCTGTTATGCTTCACCGCTTGAGTTAATGTTGAAATTAAGCACCCTTGTTCGTACGGTGGGGTAGATATCATTTGATTTCAATCTGGGTGCTGAATGGGTTGTTTTCAAGGGTGCTTATCCTCGTCTGGTGTGGTGTCAAATGTGTTTTTAAGGGTACTGAAGGTTTTCAGTCTGGCATCATAAGAAGTAAAGTTTGATGGTGTTTGTTTCGGCACTGACTGAATCAAAGTTCTGCCGGTAAAGCGATCCCGTGAATGGTGGCGAGGATGTACACGTGTCGCGTGTTGTTGCCGTGTGTGGTTCTTTGCCGTGTGTTTTCCCGTAACTTTGTTATATGCTTTGATTCTTTCATGGCATGTTCTTCAGTTTCTATTCTTTATTATTTTAGCCTTTCATTTTATCTTTTCAGTATCATTTTGCCATGTTTTTCATTAATATTTTCTCATTACTTAGTCTATCTAATTCAGTCTATAAGTTCATAATTCTTAGTTCTTCAGTACTTGACATAGTTCTTCAGTTCATCATAATTTCAGCATTATTTTCTCAGTCCTTTTCCATAGTTTCTTTCTCAATCCTTTTTTTTTTGAAATTCTTTCTCAATCCTTAGTACTTGCCTAAGTGTTTCTGCATTATTTTGTCAGTCCTCTTTTTCAAAATTTTTTCAGTTTATTTCGTTTATCAGTACTTCAGTTTTCATCTTAGTCTTTTTTCAGTTTATTTTCTTCAGTTTTATCATCTTAGTTCTTTATTATTCTTTCATTATTTGTGTTTAGTCTGCCATGTTCTTCAGTTTATCAAGTGATTGATTTTCTCTTCAGTGCATAAGTCTCATTTTGTTTTACTCATTATTAGCTTGCGATTTACTCAATATCTTAGTATGTCTTCTTAGTTTTTCATTACTTCAGTTTGCCAAGTTTTTCTGTTTATCATATTAGTATGTCTCTCAGCATATTTATTTAGTCTGTTCATTCTTATTTTTTTAGTCTCAGTCTTGCATTTTCTTTTGCCTATTTCAGTTTTTTATTTTGCCTTTTTGTTGAATTTTTTGGGAGGGGTAACTCTGCCTACGCAATGTTATAAGTTCGTAGCCGGTTCCAAGCGAGTAAAGGAGGTGGAACCTTGTTTGACTATTTTATTGAGTACTAGCACAATTATTTTGGATAAACTAAGTATCCTTTTCACCACAGTTATTTCACTTAATTTTTTTCTTAATGCTGGTTATTATGTATTTTGTCGCTCAAGGTTTTGACGATCTGAACCTTTTCTGGTGCTTCACTAAGGTATACTTGTTCACAGACTGGGCCATGTGACAGTGAGATTAATGCTTGAGGCCAATGTCCGAGAGGCGGTAGAGTGACCAACATATCAGGTATGGGAAGCGATTGGATGGGTCGAAAAGGGCAACGCAGCTAGCGACGTCATAGGAGGTCTGTCCGGGCATTGTTTCGTGTGTTTTTCCCTTTTGTTTAAGTTTGTTTGACTGTCGTCTTCATGCATGTTCTCATGGGCATCTTGATTCCAGGTATGGTCGTAGTCGCAAATGTTTTCTCCATCTACTATGCTGTTATCAGTAGTAACCTGAAAACAAAAAGTACATTTTTAGTTTTATTCTTTGTAAGAATATTTTTAAGGAGTTCAATCTAAGTATATGTTAGGGGAAGCTTCTTTTTAACAGCATACCTCATCAAGTTGTATGTCATCAATGGGTCATCTTTAATATCTTTATGTGCTGTGTTGTTTTCTTGATTCTGTTATAATTTGATTTGTTAGTTTCTTTCATGTTTCTCATTAAATAAATAGCTGTGAGATGCATATGTTAGTTTTAGTATTTACCTGAATGTACTTTTGTTCACATTTTGCATATCTTGAACTTGTGGATGGCTGTTCATTGTTCAAAGTTACATTATTCTGCACAAATGAAGATCCCTACAAGGTTCGTGACATACATAATTTTCTCATTTGATTTTCATGTTCACCCTTTCAGCATCATGAAATACTTACAGTAGGGTTGCTTCTATGCCTTGCACCATCAACTGTGTAACTTTGATGTACATATTGGCTCTGGGTAGAAGTTGATTGCCACAAGATGTTTTTTTCTGCTCAACATGACTTAATCTGCATATCCATCTGCTGAATTTTAAGTTTTAATTATAAATGCTCAAGATATAAGTAGCAAAAATATTCATTTTATGGTTCAGTTTTACCTTGAGTTTATGTGGACTATCGGCAATATCCCCGTTGAGCAGTGCCATATATGAAAAGTTCTCCTGCAATAGTTGCACCGTGTAACTTTGATATATTTTAAAATAGGGTGATGCTACTTTTTATGTTGTCAGTTGTAAAAGTGACACTATTTTTCTGAATATATCACTTGCAAAAGATTGATTCTTGTATATGATGCCATCCCTAAGTATCTGCACAAAAACATAAGTGACATGTAATTAACTTTAGAGAACAATTGGATCTCATTCTAATTTACATGTGCAATAGGAGATGATTTTTCACTTCCTATTTTGTTCGAAGCTATGCTTAATTGAGTCTAAATAGCACACCCACTGGCTCCATTCTGTCATATTTACCATGATTTTCAATGCTGAAAGCAGCAAATTCATTTGTCGGTGTTGAGAGTAGGTTTATAGGTTGCATGTATAAATTTACTACTCTATCAGCATGGCTCCTGTAGATCTTTTACATACTTAGAAAATTCTCTTTAATATGAAGGAATCACTCGATATATTTTGTGAGGCTGTGGCAACTCGGCAGCTTATGTCTGTACTACTAGCACTGTACTTACTGAACCATCATGGTACAAGGACATTGAGTAAGTTATTTTTCATTGTGTACATAAGTCTTTTTTTCTTTTGTAGTTTCCTGATCATTTCCATCAATGGATTATGACTAACGCCTAAAAAAAGTGGCTCTGACTTCATCTGAACTGCTGCATACATCAGAATGAGATTCAGTGTTTACCTAGGGATTCTGACTTCCTTCGGCTCTTGGCAAGCCATTGGGCTGGTGTCTAGTATCTTTAGTTTTCTGGTGTGATATGTATTCACCTTAACCCTATGTTCCTTTTACTCCGCTTAATAAAATGAAAACGGCACGACTGTGTCACAAGGAAAAACAAAGAAATATCGATATAATACACCAAAACGTGATAAAGACTGTGTGATATGTATCGATATAATAGAACCAATATACCCCATACTCATCCATGGCGTGGCAAAACGTGATAAAGAAATACACCAAAACCTAAAACGTACTCCGCATGAGACAGTAATATATTATGCTACTAGCATACATGCCAAGTAACCCATGTGGGATCATTTACCATATTGTCAGTTGGTTGATGACTGGTGAATTGCAGAAAACAGAGGTGGGAAAAGCTCTTTGTCGAGGAGCTAATCTCATGCAGATTCAACAGATCAAGGGCCACTTCTTTCGGTGAGGAGAAACCGGGTGGGGAGAAGCTCTCAAAAACTGTTTGGAGACTTCTTTTGAGCTTATAAAGTTTTGGCTTATCTTTTGTGTTAAGTTGTGAAATATCTATAACACCCCTGTATTTGAATCTGCATGTAACAAAGTGATGTTAACTTACAGTTGCTAATTTTTAGTAGAAAATGAGTTACAAATTAAATAAAAATAGCATGAAAAGGTAGATAATAATAAATCATGGTGTCCTCGATAGTGTCAGTTTGGACTAGACGGGAAGTCGGAAACAATACAAAACAACAATTCACTAGCTACATGACAAGCAGCACACCAGTCGACAACACCTATTGACATTCAGCTTGTAGCACAACACCAATTTGTATTAAAAAGCAGGAATTCGAGCTAGTTAGCGGGTGCGCGAGGATGACATCGACTTGCTGGGGAGGTACTCCGCTTGACTCGTTAGACAGGATATGTTGGAGAACGACGTCGACCGAGGAGCCCGTCAGTTGGAGGAGGACGGCGGGATATCTCTCCTTGGCTCGGTCAAGGTTGAAGAGGCGGCCGATGGTGGGTGGAGTGGGGGCCGTGGTTGGAGAAGGGGCGGCGGCCGTTGGAAGAGAGCGGCGGCCGTTGGAAGAGAGCGGCGGGGGTGGAGGCTCGGCCGGCGGAACGCAGGGACTCGGGAGAACAGGAGGTTGGGGAAAGAAAACAAGATGCATCTCGCTCGCTCCACCGGTCAGGTCGGCTTCCAAACGTTATTTGTCTATGGTGGCAGCTCCAGTAAGGGCATGTACAATAATTTAGACGGTGACTGTCTGTAAGAATGATCCACGTCAAGTGTAGACGTCACAACAAACACCTCATATAGTGGATTATCTAGAGCGCCGACGATTAAGCGGCCACAGACGCCGCAATTGAGGCATCAAGCTATGTCCCTGACGGCGGCATGTCCGACCGGCCGACCACCACAGAGGACGCCGTCTCCCTCATCCTCCCGTTCTGCCGCCGGCTAGCCGCCCTTCCTTGGCAAGTCCGACGAGTGACGAAGACCTGTGCTATCTCGTGCTCACCGAGCGGCTGCCTGGCCTCTTCCTCTGCATCTACAGGGCTGCTTACTTCTACTTGCTCACCTATTCGATGCCCACTGGTAGAGCTACCTGATAGCTCAAGGAACGTAACATAATTGCCATGCATATTTGCTAAATGGGTCAATCGATCAAACTCTCAGTCCTCAATGATGGTCAGGTGCGACTAAGAGGAGATTACAGCAGCATGGCTGAGCGGTATGGTTGTCGTGTACGCTCTACGGAGGCCACTCCTTGGAGCAAGCAGGAGGGATAGCTGTGTTCGGATGCTCGGCGGCGAGCGGCCTCCATCGCCGGTGGCTTCTCGAGAATGAGCATGTGAATTCTTCTGCCCACGATGTGGATGTAACCGTAGAATAGCGACGACGTCTCTACAACGGGAAAAAGACTGTCTGGGAGTGGCGATTTACACGGAAATAGACCGTCTGTATATGTGCAGACAGATTCGACGGTTTTATTTCTTCTCTTTCATCCACGTCCTTCAAACTCTACGTGGCACATCTTATAGACAGCTGGCACATCTTACAGACAGCTGACTCAACACTATTGTACATGCGCTAAATAACACGAAAACAAGGGGCAAGGCTCCATACCGATTCACAACATTGCAGGAAGCTCTCCGGAATCTGCCTCCGACCAGTTTCTCCAAATGCACTAGCAAACCGTTTCACGGTGGAAATAAGCCCAGGAGAAGTCTGAGACTTATTTTCAGATTGAGCGGTCCACAATCTCTAAGAGCATCTCTAACAGAGTACTCAAACCAAGAAACCTTAAACGCGATATAAGGTTCACGAAAATCGTATTTTTTGCTCGAAAACGCGTCGCGTCATAGCAGTAACTGTAAACCAGTAACCGTAAGGTTTCACGAAATCGTAAAAACTCGCGATTTCAGTCATTTCTGGCCGTTCTCGTTGGCTATATCACACAGTTTTGGGATCCGTGTGGATGTGTTTCACGAAATCGTAAAAAACTCATAATTTCGGGCATTTATGATCGTTTTCGTGGGCTATATCACATAGTTTTGGGATCCGGGGTGGATTTAAACGGCACGGGACCCCGTCACACGTGTTTCACGAAATCATAAAAAACTCATAATTTTGGGCCGTTTTCGTAGGCTATAACCCACAGTTTTGGGGTCTCGGGTGGATTTAAACGGTCCGGGACCCCGTCACACGAGTTTCACGAAATCGTAAAAACCTCATGATTCTGGACATTTCTGACCGTTTTCATGAGCTATAGCACACATATTTGGGGTCCAGGGTAGATTTAAACAACCCGGGTCCCTGTCACACAAGTTTCACGAAAACGTAAAAAACTCGTGATTTCGGCATTTCTGACCGTTTTCGTGGGATATAACACACAGTTTGGGGTCAGGGGTGGATTTAAACGGCCCGGGACCCCGTCACACGTGTTTCACAAAACCGTAAGAAACTCGTGATTTTAGGTATTTCTAGTCGTTTTCGTGGTTTATAGCACAGTTTTGTGAGTGGATTTAAATGTCCCAGAACCCCGTTACATGTGTTTCACGAAATCATAAAAAAAACTCGTAATTTCGGTCATTTCTGGCCGTTTTCGTGGGCTATAGCACACTGTTTTGAGGTCCATGGTGGATTTAAACGGCACGGGACCCTTTCACACGAGTTTCACGAAGTCGTAAAAAACTCGTGATTTCGGGCATTTCTGGCCTTTTTCATGTGCTATACAACACAATTTTGAGGTCCCGGGTGGATTGAAACGGTTCAGGACCCCGTCACACGAGTTTAACGAAATCGTAAAAAACTCGTGATTTCGGGCATTTCTGGTCGTTTTCGTGGGCTATAGCACACAATTTTTGGGTCTAGGGTGGATTTAAAAGACACGGAAACCTATCACACGAGTTTCACGAAATCGTAAAAAACTCGTGATTTCAGGCATTTCTGGCCTTTTATGGGCTATGGCACACAGTTATGGGTCCCGGGTGGATTTAAACGGTCCAGGTCCCCGTCACACGAGTTTCACGAAATTGTAAAGAACTCATGATTCCGGGCATTTCTGGACCTTTTCGTGAGCTATAGCACACAATTTTGTGGTCCGGGGTGGATTTAAACAGCCCGGGTGCCCGTGACAAAAGTTTCACTAAAGCGTAAAAAGATTGTGATTTTGTCATTTCTGGCCGTTTTCGTGGGCTAAAGCACACAATTTGGGGTTGATGCACACGGTGGATGTGTTGTTGTGAGACCCCAAGAGGAAGGTATGAAGTAGTGCAGCAGCAAGTTTCCTTCTGTATGAAACCAAGGTTATCGAACCAGTAGGAGATGAGAATTCCACCGAGGTATCAACGGCGCCAGAAAAATGCTTCCTGGTGGTTGACGTGGAGCCTGCATACAAACAATTAAGATACTTTGCCCAACTTAACAGTGAGGTTGTCAATCTCACCGGCTTGCTGTAACAAAGGATTAAACGTATCTGTGGAATAAAGATGTATGTTTGCAGAAAGTAACAGGTTTGCAGTTGTGGTTTTATCAGATTAATGAGAAGGACCGGTGTCCACAGTTCACTAGTGGTGTCTCTCCATTAATAATAACATTCATCCATGCGTGATAAATAAATTACAGCTAGACAATTGACAGAATAATGATGAGCAACCCAATGCATATACTAATGATATGGTGTCTAGTGTGAGATCCATTCGGGCATTACAATAAGATACATAGACCGTTCCAACCGCATCTATGACTAATAATCCACCTTCCGGTTAGCGTCTGCACCCCTTTCAGTATTAAGTTGCATGCAACAGATTATCGCCTTAAGCAAAGTGTGTAAAGTAAGTAAGTAACATCATCCTTAGACAAAGTACTACTGTTTTATCTCTAATAGCAACAGTACATCTACAACCTTAGAGCTAGCTGTCACCACCCAAGATTTAATAGAGACATGAACCTACTATCGAGTATAAATACTCCCTCTTGGATTTACAAACATCTACTTGGACAGAGCATACACAAGTAACGGAGAGCATGCAGGATCATTAAGCACACACATGATATATTATGAAGCAATAACTTTAGTACTCAATATTCATCGGATCCCAACAAACACAACATGGAGAATTACATAAAGATGATCCTGATCATGATAGACAGCTCACAAGATCTAAACATGATAACAAAAGAGGAGAATACAACCATCTAGCTACTGCTATGGACCCATAGTCCAAGGTAGACTTCTCACCCATCAGTCCAGAGGCGGTCATGGCGACGTAGAGGCCTCCGGGGACGATTCCACCTCCTGACAGGGTGCCGGGGAGTAGCTCTAAGCTCTCCCAAATTGGAGTTGACGACCGCAGCGACTCGGGACCCGTGGACAAAAAAGTGTTCAACCGTACGGAGTTTTTAGGTCAGGGGGCTATTTGTAGGCGAAATACCTAGGTCGGTGGGCGCCCGAGGCGGCCTCATCACTTCCTGGCGCGACTGGCAGTGGGGCCACGTCACCAGGTGGTGACGGCGCCTCGTGGCCCCTCTTCGTCTCGTCCTCAAACACCTCCTCCTCGATGTAGGCCTCCTCATTGCAATCTGGACATTTGAATATCCAGGGACAGAGCCACATGAGTACAATTACGTACTCGCAAGACCCCCTCTAAAGCTTAAGTTTTCATGATAATGCAATAAAACACTTTTCGAAAACTGGGATAGCTGCTATATTTGACTATAGGGCTTAGTTTTCGAATACCATGATTTTAGACATAGAGAAAACGACATCTCTATATCTTTGTTGAAGAAAACATTTAGAGATATAATTCTCTTCGCTGAAATGCGACATCTCTATATCTTTGTTGAAGAAAACATTTAGATATGGAATTCTCTTCTCTTAGATATAACAAGGACATATCTAAGTTCAAAACTTTCGTTTATAAAAGTTCATCAAAACACTAGGATAGGGGTAACCCTTTTCTTTCTTCCTTGAGGTCGGACTGGTTGTCTCCCTGAGACCAACCATCCTTGCCCAAATTCCGTACCTCCCAGGTACCACTTTATTGCCTCCTCGTTTTCCTTCGAAAAACCTTCCTCTTTTGAAGCCATAAAACATCCAGCATGCCTAGTGGGACCTTTCCAACCGTCCATGACCGCGGACGCGGCTATTCGAATAGATTTACACTCTGCAGAGGTTGCACACTTTACCCACACCTATCGGTTATTCCGCCGTGTCTGCCACGGCTCGTCATACGACAGCATGCGGGGGTCCGGATAACACGATCAAAACTTTCCACTATGACCACCCTAGTATCGGGGCCTCCCGGTAGGTTTGTTCTCCTCGGCACCTTGTGCTCCACTAGACCTCTTGGTCTTTCCTCGGGACGCCACACCGCCACGTCAGGAGACCCACCGTAATCGTCCGGCTGTTGGTCCTCAACAGTGTATTGCCTCTTCCGGACGACAACCCGGCTTCGAGGGCCCAGCCCCCATAGAAAGTATGAGAGCCCCAACACTAAAAAAGACAAGCTTCCGGCTAAGCCCTACCCACGTCAGGTAGTGTGGTTGCACGGGTTAATTGTTCGGGCGGCAGCTAGGGTCACACTTTTTTTTTCAAAACACCTTCTCCTCCGACTACTCCCAGCAGCTCGGGTTTTTCGCAAACATCTCCGATTGCTCCCAGCATTTCGGGTTTTAATAAAACACTTGCTCGCCGATTGCTCCCAGCAGCTCGGGTTTTCCTCCATAAAACATTTTTATCAAATAGGTCCCCATCCTATAGTTTTGAGGTAAGATAACAAAATATACTTTTTGAAAACTTAATCTTCTTTATAGAGCCTTCAATGACAAGACTCATCAAGTAGAACCCTTCTTACAATACCTACAACTATTCTAGTAGATAACTTTGGCCAAACAATATTTGGTAAAAATAGTTTTCGGGTGGCAAGGCGCCACAAAAGAAGTAAAACATGCATTATTTTATTTTGAAAAACAAAACATGCTTGATAAAAGAATAAGATTTCATTGTAGTGGTGAGGTGGGCTTGCCTTGCTCAAAGTACTGTCCCTGGTCTTGTTCAGCTACCTCGTACTGCTCTTTCTCGGGTTACGATTCTACCGTAACTTGAAAAACATACGAGACTAGCGTAAGTCCTAAAATGTGAGTTGATAACAATCTAAAATATAACAACAAACAACAAGCATCACAAACAGAAAACACAACTAATGCATCCAATATTTATTAGGGGCTGTTTACATGGTTTAAGCATAATTCGTAAAGTATTGCTCCTAAAATAAAACCCTTCTACCACATTACTCCTAACAATCACGGGGAACTCTGAAAATTAGCTGTGCATGAAAACTCATCACCAAACAAGAATTAAAAATCAGATAAGAGCTACTGATGTCAAACTTAAGCAGAAGATAGGTTCAGTTTTATAGATCTCCTGAATGCATAATTAACCTCTCTGGTGAGATATGAGTTTTCTCTTTAAGTGAAGATTTTATTCATCAAATTTGGATACTCCTAGCTCAAGTTATCCCAGTTTTAAAATAAAGTATACTTCTGACCATTATTTATGTGCAGGAAATAATAAGAATTATTTTGGTGTCAAACCAGTGGGGTGAGTTAGATAAAACTTGTGGATAACCCACAAAAATATTCCCAACATTTATCTATGGACAGAGGTGGCTCTACCAATAAAAACTAGACATGTCATAATCTCTGGAATTTCAGAAATGCATTTTAAGAGGTTATTTTCCTGTTTTTCAGGGATTTATTCACTAAGAAATAATTATTTACTGGAAAAATCTATACTTGTAGTATATGGTACCTCCAACACATATCTAACACTTCCAATTGGATTTACCTCAAAAAGTGTTTTTATTGAAGAGTTAAAAATCACCAAACACATACTGATGTTATTCCTAGAGTAAATATAAGTTTTGCTAGAGTAATCTCCTGCATGCAAGATTTATCAATCTTGATAGGCATTTTTACAAGCTTTCCAACAGATCCAAGATTGCATGATTTGGATTTACAGAACCCAAGTTATTAAACAAATGGTGTAATAGATACTTTTTACTAGATCTATTTTAACACTCAACAGGAAACACATTTTGGACTACATGGTTAAGAAAACGTGCATGCATGTCACAAAATTTATCCCATCATTTTAGCCACTCTAGATTTACCACAAAAGATTTAAAGCTAAACTCTAGATTTACTGGAAAAATTAACAGGAAAAAGAATAAAAGGGAAACAGGCCGAACGGGCCAGATCTGGGCCAGATCGGTCCAGAGGCCATGCAGAGCAGCGCGAAATCGCGCGGGGACGGAGCTGGGCCGGCCCAAACGCGCGCGGCTACGCGCGCACGGGGAGGTTCAAACCTGGCCGTAGATCTCGTGATCTACGGTCCACGGTCGTCGTCCTCCTCGCGACGCAGCGCGGACGAACCAGACGAGGGGGAGGGAGAGGGTGGCGCTGGCGCTCACCAGAGACCACGCTGGGCCAGGGGAAGGGTGGAGATCGACGGAGGGGGCGATGGCGAGCTCGACGGTGCCCTCAACGCTCGCATGCAACGTCGGAAACCATGGCGACGGGGGCGGCGAGCTTCTCGGGTCGAGGGCGAGCGCGGTGGCTACGGACACCTAGAAGAGAAAAGGAGGGCAGGGGGAGTTAGATCTCGACGAGGCGCGCTCGAGGAGCCAAAAATGGCAGAGAAAGGTGAAGAGGATTGACGGTGAATGCCGTGGGAAGAGCTCGGTCTCCGACGGCGATTTCCTCTTCCAGAGCTCGAGAGAGGGCGTGGCTTTGGGTGAGGGTGGTAGGGGTGAGCAGAGGAGGTGTGGGGGAACCTCGGGTAGGGTTTTTAGAGGAGAGGGCGAGCTGGGGACAGCTCCAAAACCAGGGGCTGGTTTTCGGGTTCCCTCGGGCAGGAGCGGTTTGGGGAAGGGGAGGGGAGTTCTGGTTGGTCCTCTGGGGCGGTGGAGAGGGGCAGAGAGGATGTTGGTCGGGAGGGGACTGCCTGGCCAGTGAGAAGAGAGGAGAGGGGCTCGGATTGGGTGGGAAAGAAAGCAAAAGAGAAAAGAGAGATTGACCCTAGTCCATGACATGTGGGACCAGGAGGGGGTGCTGTTCTCCTCTTCCAGCAGGTGGGGTAGAAATGAGAGAGAGAGAAAAGAAGTTTGGAGTAAAATCTTCAAACATATTCAAACCCTAAGTTTGAATAATTCAAACCTTTATCACAAAAGAAAATAAATAATAAATCAATTACCCATGCTCACCATATTTAGTGAAACTACTGAATTTTCTAAATGCCCAAATCAAACATCTTATTTAGCTCCCAAAGAAAAAAGAACTTTTGGTGAGAAGGAAAAAGAATCACTCAAATGGTCATGTTATTTTGATGACTACAAAAGCTAGTGAGATTCATATGCAAACAAGCTCTTGTGTGATAATTTAGAACAGGGTATGGAAGTATACGTGACCTAGATGGAAATGTTTCAAAAGCATGCCAAAAACCATATAGGGTTTGCTTAATAATAGCTCCTGGTTTGGCTAAGTTTTAACAACCATGAAGATCATAATAGTGAATATTTTATTTTGGTGCTATGTGACTTTAGTGTTTTCAATGTCAGGGAACACTAGTGGAGCACACACATCATAAGATGTGCAAACAAAATAAATCCTTACTCAAATTTCTACACACAAAAGTTTTAGCAAGAGGTGAAAAATTTAGAATAACACCACAATGCTAAAGCTAAGAGAATTGGGGTGTTACAACACTTGTTTCACGAAATTGTAAAAAACCTCGTTATTTCAGGCATTTCTGGCCTTTTTCATGGGCCTTTTTCGCGGGTTATAGCACACAATTTTGATGTCCCGGGTGGATTGAAACGGTCTAGGACCCCGTCACACGAGTTTCATGAAATCAAAAAAAACTCGGAATTTTTGGCATTTCTGGCATAATTTGTCAGCTATAGCACATAGTTTTGGGGTCCGGGGTGGATTTAAACAGCTCGGGTCCCCGTCAAACAAGTTTCATGAAAACGTAAAAAAACTCGTGATTTCGGCATTTCTGGCCGTTTTCGTGTGTTATAGCACACAGTTTTGGGGTCCGGGGTGGATCTAAACGTCCCGGGACCCCGTCACACGAGTTTCACAAAATCGTAAAAAACTCGTGATTTCGTTTACTTCTGGCTGTTTTCGTGGGCTATAACAGACAGTTTGGGGTCGAGGGTGGATTTAAACGGCCCGAGACCCTGTCACACGAGTTTCACGAAATCGTAAAAAGATCGTGATTTCGGGCATTTCTGGCTGTTGTCGTGGGCTATAGTACACAGTTTTGGGGTCCGGGTGGATTTAAAACGGCCCGGGACCCCGTCACACGAGTTTTACGAAATCGTCAAAAACTAGCGATTTCGGTTATTTCTGTCCGTTTTCGTGGGCTATAGCACACATTTTGCAGTCCGGGGTGGATTGCAACGGCCCGGGATCTCGTCACACGAGTTTCACGAAATCGTAAAAAACTCGTGATTTCGGGCATTTCACGCCGTTTTCGGTTTGGGGACCATGGTGGATTTAAACGACACGGGACACCGTCACACGTGTTTCACGAAATCGTAAAAAAACTAGTGATTCAGGCACTACTGGCCTTTTTCATGGGCTATAGCACACAGTTTATGGGTCCTGAGTGGATTGAAACGGTCCGGGACCCCGTCACAAGAGTTTTACGAAATCGTACAAACTCATGATTTCGGGCATTTATGATCGTTTTCGTGGGCTATAGCACACAATTTTGGGGTTCGGGGTGGATTTAAACGGCCCAGGACCCGTCACACGTGTTTCACGAAATCATAAAAAAACTCGTGATTCTGGGCATTTCTGGCCGTTTTCGTGAGCTATAGCACACATTTTTGGGGTCCGTGGTGGATTTAAACAACCTGGGTCCCCGTCACACAAGTTTCACGAAACATAAAAAAACTCGTGATTTCGGCATTTCTGGCCGTTTCCGTGGGCTATAGCACACAGTTTGGGGTCCGGGTGGATTTAAACGGCATGGGACCTCGTCACACGTGTTTCACGAAATCCTAAAAAGATCGTGATTTCGGGCATTTCTGGCCGTTTTCATGGGTTATAGCACCCAGTTTTGGGGTCTGGGTGGATTTAATCGGTCCGGGACCCCGTCACACGAGTTTCACGAAATCGTAAAAAACTCGTGATTTCGGTTATTACTAGCCGTTTTCGTGGGCTATAACAGACAATTTTGTGGTCCGGGTGGATTGAAACGGCCCGGGACCCCGTCACACGAGTTTCACGAAATCGTAAAAACCTCGTGCTTTCGGTTATTTCTGGCCGTTTTCGTGGGCTAGGGCACACATTTTGCGGTCCGGAGTGGAGTGCAACGACCCGTGATGTCGTCACACGAGTTTCACGAAATCGTAAAAAACTCGTGATTTCGGATATTTCTGGCCGTTTTTGTGGGCTATAGTACAGATTTTTGGGGTCCGGGGTGGATTTAAACGTCCCGGGACCCCGTCACACGAGTTTCACGAAATCGTAAAAAACTCTTGATTTCAGTTATATTTGGCCTTTTTCGTGGGCTATAAAAGACAGTTTGGGGTCCAGGGTGGATTTAAACGGCATGAGACCCTAAAAAACTCATGATTTCGGTCATTTCTGGCCGTTTTCGTGGGCTATAGCACACAATTCGGGGTCAAGGGTGGATTTAAACGGCACGGGACCCCGTCACACGTGTTTCACAAAATCGTAAGAAACTCGTGATTTCGCGTATTTATAGTCGTTTTCGTTGGCTATGGCACACAGTTTTGTGGTCCGGGGTGGATTTAAACATCCCGGGACCGCGTCACACGTGTTTTACTAAATCATAACTCATAATTTCGGTCATTTCTGGCCGTTTTTGTGTGCTATAGCACACCGTTTTGGGGTCTAGGGTGGATTTAAACGGCCTGGGACACTGTCACGCGACTTCCACGAAATCGTAAAAAACTCGTGATTTCAGTCATTTCTGGCCTTTTTTGTCAGCTATATCACACAGTTTTGGGGTCCGGGTGGATTTAAACAGCCCGGGTACCCATCACACAAGTTTCACGAAAATGTAAAAACTAACTCGTGATTTCGGTATTTTTGGCCGTTTACGTGGGCTATAGCACACAGTTTTGGGGTCCGGGGTGGATTTAAACGTCCCGGGACCCCGTCACACGAGTTTCACGAAATTATAAAAAACTCGTGATTTCAGTTATTTCTGGCCGTTTTTGTGGGCTATAAAGACAGTTTGGGGTCTAGGGTGGATTTAAACGTCCCGAGACCCTATCACACGAGTTTCACAAAATCGTAAAAAACTCGTGATTTCGGGCATTTCTGGCCGTTGTCGTGGGCTATAGTACACAAGTTTGGGGTCAGGGGTGGATTTAAACAGCCCGGGACCTCGTCACACGAGTTTCACGCAATCGTAAGAAACTCGTGATTTCACGCATTTATAGTCGTTTTCGTGGGCTATAGCAAACAATTTTGTGGTCCGGGGTGGATTTAAACATCCCGGGACCGCGTCACACGTGTTTCACTAAATCATAAAAAACTCGTAATTTCGGTCATTTCTGTCCGTTTTCGTGTGCTATAGCACACCGTTTTGGGGTCCATGGTGGATTTAAATGGCCCGGGACCCTGTCACACGAGTTTCACGAAATCGTAAAAAACTCGTGATTTTGGGCATTTCTGGCCTTTTTCGTCAGCTATATCACACAGTTTTGGGGTCTGGGGTGGATTTAAACAGCCCGGGTACCCGTCACACAAGTTTCACGAAAACGTGAAAAAACTCGTGATTTCGGTATTGTTGGCCGTTTTTCGTGGGCTATAGCACACAGTTTTGGGGTCCAGGGTGGATTTAAACGTCCCGGGACCCGTCACGAGAGTTTCACGAAATTGTTAAAAACTCGTGATTTCAGTTATTTCTGGCCATTTTCGTGGGCTATAAAGACAGTTTGGGGTCTAGGGTGGATTTAAACGGCCCGAGATCCTGTCACACGAGTTTCACAAATCGTAAAAAACTAGTGATTTCGGGTATTTGTGCCCGTTGTCGTGGGCTATAGTTCAAGAGTTTGGGGTCCGGTGGTTTTAAAACGGCACGGGATCCCGTCACACGAGTTTCACGAAATCGTAAAAAAACTCGTGATTTCGGTTATTTCTGGCCGTTTTTGTGGGCTCTAGCACACATTTTGCGGTCTGGGGTGGATTGCAACGACCCGGGATGTCGTCACACGAGTTCACGAAATCCTAAAAAACTCGTGATTTTGGACATTTCTGGCCGTTTTCTTCGGCTATAGCACACGATTTGGCCTCCAGGGTGGATTTAAACGGCACGGAACACCGTCACACGTGCTTCACGAAATCATAAAAAACTCGTGATTTCAGGCATTTCTGGACTTTTTCATGGGCTATAGCACACAATTTTGGGGTCCCGAGTGGATTGAAACGGTCCAGGACGCCGTCACACGAGTTTCACAAAATCATAAAAAAACTCATGATTTCGGGCATTTCTGGTCGTTTTCGTGGGCTATAGCACACAGTTTGGGGTCAGGGTTGGATTTAAACGACCCGAAACCCTGTCACACGTGTTTCACGAAATCGTAAGAAACTCATGATTTGGGCATTTGTAGTCGTTTTCGTGGGCTATAGTACACAGTTTTGTGGTCCGGGGTAGATTTAAACATCCTGGGACCGGGTCACACGTGTTTCACTAAATGATAAAAAAACTCGTAATTTCGGTCATTTCTGGCCGTTTTCGTGGGCTATAGCACACCGTTTTGGGGTCCAGGGTGGATTTAAACGGCCGAGACCCTGTCACACGAGTTTCACGAAATCGTAAAAAACTCGGGATTTCGGGCATTTCTGGCCTTTTTCGTCAGCTATATCACACCGTTTTGGGGTCCGGGGTGGATTTAAAAAGCCCGGGTACCCGTCACACAAGTTTCACGAAAACGTAAAAAACTCGTGATTTCGGTATTTTTGGCCGTTTTCATGGCTATAGCACACAGTTTTGGGGTCCGGGGTGGATTTAAACGTCCCGGGACCCCGTCACACGAGTTTCACAAATTGTAAAAAAATCGCGATTTCAGTTATTTCTGGCCGTTTTCGTGGGCTATAAAAGACAGTTTGGGATCCAGGGTGGATTTAAACGTCCCGAGACCCTGTCACACGAGTTTCACAAAATCGTAAAAAACTCGTGATTTCGGGCATTTTTGCCGTTGTCGTGGGCTATAGTTCACAAGTTTGGGGTCAGGGGTGGATTTAAACAGCCCAGGACCGCGTCACACGAGTTTCATGAAATGGTAAGAAACTCGTGATTTCGGTTATTTGTAGTCATTTTCGTGGGCTATAGCACACAGTTTTGTGGTCTGGGGTAGATCTAAACATCCCGGGACCGCGTCACACGTGTTTCACTAAATCATAAAAAAACTCGTAAATTCGGCCATTTCTGGCCGTTTTCGTGTGCTAGCACACCGTTTTGGGGTCCAGGGTGGATTTAAACCGCCCGGAACCCTGTCACACGAGTTTCACGAAATCGTAAAAAAACTCGTGATTTCGGGCATTTCTGGCCTTTTTCGTCAGCTATATCACACAGTTTTGGGGTCCGGGGTGGATTTAAACAACCCGGGTACCCGTCACACAAGTTTCACGAAAAAGTAAAAAAACTCGTGATTTCGGTATTTTTGGCCGTTTTTCGTGGGCTATAGCACACAATTTTGGGGTCCAGGGTGGATTTAAACGTCCCGGGACCCCGTCACGAGAGTTTCACGAAATTGTAACGGCCCAGGACCCGTCACACGTGTTTCACGAAATCATAAAAAAACTCATGATTCCGGGCATTTCTGGCCGTTTTCGTGAGCTATAGCACACATTTTTGGGGTCCGTGGTGGATTTAAACAGCCTGGGTCCCCGTCACACAAGTTTCATGAAACATAAAAAAACTCGTGATTTCGGCATTTCTGGCCGTTTCCGTGGGCTATAGCACACAGTTTGGGGTCCGGGGTGGATTTAAACGGCCTAGGACCTCGTCACACGTATTTCACGAAATCCTAAAAAACTCGTGATTTCGGGCATTTTTGGCCGTTTTCATGGGTTATAGCACCCAGTTTTGGGGTCTGGGTGGATTTAATCGGTCCGGGACCCCGTCACACGAGTTTTACGAAATCGTAAAAAACTCGTGATTTCGGTTATTACTGGCCGTTTTCGTGGGCTATAACAGACAATTTTGTGGTCCGAGTGGATTGAAACGGCACGGGACCCCGTCACACGAGTTTCACGAAATCGTAAAAACCTCGTGATTTCGGTTATTTCTGGCCGTTTTCGTGGGCTAGGGCACACATTTTGCGGTCCGGGGTGGAGTGCAACGACCCGTGATGTCGTCACACGAGTTTCACGAAATCGTAAAAAACTCCTGATTTCAGACATTTCTGGCCGTTTTCGTGGGCTATAGCACACATTTTTGGGGTCCGGGGTGGATTTAAACGTCCCGGGACCCCGTCACAGGAGTTTCACGAAATCGTAAAAAACTATTGATTTCAGTTATATCTGGCCGTTTTCGTGGGCTATAAAAGACAGTTTGGGGTCCAGGGTGGATTTAAACGGCCTGAGCCCCTAAAAAACTCGTGATTTCGGACATTTCTGGCCGTTTTCTTCGGCTATAGCACACGATTTGGCCTCCAGGGTGGATTTAAACGGCACGGGACACCGTCACACGTGCTTCACGAAATCATAAAAAACTCATGATTTCAGGCATTTCTGGACTTTTTCATGGGCTATAGCACACAATTTTGGAGTCCCGAGTGGATTGAAACGGTCCGGGACGCCGTCACACGAGTTTCACAAAATCATAGAAAAACTCATAATTTCGTACATTTCTGGTCGTTTTCGTGGGCTATAGCACACAGTTTGGGGTCAGGGGTGGATTTAAACCACCCGAAACCCTGTCACACGTGTTTCACGAAATCGTAAGAAACTCGTGATTTGGGCATTTGTAGTCGTTTTTGTGGGCTACAGTACACAGTTTTATGGTCCGGGGTAGATTTAAACATCCTGGGACCGGGTCACACGTGTTTCACTAAATGATAAAAAAACTCGTAATTTTGGTCATTTCTAGCCGTTTTCGTGGGCTATAGCACACCGTTTTGGGGTCCAGGGTGGATTTAAACGGCCCGGGACCCTATCACACGAGTTTCACGAAATCGTAAAAAACTCGGGATTTCGGGCATTTCTGGCCTTTTTCGTCAGCTATATCACACCGTTTTGGGGTCCGAGGTGGATTTAAACAGCCCGGGTACCCGTCACACAAGTTTCACGAAAACGTAAAAAACTCGTGATTTCGGTATTTTTGGCCGTTTTCATGGGCTATAGCACACAGTTTTGGTGTCCGGGGTGGATTTAAACGTCCAGGGACACCGTCGCACGAGTTTCACAAAATTGTAAAAAACTCGTGATTTCAGTTATTTCTGGCCGTTTTCGTGGGCTATAAAAGACAGTTTGGGGTCCAGGGTGGATTAAAACGTCCCGAGACCCTGTCACACGAGTTTCAAAAAATCGTAAAAAACTCGTGATTTCGGGCATTTCTGGTTGTTGTCGTGGGCTATAGTTCACAAGTTTGGGGTCAGGGGTGGATTTAAACGGCCCAGGACCGCGTCACACGAGTTTCATGAAATGGTAAGAAACTCGTGATTTCGGTTATTTGTAGTCGTTTTCGTGGGCTATAGCACACATTTTTGTGGTCCGGGGTAGATTTAAGCATCCCGGGACCGCGTCACACGTGTTTCACTAAATCATAAAAAACTCATAATTTCGGCTATTTCTAGCCGTTTTTGTGTGCTAGCACACCGTTTTGGGGTCCAGGGTGGATTTAAACGGCCCGGGACCCTGTCACACGAGTTTCACGAAATCGTAAAAAAACTCGTGATTTCGGGCATTTCTGGCCTTTTTCGTCAGCTATATCACACAGTTTTGGGGTCCGGGGTGGATTTAAACAACCCGGGTACCCGTCACACAAGTTTCACGAAAATGTAAAAACACTCGTGATTTCGGTATTTTTGGCCGTTTTTCGTGGGCTATAGCACACAGTTTTGGGGTCCAGGGTGGATTTAAACGTCCCGGGACCCCGTCACGAGAGTTTCACGAAATTGTAACGGCCCAGGACCCGTCACACGTGTTTTACGAAATCATAAAAAAACTCGTGATTCCGGGCATTTCTGGCCGTTTTCGTGAGCTATAGCACACATTTTTGGGGTCCGTGGTGGATTTAAACAGCCTGGGTCCCCGTCACACAAGTTTCACGAAACATAAAAAACTCGTGATTTCGGCATTTCTGGCCGTTTCCGTGGGCTATAGCACACAGTTTGGGGTCCGGGTGGATTTAAACGGCCTAGGACCTCGTCACACGTGTTTCACGAAATCCTAAAAAACTCGTGATTTCGGGCATTTTTGACCGTTTTCATGGGTTATAGCAACCAGTTTTGGGGTCTGGGTGGATTTAATCGGTCCGGGACCCCGTCACACGAGTTTCACGAAATCGTAAAAAACTTGTGATTTCGGTTATTATTGGCCGTTTTCGTGGGCTATAACAGACAATTTTGTGGTCCGGGTGGATTGAAACGGCCCGGGACCCCGTCACACGAGTTTCACGAAATCGTAAAAACCTCATGATTTCGGTTATTTCTGGCCGTTTTCGTGGGCTAGGGCACACATTTTGCGGTCCGGGGTGGAGTGCAACAACCCGTGATGTCGTCACACGAGTTTCACGAAATCGTAAAAAACTCGTGATTTCAGACATTTCTGGCCGTTTTCGTGGGCTATAGCACACATTTTTGGGGTCCGGGGTGGATTTAAACATCCCGGGACCCGTCTCACGATTTTCATGAAATCGTAAAAAACTCTTGATTTCAGTTATATCTGGCCGTTTTCGTGGGCTATAAAAGACAGTTTGGGGTCCAGGGTGGATTTAAACGGCCCGAGACCCTAAAAAACTCATGATTTCGGTCATTTCTGGATGTTTTCGTGGGCTATAGCACACAATTCGGGGTCAAGGGTGGATTTAAACGGCACGGGACCCCGTCAACGTGTTTCACAAAATCGTAAGAAACTCGTGATTTCGCGTATTTGTAGTCGTTTTCGTTGGCTATAACACACAGTTTTGTGGTCCCGGGTGGATTTAAACATCCCGGGACCGCGTCACACGTGTTTCACTAAATCATAAAAAAACTCATAATTTCGGTCATTTCTGGCCGTTTTTGTGTGCTATAGCACACCGTTTTGGGGTCTAGGGTGGATTTAAACGGCCTGGGACACTGTCACGCGAGTTCCACGAAATCGTAAAAATCTCGTGATTTCAGGCATTTCTGGCCTTTTTCGTCAGCTATATCACATTGTTTTGGGGTCCGGGGTGGATTTAAACAGCCCTGGTACCCGTCACACAAGTTTCATGAAAACGTAAAAAACTCGTGATTTCGGTATTTTTGGCCGCTTTCGTGGTCTATAGCACACAGTTTTGGGGTCCGGGGTGGATTTAAACGTCCCGGGACCCCGTCACACGAGTTTCACGAAATTATAAAAAACTCGTGATTTCAGTTATTTCTGGCCGTTTTCGTGGGCTATAAAAGACAGTTTGGGGTCTAGGGTGGATTTAAACGTCCCGAGACCCTGTCACATGATTTTAACAAAATCGTAAAAAACTCGTGATTTCGGGCATTTCCGGCCGTTGTCGTGGGCTAAAGTACACAAGTTGGGGTTAGGGGTAGATTTAAACGGCCCAGGACCTCGTCACACGAGTTTCACGAAATCGTAAGAAACTCGTGATTTCGCGCATTTATAGTCGTTTTCGTGGGCTATAGCACACAATTTTGTGGTCCGGGGTGGATTTAAACATCCCGGGACCGCGTCACACATGTTTCACTAAATCATAAAAAAACTTGTAATTTCGGTCATTTCTGGCCGTTTTCGTGTGCTATAGCACACCGTTTTGGGGTCCAGGGTTGATTTAAACGGCCCGGCACCCTGTCACATGAGTTTCAGGAAATCGTAAAAACTCATTATTTTGGGCATTTCTGGCCTTTTTCGTCAGCTATATCACATTTTTTTGGGGTCCGAGGTGGATTTAAACAACCCGGGTACCCGTCACACAAGTTTCACGAAAACGTAAAAAAACTCGTGAATTCCGTATTGTTGGCCGTTTTTCGTGGGCTATAGCACACAATTTTGGGGTCCAGGGTGGATTTAAACGTCCCGGGACCCGTCACGAGAGTTTCACGAAATTGTAAAAACTCGTGATTTCAGTTATTTCTGGCCATTTTCGTGGGCTATAAAAGATAGTTTGGGGTCTAGGGTGGATTTGAACGGCCCGAGATCCTGTCACACGAGTTTCACAAAATCGTAAAAAACTAGTGATTTCGGGTATTTGTGCCCGTTGTCGTGGGCTATAGTTCAAGAGTTTGGGGTCCGGTGGATTTAAAACGGCACAGGACCCCGTAACACGAGTTTCACGAAATCGTGAAAAAACTCGTGATTTCGGTTATTTCTGGTCGTTTTCATGGGCTCTAGCACACATTTTGCGGTCTCGGGTGGATTGCAACAACCCGGGATGTCGTCACACGAGTTTCACGAAATCCTAAAAAACTCGTGATTTCAGACATTTCTGGCCGTTTTGTTTGGCTATAGCACACGATTTAGCCTCCAGGGTGGATTTAAACGGCACGGGACACCTTCACACGTGCTTCACGAAATCATAAAAAACTCGTGATTTCAGACATTTCTGGACTTTTTCATGGGCTATAGCACACAGTTTTGGGGTCCCGAGTGGATTGAAACGGTCCGGGACGCCGTCACACGAGTTTCACAAAATCATAAAAAACTCATGATTTCGGGCATTTCTGGTCGTTATCGTGGGCTATAGCACACAGTTTGGGGTCAGGGGTGGATTTAAACGCCCCGGGACCCCGTCACACGTGTTTCACGAAATCGTAAGAAACTCGTGATTTGGGCATTTGTAGTCGTTTTCGTGGGCTATAGTACACAGTTTATTGGTCCGGGGTAGATTTAAACATCCTGGGACCGGGTCACACGTGTTTCACTAAATCATAAAAAAACTCGTAATTTCGGTCATTTCTGGCCGTTTTGTGGGCTATAGCACACCGTTTTGGGGTCCAGGGTGGATTTAAACGGCCCGGGACCCTGTCACACGAGTTTTGCGAAATCTTAAAAAACTCGTGATTTCGGGCATTTCTGGCCTTTTTCGTCAGCTATATCACACAGTTTTGGGGTCCGGGGTGGATTTAAACAACCCGGGTACCCGTCACACAAGTTTCACGAAAACGTAAAAAACTCGTGATTTCGGTATTTTTGGCCGTTTTCGTGGGCTATAGCATACAGTTTTGGGGTCCGCGGTGGATTTAAACGTCCCGGGACCCCGTCGCACGAGTTTCACAAAATTGTAAAAAACTCGTGATTTCAGTTATTTCTGGCCGTTTTCGTGGGCTATAAAAGACAGTTTGGGGTCCAGGGTGGATTTAAACGTCCCGACACCCTGTCACACGAGTTTCACAAAATCGTAAAAAACTCGTGATTTTGGGCATTTCTGGCCGTTGTCTTGGGCTATAGTACACAAGTTTGGGGTCAGGGGTGGATTTAAACGGCCCAGGACCACGTCACACGAGTTTCACGAAATGGTAAGAAACTCGTGATTTCGGTTATTTGTAGTCGTTTTCGTGGGCTATAGCACACAGTTTTGTGGTCCGGGGTAGATTTAAACATCGCGGGAACGCGTCACACGTGTTTCACTAAATCATAAAATACTCGTAATTTCGGTCATTTCTGGCCGTTTTCGTGTGCTAGCACACCGTTTTGGGGTCCAGGGTGGATTTAAACGGCCCGGGACCCTGTCACACGAGTTTCACGAAATCGTAAAAAACTCGTGATTTCGGGCATTTCTCGCCTTTTTCGTCAGCTATATAACACAGTTTTGGGGTCCGGGGTGGATTTAAACAACCCGGGTACCCTTCACACAAGTTTCACGAAAACGTAAAAAAACTCGTGATTTCGGTATTTTTGGCCGTTTTTTCGTGGGCTATAGCACACAGTTTTGGGGTCCAGGGTGGATTTAAACGTCCCGGGACCCCGTCACGAGAGTTTCAAGAAATTGTAACGGCCCAGGACCCGTCACACGTGTTTCACGAAACCAAAAAAAAACTCGTGATTCCGGGCATTTCTGGCCGTTTTCGTGAGCTATAGCACACATTTTTGGGGTCCGTGGTGGATTTAAACATCCTGGGTCCCCGTCACACAAGTTTCACGAAACATAAAAAAACTCATGATTTCGGCATTTCTGGCCGTTTCCGTGGGCTATAGCACACAGTTTGGGGTCCGGGTGGATTTAAACGGCCTGGGACCTCGTCACACGTGTTTCACGAAATCCTAAAAAAATCGTGATTTCGGGCATTTCTGGCCGTTTTCATGGGTTATAGCACCCAGTTTTGGGGTCTGGGTGGATTTAATCGGTCCGGGACCCGTCACACGAGTTTCAAGAAATCGTAAAAAACTTGTGATTTCGGTTATTACTGGCCGTTTTCGTGGGCTATAACAGACATTTTTGTAGGTCCGGGTGGATTGAAACGGCCCGGGACCCCGTCACACGAGTTTCACGAAATCGTAAAAACCTCGTGATTTCGGTTATTTCTGGCCGTTTTCGTGGGCTAGGGCACACATTTTGCGGTCAGGGGTGGAGTGCAACGACCCGTGATGTCGTCCCACGAGTTTCACGAAATCGTAAAAAACTCGTGATTTCGGACATTTCTGGCCGTTTTCGTGGGCTATAGCACACATTTTTGGGGTCCGGGGTGGATTTAAACGTCCCGGGACCCCGTCACACGAGTTTCACGAAATCGTAAAAAACTCTTGATTTCAGTTTTATCTGGCCGTTTTCGTGGGCTATAAAAGACAGTTTGGGGTCCAGGGTGGATTTAAACGGCCCGAGACCCTAAAAAACTCATGATTTCGGTCATTTCTGGCCGTTTTCGTGGGCTATAGCACACAATTCGGGGTCAGGGGTGGATTTAAATGGCACGGGACCCCGTTACACGTGTTTCACAAAATCCTAAGAAACTCGTGATTTCGCGATTTGTAGTCGTTTTCGTTGGCTATAACCCACGAAAACGGCGAGAAATGCGTGAAATCACGAGTTTTTTATGATTTCGCAAAAATCGTGTGCCGGGTTTTAGGACCATTTAAATCCACGTCGGACCCCAAAACCGTGTGCTATAGCCCACGAAAACGGCCAGAAATGCCCGAAATCGCGAGTTTTTACGATGCCACTAGAGTCGTGTACCGGGGGTCACGGGGCTTTGAAATCTTCCCGGGACCCAAAAACCGTGGACTATAGCCCACGAAAACGGCTAGAAATGCCCGAAATCGCGAGTTTTTACGATGCCACTAGAGTCGTGTACCAGGGGTCACGGGGCATTGAAATCTTCCCGGGACCCAAAAACCACCACGAAAACTGCCAGAAATGCCCGAAATCGCGAGTTTTTACGATGCCACTAGAGTCGTGTACCGGGGGTCATGGGGCTTTGAAATCTTCCCGGGACCCAAAAACCGTGGACTATAGCCCACGAAAACGGCCAGAAATGCCCGAAATCTCGAGGTTTTACGATGCCACTAGAGTCATGTACCGGGGGTCACGGGGCTTTGAAATCTTCCGAGACCCAAAAACCGCCACGAAAACGGCCAGAAATGCCCGAAATCTCGAGGTTTTACGATGCCACTAGAGTCATGTACCGGGGGTCACGGGGCTTTGAAATCTTCCGAGACCCAAAAAACCGCCACGAAAACGGCCAGAAATGCCCGAAATCGCGAGTTTTTACGATGCCACTAGAGTCGTGTACCGGGGGTCACGGGGCTTTGAAATCTTACCGGGACCCAAAAACCGTGGACTATAGCCCACGAAAACGGCCAGAAATAGCCGAAATCGCGAGTTTTTACGATGCTACTAGAGTCGTGTACCGGGGGGCCCGGGGCTTTGAAATCTTCCCGGGATCAAACCGTGGACTATAGCCCACGAAAACGGCCAGAAATGCGTGAAATCACGAGTTTTTAGGATGCCACTAGAGTCATGTACCGGGGGTCCCGGGGCTTTGAAATCTTTCCGGGACCTAAAAACCGTGGACTATAGCCCACGAAAACGGCCAGAAATGCGTGAAATCACGAGTTTTTTATGATTTCGCAAAAAAACGTGTGATGGGGTCCAGGACCATTTAAATCCACATCGGACCCCAAAACCGTGTGCTATAGCCCACGAAAACGGCCAGAAATGCCCGAAATCGCGAGTTTTTATGATGCCACTAGAGTCGTGTACCGGGGGTCACGGGGCATTGAAATCTTCCCGGGACCCAAAAACCGTGGACTATAGCCCACGAAAACGGCCAGAAATGCCCGAAATCGCGAGTTTTTACGATGCCACTAGAGTCGTGTACCGGGGGTCCCGGGGATTTGAAATCTTCCCGGGACCTTAAAACCGTGGACTATAGCCCACGAAAACGGCCAGAAATGCGTGAAATCACGAGATTTTTATGATTCTGAAAAAATCGTGTGACGGGGTCCAGGACCGTTTAAATCCACGTCGGACCCCAAAACCGTGTGCTATAGTCCACGAAAACGTCCAGAAATGGCTGAAATCGTTAGTTTTTACGATGCCACTAGAGTCGTGTACCGGGGGTCACGGGGCTTTGAAATCTTCCCGGGACCCTAAAACCGTGGACTATAGCCCACGAAAACGGCCAGAAATGCCCGAAATCACGAGTTTTTACGATGCCACTTGAGTCGTGTACCGGGGGTCACGGGGCTTTGAAATCTTCCCGGGACCCAAAAACCGTGGACTATAGCCCACGAAAACGGCCAGAAATGCCCGAAATCTCGAGTTTTTACGATGCCACTAGAGTCGTGTACCGGGGGTCACGGGGCTTTGAAATCTGCCCGTGACCCAAAAACCGCCACGAAAACGGCTAGAAATGCCCGAAATCACCAGTTTTTACGATGCCACTAGAGTCGTGTACCGGGGGTCACGGGGCTTTGAAATCTTCCCGGTACCCAAAAACCGTGGACTATAGCCCATGAAAACGGCTAGAAATGCCCGAAATCACGAGTTTTTAGGATGCCACTAGAGTCGTGTACCGGGGGTCCCGGGGCTTTGAAATCTTCCCGGGACCTAAAAACCGTGGACTATAGCCCACGAAAACGGCCAGAAATGCGTGAAATCACAAGTTTTTTTTTATGATTACACAAAAATCGTGTGACGGGGTCCAGGACCATTTAAATCCACGTCGGACCCCAAAACCGTGTGCTATAGCCCACGAAAACGGCCAGAAATGCCCGAAATCGTGAGTTTTTACGATGCCACTAGAGTCGTGTACCGGGGGTCCGGGGGCTTTGAAATCTTCCCAGGACCTAAAAACCGTGGACTATAGCCCACCTAAACGGCCAGAAATGCGTGAAATCACGAGTTTTTTATGATTTCCCAAAAATCGTGTGACGGGCTCCAGGACCATTTAAATCCACGTCGGACCCCAAAACCGTGAACTATAGCCCACGAAAACACAAATGCCTGAAATCACAAGTTTTTTGATTTCGCAAAAATCGTATGACGGGGTCCCGGATCATTTATATCACAAGTTTTTACGATGCCACTAGAGTCGTGTACTGGGGGTCACGGGGCCTTGAAATCTTCCCGGGACCCAAAAACCGCCACGAAAACGGCCAGAAATGCCCGAAATCACGAGTTTTTAGGATGCCACTAGAGTCGTGTACCGGGAGTCCCTGGGCTTTGAAATCTTCCCGGGACCTAAAAATCGTGGACTATAGCCCACGAAAACAGCCAGAAATGCGTGAAATCACGAGTTTTTTATGATTTCGCAAAAATCGTGTACGGGGTCCAGGACCATTTAAATCCACGTCGGACCCCAAAACCGTGTGCTATAGCACACGAAAACGGCCAGAAATGCCCGAAATTGCGAGTTTTTACGATGCCACTAGAGTCGTGTACCGGGGGTCATGGGGCTTTGAAATCTTCTCGGGACCCAAAAATAGTGGATTATAGCCCACGAAAAAGGCCAGAAATGCCCGAAATCGCGAGTTTCTACGATGCCACTAGAGTCGTGTACCGGGGTCCCGGGGCTTTGAAATCTTCCCGGGACCATTAAACCGTGGACTATAGCCCACGAAAACGGCCAGAAATGCGTGAAATCACGGGTTTTTTATGATTTCGAAAAAATGGTGTGACTGGGTTCAGGACCGTTTAAATCCACGTCGGACCCCATAACCGTGTCCTATAGCCCACGAAAACGGCCAGAAATGCCCGAAATCGTTAGTTTTTACGATGCCACTAGAGTCGTGTACCGGGGGTCACGGGGCTTTGAAATCTTCCCGGGACCCTAAAACCGTGGACCATAGCCCACGGAAATGGCCAGAAATGCCCGAAATCGTGAGTTTTTACGATGCCACTTGAGTCGTGTACCGGGGGTCACGGGGCTTTGAAATCTTCCCGGGACCCAAAAACCGTGGACTATAGCCACGAAAACGGCCAGAAATGCCCGAAATCTCGAGGTTTTACGATGCCACTAGAGTCATGTACCGGGGGTCACGGGGCTTTGAAATCTTCCGAGACCCAAAAACCGCCACGAAAACGGCCAGAAATGCCCGAAATCGCGAGTTTTTACGATGCCACTAGAGTCGTGTACCGGGGGTCACGGGGCTTTGAAATCTTCCCGGTACCCAAAAACCATGGACTATAGCCCATGAAAACGGCCAGAAATGCCCGAAATCACGAGTTTTTAGGATGCCACTAGAATCGTGTACCGGGGGTCCCGGGGTTTTGAAATCTTCCCGGGACCTAAAAACTGTGGACTATAGCCCACGAAAACGGCCAGAAATGCGTGAAATCAAGAGTTTTTTATGATTTCGCAAAAATCGTGTGACGGGGTCCATGACCATTTAAATCCACGTCGGACGCCAAAACCGTGTGCTATAGCCCACGAAAACGACCAGCAATGCCCGAAATCGCGAGTTTTTACGATGTCATTAGAGTCGTGTACCGGGGGTCACGGGGCTTTGAAATCTTCCCGGGACCCAAAAACCGTGGACTATAGCCCACGAAAACGGCTAGAAATGCCTGAAATCGCGAGTTTTTACGATGCAACTAGAGTCGTGTACCGGGGGTCACGGGGCTTTGAAATCATCCCGGGACCCAAAAACCGTGGACTATAGCCCACGAAAATGGCCAGAAATGCCCGAAATCTCGAGTTTTTACGATGCCACTAGAGTCATGTACCGGGGGTCACGGGGCTTTGAAATCTTCTCGGGACCCAAAAACCGCCACGAAAACGGCTAGAAATGCCCGAAATCGCGAGTTTTTACGATGCCACTAGAGTCGTGTACCGGGAGTCACGGGGCTTTGAAATCTTCCCGAGCCCAAAAAACCGTGGACTATAGCCCATGAAAACGGCCTGAAATGCCCGAAATCACGAGTTTTTAGGATGGCACTAGAGTCGTGTACCGGGGGTCCCGGGGCTTTGAAATCTTCCCGGGACCTAAAAACCGTGGACTATAGCCAACGAAAACGGCCAGAAATGCGTGAAATGACGAGTTTTTTATGATTTCGCAAAAATCGTGTGACGGGGTCCAGGACCATTTAAATCCACGTCGGACCCCAAAACCGTGTGCTATAGCCCACGAAAACAGCCAGAAATGCCCGAAATCGCGAGTTTTTACGATGCCACTAGAGTCGTGTACCGGGGGTCACGGGGCTTTGAAATATTCCCGGGACCCAAAAACCGTGGACTATAGCCCACGAAAACGGCCAGAAATGCCCGAAATCCTGAGTATTTACGATGCTACTAGAGTCATGTACCGGGGGGCCCGGGGCTTTGAGGTCTTCCCGGGACCTTAAAACCGTAGACTATAGCCCACAAAAATGGCCAGAAATGCGTGAAATCACGAGTTTTTTATGATTTCGAAAAAATCGTGTGACGGGGTCCAGGACCGTTTAAATCCATGTCGGACCCCAAAATCGTGTGCTATAGCCCTCGAAAACGGCCAGAAATGCCCGAAATCGTTAGTTTTTACGATGCCACTAGAGTCGTGTACCGGGGGTCACGGGGCTTTGAAATCTTCCCGGCACCCTAAAACCGTGGACTATAGCCCACGAAAACGGCCAGACATGCCCGAAATCGCGAGTTTTTACGATGCCACTTGAGTCGTGTACTGGGAGTCACGGGGCTTTGAAATCTTCCCGGGACACAAAAACTGTGGACTATAGCCCACGAAAACGGCCAGAAATGCCCGAAATCTCGAGTTTTTACGATGCCACTAGAGTCATGTACCGGGGGTCACGGGGCTTTGAAATCTTCCCGGGACCCAAAAACCGCAACGAAAACGGCCAGAAATGCCCGAAATCGCGAGTTTTTACGATGCCACTAGAGTCGTGTACCGGGGGTCACGGGGCTTTGAAATCTTCCCGGTACCCAAAAACCATGGACTATAGCCCATGAAAATGGCCAGAAATGCCCGAAATCACGAGTTTTTAGGATGCCACTAGAATCGTGTACCGGGGGTCCCGGGGTTTTGAAATCTTCCCGGGACCTAAAAACTGTGGACTATAGCCCACGAAAACGGCCAGAAATGCGTGAAATCAAGAGTTTTTTATGATTTCGCAAAAATCGTGTGACGGGGTCCATGACCATTTAAATCCACGTCGGACGCCAAAACCGTGTGCTATAGCCCACGAAAACGACCAGAAATGCCCGAAATCGCGAGTTTTTACGATGCCATTAGAGTCGTGTACCGGGGGTCACGGGGCTTTGAAATCTTCCCGGGACCCAAAAACCGTGGACTATAGCCCACGAAAACGGCTAGAAATGCCTGAAATCGCGAGTTTTTACGATGCAACTAGAGTCGTGTACCGGGGGTCACGGGGCTTTGAAATCATCCCGGGACCCAAAAACCGTGGACTATAGCCCACGAAAATGGCCAGAAATGCCCGAAATCTCGAGTTTTTACGATGCCACTAGAGTCATGTACCGGGGGTCACGGGGCTTTGAAATCTTCTCGGGACCCAAAAACCGCCACGAAAACGGCTAGAAATGCCCGAAATCGCGAGTTTTTACGATGCCACTAGAGTCGTGTACCGGGGGTCACGGGGCTTTGAAATCTTCCCGAGCCCAAAAAACCATGGACTATAGCCCATGAAAACGGCCTGAAATGCCCGAAATCACGAGTTTTTAGGATGGCACTAGAGTCGTGTACCGGGGGTCCCGGGGCTTTGAAATCTTCCCGGGACCTAAAAACCGTGAACTATAGCCCACGAAAACGGCCAGAAATGCGTGAAATGACGAGTTTTTTATGATTTCGCAAAAATCGTGTGACGGGGTCCAGGACCATTTAAATCCACGTCGGACCCCAAAACCGTGTGCTATAGCCCACGAAAACAGCCAGAAATGCCCGAAATCGCGAGTTTTTACGATGCCACTAGAGTCGTGTACCGGGGGTCACGGGGCTTTGAAATATTCCCGGGACCCAAAAACCGTGGACTATAGCCCACGAAAACGGCCAGAAATGACCGAAATCGTGAGTTTTTACGATGCTACTAGAGTCGTGTACCGGGGGGCCCGGGGCTTTGAGGTCTTCCCGGGACCTTAAAACCGTGGACTATAGCCCACAAAAATGGCCAGAAATGCGTGAAATCACGAGTTTTTTATGATTTCGAAAAAATCGTGTGACGGGGTCCAGGACCGTTTAAATCCATGTCGGACCCCAAAATCGTGTGCTATAGCCCTCGAAAACGGCCAGAAATGCCCGAAATCGTTAGTTTTTACGATGCCACTAGAGTCGTGTACCGGGGGTCACGGGGCTTTGAAATCTTCCCGGCACCCTAAAACCGTGGACTATAGCCCACGAAAACGGCCAGACATGCCCGAAATCGCGAGTTTTTATGATGCCACTTGAGTCGTGTACTGGGAGTCACGGGGCTTTTAAATCTTCCCGGGACACAAAAACTGTGGACTATAGCCCACGAAAACGGCCAGAAATGCCCGAAATCTCGAGTTTTTACGATGCCACTAGAGTCATGTACCGGGGGTCACGGGGCTTTGAAATCTTCCCGGGACCCAAAAACCGCCACGAAAACGGCCAGAAATGCCCGAAATCGCGAGTTTTTTCGATGCCACTAGAGTCGTGTACCGGGGGTCACGGGGCTTTGAAATCTTCCCGGTACCCAAAAACCATGGACTATAGCCCATGAAAACGGCCAGAAATGCCCGAAATCATGAGTTTTTAGGATGCCACTAGATTCGTGTACCGGGGGTCCCGGGGTTTTGAAATCTTCCCGGGACCTAAAAACTGTGGACTATAGCCCACGAAAACGGCCAGAAATGCGTGAAATGACGAGTTTTTTATGATTTCGCAAAAATCGTGTGACGGGGTCCAGGACCATTTAAATCCACGTCGGACCCCAAAACCGTGTGCTATAGCCCACGAAAACAGCCAGAAATGCCCAAAATCAAGAGTTTTTACGATTCCACTAGAGTCGTGTACCGGGGGTCACGGGGCTTTGAAATCTTCCCGGGACCCAAAAACCGTGGACTATAGCCCACGAAAACGGCCAGAAATGCCCGAAATCGCGAGTTTTTACGATGCTACTAGAGTCGTGTACCGGGGGGCCCGGGGCTTTGAAATCTTCCCGGGACCCAAAAACCGTGGACTATAGCCCACGAAAACGGCCAGAAATGCCCGAAATCGCGAGTTTTTACGATGCTACTAGAGTCGTGTACCGGGGGGCCCGGGGCTTTGAAATCTTCCCGGGATCTTAAAACCGTGGACTATAGCCCACGAAAACGGCCAGAAATGCGTGAAATCACGAGTTTTTTAAGATTTCAAAAAAATCGTGTGACGGGGTCCAGGACCGTTTAAATCCACGTCGGACCCCAAAATCGTGTGCTATAGCCCACGAAAACGGCCAGAAATGCCCGAAATCGTTAGTTTTTACGATGCCACTAGAGTCGTGTACCGGGGGTCACGGGGCTTTGAAATCTTCCCGGCACCCTAAAACCGTGGACTATAGCCCACGAAAACGGCCAGACATGCCCGAAATCGCGAGTTTTTACGATGCCACTTGAGTCGTGTACTGGGAGTCACGGGGCTTTGAAATCTTCCCGTGACCCAAAAACCGTGGACTATAGCCCACGAAAACGGCCAGAAATGCCCGAAATCTCGAGGTTTTACGATGCCACTAGAGTCATGTACCGGGGGTCACGGAGCTTTGAAATCTTCCGAGACCCAAAAACCGCCACGAAAACGGCCAGAAATGCCCGAAATCGCGAGTTTTTACGATGCCACTAGAGTCGTGTACCGGGGGTCACGGGGCTTTGAAATCTTCCCGGGACCCAAAAACCGTGGACTATAGCCCACGAAAACGGCCAGAAATGCCCGAAATCGCGAGTTTTTACGATGCTACTAGAGTCGTGTACCGGGGGGCCCGGGGCTTTGAAATCTTCCCGGGATCTTAAAACCGTGGACTATAGCCCACAAAAACGGCCAGAAATGCGTGAAATCACGAGTTTTTTAAGATTTCGAAAAAATCGCGTGACGGGGTCCAGGACCGTTTAAATCCACGTCGGACCCCAAAATCGTGTGCTATAGCCCACGAAAACGGCCAGAAATGCCCGAAATCGTTAGTTTTTACGATGCCACTAGAGTCGTGTACCGGGGGTCACGGGGCTTTGAAATCTTCCCGGCACCCTAAAACCATGGACTATAGCCCACGAAAACGGCCAGACATGCCCGAAATCGCGAGTTTTTACGATGCCACTTGAGTCGTGTACTGGGAGTCACGGGGCTTTGAAATCTTCCCGTGACCCAAAAACCGTGGACTATAGCCCACGAAAACGGCCAGAAATGCCCGAAATCTCGAGGTTTTACGATGCCACTAGAGTCATGTACCGGGGGTCACGGAGCTTTGAAATCTTCCGAGACCAAAAACCGCCACGAAAACGGCCAGAAATGCCCGAAATCGCGAGTTTTTACGATGCCACTAGAGTCGTGTACCGGGGGTCACGGGGCTTTGAAATCTTCCGGGACCCAAAAACCGTGGACTATAGCCCACGAAAACGGCCAGAAATGCCCGAAATCGCGAGTTTTTACGATGCTACTAGAGTCGTGTACCGGGGGGCCCGGGGCTTTGAAATCTTCCCGGGATCTTAAAACCGTGGACTATAGCCCACAAAAACGGCCAGAAATGCGTGAAATCACGAGTTTTTTAAGATTTCGAAAAAATCGCGTGACGGGGTCCAGGACCGTTTAAATCCACGTCGGACCCCAAAATCGTGTGCTATAGCCCACGAAAACGGCCAGAAATGCCCGAAATCGTTAGTTTTTACGATGCCACTAGAGTCGTGTACCGGGGGTCACGGGGCTTTGAAATCTTCCCGGCACCCTAAAACCGTGGACTATAGCCCACGAAAACGGCCAGACATGCCCGAAATCGCGAGTTTTTACGATGCCACTTGAGTCGTGTACTGGGAGTCACGGGGCTTTGAAATATTCCCGGGACCCAAAAACCGTGGACTATAGCCCACGAAAACGGCCAGAAATGCCCGAAATCTCGAGTTTTTACGATGCCACTAGAGTCATGTACCGGGGGTCACGGGGCTTTGAAATCTTCCCGGGACCCAAAAACCGCCACGAAAACGGCCAGAAATGCCCGAAATCGCGAGTTTTTACGATGCCACTAGAGTCGTGTACCGGGGGTCACGGGGCTTTGAAATCTTCCCGGTACCCAAAAACCATGGACTATAGCCCATGAAAACGGCCAGAAATGCCCGAAATCACGAGTTTTTAGGATGCCACTAGATTCGTGTACCGGGGGTCCCGGGGTTTTGAAATCTTCCCGGGACCTAAAAACTGTGGACTATAGCCCACGAAAACGGCCAGAAATGCGTGAAATCAAGAGTTTTTATGATTTCGCAAAAATCGTGTGACGGGGTCCATGACCATTTAAATCCACGTCGGACGCCAAAACCGTGTGCTACAGCCCACGAAAACGGCCAGAAATGCCCGAAATCGCGAGTTTTTACGATGCCATTAGAGTCGTGTACCGGGGGTCACGGGGCTTTGAAATCTTCCCGGGACCCAAAAACCGTGGACTATAGCCCACGAAAACGGCTAGAAATGCCTGAAATCGCGAGTTTTTACGATGCAACTAGAGTCGTGTACCGGGGGTCACGGGGCTTTGAAATCATCCGGGGACCCAAAAACCGTGGACTATAGCCCACGAAAATGGCCAGAAATGCCCGAAATCTCGAGTTTTTACGATGCCACTAGAGTCATGTACCGGGGGTCACGGGGCTTTGAAATCTTCTCGGGACCCAAAAACCGCCACGAAAACGGCTAGAAATGCCCGAAATCGCGAGTTTTTACGATGCCACTAGAGTCGTGTACCGGGGGTCACGGGGCTTTGAAATCTTCCCGGGACCAAAAAACCGTGGACTATAGCCCATGAAAACGGCCTGAAATGCCCGAAATCACGAGTTTTTAGGATGGCACTAGAGTCGTGTACCGGGGGTCCCGGGGCTTTGAAATCTTCCCGGGACCTAAAAACCGTGGACTATAGCCCACGAAAACGGCCAGAAATGCGTGAAATGACGATTTTTTTATGATTTCGCAAAAATCGTGTGTGACGGGGTCCAGGACCATTTAAATCCACGTCGGACCCCAAAACCGTGTGCTATAGCCCACGAAAACAGCCAGAAATGCCCGAAATCGCGAGTTTTTACGATGCCACTAGAGTCGTGTACCGGGGGTCACGGGGCTTTGAAATATTCCCGGGACCCAAAAACCGTGGACTATAGCCCACGAAAACGGCCAGAAATGTCCGAAATCGCGAGTTTTTACGATGCTACTAGAGTCGTGTACCGGGGGGCCCGGGGCTTTGAGGTCTTCCCGGGACCTTAAAACCGTGGACTATAGCCCACAAAAACGGCCAGAAATGCGTGAAATCACGAGTTTTTTATGATTTCGAAAAAATCGTGTGACGGGGTCCAGGACCGTTTAAATCCACGTCGGACCCCAAAATCGTGTGCTATAGCCCTCGAAAACGGCCAGAAATGCCCGAAATCGTTAGTTTTTACGATGCCACTAGAGTCGTGTACCGGGGGTCACGGGGCTTTGAAATCTTCCCCGGCACCCTAAAACCGTGGACTATAGCCCACGAAAACGGCCAGACATGCCCGAAATCGCGAGTTTTTACGATGCCACTTGAGTCGTGTACTGGGAGTCACGGGGCTTTGAAATATTCCCGGGACCCAAAAACCGTGGACTATAGCCCACGAAAACGGCCAGAAATGTTCGAAATCTCGAGTTTTTACGATGCCACTAGAGTCATGTACCGGGGGTCACGGGGCTTTGAAATCTTCCCGGGACCCAAAAACCGCCACGAAAACGGCCAGAAATGCCCGAAATCGCGAGTTTTTTCGATGCCACTAGAGTCGTGTACCGGGGGTCACGGGGCTTTGAAATCTTCCCGGTACCCAAAAACCATGGACTATAGCCCATGAAAACGGCCAGAAATGCCCGAAATCATGAGTTTTTAGGATGCCACTAGATTCGTGTACCGGGGGTCCCGGGGTTTTGAAATCTTCCCGGGATCTAAAAACTGTGGACTATAGCCCACGAAAACGGCCAGAAATGCGTGAAATGACGAGTTTTTTATGATTTCGCAAAAATCGTGTGACGGGGTCCAGGACCATTTAAATCCACGTCGGACCCCAAAACCGTGTGCTATAGCCCACGAAAACAGCCAGAAATGCCCAAAATCAAGAGTTTTTACGATTCCACTAGAGTCGTGTACCGGGGGTCACGGGGCTTTGAAATCTTCCCGGGACCCAAAAACCGTGGACTATAGCCCACGAAAACGGCCAGAAATGCCCGAAATCGCGAGTTTTTACGATGCTACTAGAGTCGTGTACCGGGGGGCCCGGGGCTTTGAAATCTTCCCGGGATCTTAAAAACCGTGGACTATAGCCCACGAAAACGGCCAGAAATGCGTGAAATCACGAGTTTTTTAAGATTTCAAAAAATTCGTGTGACGGGGTCCAGGACCGTTTAAATCCACGTCGGACCCCAAAATCGTGTGCTATAGCCCACGAAAACGGCCAGAAATGCCCGAAATCGTTAGTTTTTACGATGCCACTAGAGTCGTGTACCGGGGGTCACGGGGCTTTGAAATCTTCCCGGCACCCTAAAACCGTGGACTATAGCCCACGAAAACGGCCAGACATGCCCGAAATCGCGAGTTTTTACGATGCCACTTGAGTCGTGTACTGGGAGTCACGGGGCTTTGAAATCTTCCCGTGACCCAAAAACCGTGGACTATAGCCCACGAAAACGGCCAGAAATGCCCGAAATCTCGAGGTTTTACGATGCCACTAGAGTCATGTACCGGGGGTCACGGAGCTTTGAAATCTTCCGAGACCCAAAAACCGCCACGAAAACGACCAGAAATGCCCGAAATCGCGAGTTTTTACGATGCCACTAGAGTCGTGTACCGGGGGTCACGGGGCTTTGAAATCTTCCCGGGACCCAAAAAACCGTGGACTATAGCCCACGAAAACGGCCAGAAATGCCCGAAATCGCGAGTTTTTACGATGCTACTAGAGTCGTGTACCGGGGGGCCCGGGGCTTTGAAATCTTCCCGGGATCTTAAAACCGTGGACTATAGCCCACAAAAACGGCCAGAAATGCGTGAAATCACGAGTTTTTTAAGATTTCGAAAAAATCGCGTGACGGGGTCCAGGACCGTTTAAATCCACGTCGGACCCCAAAATCGTGTGCTATAGCCCACGAAAACGGCCAGAAATGCCCGAAATCGTTAGTTTTTACGATGCCACTAGAGTCGTGTACCGGGGGTCACGGGGCTTTGAAATCTTCCCGGCACCCTAAAAACCATGGACTATAGCCCACGAAAACGGCCAGACATGCCCGAAATCGCGAGTTTTTACGATGCCACTTGAGTCGTGTACTGGGAGTCACGGGGCTTTGAAATCTTCCCGTGACCCAAAAACCGTGGACTATAGCCCACGAAAACGGCCAGAAATGCCCGAAATCTCGAGTTTTTACGATGCCACTAGAGTCATGTACCGGGGGTCACGGAGCTTTGAAATCTTCCGAGACCCAAATACCGCCACGAAAACGGCCAGAAATGCCCGAAATCGCGAGTTTTTACGATGCCACTAGAGTCGTGTACCGGGGGTCACGGGGCTTTGAAATCTTCCCGGGACCCAAAAACCGTGGACTATAGCCCACGAAAACGGCCAGAAATGCCCGAAATCGCGAGTTTTTACGATGCTACTAGAGTCGTGTACCGGGGGGCCCGGGGCTTTGAAATCTTCCCGGGATCTTAAAACCGTGGACTATAGCCCACAAAAACGGCCAGAAATGCGTGAAATCACGAGTTTTTTAAGATTTCGAAAAAATCGCGTGACGGGGTCCAGGACCGTTTAAATCCACGTCGGACCCCAAAATCGTGTGCTATAGCCCACGAAAACGGCCAGAAATGCCCGAAATCGTTAGTTTTTACGATGCCACTAGAGTCGTGTACCGGGGGTCACGGGGCTTTGAAATCTTCCCGGCACCCTAAAACCATGGACTATAGCCCACGAAAACGGCCAGACATGCCCGAAATCGCGAGTTTTTACGATGCCACTTGAGTCGTGTACTGGGAGTCACGGGGCTTTGAAATCTTCCCGTGACCCAAAAACCGTGGACTATAGCCCACGAAAACTGCCAGAAATGCCCGAAATCTCGAGGTTTTACGATGCCACTAGAGTCATGTACCGGGGGTCACGGGGCTTTGAAATCTTCCGAGACCCAAAAACCGCCACGAAAACGGCCAGAAATGCCCGAAATCTCGAGGTTTACGATGCCACTAGAGTCATGTACCGGGGGTCACGGGGCTTTGAAATCTTCCGAGACCCAAAAACCGCCACGAAAACGGCCAGAAATGCCGAAATCGCGAGTTTTTACGATGCCACTAGAGTCGTGTACCGGGGGTCACGGGGCTTTGAAATCTTACCGGGACCCAAAAACCGTGGACTATAGCGCACGAAAACGGCCAGAAATAGCCGAAATCGCGAGTTTTTACGATGCTACTAGAGTCGTGTACCGGGGGGCCCGGGGCTTTGAAATCTTCCCGGGATCAAACCGTGGACTATAGCCCACGAAAACGGCCAGAAATGCGTGAAATCACGAGTTTTTTAAGATTTCGAAAAAATCGCGTGACGGGGTCCAGGACCGTTTAAATCCACGTCGGACCCCAAAATCGTGTGCTATAGCCCACGAAAACGGCCAGAAATGCCCGAAATCGTTAGTTTTTACGATGCCACTAGAGTCGTGTACCGGGGGTCACGGGGCTTTGAAATCTTCCCGGCACCCTAAAACCGTGGACTATAGCCCACGAAAACGGCCAGACATGCCCGAAATCGCGAGTTTTTACGATGCCACTTGAGTCGTCTACTGGGAGTCACGGGGCTTTGAAATCTTCCCGTGACCCAAAAACCGTTGACTATAGCCCACGAAAACGGCCTGAAATGCCCGAAATCTCGAGGTTTTACGATGCCACTAGAGTCATGTACCGGGGGTAACGGGGCTTTGAAATCTTCGGAGACCCAAAAACCGCCACGAAAACGGCCAGAAATGCCCGAAATCGCGAGTTTTTACGATGCCACTAGAGTCGTGTACCGGGGGTCACGGGGCTTTGAAATCTTCCCGGTACCCAAAAACCATGGACTATAGCCCATGAAAACGGCCAGAAATGCCCGAAATCACGAGTTTTTAGGATGCCACTAGAATCGTGTACCGGGGGTCCCGGGGTTTTGAAATCTTCCCGGGACCTAAAAACTGTGGACTATAGCCCACGAAAACGGCCAGAAATGCGTGAAATCAAGAGTTTTTTATGATTTCGCAAAAATCGTGTGACGGGGTCCATGACCATTTAAATCCACGTCGGACGCCAAAACCGTGTGCTACAGCCCACGAAAACGGCCAGAAATGCCCGAAATCGCGAGTTTTTACGATGCCACTAGAGTCGTGTACCGGGGGTCACGGGGCTTTGAAATATTCCCGGGACCCAAAAACCGTGGACTATAGCCCACGAAAACGGCCAGAAATGTCCGAAATCGCGAGTTTTTACGATGCTACTAGAGTCGTGTACCGGGGGGCCCGGGGCTTTGAAATCTTCCCGGGATCTTAAAACCGTGGACTATAGCCCACAAAAACGGCCAGAAATGCGTGAAATCACGAGTTTTTTAAGATTTCGAAAAAATCGCGTGACGGGGTCCAGGACCGTTTAAATCCACGTCGGACCCCAAAATCGTGTGCTATAGCCCACGAAAACGGCCAGAAATGCCCGAAATCGTTAGTTTTTACGATGCCACTAGAGTCGTGTACCGGGGGTCACGGGGCTTTGAAATCTTCCCGGCACCCTAAAACCATGGACTATAGCCCACGAAAACGGCCAGACATGCCCGAAATCGCGAGTTTTTACGATGCCACTTGAGTCGTGTACTGGGAGTCACGGGGCTTTGAAATCTTCCCGTGACCCAAAAACCGTGGACTATAGCCCACGAAAACTGCCAGAAATGCCCGAAATCTCGAGGTTTTACGATGCCACTAGAGTCATGTACCGGGGGTCACGGGGCTTTGAAATCTTCCGAGACCCAAAAACCGCCACGAAAACGGCCAGAAATGCCCGAAATCTCGAGGTTTTACGATGCCACTAGAGTCATGTACCGGGGGTCACGGGGCTTTGAAATCTTCCGAGACCCAAAAACCGCCACGAAAACGGCCAGACATGCCCGAAATCGCGAGTTTTTACGATGCCGCTAGAGTCGTGTACCGGGGGTCACGGGGCTTTGAAATCTTACCGGGACCCAAAAACCGTGGACTATAGCGCACGAAAACGGCCAGAAATAGCCGAAATCGCGAGTTTTTACGATGCTACTAGAGTCGTGTACCGGGGGGCCCGGGGCTTTGAAATCTTCCCGGGATCAAACCGTGGACTATAGCCCACGAAAACGGCCAGAAATGCGTGAAATCACGAGTTTTTTAAGATTTCGAAAAAATCGCGTGACGGGGTCCAGGACCGTTTAAATCCACGTCGGACCCCAAAATCGTGTGCTATAGCCCACGAAAACGGCCAGAAATGCCCGAAATCGTTAGTTTTTACGATGCCACTAGAGTCGTGTACCGGGGGTCACGGGGCTTTGAAATCTTCCCGGCACCCTAAAACCGTGGACTATAGCCCACGAAAACGGCCAGACATGCCCGAAATCGCGAGTTTTTACGATGCCACTTGAGTCGTCTACTGGGAGTCACGGGGCTTTGAAATCTTCCCGTGAACCAAAAACCGTTGACTATAGCCCACGAAAACGGCCTGAAATGCCCGAAATCTCGAGGTTTTACGATGCCACTAGAGTCATGTACCGGGGGTAACGGGGCTTTGAAATCTTCGGAGACCCAAAAACCGCCACGAAAACGGCCAGAAATGCCCGAAATCGCGAGTTTTTACGATGCCACTAGAGTCGTGTACCGGGGGTCACGGGGCTTTGAAATCTTCCCGGTACCCAAAAACCATGGACTATAGCCCATGAAAACGGCCAGAAATGCCCGAAATCACGAGTTTTTAGGATGCCACTAGAATCGTGTACCGGGGGTCCCGGGGTTTTGAAATCTTCCCGGGACCTAAAAACTGTGGACTATAGCCCACGAAAACGGCCAGAAATGCGTGAAATCAAGAGTTTTTTATGATTTCGCAAAAATCGTGTGACGGGGTCCATGACCATTTAAATCCACGTCGGACGCCAAAACCGTGTGCTACAGCCCACGAAAACGGCCAGAAATGCCCGAAATCGCGAGTTTTTACGATGCCATTGGAGTCGTGTACCGGGGGTCACGGGGCTTTGAAATCTTCCCGGGACCCAAAAACCGTGGACTATAGCCCACGAAAACGGCTAGAAATGCCTGAAATCGCGAGTTTTTGCGATGCAACTAGAGTCGTGTACCGGGGGTCACGGGGCTTTGAAATCATCCGGGGACCCAAAAACCGTGGACTATAGCCCACGAAAATGGCCAGAAATGCCCGAAATCTCGAGTTTTTACGATGCCACTAGAGTCATGTACCGGGGGTCACGGGGCTTTGAAATCTTCTCGGGACCCAAAAACCGCCACGAAAACGGCTAGAAATGCCCGAAATCGCGAGTTTTTACGATGCCACTAGAGTCGTGTACCGGGGGTCACGGGGCTTTGAAATCTTCCCGGGACCAAAAAACCGTGGACTATAGCCCATGAAAACGGCCTGAAATGCCCGAAATCACGAGTTTTTAGGATGGCACTAGAGTCGTGTACCGGGGGTCCCGGGGCTTTGAAATCTTCCCGGGACCTAAAAACCGTGGACTATAGCCCACGAAAACGGCCAGAAATGCGTGAAATGACGATTTTTTTATGATTTCGCAAAAATCGTGTGACGGGGTCCAGGACCATTTAAATCCACGTCGGACCCCAAAACCGTGTGCTATAGCCCACGAAAACAGCCAGAAATGCCCGAAATCGCGAGTTTTTACGATGCCACTAGAGTCGTGTACCGGGGGTCACGGGGCTTTGAAATATTCCCGGGACCCAAAAACCGTGGACTATAGCCCACGAAAACGGCCAGAAATGTCCGAAATCGCGAGTTTTTACGATGCTACTAGAGTCGTGTACCGGGGGGCCCGGGGCTTTGAGGTCTTCCCGGGACCTTAAAACCGTGGACTATAGCCCACAAAAACGGCCAGAAATGCGTGAAATCACGAGTTTTTTATGATTTCGAAAAAATCGTGTGACGGGGTCCAGGACCGTTTAAATCCACGTCGGACCCCAAAACCGTGTGCTATAGCCCACGAAAACAGCCAGAAATGCCCAAAATCGCGAGTTTTTACGATTCCACTGGAGTCGTGTACCGGGGGTCACGGGGCTTTGAAATCTTCCCGGGACCCAAAAACCGTGGACTATAGCCCACGAAAACGGCCAGAAATGCCCGAAATCGCGAGTCTTTACGATGCTACTAGAGTCGTGTACCGGGGGGCCCGGGGCTTCGAAATCTTCCCGGGATCTTAAAACCGTGGACTATAGCCCACGAAAACGGCCAGAAATGCGTGAAATCACGAGTTTTTTAAGATTTCGAAAAAATCGTGTGACGGGGTCCAGGACCGTTTAAATCCACGTCGGACCCCAAAATCGTGTGCTATAGCCCACGAAAACGGCCAGAAATGCCCGAAATCGTTAGTTTTTACGATGCCACTAGAGTCGTGTACCGGGGGTCACGGGGCTTTGAAATCTTCCCGGCACCCTAAAACCGTGGACTATAGCCCACGAAAACGGCCATACATGCCCGAAATCGCGAGTTTTTACGATGCCACTAGAGTCGTGTACCGGGGGTCACGGGGCTTTGAAATCTTCCCGGGACCCAAAAACCGTGGACTATAGCCCACGAAAACGGCCAGAAATGCCCGAAATCGCGAGTTTTTACGATGCTACTAGAGTCGTGTACCGGGGGGCCCGGGGCTTTGAAATCTTCCCGGGATCTTAAAACCGTGGACTATAGCCCACAAAAACGGCCAGAAATGCGTGAAATCACGAGTTTTTTAAGATTTCGAAAAAATCGCGTGACGGGGTCCAGGACCGTTTAAATCCACGTCGGACCCCAAAATCGTGTGCTATAGCCCACGAAAACGGCCAGAAATGCCCGAAATCGTTAGTTTTTACGATGCCACTAGAGTCGTGTACCGGGGGTCACGGGGCTTTGAAATCTTCCCGGCACCCTAAAACCATGGACTATAGCCCACGAAAACGGCCAGACATGCCCGAAATCGCGAGTTTTTACGATGCCACTTGAGTCGTGTACTGGGAGTCACGGGGCTTTGAAATCTTCCCGTGACCCAAAAACCGTGGACTATAGCCCACGAAAACGGCCAGAAATGCCCGAAATCTCGAGGTTTTACGATGCCACTAGAGTCATGTACCGGGGGTCACGGGGCTTTGAAATCTTCCGAGACCCAAAAACCGCCACGAAAACGGCCAGAAATGCCCGAAATCTCGAGGTTTTACGATGCCACTAGAGTCATGTACCGGGGGTCACGGGGCTTTGAAATCTTCCGAGACCCAAAAACCGCCACGAAAACGGCCAGAAATGC